>LR738714.1:332740917-332822644 GCA_902687465.1 Secale cereale | reverse complement strand
ATACATATATATCCTGTCTTCGCAGTAAACCGGCCAAACCGTAAAACTACGGTACATAATTGGGCCGTCATGCAATCACGGTTTATGATCCGCATCATGGGGCCCGTCATCTTGGTCCGTTAGAAGGCCTAAATGTAAACTGGCCCACTAGTATAGTCGAGCCTTTAATAGTCCGAGTAAACCGCCGGCCCTCTTTTCGCAAGAAAACTCAATGGGCTTTTAGGATGCTGAGAAATAGGTTGGGCCTGAAACATGCCGAACAGCTCACGGGCCGGCAGAAGCCCGAAATGGACCCCGGACCATGATTGTGCCAATCAAATCACGGGCTTTTAACAGGCCAAAATTGTCTCGGTCCTTGTTTGGCCCAATCAGATTATCGGCTACGAGCAGGCCGGATGTAAACCGTGCCGTAGTTAGGCCCAACTATATGACGGGCTTTTAACAAGTCAAAATTAATATAGGGCCGAAATGTTAAACGGGCCGTTAACAGGCCGAAACTAATATCAGGCCAAATTACTAAATGGGCCTTTAGCAAGTGGGCCCAAAAGCATAGCGTCCAGTTGACTGGCCGAATCTGATATGGGCCATAATTTAGCCCAAAGTCTCTTAAAGGGTCGGACCTGATCTGGGCCATAATTTGGCCTAGAATGTGGTAGGCTTTTAACGGGCCGGATCTCATATGGGCCATTGTTAGGCCCGGAACGTGGTAGGCCATTAATGGACCGAATCAAATATGGGCCGACATTTGACCCAAAACATGGCAGCCAGTTAATGGGCCGACCTACTAGGGTCCTCAAAATCTTGTGGGCCTACAGCTGGGCCGGCCCATTAATGTCGGCGAAATCTTGTGGGCCTTTAGCTGGGCCGGCCCATTATGGTCCACAACAATCTCGTGGGCCTTCACCTGGGCCGGCCCATTATGGCCCGCAAAAATCTTGTGGGCCTTTAGCTGGGCCGGCCCATTATGGCCCGCAAAATCTTGTGGGCCTTTAGCTGGGCCAGCCCATTATGGTCCGCAAAATCTCATGGGCCTTTAGCTGGGATGGCCCATTATGGTCCGCAAAATCTTGCGGGCCTTTAGTTGGGCCGGCCCATTTAAAATTTATGGGCCACTTTTGGGCAGGTCCATGTGTCAACATATCATAGGCGCATCTCGCCCAGTGGATGAGTGACACATGTGCCAACGTGGAGCTGACACATGTTTCCGTCGGCCAATCAGAATTTTACACATGGAATTTCCCCATTGGTCCGGGTTGTTAACGGATTATTGAATCCAAAACCGAACCCGATAGCTTAACGGCGTTTCATTACGGTGGATGTGACGTGCCGGTCACCATTGACAAAAGCACTTATGTGACGCGCGATTTATCATCATGGAAGTGGACACTTCTGTGATGATAATTTTGGTAATGTCATGGAATACTTCTATGACAGCACAGGTATGACTATCTTGATTCTGTCGTAAAATTATCATGGATGTACATGCATGACAGAAAACGTGACCTACTGTGACAAACATGTATCATCACGGAAGTGTATTTTTTTGTAGTGTTCTACATGTAGTGCTCAGCGAAGCTCTGCCACAATTCCTCCACCATCACCGCCACCACGCCACCGTGCTGCCGGAGGACTTGAGCTACTAATTCAGCATCGCTCGCTGGATCGAGGAGGTGAAGGCGTCATGAAGCCGTACATGTGTTGAACGTGGAGGTGCCATCCGTTCGGCACTAGATCGAAGTTCGCAGGATGGTTCGTGATTGGATTGCGAAGACGTACCACTACATCAACCGCGTTCTTGATCGCTTCTGATTAGCGATCTACAAGGGTATGCATATCCAATCTCTCCTCTCGTATATGGGCATCTCCTAGATTGGATCTTGGGTGTTCGTAGGATTTTTTTGTTTCCCATGCAACGTTCCCCAACAAAGGGGGTAGATATTTCGTCGGTAGGCCAAAAATTTCAAAATGTGGGGGGAAACTTTGGACGCGCTGCCGCCGGACACCATTCACTTTGAACGATTGTGTGCATCGCAAACGATTCTTATGCTTTACGTGCATGGGCTGAGTTTGATAATTCAAATTTTCGTGGAAATTTCCCAGGGTACTGTCCTCATCCACATCATTGCATAATTTAACATCGCTAGCTAATTTGGGCAAACAAAAGAGCATACCGCACACAGACCAGACTTACTGAATCGAGCAATTTTAGTAATTAAACAGAGCCAATTGACGTAAACATTGCTCAAACAAAAGACCAGCATTAAAAACAAAGCCTAACTATGCATAATTTGAAAAAAGTCACTGTCGCCGGCCTATGTATTGCCAGTCTGAGATGAGACGTCGATGACTTGTCCTAGCGACATGCCGCCATTGGTGGACTCCGCGTCCCCCCTGCCTAAGTCGACCGCGTCCTCGTCCTTGTCCTCGGCGCCGCCCTCAAGGTTGTAGTACTTGTAGTAGTTGTTGTGCCAAAGCTCGCGTTGGTACTCCACTGCCGATTCCGCGAAAGATAGACTCTTCTCTACCTCCATCTCGGCCACACGCAACTCCTCCTCCCGGCGCTCCTTGATCTCCGCAGCCTCTTACATCTCCAGCTCCCGCTCGGTGATCTCATGAGGAAGCAGGTGCTCCATGGCCACCATCACCTTTTCGGACGTGGGTTGCATGCTGGATTCCGAGGTGGCCTGGAATATCTTGGCATGTGCGTCCTTGATCTTGGCATGGATGGCCTTGACCCAAGCCAAGGCAACATCAGCGGCATGGACGGCAGCTCAAGCTCTCTTGGCGTTTGTAGCCGTCGTCGCAACAGCTGCTGCAGCCATCTCGGCTGCTGCAGCTGCCCTGTCGGCTGCCATAGACGCCCTCTCGGCGGATGCGGCCGCTCTCGATGTGAATGCGACGACACTCTCGGTGTAGGCGGCCGCGCTCCCGATGCACGCGGGCGCTTGGGGGAGATGCGGCCACTGTACGGGCCCTCATGAAGCGTCTCCACGGTGCCATCTTTGCAAGAAGGTGTTGTCAGAAAGGGGATTAGGATTCGTGGATTCAGGGGTTGCCGGCATTGGAGCAGACGAGCCGGCGAAGCATAAGGAGGAAGCCTTAAATAGACCCACAAATAGACCCACAAATAGCCTTAAATAGCCTTGTAGATATTTTTTATTAGTTGTCAATGACGAATTTGGAGTAAAGTGGCAACAGATGGTGCTTTAAATGTACGAGAAAATTTGTACTACTAATACAACTGTCATTTCAAAATTTGGAAAATTTCAAGGGTCATTTGACCTTTTAAAGACATTTAAGTGATTTTCTAGCCATTTAATGGCCGCAATTCAAATTTGAACTACATCTATATGCAACAGATGATCATATCGATTTCAAAAATCATGTTTGCGTACTTGTGTGCAAGTTAATTCCATGTGCAGTAAATTGGAAGGAATTTTCAAATATATTGGTCTCACGACTATGACACAAAGCATGGAGTGCAATGGCATTTAATTTCCAAAAAAATTAAAAATGATCAGAAATGCATGAAACCTTGCTTTATGTAATGTCATTCCACCAAGATGATGTAGTAAAAAACTTGCCATGTTTGACGAAAGTTTGGAACAACCCTCACAAACCGAAGCAACTCACTTGAAGGCTAGTGGTTCCGAGAGGGAACAATGCATGTTTGATGACGAACGGGAGATAGCTTCCTCTTACGGACTTAAAAAATTCCTACATTTAACGTGCACTAATACAAGAGTCATTTGAAAATCTGGAAAATTTCAGTGGTCATTTGACCTTTTAAAGACATTTAAGTGATTTTCTTACCATTTAATGGCCATAATTCAAATTTGAACTGCATCTACATGCAACAGATAACCATAACGGTTTGAAATATCATATTTGTGTACTTGTCTGCGAGTTAATTCCATGTGCAATAAATTGGAAGGAATTTTTAAACTTATTGGTCTCACGGCAATGACACAAAGCATGGAGTGCCATGGAATTTAAATTCCAAAAAATTAAAAAAAAGATCAGAAACGCATGAAACCTTGCTTGATGTAATGTCGTGCCACCAAGATGACGTGGTAAAACACTTGGCATGTTTGACGAAAGTTTGGACACACACCCCTCACAAACCGGAGAAACTCACTAGAAGGCTCGTGGTTTCGAGAGGGAACAATGCATGTTTGATGATGAATGAGAGATAACTTCCTCTTACTGCCTTAAAAATCCTACATTTAACGTGCACTAATACAAGTGTAATTTGAAAATCCAGAAATTTTCAAGGGTCATTTGACCTTTTAAAGAAATTTAAGTGATTTTCTAGCCATTTAATGGCCGTAATTCAAATTTGAACTACATCTACATGGAATGGATAACCATAACAATTTGAAAAATAATATTTGTGTACTTGTGTGCGAGTTAATTCCATGTGCAATAAATTGGAAGGAATTTTCAAACATATTTGTCTCAAGGCTATGACACAAAAAGCATGGAGTGCCATGGCATATAAATTCCGAAAAGAATCAAAAACACATGAAACCTTGCTTGATGTAATGTCATGCCACCAAGTTGATGTGGTAAAAATCTTGGCATGTTTGATGAAAGTTTGGACACACACACCTCACAAACCGGAGCCACTCACTAAAAGGCTCGTGGTTCCGAGAGGGAACAACGCATGTTTACTGACAAACAGGAGATAGCTTCATTCTTATCGTTGTCATTCATTTCATCTTGATTAGCATGATTAGTAGGAATTTCATCATAGATTTCATCACTAGTATTGTCAGCAAGTAATTCATCATCATCTAGCAAATCATTTTCATCACTACTGAAATCAAGATACTCGGGGAGTGATACCTTGGGGCCTTTAGCCATGAAGCATCTTCCAGTTCCTTCATTTGGTGAGTCAAATAAATCATAGGAGTTGGACGACACAAGTGCAATTCCGGCAACACCTTCTTCATTTGTATATTCGGAGTCGGAGTGGTAACTTCTCAATGAGTAGTTGTTGGAGTCAGAACCGGATACCCATTTGCCAACGTGAGCTTGATGTCTTTGTCTTATGTAGCTCTTTGATGACTTGTCCTTCCTTTCCGAATCCTTACTTCTACGAGAGGGTCTTCGCTCATAACGATCATCTCTACTCCATCTCTCTCTTGGTGGTGATTCATCTTTTTTACTTCTCCTTTTAGGTGATTCTTCTCTCCTCTTGTAGGGAGCCGTACACTCATTGGAGTAGTGTCCGAGTCTTCCACAATTGTAGCAATTGCGATCAAGACTAGAAGATATTTTGTCATTGTAGGACCTTGAATTGGAACTTCTCTCTTTGCTTCTACTCTTGTAGAATTTGTTGAAGTTCTTCACCATTAAGCTCAATTCTTCATTGAAGACTTTTTTTCACTTTATGTTGTAGGAGAATCACATGAAGCTTTATAAGCACCACTAGACTTGTTGTGGAGCTCTTCCTTATCCTTAAGTGACATCTCATGAGCAACAATTCTACCAATGACTTCCGTTGGCTTGAGTCTTTGTAATTTGGCATCATTTGGATAAAGGTGCACACGGTATCATATTTTCCATCGGGGGCTCTTAGGATCTTCTTGATGATGAATTTGTCGGTCATTTCTTCGCTTCCTAAGCAGGCAATCTCATTTGTGATGACAGCAAGCCTAGAGTATATCTCAGCGACTCCTTCACGATTCTTCATTTTGAACTTGTCAAGTTGACTTTGAAGCACATCCAATTTGGATTCCTTGACGGACTCGGTATCTTCGTGCATATCAACCAAAGTATCCCAAATTTCCTTTGCATTCTCAAGGCGGCTGATTTTGTTGAATTCTTTGGGGCACAATCCATTGAAGAGAAAATCGCAAGCTTGAGCATTGTATTGCAAGATCTTCAATTCTTCTGCGGATGCTTCACGATCTGGATCTCTTCCATCCTCGAAGTATTCACCTTGCAAACAAATACACACAATAGCCCAAACAGCAGGGTTATGTCCTAGAATATGCATTTTTATCTTATGCTCCCAACTACCAAAATTAGTACCATCAAAGTAAGGACCTCTACGGTGGTAATTTCCCTCGCTAGACGCCATACTCTCCTAGGTTGTGAAACCAAGTCTATGATCAAAAAAACTATGGAAGACAAGACAAATGGTGACCAAAGCTCTGATTCCCTTGTAGGATCAAAAGTAGGACTAGAGGGGTGATTAGACTACTTGACCAAATAAAAATGTAGCATGTTCCCAATTTTATGTGTTGGCAGATTCTAGCAACTAGAACAAGTCAAGCAACCAACCTACACATGCAATTTGAAGAGTGTAGTAGCGGAAAGTAAAACATTGCATACGAAGGTAAAGGGAAGGGTTTGGAGAAGACAAACACAATGTAGACACGTAGATTTTTGGTGTAGTTCTGATAGGTGGTGCTATCGTACATCCACGTTGATGGAGACTTCAACCCACGAAGGGTAACGGAAGCATGTGTCCACAGAGGGCTCTACCCACGAAGAAGCAACCTTTTCTATCCTACCATGGACATCTCCCACAAAGGACTTGCCTGACTTGGTTAGATCTTCACGAAGTAGGTGATCTCCTTGCCCTTACAAACTTATTGGTTCAATTCCACAATCTTTGTCGGAGGCTCCCAAGCGACACCTAACCAATCTAGGAGACAACACTCTCCAAAAGGTAATAGATGGTGTGATGATGATGAACTCCTTGCTCTTGTGCTTTAAATGGTAGTCTCCCAAACACATAACTCTCTCTCACAGATTTGGCTATCGTGGAAATATGATTTGAGTGGAAAGCCACTTGGGGAAGGCTAGAGATCTAGATTCTTGTGGTTGGATTGGAATGTCCCGATCTCAACACATGAGTAGGTGGTTCTTTCTTAGAAAAATGAGTAGTGGAAGTGTAGGCATGTTTTGATGGCTCTCTCACAAATGGAGATGGGGGTGGAGGGGTATTTATACCCTCCACACAAAATCCAACTGTTACACACATTTGAGCCAACTCGTTCAGACGGAACATGAGAACTTGGTGAGACTAAAGCATTTCAAAATGTGAATGTTTGGAATCTCGGTGGGACCGATATGATCAACTCGGTGAAACCGATGTGCTAGGGCTAGGGCAAAACCTCATCCCGGTGAGATCGATGGCATGAAATCGGTGAGAACGATTTCAGCAAAGGTCAAACAGAGAGTTGGTTAGGCAAACTCGATGGGACCGATCACTCTTTTCGGTGAGACCGAAATGTTACGAAGAGAAACAGAGAGTTTGTCATGAAAACTCAGTGGGACTTATCGATCTTTTCGGTGAGACCAAAATATTATGATGGGAAACAGAGAGTTTGCAATGCCATCTCGGTGAGACAAAGATCCGTATCGGTGTGACCGAATTGTCTAGCGCTTCTGGCAGTGGCTATGTCAACTATACTCGGTGGCACCAGATAGATCAAATTGGTGTGGCCGAGTTCAACTTTGGGTTTTGGACATATTTGGAAATGAGAAAGTGGCTAAGGGTTTTGGAGCAATATCACCAATTACTTTGAGCAGGTAGACCATTAAGCAACTCCTAATCCCCTTTTAGTAGTATTGGCTTTCCTATGGACTCGACGTGATCTTGGTTCACTAATGTGAAAATGAAGAGTCTTGAGCTTTTGCCAATCTTTGTCCTTAGCATTTTCAGGGGTCCGCGTCTCTAGTCCATGCCATGCCAATCATTGAACTTCCTGAAATATTTAACTTGAATGGATAATAGTTTAATGAGCTATATGTTGTTATGAATTAGCACAGCCACCCGAGGATCAGTCGCACCTTCAATCTCCCCCTTTTTGGTAATTGATGACAACATATAGATCAAAGCTTCGACAAATGATAATATGAATGAAATACATCACTGGTATAGCACGGTGCTATACAAACGGTTTTTAACCCCTTTCTGTGATGGCGTTCTGAACCATCGCCAAGTGAGTGACTGCGATAGGGGAGTCCTTCCCACACGTCCCAGAAACCGTCGGTGAAAGGGAGCCTTGATGCATCTATAGTACTCCCTACTCGTTTGTGATCGCATTGCCATCGTAGTCGGTATTCTGTGGTGCTACGTTTATGATGTGCGACCCATAACAAATAGTTCACGATTA
Organism: Secale cereale; assembly: GCA_902687465.1. Taxonomy (NCBI): domain Eukaryota; kingdom Viridiplantae; phylum Streptophyta; class Magnoliopsida; order Poales; family Poaceae; genus Secale; species Secale cereale. The sequence continues at coordinate 332,814,509 of LR738714.1, read as the reverse complement.
TAGAAGTAGACAATTACACACATTTAATTTCCTCGACTGTGTCCGATTTGATGTAAGAGCGCACACTGTTGTCGCTATAAAATTGTATGTGAAGCTTGAATACATCGCACACGATTCATCCGTCGTACCCGCATAGGATGATTGACCTATCGCAGGCGTTCTTCCATGACCAAACATTTGCGATGCGCACAACATCACAAACATTCCATAATTCCGACGTGTGTGTGATAAGGTGACTATCACAAACATTTAATAAGAAAGAACTGTGTGTGATGTTATTGTTAATCAAACACGTTTTTTCTTGGTTGATCATTTGTGTAGTAGAGATGGATCGCACATGTAGTGGATCCTAGAAACATGTATGATCTCCACGTCTATCGCAGGTGTTTCGCTTTCGCAAACCGTGTGAAGCGTAATCCCAAATCAATCCCTAATTTAAAAATCACATGTTTTGAATTTGAAAGTAGGCGACCACTTATTTCATATGCAACCATGTTTATTACAAATATAGGTTCAACCACGAATATATTCCTAATTTGAAAGTAGGCGACCAAATTTGAAAGTATACTCCTAATGCTTATGGTTTTCGCCTTTTATATTCCAGACTAGTTAAATCACAATAGAGTAAATTACAAAATTGGGTCAGTCGATTTTTCAGAGGTTGCCGAAGTTCGCCGGTGCGAACGAAGGGGCTCGGGTGGGGACTTTGGTTGTGGGGGGTGGTGGGGCCTCTCCGAACAAAGAAAACTCGACATGGGTGGGGGCGGGGGTGGGGGTGGGGTGGCAGAGGAACACATGCGGTGGGGGCCGATGGTCCTACCGGCGGCCCATGCAGGGTTCTGTATGGGAAGAATCAGAGACGAAGAAGAAGAAGGGTTAGGAGACGTATGTCGGATTACGGGCTCCGCAAACCCAAGAAGTTAGAACGCAGGGGCGTGAACGAAGATCTCTCCCACTCACGTCTACCTAGCGTCTCGCCCTTGTCCAGTGAAGAGATTCAAGCGAACAATAAGTAAAGCAAACAAGAGTTTACCCAGGTTCGGGCACCTTGCGGTGTAAAACCCTACTTCCTGCTTTGGTGGATTGGCCTCGGGAGGGATTGAATATGGATGAGTACAGTGGTTCCTAAGCTTAGGAGGAGAGCTCAGGAGGGTCAGGAGGCAAGGGTTCTTGCTCCTTTGTGCGAGGGCAGAGTTTCTGGATCTGATAGATCTCTCTCACATAGTGGGGATACTAGCTATTTATATATGCGGCCAGGGTCCTCTTCCACCGAAATGTTTAGGCGGGAAGGGATCCCACAAGGGCCATTTTGAGCGGGAACACAAGGATGTTCCTACCCTGACAAAAGTAGTCTTCGCCTGCAAAGGGATCCGGTGATGACGCGGTGGTGGGCTAGGCGGTGACATCCTCCCTCTCGTCCTTGCGGTCTTCGGTCTTGTTGCACCAATGGGGAAACCTTTGTTCTGCTCCTCGGGAACCTGCGCCTGCACTGTCCCCCTTGAACCAAAACGACAACTGCACCGCTGGCACGCGTTGGCACCCGCTGGCACGGTGCGTCACTGCTTGCGTCACTCCATCCTCCTGAGGCAGGCTTGGCCTTGGATTCTCCGCCCCTCCGGAGCAACCTAGTCGAGGCCGCTCCAGAGGAGGTCTTGACGTCGTTCTCCTCGCGAGGTCTAGCCCCCTCGCGAGGGTCTTGAGCAGCTGGTTGATCAGCTGGGCCGTACCATGCCATGGTAGGAGCGCGCTGCAGCCCGCAGATAGGCGAGTCTGGGTACCGTGGTTCCCAGGACGCTGACAGTAGCCCCCGGGCCCAAGGCGCGCGCGGAGTTGGCTTCGAGGCGAAGCCTTAGTCGAGGACGAAGCACCGCGGGCCCCAAAAGGCTGCAGCCCAGGCTCGCGCGTGACGGTTGGATGGGACGTGGCGACTCCGCTCCCCACGAAGTCTTGGTAACCATGTGACTTGACAACTCCTCGGCGTAGACGACACGGATGTTATGGTTGCGACGCTTGTGACTGGCGGTTGGGCTCCTCCGCCCTATAAATGGGACTAGGGGGGAGCCCCCAAGCCATCTTCTAGCCAGCGCCGTCTTCCTCCTTGTTTGCTCTCCGCTCTCCTTCTTGCCGCGAGGTCTTCATGGCATCGCCGAGGAAGTCGTCCGCCGCGGAGAAAGGAAGGCCCCGAAGGATTTGGCCTCTCCGCCATTGAAGAGGGGCCGCAGGCGTCCCCGTAAGCATGCCGCTGCGCCCGCAGCGACTCCCCGAGGTAGCAGGCGCGGCCTTCCGGGTCTCATCGTGGTCGCCAGCAAGAGGCGCGGTGCCTCCTCCCGCGGCAAAGGTGGTCGCGGCCGTGGTGGGAGAGGAGGTGTCAGGCGGCGTTTGGCGGTCATGTGTGACGCCCGAAGACCGACGTCCCAGAAGATTCCAGATGTTCCGGGTTCTTCCATGTGTTTCAGTTGTGCTTGCTTTATTTATTTCGCATTGCATCATGTCATCATGCCATCATGTCATATTTATTTTGCGTCTCAACCTAAATAAATCATGTGGACCTTCGGTCCATTTAAATCGAGGGAAGAATGACTTCTCTTTATAACATATAAATCCTCTCGATATTATTAGGGAGCTATATTAAAATATTCCAATTGTTTGGGATCACCGTAACACACTCGCATTTATTCTCCAGACCTCTTTTGCTTCAAGTTTCACCGCCAAACCGTCTCTTCTATCATTTTCCCTTTTGTCGAGGCTCCTCCTAAAGTCTAGACTCCTTTTAAACTCCTTAAGGCAAGCTAATTATTTTAGTTTGCACTTCCCTATTTTGTTGGAACCACTTTTGTTGGGTTGGTAATATTCCTTAAAGCCTTACAAAAATGTTCCATCATTTTATTCTTGTTCTTTGCCTCTTTTCTTATTAATTTTGATCCTCTCTATTTTATTTCTGCTAAAGATATAAATAGGAGATCCCAGCCGCAGCTGGCCCAACAGCCAGGCCTCCCTAAGGCTTGCTCAGCCTCCAGCCGGCCCAATTCCCTCCTGGCCTTATCTCCTCCCTCAACCGCCAGGCCAGGCCCATCAGGCCCAGCCTTCCCTCGCACCTAACCCTACCCCCAGCGACGTCTCCCTCTCGAACCCCCTCGCTCCTCCTTCTCCCTCACTACGCCGCACTCCATCTCCCTCTCCTCTCGATCTGCTACTCCCTCTGCCCCGTTCCCCCAGGTCCCTCGTCGCCTGGCTCCTCCCGCCTCCCTCCAGCGGCCAGGAGCCGCGCCCCGTCCTCAAACCGGAGCCAGCAGCTGCCGCAGCGTCGTGGTCTCCATCTCCAGCCGCGGGCCTCGCCCTCCAGCGCCAAGGCCGCCATGGACGCGTCCTCCAGGCCGAGCTGCCGCGGGCCCTTCGTAGCAGCGCCCCGCACCTCTGTCTCTAGCGCCGGACCGCGCCAGAGGAGCCCGACGAGCGTTCCCTGCGTGCCAAGGCCAGCGCCTCGCCTCCCCGCGGCTCTGCCTCGTCTCCTCCAGCCCGAGCCATGGCCTCTGCTCCGGCCACCAGTGCACCAAGACCTGCTGCTGCTTCCGCCGGCCATGCCGCTGCCATGGCCCCGTCGCCCCCTTGCTGCTGCCGCGTCCTGTGATTTCTTTTGTGTTGCCCTGTGCTGCTGTTTTGACAAAGGACCCGTGTACGACTACGCGAGACCGAGACCGGCAAGATCGACAAGTACCCCTACCGATGACATGAACATCTACGGTTACGAGCACGACTACCCGATGCGTCAAGTTCCTCTCCGATGCCCAAGTTCGACTACACGTGACGATGCACCAAGTACCACGTCGATGCGCCGAGTACCTCTACCGACGACCCCGACGCCCAGTGTACAACTACCGTCGACCCTCGGAAACCCGTGGACGTCAAGTTCCCCTACCGATGAACGTGAACGGCTACTTCCTCTATGACCCTCGAGTACGACTACACACGAGAACCGCGAGTACCACTACATCAATGTGTACCACTACCGTCGCCGAGGACCCATGTAATGCAAGCATCAAATTCGACTACCGTTGCCAGGTACCACTACTTCCTCGACGAACGAAACGACTACTTCCCTCTACGAACGCGTACCACGACTCGCGAGAACGACTACTTCCACTATGTCCCTCGACGACTCGAACCGCTTCGAGAACAAATGTTCCGAAGGTATAACCCGAGACGATGACCCGTCGAATGCTTGTGTTGTATGAGATGTTCCCCTTGTGTGCATCGTGCCCGTTTCGTCTTTTGTCATGTTCCTCGGTTGCCTCGTCGCTGACTCGTGGGAACCCGATGACGGGATCACCCCACCTTCTTGCTTGACACGCTCTCCGTCATCTTTTGCACCGGTCTCTCAACGAGTTACCGGAACCGAGATGTTGCCGTTGCATCATTTTCGGATCGTTGCCGTGGCACCCTTTCTTCCGCCACGGTGACAATACGTCATATCTTCTTCATGTTAACTTTTAATAAAAATTGCATAAACTTGATCATGTCATCGGCATCATGTTAACAACATTATATGTGTGAATTGTTGTTTGCTTAAAATTGCTAAACATGCTCATGGGGATTTTCCGGGATTTGTTGTTGTTATTTTCCGGCCTCATTTAAAAATGCCTAAATAGTGTAGTTTTATTATGCTTCACCTCTTGCTATGTTAAAAACATTTAACCTTGTCTTGTAAATAAACGATAGTCAATTAAATAATTAAAATGTGGTGTTTCGTCAATATGCAACTCGTTGCATATTGAGCTCCACTTAACTTGTAGTGTTGTTTGTGCACATTGCCATGCCATGCATATTTAAACCGGACATGCATCATACTTGGATGTGCATCGTATGCAATGTTTATGTATTGTGTGTTTACCGTGTTGTTTGCTTCATTCCGGTTGCTTCTCTTGTTAGCTTCGTTTCCGTCCGGAGTTGTGAGGATTCGCTCGACTATGTTGCTCCGTCTACTTCATGGACTTGTTCTTCTTCCTTGCGGAATCCCAGGCAAGATGATCGTACCCTTGGATACCTTTACTACCATTGCCATGCTTAGTTGTCTGGATGCTATCGTTACATGTCGCGCTATCCATCTTTTTATTGTCAGCCCTCTCCTTGTTGCCATGAAACCTCTAACCTTTGAAACCTTCCTAGCAAAACCACTGTTTGGCTATGTTACCCGCTTGCTCAGCCCCTCTTATAGCGTTGTTAGTTGTAGGTGAAGATGAAGTTCGTTCCAGGTGGGAACTTATTGTTGGATATCACAATATCTATTATTATTAATAACACACCTATATATACTAGGCATGGGTGGAAGGCTTGGCCTTTTTCTCGGTGTTTTGTTCCACTCATGCCACCTTAGGCGCCGATAAACCGGCATTATGTTCCTTGATTTTGCGTTCCTTACACGATGGGTGGATGGGGACCCCTTGACAGTTCGTCTTTGAATAAAACTCCTCCAGCAAGGCCCAACATTGGTTTTAATTTGCTCATAATGACAACTTAATTAATTAATTAAATTGCATAGGGAGTTAGCGCTACCCGAGGATTCTTTCTACATAGCAGGGGGGCCTGTGCTGATGGTGTTGGTCCCAAACGGGGAGTATGCGGGGCCACCACGGGGAAACTCGAGGTTTGGTTTTACTCGTATAATCGCCCATCCGGTCGTGGCCTGAGACGAGATACGCGCGGCTACTATCAGGGTGTCGACACACCGGGAGGTCTCGCTGGACTTGTTTTACCATTGTCGAAATGTCTTGTGCACCGGGATGCCGAGCCTGATCGGATTTCCCTAAGATAAGGGGTGATGATATTATATTTATCACTTCAGCTAATCGTGAGAGCTCGTGATGGGCTAAGTTGGGACACCCCTGCAGGGTTATGATCTTTCGAAAGCCTTGCCCGCGGTTATGTGGCAGATTGGAATTTGTTAATGTCCGGTTGTAGAAAACTTGACAGAGGATCCGAAGTAAAACACACAACCGTGTGAGTAACCGTGACTGTCTCTTTTCACTTTGAGAAGAGAACACGGTGGGGCTATGTTTGACTCGTATGTAGTTCAGGATCTTTAGCGATCACTACTTTTGCGACCGTTTGCGTAGATGCTCATCTTATTCTTGTACTCGTAAGTTATCCACCATATTATGCTTAGCCGCTGCTGCAACCTCACCACTTTACCTCTTCCTACCCATAAATCTTTGCTAGTCTTGATACCCATGGTTATGGGATTGCTGAGTCCTCGTGGCTCACAGATACTACAACACCAGATGCAGTTTCAGCCGAGATTGATGCAGGAGCTGGTTCAAGTACTTCGCTGGGAGCTCGATGAAGGGAGTGGCCGTATGCTTGTGACGTTTTCGACGATCAGTAGCGGTTTCTACTAGGGGTGATTCGGACCTGTGGCTTTATGTTGTTTTGGTATCTTTCTTTTGGATCTTCGCCCGTAGTCGGGTTGTGATGTTTTGAATGATGTTTTGCTTATGTAATGTATTGTGTGAAGTGGCGAGTGGAAGCCAACTATCTCCTTTTGCAATTAATCCCTCTTTTACATGAGTCGTGCAAAGATACCAAACTTGAGATCATTCCAGAATGGGCTTATACCTTTAAGTCTTGCCTCGACACGTAGGAGGTATAGTCCCATCCTGGGCATTACATCATGCGTCCTCCGTGCCCGCAGCTCCACTCTTTCGATGTGTCATCGGAGTTCGTGGTGTGGGCAGAGAAGCCTGGCGGCTCGTGGCCCCGGCTTCCCCGCTTGTTCGGCAACGTGCTACCAGCCGGTGGCCCTGACGGCGTCTGGCTGCAGACCGACGGTTGCTGTAGTGTTGCATCCTGGGTGGAGGTTGATGTGGCTCCCTCGGGCGACGTGTTCCTGGAGCGCGGCTGGCAACCGTTTGCACGTGCGCGCCGGCTGCAGGGGAGGTGTACGCTCCACTTCAGGTACGATTGTGCCTCCACGTTGTTCGTCGGGGTCTTCTCGGAGGAGGGGAAGTGCATTGGGTGCTGTCCTGAAGCTGATGACGAAGAGTACGGCAGGGACAGCGTCCGGAGGAGCAGCTCCTCCTCCGGAGACGATCTTGGTCCTGGGGGGCGCCGAGGGTCCCCCTCTGTGGGAGCAGCAGCTCCTCCAGCAGCAGCGGCTACAACGAGCCACCACGTCACCGAGCTCGGCTTGGCGAGTGGAGGGGGTCGCTGCGCCGCTGTGGCTTGGTGAAGCCGGAGGAATTGGGAGACTCCGACTGAGCGGGAGCGGCCTCTTCTTCTTCTTTTTTCTTCATGTCCTTCCTGTGTTAAAACTTTAAGTTGCCTCGAGAAGGCGTGTAATGGACTGCGATATATGTATGAAGCGAGAACTTGCTATCATGTTTTTGGTCTTGGTGAGATTACTTAGCTTATGCGTTGCGACGTCTTGAGGCGGAGTGCTCCTGACTCATTGGCGTCATGAGCCCCCACCGGGTCATGAGGACGGCTGAATTCGGAGAACTCGCGCAGCCCCCGAGCATGGGTGATCCGCTGAGAGCTGCTGAGAGCGTCGAGCATGGATTAAGGCGCCAAAGCCTGAGTCGGCTCGGCAGGATAGATTGCGCGGACAAAAAAGCATGACGTCAGAGCCTGAGCAGGCTTGGCCAGGTGAGTTCACGGGACCGTGGCAGACGAAAGCCTGTGACCGACCGTGTCCTAGTCCCCACGCGCAAGGCACGCGAAGGAGAGTGAGAGGCGCAGCCCCTACTTAACAAGCTGAACTTAAAACCGGCGAGAAAAATCCCAAGCAAGACTTCCAACCAGATGCAGGAAACACAAGAACTTCATAACATGGGTAGAGGTAGGGCTGATAGCCAAGGAAGTAGAAAAGGCTGACAGCCAAACACCAAGCCAAAAAAGGAAAAAGGTCGCGTCCGACCCCTACACTAAGTCTTCTTCACAGCGCGGAGCTAAGGACTGTCACTCAGACGTGGGTGGGAGCCCCGTCTGAGGGCCCATAGGCAACGCACAGGAGACTCCGAGGCGTGTACACCCCCAACTCATTATTACGTGAGAGTGTCACGAGCGGAGACCTTCACGGGCACGGAGCCTTGATTACGGATATTACCTTCTGAGGTGTTCAATGTTCCAGGAATTCTGGATAGGTATCCCATCCTGCGTCTCCAGGCGCACAGCACCATGCTTAGAGACACGGGCGATTCTGAACGGGCCCTCCCACATGGGCGAGAGCTTGTGTAACCCCTCCCTGGAGAGTACCCGCCTCAGGACCAAGTCACCAACTTCAAGTGTTCTTGCACTGATGCTGCGACAGTGATACCGCCACAGCGCCTGCTGATATCGCGCCACCCTGAGGGCAGCTCAGGGGCGGCCCTTCTCGCCGAGCACGAGGTCCATCCGCCAGGCGGCATCCTGGCATTCCTTATTGAAATCCAAGACCCATGGGGATCGATGCTTGACCTCGTGAGGGAGGACCGCCTCCGCCCCGTAGATGAGAAAGAAAGGAGTTTCTCCCACGGGTTTGGTGGCAGTGGTTCGGATTGACCATAGCCGGACTGGAGCTCGTCGATCCAGCCCCTGCCGCAAGCCTCGAGCTTCTTCTTAAAGCTGCGCGTCTTGAGGCCGCGCAAGACTTCCACGTTGGCGCGTTCAGCCGTTATCCGTGATGATGCAGCTGGGAACCCCGAATCGCCTCACGAGGCCCTGGATGAACTTGACGGTCGACCCGGCTGGGATCACGCGAACAGGCTCCACCTCTGCCCACTTGCTGAATTTGTCGATGACGACATACAGGAAGCGGTAGCCCCCCGCTGCCCGGGGAAATGGACCCAGGATGTCCAATCCCCAGACCGCGAAGGGCAGGAGAGCGGGATCATCTGGAGGCCCTGCACTGGCTGGTGGATCTTCTTGGCATGAAACTAGCACGCCTCGCAAGCCCGCACAAGCTCTGTGGCGTTGTTGAGCATCGTGGGCCAGTAGAAGCCGTTGCGGAAGGCCTTGCCCACGAGGCTGCGACACGACGAGTGATGACCGCAGTCCCCACCGTTGATGTCAGCCAACAGCTCGCGTCCTCGTTTCCTCGAGATGCATTTTAGTGAGACATCGTTGGGGCGCCTCCTATAGAGTTCGCTGTCTTGGATGCAGTAAGCTGAGGCATGTCGGACCACGCGCTCTGCGTCTTCCTCCTTGTCTGGCAGGGTGTCATGTTGCAGGTACATCTTGGGCTCTTGGGTCCAGAAACCCTCCTCGGTCTTCGCGGCGAGTACCAGGCGGGCTCTGGAGGCTAGTCCGAAGGACGGGGCTCCGTCCACAGGCGCCGCAGGTACCCCTACTGAGGGGACGCCAGCTCAGGAACGGGCGCTGTTGCCGACGGTTTAAGCAGCTGCTCCTCGAAGACGCCCGACCTGTGAGGCTCCCGCCTAGAGGCTCGTTTGGCGATGTCATCCGCTTCCTTGTTGGTGCCTCTTGGTACGTGCTGCACCTCCAGCCCTCGGAATCGCTTCTCCATCTTGTGCACCTCCTCCAGATATGCCTCCATGTGCTCGTCCTTGGGCTTGTATTTCTTGTTGGAAAGTTGACGAGGAGCTGCGAATCACCTCTGATGGTGAGACGCTTGACCCCCAGTGCAGCGGCGGCCTTGAGCCCAGCAATTAGGCCCACGTACTCTGCGATGTTGTTGGAGACCTTCTCGCCTTGCTGGAAGCAAAGCTGCACAGCGTGGTACAACTTGTCCTGAGTGGGAGATACTAATGCGTCGCCAGCCCCCGCGCCAAGGTGTGAGAAGGCGTCGTTGAAGTATACCACCCATCCGGCCGGGGCTTGGTCGTAGGCGCCCTGGAAGTTGGCGACGAAACGCTCACGAAGCTCCCCCTAGGAGGAGATGGATCCCACGGGGAGGTTTAGGAGCCAGGAGCTGGCGCCATCCTTGAGAGCCATGGGGAACCAGTTCACCATGACCTGCTCGGTGCCGTTGGACGCCTCGACTCTCAGATCATAGAGTTGGAGGAACTCCGTGGGGTCGGTGGTGCCATCGTAGCACGGAGGCAGATCCGCCTTGAACTTACCGGGCCAGACGAGGCGCCATAGCTCAGGCGCTAAGGCGCGACATCCAGTCACGCTCATGATTGCAGGCGCCCCCTGCACATGCAGTGCTGGTTCTTGGGGCGCTCGCGCCACCACCTCCTGTGGTGCGCGGTCTTGGTGCGGCGGGATGGGGGGGCCACAAGCTCCTTCTTGGGGATGTGGGATCACCTGGCATCTCTCCTCGTCGTGCGCAAGGGCCCTGCAGGGCAGCTCACATCACGGAGCCTCGCGCCTGACCTCTTGGTCGGCGCCGTAGAGTGGAGGTGGAGCCGGGACACCGTGGCCACCGTTCCCCGCCATGGGCGACGGAGGACGGGAGGAGTGAGTTGGTACAGATACCTCCCCAGTGGTGTTGACGAGCTCGGTGATGCAGTGGAGCCACTCGTCGTAGAGGTCGTCCGCCGGTCGGTAGCGCAGGAGCTCCCGCGACATCAATAGCGCAGGATGCTGGTAGTCTGGCCCGCGTTGGATCAGTGAGGACGATGCCGCGGCCAGCGAGGGTGACGGTGTCGCTCTGTGGACATCACACCACATGGACAGCGGCAGCGACGAGTCCTGCTACTCCTGGACGGCCAGGTTAGTGGCGGCGTTGGCGACCAGCGAGTTGGGGCGGAGCGGCGCACCATTGCCCGCAGGCGCCGTCTGAGCGACGTTTGCGGCGCGGCGAGCGGGACGTGCTTAGCGTGTGTCCACAATGGCAGTGGAACGGAGTCGACGATGAGAGCGGGACGAAGTCGTCGGAGAGGCGAGATCTCGACACACCCCCTACCTGGCGCGCCAAATGTCGGATTACGGGCTCTGCAAACCCAAGAAGTTCGAACACAGGGGCGTGAACGAAGATCTCTCCCACTCACGTCTACCTAGCGTCTCGCCCTCATCCAGTGAAGAGATTCAAGCGAACAACAAGTAAAGCACACAAGAGTTTACCCAGGTTCGGGCCACCTTGCGGTGTAAAACCCTACTTCGTGCTTTGGTGGATTGGCCTCGGGAGGGCTTGAATATGGAAGAGTATAGTGGTTCCTGAGTTTAGGAGGAGATCTCAAGAGGGTCAGGAGGCAAGGGTTCTTGCTCCTTTGTGCGAGGGCAGAGTTTCTGGATCTGATCGACCTCTCTCCCATAGTGGGATCTTAGCTATTTATATAGGCGGCCAGGGTCCTCTTCCCCCGAAATGCTTAGGCGGGAAGGGATCCCACAATGGCCATTTTGAGCGGGACCACAAGGATGTTCCTACCCTGACAAAATCAGTCTTTGCCTGCAAATGGATCCGGCGATGACGCGATGGTGGGCTCGGTGGTGACATCCTCCCTATCGTCCTTGCGGTCTTCGGTCTTGTTGCACCAATGGGGAAACCTTTGTCCTGCTCCTCGGGAACCTGCGCCTGCGCTGTCCCCCTTGCACCAAAACGGCAACTACGCCGCTGGTACGCACTGGCACTCGCTGGCACAGTGTGTCACTGCCTCCTCCTAAGGCTGGCTTGGCCTTGGATTCTCCGCCCCTCCGGAGCAACCTAGCCGAGGCCGCTCCTGAGGAGGTCTTGATGTCGTTCGCCTCGCGAGGTCTAGCCCCCTCGCGAGGGTCTTGAGCAGCTGGTCGATCAGCTGGGCCATACCAGGCCATAGCAGGAGCGTGCTTTGGCCCGCAGAAAGGCGAGTCTGGATACCCTGGTTACCAGGACACCGACAACATAGGATCTTCATCCAACCGCCTGAAATAGTCGACTGACCCAAATGACAAAAATCACGCAACTTGCATGCAGACCTGCCTTTATATTCAGTACCATCATCGTGCCTGCTTAGCATGGCTCCTGAATCCATCAATCTAAACAACGTGCCACTCATAATTCCAAACTTGTTGCTCAAGTACGAATCTGATATGATGTTGATATTACTAAAACAGATAACATTTAATTGGTCAGCTAATGTTCCTACTTTACTTTTGAAAAAGCACGTGCACCACATATAGAGAGACAGCAGGGAGTTGCTTTCTTAGTGCGATCTGGTTCATCATGTGTGGGAACTGTGCAATGAACATTTTATTATCCAAAATCTGCTTGCTCTTCTTTAGCATGTTCCTCTTCCGTTCTTCTTTAATAAGTACTCTCTCCATTCCTAAATACAAGTTTTTGTATAGATTCCACCATGGACTACATATGGAGCAAAATGAGTGAATCTACACTCTAAAATGTATCTGGATACATCTGTATGTGATCCATAGTTGAAATCTCTACCAAGACTTATATTTTGGAATGGAGGGAGTATGATAGTAGTACAATATGTTCCTTGTAGTGAAGATGAGTAGGGACATTTGTAGTGTAGAGGTCTATACGGTCGGTTGGTATGGACACTTTGAACTCTTCGGGCCTCTTTGATTCGTAGGATTTTGTAAACATGGGAATATGATTTGTAATGGCCTGCCCACTTGAATCCTATAAGAATAGCAAGGAAATGCGAGGAGCTGTGTCGCCTTTGAGAGTTACACTGATATTAACATTACCACACCTTCAGTTGAAGAGAGCTGGTATCCGAAGCCTTTCTAGCCGTACCGGCAATACTAGCACATATATTCCAGCAAGTTCCACTTTGCTGATTTTACTTTGATGCTTACGGTTTTCCCGTTATATCTATACTATGATCTGTGTAGCTGCTTTGTATCGCACTAGCAGCAGTCCACTCTTGAAGCTAAACACCGCAATGACTTACAAAATTGGCACGAAGGCATTGAGCGCCATTCTGGATGCAATGAAACTCATACGCTCCCCACCTGTTGATTCCTGTTTAGAATATGATCCTAATGACTATACTATCCTCGAGGAGTCAAAGGCAGATGGCATGTCCTGTTCATCCATCAAGGTGCCTGTTCTAATTTGGCAAGGTTTTATTGATTGCACGTATCTTGCATATGTTGTCTTGCATTTCTTCTACTTTGTTGCACCGCCATCTACTTAGTTTACTTATCATATATGTCGAGATGTAATGCCCATCCATTATCAATACATATTCCATCTGTCATCATACCATGTTTTTCCACTCAAATGCGGTTCTTGTGCATCAGACATCAAAAAGGAAGAGGGTGATTGCCGAACTTCAACGAGCACTAGCAAAGTCTGTCGAATTACGTGCTCCGCAAACCCAAGAAGTTCGAACACAGGGGCGTGAACGAAGATCTCTCCCACTCGCGTCTACCTAGCATCTCGCCCTTGTCCGGTCAAGAGATTCAAGCGAACAACAAGTAAAGCACACACAAATATATCCACGTTCAGGCCACCATGTGGTGTAAAACCCTACTTCTTGCTTTGGTGGATTAACCTCGGGAGGGCTTGAGTATGAGCGAGTACATCGGTTCCTGAGCTTAGGAGGAGAGCTCAGGAGGGTCAGGAGGCAAGGGTTACTGCTCCTTTATGCGAGGGCGGAGTGTCGGGATCTAATCCGACTTGCCTACACAATGGAGATCCTAGCTACTTATATAGGCGGCCAGGGTCCTCTTCCCCCAAAATATTTAGGGGGGAAGGGATCCCACAACGGCCATTTTGAGCGAGAACACAAGGACATTCCAATCCTGACAATAGCAGTCTTCGCCCGAAAAGGGATCAGGCGGTGACGCGGTGGTGGGCTCGGTGGTGACATCCTCCCTGTCGTCCTTGCGGTCTTCGGTCTTGTTGCACAAATGAGGAAATCTTTTTCCCACTCCTAGGGAACCTGCGCCTGCGCTGTCTCCTTTGCACCAAAATGGCAACTGCGCCGCTGGCACGCGCTGGCACCCGCTGGCGCGGTGCGTCACTGCTTGCGTCACTGGCTCCTCCTGAGGCATGCTTGGCCTTGGATTCTCCGCCCCTCCGGAGCAACCTAGCCGAGGCCACTCCTGAGGGGGTCTTAATGTCGTTCTCCTCGCGGGGCCTAGCCCCCTCGCGAGGGTCTTGAGCAGCTGGTCGATCAGCTAGGCCGTACCAGGCCATGGTAGGAGCGCGTCGCGGCCCGTAGACAGGCAAGTCTGGGTACCAGGACGCCGACAGTAGTCCCAGGGCCCAAGGCGTGCGCGGAGTTGGCTTCGGAGCGAAGCCTTAGTGTAGGACGAAGCACCACGGACCCCAAAAACATTGCATGATGGTTGGATGGGACGTGGGCGACTCCACTTCCCACGAAGTCTTGGCAACCGTGTGACTTGACAACACCTTGGCGCAGGTGGTAGGGTCAATATGGCCGCGCGCGAGTGGCCGGCGATTGATCTTCCCGGCCTATAAACAGGGGGTGAAAGCATCACGCCCTTCACTTGACTGTCTGCAGACCAGCCTCAGCTCTTCTCACTTCACCTAGGGTTTTTAATGGCGCTGATACACAGGTTCTCTGCTGCGCAGAAGGGGAAGGCCCCGATGGTGGAGCCCGAGCAGCTCCCACCGAAGAAGAGGTGTCGTGACTCTCCAAGGGTGCCCCCGAGGCTGGCGGACGCCCGTACATGGTGCACACGGGCGCCACCAGGGTTCCTGCTTGACTTGGATGCTCCGGCGACAGGCGGATGAAGCAGGAGCGGTGATGGAGGCGGTGCAGTCAGTCACTCAGAAAGGCGAGTGACTTCACGCGGCCCGCTGCTGTCTCATACTGAAGACAGCGTTCACGAGTTTATCGTGTGGGCGGGAGCCCCTCCGCATTCTTGGATCCTTCTTCCTCCATTCCTGAAGGAGGTACTCCCGGCTTGCGGCCGGGTGACGATGCAGCTGCGGCATGAAGGGTGCCACCTTCCTCCTTCATATGCCGACGTGGTGGTGATCTCCTCCGTCCAGGTCTTCATGACCTGGGGTTGGGGCGTGGTGCGCCATGCCTGCGCCCCCGTCGGGAGGCACATTCTTCATTTCGCGCTGGACGAGATGGCCACGCTGAACTTCAAGGTCTTCAGGGCGGACGGCCATCGGCTGGCGTGCAACGCGGAGGGTGGGCCCACCGGCGATCATCTCCCATTCTGCCAGGGGAACGAGGCCGGGGGCGAGGCACTCTCCATCGGTTTTGACTTGAACTCCTCCGCCAGCACCTATGCTTCTCCTGAGACGGCCTCAAGCTCTGACGAGGGCTACGAGCCGCCGAGTCGCCATTCTTATCGCCGGAGGGAGACAACGTCCTCTAGGCGCCGCCATAGTTGAAGGAGCCCGGGCCGCGTTCCTCTGAGAACGGCCTTCTTTAGCTTGGTACCTGCGAGGCAGCCATGGACGGCCCCAAGAGGGCGTGTAAATCCTTTGTGATACCTTTTCTATCATCTGATGTTATAAACTTATGTTCCTCGTGAGGTCCTTCGCTAGAGCAGGACTTTCCCTTTCTCCCGTCCTTGCGGTAGTTTAGGGCCCTATGCCTGCGAGACCCAATCCCTAGATAGACTTCATCCATCGCTGGTATGCCAGGTCACGATGCCGTGGTTAAGGCCAGGAGGCGAGCGTCCTAGGGTCCGGTAAGAGCCCCCGAGGCGCGATGCTCGGGAGGTCCCTCTTGGCGTGCAGGTAACCGACCACAAGGGTCGGCGAGAGGGGCTTTCGTGCTCGAGCGAATTCATAATTATGGTGGGTGGAGGTGTAGGTATGCGAGTAGATGCGGGCGTTGAACGCTTATCTTAGTGACCCCCTGCGGTCAGGCGGCAGTGGCACCTAGTCTCTTGCCACATTTCCCGCGGGGCGAGACTCTGTGCTTCTTGGAAATCCTCTTCTGAGGTGCCTAGGCCGCCGCAAGCACGCCGGGTTGTGATGCCACGTGCGAGGCCAGGACATAAAGGTTCAGGAGCCAGTTGGGGTCCTCGGGTGTGGTGCTCAAGAGCTCCTCCTTCTGCGCCTGAGTCATCTTCGCGAGGGAGTGGCAGCATCCGTTCTCATGCCACTAAACATAGGGGGCGTGGCTGCCTGGGCCCTGGAGGAGAAGGTCGAGGAACTGGTGGAGGTGTTCCTCCTGGTCGCTGCTGCCGCGGCCGAGGAGGCAGAGGCTGGTGATGACGCGCTTGGTGATGTCTGACCTGTTCCTGTCCAGATGTGAGAAATGCAAGTGCCTTGGGGAGGCATAAGGACTCATTTGAATTTGGAGAACTTGGTATTATTGTAACAACTAGATTTGAACTTGATGATTTCCGTGCTTGTTTACTTTCATGTTTGCTTAGGTGCTCTGCGTCGGCACGGCCCAACCCCATGCATACCTCAATCGCCATTGAGCCCTCTAGGTGGCCGGGGTCATCGTAATAACTAGACTCAAGGAATGAGGGGCTACGTGGCTAGTGAGGCCCTTGGGTCGCGATGCCCAGGGGTCCCCCATGACGTTCAAGCGATCATGTTTGTGTTCTGCGTCGGCAGGGCCCAGCTCCGCGCATACCTCGACCGCCATTGAGCATCGGGCTCAAGGAGTGAGGGGCTACGTGACTAGTGAGGCCCCTGGGTCGCGACGCCCAGGGGTCCCCCTTGACGTATGAACGGCTCTTATGAGGGAGAACGAGCAACATACCTTGCTCACGAGCCTTCGCCTAGGATTGGGGCGCGAGAAAGCCAGGTGTCTGGGCATCTGGTAGTGTGGCGTCTGCCAGGCGTGACCTGAGCATAGCCCCCGTGCCTAGCCCCCATCGCGACACCTATCCAAGGAGAAGTTGTGAGCGTCGTGAGCTGAAAAGCTTCCTGAGGTTGGTGCGACCACTGGGGGCCGCCCTCAGTTGTTTATAACTAGCACGGAGCATAGAGCTACCAAACTTGCACGGAGTGTGGGCATAACCACGCCTTGGTCGTAGCGGCCAGCGCGGAGCTTGGTGCTTCCACTGGTTCGTGGGCAAAACCGCTCCTCGGTTAGTTCTGCCAGCGCAGAGCATGGCACTTCCACTGGACCGTGGGAGGGAGCCTCCCACCGGGAGAGACTCCGGGGCGTGTACAACCCCGTCCTGACATGTGGCTTGCACGGAAGGACAGCCAAGGTGTATATGGGCCCTCCTCAGGACGAGCTGAACGTCTCTGAGGAAGTTCTCGTGAGCTTAAGCATAACCCACGAGACCCTACCCTGAGGCGGGTTGCGCCTGATTCTTCTTCTGCAAAATGTGAAAAGAGAGGGGTGTTGTGTCGACCTGCACCGAGTGCATCTCTAGAGGGCATCGCATGAGAAGGCCGTAGCACCAACGACCCTAGGAGGTGACGTTAGCGGGACCGGCCCGTAATACAGAGCTCGGCCGCTGGATTTTATCGATGCTACAGGGATGGACCCGAGCACAGACGTCGTGCCCAGTCTTCTCATGCTACAGTCCAAAAGAAAAACAACCGGCGCGCGGTCCCCGCGTGAGCGAGGCACCTGCCACGAGCCCCTACTTACCTATCCACGATTAGCCCATGTGAGAACAAGGCACCAAGGACCACGGGAGGTGACGTCATGTGACAACGCTGCAGGGACGGACACGAGCCCAGACGCCGTGCCAGTCCTTAATCATGGGGCGGTCGCGAGTGGGCTCGCAAGGGCTCATGACCTTAGTGGCGGTGAGAACGCCAAGCATGTAGATAATGCAAATAGGAAGAACAACTAGCCTTGATTCATGCACAAAAGAGACAGCTGCGGGGGGTGAGCCCCAGCAGCTCGAGGATGATGCAGCCCGGGGGGCGCCCTCGATTGAATACCTAAGATGTCACCTAGCACTTGTCGAAGAAGAGTTAGGGTAGCTGAAGATGCGAGACGTGCGGGTCGCCCCTGGGGATCGTCGGGCTGTTGAGGCCCAGGGGCTCCGGAGGCCCTCAGTGGTCATGGGAGTCCGGCTCCCGCTTCGTATGGACCGCCCGCCACTGAGCCTCCCGAGCCCCCAAAGCCTGCCGCGTGAGGTGCTGGAACATGGCGGCTCCATTGCGGAAGCCAAAGAGCATGCGAATGTAGTTGCAGGGGAGAGCCCTCCTCCAGCCGACTGCCGTCAGCCAGAAGGGCTCCTGAGAAGCGGCTCGGTTGAGGCCCGCGACGTCGACGCAGACACGGAAGTGGTTGCTTGGGTTGCGGGTAGGTGAGCTTGGTATCGTGCGGTTGCATCCACCGCGTATGAGCCTTCTGTACTGAAGTTCCTCGGTAACCTGGTTGATGAAGTCCTCAGCCCCCAGCGATGTATGGCTCACGCTGGGCTAACAAAAACGCGCGTCGAGACACTCCTGCAGGTGGTGCCCGAACACCTCCCTCGAGACGCTGGTCAGACCAGAGACACTCCAGAGGAAAGCCCCCGAGCCCGTCCTGAGAGGGGCGTTGGGCGCGCCTCCCTATGCGAGGGTGGAGGGTGCCTCGTCGGTAGGCGCGGGTCCTGAGGCGGAGCCGTCAGGAGCCCCTGTGTCTTAAGGTCTGTTGGCGGGCAGGTTCTTCTTCTTCTTGGGGGCGGCCTGCAGGGTGAAGGAGGCGCCATTGTCGTTGGAGCTCTCGACAGCCGCGGTCTGGTAGGCGCGCTCCAGGGAACGCACTACTTCCTTCTCACCAGAGGCGATTGTGATGACTCCGCCAGTCCCGTGCATCTTGAGGACGTTGTAGCCGTGATGGGTCGCTGCCATGAACTTGGCGAGGGCAAGATACCCCAGGATGGCATTGTACGGGAGGTGGATGTTGGCGATGTCGAAGTCGATGAGCTCGGTGTGATAGTTTTCGCGGTCACCGAAGGTGATGGGGAGGCGGACCTGCCCCGTCAGGAGTGTGGAGCCATCAGTGAATCCATAGAGTGGCTTGGTCGGGTGGAGCTGGTCATAGGGGACCTGGAGCGTCTCGAAGGTCTGGACAGAGAGGACGTTGAGCCCTGCTCCGCCGCCAATGAGGGTCTTGGTCACGAGGACGTTGCTGATGGTCAGAGTGCAGAGCATCGGGAGAGCGCATGGGGCTGCGGTGCACTCGAGCTGGTCCTTGGGGTCGAAGGCGATGACCTGCTTGGTCCACCTTAGGTTGCGCGCGGCGTGAGGCCTTGGAAGCTCCGTGTTCACCTCGCGAGCGAACTGCTTGAGGATGCGGTCGGAAGCCGGAGCATGGTCTCCTCCCAGGATGCATGCAACCGCACGTGGCTCCTGAAACCCCCCTGCTCCATCTCCCTGGCAGTCATTGTCGTTCCTCCTTGGTGGTGGTGGTAGTGAAGGCAGACTTGCGTTGCCCTGAGGGCGACCCTAACGAGGCTGGTCGCGCCAGGGGGCATCATGAGGCTGCTCCTGCCAGTGGTCTTCACGAGGTTGGTCACGCCATCCTTGGCGTGAGTTCCTCCCATCCCAGCGTCCTCCAGCACGGCCCCCTCCGCGGCCATAGCCGCGGTTGTCGCGCTCAGGGCGCTGCCCGACGCGCCCGCCGTGCATCAGCCTGAGCTCTTGACAGTTGTTGGTGTTGTGGCTGTGGACATCGTGGAAGATACAATACAGACGGTAGTCTCTGGGGGTCGTTTGAGCCGCTGCCACGCTTTACTTTTGGCTCTGCAGCCAGCACGATGGGTCCCTTGCGCTTTTCTTCTTTGGCCTTGGCCTTTTTGTCGTCAGCCTCCACTTCTGGCTGCTCCTGGAGGGAGAGGCGTCCTACCTCCGCCCTGGCGCACTTTGCCGCGAGCTTGAACATATCGAGGGCCATGCACAGATCCTTGTGGATGGCGAGCTCCTGCCCCATCCAGACGTCGCAGACACCGTCGGAGAACGTTGAGATGATGGCCTCGTCCGAGACCCTGTGGATCCTGAGCGCATGGTGTTGAAATGCTGGATGTATTTCTGCAGGGTCTCCCCAGGCTGCTGCTTCACGCGGCGCATATCCGCGGCCACTGGAGCTCGGTCGCGGGTGCCCTGGAAGTTGGCGACGGAACGCTCACAAAGCTCCCCCCAGGAGGAGATGGATCCCACGGGGAGGTTCAGGAGCTAGGATCGGGCGCCATCCTTGAGGGCCATGGGGAACCAGTTCGCCATGACCTGCTCGGTGCCGTTGGACGCCTCGATGCTCAGCTCGTAGAGTTGGAGGAACTTTGTGGGGTCGCTAGTGCCATCGTAGCACGGAGGCAGATCCGGCTTCAACTTGCCGGGCTAGGCGAGGCGCCGCAGCTCAGGAGCTAAGGCGCGACATCCAGCCACACTCATGATTGCAGGCGCCCCTGCGCCTACGATGCTGGTTCTTGAGGCATAGGCGCCACCACCTCCTGTGGTGCGCGGTCTTGGTGCTGCGGGCCAGGGGGGGCGCGAGCTCTTGCCAGGGGATGCGAAATCACCTAGCAGCTCTCCTCGTCGCGCGTGGGGGCCCTGCGGGGCAGCTCACACTGCGGAGCCTCGCGCCTGACCCCCTGGCCGGCGCCGTAGAGCGGAGGTGGAGCCGGGACACCCTGGCCCTCGTTCACCACCATGGGCGACGGAGGACGGGAGGAGTGAGTTGGCGCAGGTACCTCCCGGGCGGCATTGACGAGCTCGGTGATGAAGTGGAGCCACTCGTCGTAGAGGTCGTCCGTCGAGCGGTAGCGCAGGAGCTCCCGCACCATAAGTAGCGCATGCAACTGGTAGATTGGCCCGCTGCGGATTAGCAAGGACGACGCCGTGGCAGGCGAGGGTGACGGTGTCGCCGTGCGGCCATCTCGCCGCACGTACAGCGGCAGCGACGAGTCCTGCTACTCGTGGACGGCCGGGTCGGTGGCGGCGTTGGCGGCCGGCGATTTGGGCCGGAGCGGCGCACCGTTGCCCGCGGGCGCCGTCTGAGCGACGTTGGCTGCGCGGCGGGCGGCGCACGCTCGACGTGTGTCCACCATGGTGGTGAAGCGAGGTCGACGACGAGAGCAGGACGAGGTCGTCGGAGAGGCGAGATTTCGACATGCCCCCTACCTGGCGCGCCAAATGTCGGATTACATGCTCCGTAAACCCCAGAAGTTCGAACTAAGGGGCGTGAACGAAGATCTCTCCCACTCACGTTTACCTAGTGTCTCGCCCTTGTCCGGTCAAGAGATTCAAGTGAACAACAAGTAAAGCACACACAAATTCACCCAGGCTCAGGCCACCTTGTGGTGTAAAACCCTACTTCCTGCTTTGGTGGATTAGCCTCAGGAGGGCTTGAGTATGAGCGAGTACGGTGGTTCTTGAGCTCAGGAGGGTCAGGAGGCAAGGATTCTTGCTCCTTTATGCGAGGGCGGAGTGTCTAGATCTGATCCGACTTGCCTCCATAATGGAGATCCTAGCTACTTATATAGGCGGCCAGGGTCCTCTTCCCCTGAAATGTGTAGGCGGGAAGGGATCCCACAACGGCCATTTTGAGCGGGAACACAAGGACGTTCCAATCCTGACAAAATTGGTCTTCGCCTGCAAAGGGATCATGCGGTGACGCGGTGGTGGGCTCGGTGGTGACATCCTCCCTGTCGTCCTTGCGGTCTTCGGTCTTGTTGCACTAATGAGGAAACCTTTGTCCCGCTCCTCGGGAACCTGCGCCTGCGCTGTCTCCTTTGCACCAAAATGGCAACTGCACCACTGGCACGCGCTGGCACCCTCTAGCGGGGTGCATCACTGCTTGCGTCACTGCCTCCTCCTGAGGCAGGCTTGGCCGTTTGATTCTCCGCCTCTCAGGAGCAACCTAGTCGAGGCCGCTCCTAAGGGGTTCTTGATGTCATTCTCCTCGCGAGCCCTGGCCCCCTCGCGACGGTCTTGAGCAGTTGGTCGATCAGCTGGGCCATACTAGGCCATGGTAGGAGCGCATCGCGGCCCATAGACAGGCAAGTCCGGGTACACTAGTTCCCAGGACGCCGACAAAGTCCTTGAAAAACGTGGTTGTGCCGGAGAAATCAGACAGCACCCCACTTATATTGTCTATACAACCAGTGACACAAAATGTAGGACCAACTCCAGCAGACTGTACCCATACTTCACTGGCCACACCACTAGCCGCACCACATAGGACATGCACTCCAATAAAAGGTATGCTGATTTTAGTTGCCATAGCACCAGCCGTACCACAGAAAAATCCAACTCCAGCAAAAAGTACAACAAGTCCACCGGCCGAAGACCTATCCCAACTGCAAAGACGGCCAATTCCTGTAGATTGGAACCCCATTCCAGTTATTCCCAGTTTAAAAGACAATGCTTTCAATGTTGTTAGGGACTATGTGCATATATTCCCATCATGGGAAGATTATAGTGAAGACAAACACCATTTTAACATCTTCCTGTCCCACTTACGTGTAAGTGCTATTATTCATGGTGATTATTTTCCTGTTTTTTGCTGATTGAACACATTAATGATTTACATTACATTGTTGTAAGTAGGTGAGGCTCAATCTGGATAGTCATGACGCGCAAAGCTTTCTTGCACTTTTCAAGGAAGCATTGCAGCAGTATTGGTGTTACCTGACGAAATTACACTTTAATGGCAAGTCTATAAAAGAATTTCTAGTGGAGTCTCCTGTGCTAAATTTAGAGGACATTGAATGGAAAAGCCTTGTTATGCACTGGTTTCGTTCTGAGGATGAGGTACTGTCTATAGTATCGCATGACAATTTGAACTTCTACTTTTCTGCATGTGCCTTACCGATTTTTTTTGCAGGAAATCTGCTCGAAAAAGAATTCCGGTTTGAAAAGAATGACATGATAACGCAAATATGCTTCCCGCTGCTTTGCTCTTGTTAGTACCTGTTGTCCTGTATCACTGTACTTGCATAAATACCTGGTTCATTATGTGACAGCAGTATGCATGTCAGCTTGCTTATCAATTGTTCGCTCCAAATTATCTGATCTGTATGAATGGTTACATTAGTGTAGAATACATCCAATGCCAATGAAATTTTCTAGCTCTGCATTGTTCTTGTAAGTACCTGATGTACTTTATCAGTGTACTTATATTGACAGGTAGTTGTTCATCTACCATCACTCTGCAGCTTATTTTCCTTTGCCCTCCATTTTCTACACATAAGATCTATATTTACTCTTACCATAAGGTTGGATAACACCGATGGTACTGAAGAAGTTTAGCTCTGCATTGCTCTTGGCTGTACCTTTTGCCTGTATCGCTGTACTTACATTTATAGCTACTTGGTTATGTAGCATCACTCTTCATCTTATATTAAACATTCTCCATTTTTTCTTATATTGTCACATCTATATTTACTCTTAACAAAATGTAGAATAAAGGCAATGCTTATGAAGAAGATTCTGTGGTAAACTTCTTTAATTGCCCCCCCCCCATCAGCATGGACAAGGGCCTAATAGAGCCTGCCTTCACCAATAATGTAAGTTTGTCCTTCTCAAGCCTTCAAACTTTGTTGTGTATATTTGGTTAGGCATGACTGCAACAGCTGTTTATTTTTGGTGTTTGCATTAAATTGCATGTTTAAAGTTTATTATGTAGTTCATTAACAAAACTTTGTCCTTCTCAATTTAAGTTTTCAGTTGTACAACCAAGTTCCTTCTTCATACCATGTAAATTAAAATATACAGAGCAAGTTATATTCTTTTGCACTACATGTATGCTTCTGGTCTTGATCCGTAATCCATTGGTGTGGTGAACCTACCCACTACAACACAATGTCATATTCTGCAATGTCTTAACTATGAATAATGTCATATCATTCTACTATTATTTAAACCGTCTCTTTATTTGCCAATCTAAAATGGGATAAATTGACAGCACACTAACCATTGATACTTATGAGTTCTAGATCTCTAATCGAGTGGTGTCGTGAAGCTGCCAACCCCTTCACAATGTCATTTCCTGCCATGTCTTGACCTGAACAATACCATATTGTGTTAATGCAATTTTAAACTGTGTCACTTTATTCGTCAGTAAGAAATGTGATGAATTGTCAGCACTGATACTTTTATGTGCAAAACCTATCATCTGTCTGCTTGTTTATCGTTCAGAGTGAGGAGGGTATAAGTGTTAAACAAGCGCAGTCTCATCAGCTTGCTCAGCTACTTGCGCTATAGCTCCCCAGCAGGGCTAACCTTTCTTGAACTCTATTGAAGTGATGTCGGTTTTCTATATTATTTTGTCGCTGTGTTTAGTTGCACTGGTGGTGATCTTTGATGCCCCGTGTATGTAATCTGCTATCTGCTTGTGCTTTATTATCATAGTGGCGAACTTTGATGCCCAGTGGATGTAATATGCCGTAATTTCTTTATTGTATAGTCTAGGTTTTTCTTATTCACGATGCTGCAGTTATTTTACTGTATATATATATATATATATATATATATATATATATATATATATATATATATCCTGTCTTCGCAGTAAATCGGCCAAACTGTAAAACTACGGTACATAATTGGGCCGTCATGCAATCACGGTTTATGATCCGCATCATGGGGCCCGTCATCTTGGTCCGTTAGAAAGCCTAAATGTAAACTGGCCCACTAGTATAGTCGAGCCTTTAATAGTCCGAGTAAACCGCCGGCCCTCTTTTCGCAAGAAAACTCAATGGGCTTTTAGGATGCTGAGAAATAGGTTGGGCCTGAAACATGCCGAACAGCTCACGGGCCGGCAGAAGCCCGAAATGGACCCCGGCCCATGATTGTGCCAATCAAATCACGGGCTTTTAACAGGCCAAAATTGTCTCGGTCCTTGTTTGGCCCAATCAGATTATCGGCTACGAGCAGGCCGGATGTAAACCGAGCCGTAGTTAGGCCCAACTATATGACGGGCTTTTAACAAGTCAAAATTAATATAGGGCCGAAATGTTAAACGGGCCGTTAACAGGCCGAAACTAATATCAGGCCAAATTACTAAATGGGCCTTTAGCAAGTGGGCCCAAAAGCATAGCGTCCAGTTGACTGGCCGAATCTGATATGGGCCATAATTTAGCCCAAAGTCTCTTAAAGGGTCGGACCTGATCTGGGCCATAATTTGGCCTAGAATGTGGTAGGCTTTTAACGGGCCGGATCTCATATGGGCCATTGTTAGTCCCGGAACGTGGTAGGCCATTAGTGAACCGAATCAAATATGGGCCGACATTTGACCCAAAACATGGGAGCCAGTTAATGGGCCGACCTACTAGGGTCCTCAAAATCTTGTGGGCCTACAGCTGGGCCGGCCCATTAATGTCGGCGATCTCGTGGGCCTTTAGCTGGGCCGGCCCATTATGGTCCACAAAAATCTCGTGGGCCTTCACCTGGGCCGGCCCATTATGGCCCGCAAAAATCTTGTGGGCCTTTAGCTGGGCCGGCCCATTATGGCCCGCAAAATCTTGTGGGCCTTTAGCTGGGCCAGCCCATTATGGTCCGCAAAATCTCATGGGCCTTTAGCTGGGATGGCCCATTATGGTCCGCAAAATCTTGCGGGCCTTTAGTTGGGCCGGCCCATTTAAAATTTATGGGCCACTTTTGGGCAGGTCCATGTGTCAACATATCATAGGCGCATCTCGCCCAGTGGATGAGTGACACATGTGCCAACGTGCACGTGTTTCCGTCGGCCAATCAGAATTTTACACATGGAATTTCCCCATTGGTCCGGGTTGTTAACGGGTTATTGAATCCAAAACCGGACCCGATAGCTTAACGGCGTTCCATTACGGTGGATGCGACGTGCCGGTCACCGTTGACAAAAGCACTTCTGTGACGCGCGATTTATCATCATGGAAGTGGACACTTCTGTGATGATAATTTTGGTAATGTCATGGAATACTTCTATGATAGCACAGGTATGAATATCTTGATTATGTCGTAAAATTATCATGGATGTACATGCATGACAGAAAACGTGACCTACTGTGACAAACATGTATCATCACAGAAGTGTATTTTTTTGTAGTGTTCTACATGTACTGCTCAGCGAAGCTCTGCCACAATTCCTCCACCATCACCGCCACCACGCCATCGTGCTGCCGGAGGACTTGAGCTACTAATTCAGCATCGCTCGCTGGATCGAGGAGGTGAAGGCGTCATGAAGCCGTACATGTGTTGAACGTGGAGGTGCCATCCGTTCGGCACTAGATCGAAGTTCGCAGGATGGTTCGTGATTGGATTGCGAAGACGTACCACTACATCAACTGCGATCTTGATCGCTTCTGATTAGCGATCTACAAGGGTATGCAGATCCAATCTCTCCTCTCGTATATGGGCATCTCCTAGATTGGATCTTGGGTGTTCGTAGGATTTTTTTGTTTCCCATGCAACGTTCCCCAACAAAGGGGGTAGATATTTCGGCGGTAGGCCAAAAATTTCAAAATGTGGGGGGAAAATTTGCACGCGCTGCCGCCGGACACCATTCACTTTGAACGATTGTGTGCATCGCAAACAATTCTTATGCTTTACGCGCATGGGCTGACTTTGATAATTCAAATTTTCGTGGAAATTTCCCAGGGTATTGTCCTCATCCACGTCATTGCATAATTTAACATCGCTAGCTAATTTGGGCAAACAAAAGAGCATACCGCACACAGACCAGACTTACTGAATCGAGCAATTTTAGTAATTAAACAGAGCCAATTGACGTAAACATTGCTCAAACAAAAGACCAGCATTAAAAACAAAGCCTAAGTATGCATAATTTGAAAAAAGTCACCGTCGCCGGCCTATGCATTGCTAGTCTGAGATGAGACGTCGATGACTTGTCCTAGCGACATGCCGCCGTTGGTGGACTCCGCGCCCCCCCTGCCGAAGTCGACCGCGTCCTCGTCCTTGTCCTCGCCGCCGCCCTCAAGGTTGTAGTACTTGTAGTAGTTGTTGTGCCAAAGCTCGCGTTGGTACTCCACTGCCGATTCCGCGACAGATAGACTCTTCTCTACCTCCATCTCGCCCACACGCAACTCCTCCTCCCGGCGCTCCTTGATCTCCGCAACCTCTTACATCTCCAGCTCCCGCTCGGCGATCTCATGAGGAAGCAGGTGCTCCATGGCCACCATCACCTTTTCAGACGTGGGTTGCATGCTGGATTCCGAGGTGGCCTGGAATATCTTGGCATGTGCGTCCTTGATCTTGGCATGGATGGCCTTGACCCAGGCCAAGGCGACATCAGCGGCACGGACGGCAGCTCAAGCGCTCTTGGCGTTTGCAGCCATCGTCGCAACAGTTGCTGCAGCCATCTCGGCTGCTGCAGCTGCCCTGTCGGCTGCCATAGACGCCCTCTCGGCGGATGGGGCCGCTCTCAATGGGAATGCGACGACACTCTCGGTGTAGGCGGCCGCGCTCCCGATGCACGCGGCGGCGCTTGGGGGAGATGCGGCCCTTGTACGGGCCCTCATGAAGCATTTCCACGGTGCCATCTTTGCAAGACGGTGTTGTGAGAAAGGGGATTAGGATTCGTGGATTCAGGGGGATTAGGTTTCGTGGATTCAGGGGTTGCCGGCATTGGAGCAGACGAGCCGGCAAAGCATAAGGAGGAAGCCTTAAATAGACCCACAAATTTTCATCGCAAACGGTTCCTACAACAAACCTATGTGTGATGTTGTAGATATTTTTTATTAGCTGTCAATGATGAATTTGGAGTAAAGTGGCAACGGATGGTGCTTTAAATGTACGAGAAAATTTGTACTACTAATACAAATTTCATTTTAAAATTTGGAAAATTTCAAGGGTCATTTGACCTTTTAAAGACATTTAAGTGATTTTATAGCCATTTAATGGCCGCAATTCAAATTTGAACTACATCTATATGCAACAGATGATCATACCGATTTCAGAAATCATGTTTGCGTACTTGTGTGCAAGTTAATTCCATGTGCAGTAAATTGGAAGGAATTTTCAAATATATTGGTCTCACGGCTATGACACAAAGCATGGAGTGCCATGGCATTTAATTTCCAAAAAATTTAAAAATGATCAGAAATGCATGAAACCTTGCTTTATGTAATGTCATGCCACCAAGATGATGTAGTAAAAAACTTGCCATGTTTGACGAAAGTTTGGAACAACCCTCACAATGTTGGGGAACGTAGTATTTTAAAATTTTCCTACGATCACGCAAGATCTATCTACCAGATGCATAGCAACGAGAGGGAAGAGTGTGTCCACGTACCCTCGTAGACCGGAAGCGGAAGCGTCAAGTGACGCGGTTGATGTAGTCGAACTTCTTCGCGATTCAACCGATCAAGCACCGAACGTACGGCACCTCCACGTTCAGCACACGTTCAGCTTGATGACGTCCCACGAGCTCTTGATCCAGTTGAGCTTCACGGGAGAGTTTCGTCAGCACGACGGCGTGGTGACGGATATGATGTATTCACCGGCGCAGGGCTTTGCCTAAGCACCGTGACGGTATGACCGAGGTGTGTTTCTGTGGAGGGGGGCACCGTACACGGCTGGAACAATTCAACTTGTGTGTCTTTGGGTGCCCCCCTGCCCCCGTATATAAAGGAGCAAGGGGGGAGGCCGGCCAGCCCTTCTTTGGTGCGGCTAGGAGTGCAATCCTACTAGGAATAGGATTGCAATCCTATTCCTAGTAGGAACTACCAAAGAAGGAAGAGAGGGAAAGGAAAAGAAGGAGAGGTGGCGCCCCCCAATCCTAGTGCAACTAGGAACCCTAGGTGGGGCGCCGGCCAGCCCCTATGGGCTGCCTCTTTCTTTTCCATAAGGCCCACTATGGACCATCCCCCCTCGAAGGGGGTTCCGGTAACCCCCTCCGGCAATCCCGTTAAATCCGAAACTTTTCTGGAACACTTCCGGTGTCCGAATATAGTTGTCCAATATATCAATCTTTATGTCTCGGACATTCCGAGACTTCTCGTCATGTCCGTGATCTCATCCGGGACTCCGAACTACCTTCGGTACATCAAAACTCATAAACTCATAATACCGATCGTCATCAAACGTTAAGCGTGCGGACCCTACAGGTTCGAGAACTATGTAGACATGACCGAGACTCATCTCCGGTCAATAACCAATAGCGGAACCTGGATGTTCATATTGGCTCCTACATATTCTATGAAGATCTTTTATCGGTCAAAACCGCATAACAACATACGTTGTTCCTTTTGTCATCGGTATGTTACTTGCCTGATATTCGATCGTCGGTATCTCTATACCTAGTTCAATCTCGTTACCGGCAAGTCTCTTTACTCGTTCCGTAACACATCATCTCGTGACTAACTCATTAGTCTTTTGCTTGCAAGGCTTATTGTGATGTGTGTTACCGAGAGGGCCCAGAGATACCTCTCCAACACTCGGAGTGACAAATCCTAATCTTGATCTATGCCAACACCACAAATACTTTCGGAGACACCTGTAGAGCATCTTTATGATCACCCAGTTACGTTGTGACATTTGATAGCACACAAGGTGTTCCTACGGTATTCGGGAGTTGCATAATCTCATAGTCATAGGAACATGTATAAGTCATGAAGAAAGCAATAGCAGTAAAACTAAACGATCATATTGCTATGCTAACGGATGGGTCTTGTCCATCACATCATTCTCCTAATGATGTGATCCCGTTGATCAAATGACAACTCATGTCTATGGCTAGGAAACATAACCATCTTTGATCAATGAGCTAGTCTAGTAGAGGCATACTAGGGACATACTGTTTTGTCTATGTATTCACACATGTATCAAGTTTCCAGTTAATACAATTCTAGCATGAATAAAAGACATTTATCATGATATAAGGAAATACAAATAACATCTTTATTATTGCCTCTAGGGCATATTTCCTTCAGTCTCCCACTTGCACTAGAGTCAATAATCTAGCTCACATCGCCATGTGATATAATACCGATAGTTCACATCGTTATGTGAATAACACCCATAGTTCACATCGCCATGTGACCAACACCCAAAGGGTTTACTAGAGTCAATAATCTAGTTCACATCGCTATGTGATTAATACCCAAGAGTAATAAGGTGTGATCATGTTTTGCTTGTGAGATAAGTTTTAGTCAACGGGTCTGTCACATTCAGATCCGTATGTATTTTGCAAATTTCTATGTCTACAATGCTCTGCATAGAGCTACTCTAGCTAATTGCTCCCACTTTCAATACGCATCCAGATTGATACTTAGAGTCATCTGGATTTAGTGTCAAAGCTTGCATCGGTGTAACCCTTTACGACGAACTCTTTATCACCTCCATAATCGAGAAACATTTCCTTAGTCATCCAGTTACTAAGGATAATTTTGACCGCTGTACAGTGATCTACTCCTGGATCACTATTGTACCTCCCTGTCAAACTCATGGCAAGGTATACAACGTGTTTGGTACACAACATGGCATACTTTATAGAACCTATGGCTGAGGCATAGCGAATGACTTTCATTCTCTCTATATTTTTCTGCCGTGGTCGGGCTTTGGGTCTTACTCAACTTCACACCTTACAAGTCAGGCAAGAACTCCTTCTTTGACTGATCCATTTTTTGAACTAGTTCAAAATCTTATCAAGGTATGTACTTATCAAAAGTCTTATCAAGCGTCTTGATCTATCTCTATAGATCTTGATGCCCAATATGTAAGCAGCTTCACCAAGGTCTTTCTTTGAAAAACTCCTTTCAAACACTCCTTTATGCTTTCCAGAAAATTCTACATCATTTCTGATCGACAATATGTCATTCACATATACTTATCACAAAGGTTGTAGTGCTCCCACTCACTTCTTGTAAATACAGGCTTCTCCAAAAGTCTGTATAAAACCATATGCTTTTATCACCTCATCAAAGCGTATATTCCAACTCCGAGATGCTTGCACCAGTCCATAGATGGATCGCTGGAGCTTGCATACTTTGTTAGCACCTTTTGGACCGACAAAACCTTCTGGTTGCATCATATACAACTCTTCTTTGAGATATCCATTCAGGAATGCAGTTTTGACATCCATTTGCCAGATTTCATGATCATAAAATGCGGCAATTGCTAACATGATTCGGACAAACTTAAGCATCGCTACAGCTGAGAAAGTCTCATCGTAGTCAACTCCTTGAACTTGTCGAAACCCTTTCGCAACAAGTCGAGCTTTGTAAACAGTAACATTACCGTCTGCGTCGGTCTTCCTCTTGAAGATCCATTTATTTTCGATGGCCTGCCGATCATCGGGCAAGTCAACCAAAGTCCACACTTTGTTCTCATACATGGATCCCATCTCAGATTTCATGGCCTCAAGCCATTTTGCGGAATCTGGGCTCATCATCGCTTCCTCATAGTTCGCAGGTTCATCATGGTCTAGTAACATGATTTCCAGAACTGGGTTGCCGTACCACTCTGGTGCGGAACGTACTCTGGTTGATCTACGACATTCAGCAGAAACTTGATCCGAAGTTTCATGATCATCATCATTAACTTCCTCACTGATTGGTGTAGGAATCACTGGAACAATTTTCTGTGATGTACTACTTTCCAATCCGGGAGAAGGTACAATTACCTCATCAAGTTCTACTTTCCTCCCACTCACTTCTTTCGAGAGAAACTCCTTCTCTAGAAAGGATCCACTCTTAGCAACAAAGACCTTGCCTTCGGATCTGTGATAGAAGGTGTACCCAACAGTTTCTTTTGGGTATCCTATGAAGATTTACTTCTCCGATTTGGTTTCGAGCTTATCATGTTGAAACTTTTTCACATAAGCATCGCAGTCCCAAACTTAAAGAAATGACAGCTTAGGTTTCTCGTCAAACCACAGTTCATACGGTGTCATCTCCACGGATTTTAGATGGTGCCCTATTTAACGTGAATGTAGCTGTCTCTAATGCATAACCCCAAAAGCGATAGTGGTAAATCGGTAAGAGACATCATAGATCGCACCATATCCAATAAAGTACGGTTACGACGTTCGGACACACCATTACGCTGTGGTGTTCCGGGTGGCGTGAGTTGTGAAACTATTCCACATTGTTTCAAATGAAGACCAAACTCGTAACTCAAATATTCTCCTCCACGATCAGATCGTAGAAACTTTATTTTCTTGTTACGATGATTCTCTACTTCACTCTGAAATTCTTTGAACTTTTCAAATGTTTCAGACTTGTGCTTCATTAAGTAGATATACCCATATCTGCTCAAATCATCAGTGAAGGTCCGAAAATAACGATACCTGCCGCGAGCTTCAACACTCATTGGTCCACATACATCTGTATGTATGATCTCCAACAAATCTGTTGCTCGCTCCACAGTTCCGGAGAACGGAGTTTTAGTCATCTTGCCCATGAGGAATGGTTCGCAAGCACCAAGTGATTCATAATCAAGTGATTCCAAAAGTCCATCACTATGGAGTTTCTTCATGCATTTTACACCAATATGACCTAAACGGCAGTGCCACAAATAAGTTGCACTATCATTATTAACCTTGCATCTTTTGGCTTCAATATTATGAATATGTGTATCACACGATCGAGATCCAACAAATTATTTTCATTGGGTGTATGACCATAGAAGGTTTTATTCATGTAAACAGAACAACAATTATTCTCTAACTTACATGAATAACCGTATTGCAATAAACATGATCAAATCATATTCATGCTCAACACAAACACCAAATAACACTTATTTAGATTCAACACTAATCCCGAAAGTATAGGGAGTGTGCGATGATGATCATATCAATCTTGGAACTGCTTCCAATACACATCGTCACTTCATCCTTTAACTAGTTTATGTTAATTATGCAACTCCCACTTCGAGTTACTACTCTTTAGCAACTGAACCAGTATCAAATACCGAGGGGTTGCTATGAACACTAGTAAAATACACATCAATAATCTGTATATCAAATATACCTTTGTTCACTTTGCCATCCTTCTTATCCGCCAAGTATCTAGGGTAGTTCCACTTCCGGTGACCATTTCCTTTGCAGTAGAAGCACTTAGTTTCAGGCTTGAGTTTAGCTTTGGGTTTCTTCATGGGAGTGACAACTTGCTTGTCATTCTTCTTGAAATTCCCCTTCTATCCCTTTGCCCTTTACTTGAAACAAGTGGTCTTATTAACCATCAACACTTGATGTTCTTTCTTGATTTCTACCTTTGCCGATTTCAGCATTGCGAAGAGCTCGGGAATTACCTTCGTCATCCCTTGCATATTATAGTTCATCACGAAGTTCTACTAACTTGGTGATAGTGACTAGAGAACTTTGTCAATTACTATCTTATCTGGAAGATTAACTCCCACTTGATTCAAGTAATTGTAGTACCCAGAAAATCTGAGCACATGCTCACTGGTTGAGCTATTCTCCTCCATCTTGTAGGCAAAGTACTGTCAGAAGTCTTATACCTCTCGACACGGGCATGAGTATGAAATACTAATTTCAACTCTTGGAACATCTCATATGCTCCGTGGCGTTCAAAACGTTTTTGAAGTCCCGGTTATAAGCCGTAAAGCATGGTGCACTAAACTATCAAGTAGTCATCATACCGAGCTTTTGTCAAAACGTTCGTAACGTCTACATCTGCTCCTGCAATAGGTCTGTCACCTAGCGGTGCATCAAAGACATATTTCTCTGTGCAGCAATGAGGATAATCCTCAGATCACGGAACAATTCCGCATCATTGCTACTAACATCTTTCAACTTAGTTTTCTCTAGGAACATATAAAAAATAAACGGGGAGCAACATCGTGAGCTATTGATCTACAACATAGATATGCTAATACTACAAGGACTAAGTTCATGATAAATTAAAGTTCAATTTAATCATATTAATTAAAGAACTCCCACTTAGATAGACATCCCTCCGGTCATCTAAATGATCACGTGATCCAAATCAACTAAACCATGTCCGATCATCCCGTGAGATGGAGTAGTTTCAATAGTGAACATCTTATGTTGATCATATCTACTATATGATTCACGCTCGACCTTTCGGTCTCCAGTGTTCCGAGGCCATATCTGCATATGCTAGGCTCGTCAAGTTTAACCCGAGTATTCTGCGTGTGCAAAACTAGCTTACACCCGTTGTGTTTGAACATAGAGCTTATCACACCCGATCATCACGTGGTGTCTCGGCACGACGAACTTTCGCAACGGTGCATACTCAGGGAGAACACTTATACCTTGAAATTTAGTAAGGGATCATCTTACAATGCTACCGTCGTTCTAAGCAAAATAAGAAGCATAATAAGATAAACATCACATGCAATCAAAATATATGACATGATATGGCCATCATCATCTTGTGCTTTTGATCTCCATCTCCAAAGCACCTTCATGATCACCTTCGTCACCGGCGCGACACCTTGATCTCCATCGTAGCATCGTTGTCGTCTCGCCAACTATTACTTCTACGACTATCGCTACCGCTCAGTGATAAAGTAAAGCAATTACATGGCGATTGCATTTCATACAATAAAGCGACAACCATATGGCTCCTGCCAGTTGCCGATAACATTACAAAACATGATCATCTCATACAAAACCGTATAACTCATCATGTCTTGACCATATCACATCACAACATGCCCTGCAAAAACAAGTTAGACGTTCTCTACATTGTTGTTGCAAGTTTTACGTGGCTGCTACGGGCTTAGCAAGAACCGTTCTTACCTACGCATACAAAACCACAACGATGTTTCGTCAAGTATGTGCTGTTTTAACCTTCACAAGGACCGGGCGTAGCCACACTTGATTCAGCTAAAGTGAGAGAGACAGACAGTCACCAGTCACCTTTAAGCAACGAGTGCTCGTAACGGTGAAACCAGTCTCGCGTAAGCGTACGCGTAATGTCCGTCCGGGCCGCTTCATCTCACAATACCGCCGAAGCAAAGTATGACATGCTGGTAAGCACTATGACTAGTATCGCCCACAACTCATTGTGTTCTACTCGTGCATATCATCTACGCATAGACCTGGCTCATGATGCCACTGTTGGGGAATGTAGTATATTAAAATTTTCCTACGATCACGCAAGATCTATCTACCAGATGCATAGCAACGAGAGGGAAGAGTGTGTCCACGTACCCTCGTAGACCGAAAGCGGAAGCGTCAAGTGACGCGGTTGATGTAGTCGAACTTCTTCGCGATTCAACCGATCAAGCACCGAACGTACAGCACCTCCACGTTCAGCACACGTTCATCTTGATGACGTCCCACAAGCTCTTAATCCAGTTGAGCTTCACCGGAGAGTTTCGTCAGCACGACGGCGTGGTGACGGATATGATGTATTCACCGGCGCAGGGCTTTGCCTAAGCACCGCGACGGTATGACCGAGGTGTGTTTCTGTGGAGGGGGGCACCGTACACGGCTGGAACAATTCAACTTGTGTGTCTTTGGGTGCCCCCCTGCCCCCGTATATAAAGGAGCAAGGGGGGAGGCCGGCCGGCCCTTCTATGGTGCGGCTAGGAGTGCAATCCTACTAGGAATAGGATTGCAATCCTATTCCTAGTAGGAACTACCAAAGAAGGAAGAGAGGGAAAGGAAAAGAAGAAGAGGTGGCGCCCCCCAATCCTAGTCCAACTAGGAACCCTAGGTGGGGCGCCGGCCAGCCCCTATGGGCTGCCTCTTTCTTTTCCATAAGGCCCACTATGGACCATCCCCCCTCGTAGGGGGTTCCGGTAACCCCCTCCGGCAATCCCGTTAAATCCGAAACTTTTCCGGAACACTTCCGGTGTCCGAATATAGTTGTCCAATATATCAATCTTTATGTCTCGGACATTCCGAGACTTCTCGTCATGTCCGTGATCTCATCCGGGACTCCGAACTATCTTCGGTACATCAAAACTCATAAACTCATAATACCGATCGTCATCAAACGTTAAGCGTGCGGACCCTACGGGTTCGAGAACTATGTAGACATGACCGAGACTCATCTCCGGTCAATAACCAATAGCGGATCCTGGATGTTCATATTGGCTCCTACATATTCTATGAAGATCTTTTATCGGTCAAAACCGCATAACAACATACGTTGTTCCTTTTGTCATCGGTATGTTACTTGCCTGAGATTCGATCGTCGGTATCTCTATACCTAGTTCAATCTCGTTACCGGCAAGTCTCTTTACTCGTTCCGTAACACATCATCTCGTGACTAACTCATTAGTCTTTTGCTTGCAAGGCTTATTGTGATGTGTGTTACCGAGAGGGCCCAGAGATACCTCTCCAACACTCGGAGTGACAAATCCTAATCTTGATCTATGCCAACACCACAAATACTTTCGGAGACACCTGTAGAGCATCTTTATGATCACCCAGTTACGTTGTGACGTTTGATAGCACACAAGGTGTTTCTACGGTATTCGGGAGTTGCATAATCTCATAGTCATAGGAACATGTATAAGTCATGAAGAAAGCAATAGCAGTAAAACTAAACGATCATAGTGCTATGCTAACGGATGGGTCTTGTCCATCACATCGTTCTCCTAATGATGTGATCCCGTTGATCAAATGACAACTCATGTCTATGGCTAGGAAACATAACCATCTTTGATCAATGAGCTAGTCTAGTAGAGGCATACTAGGGACATACTGTTTTGTCTATGTATTCACACATGTATCAAGTTTCCAGTTAATACAATTCTAGCATGAATAAAAGACATTTATCATGATATAAGGAAATACAAATAACATCTTTATTATTGCCTCTAGGGCATATTTCCTTCACACAAACCGAAGCAACTCACTTGAAGGCTAGTGGTTCCGAGAGGGAACAATGCATGTTTGATGACGAACGGGAGATAGGTTCCTCTTACGGACT
Organism: Secale cereale; assembly: GCA_902687465.1. Taxonomy (NCBI): domain Eukaryota; kingdom Viridiplantae; phylum Streptophyta; class Magnoliopsida; order Poales; family Poaceae; genus Secale; species Secale cereale. The sequence continues at coordinate 332,777,969 of LR738714.1, read as the reverse complement.
TAAAAAAATTCCTACATTTAACGTGCACTAATACAAGAGTCATTTGAAAATCTGGAAAATTTCAGTGGTCATTTGACCTTTTAAAGACATTTAAGTGATTTTCTTACCATTTAATGGCCATAATTCAAATTTGAACTGCATCTACATGCAACAGATAACCATAACGGTTTGAAATATCATATTTGTGTACTTGTCTGCGAGTTAATTCCATGTGCAATAAATTGGAAGGAATTTTTAAACTTATTGGTCTCACGGCAATGACACAAAGCATGGAGTGCCATGGAATTTAAATTCCAAAAAATTAAAAAAAGATCAGAAATGCATGAAACCTTGCTTGATGCAATGTCGTGCCACCAAGATGACGTGGTAAAACACTTGGCATGTTTGACGAAAGTTTGGACACACACCCCTCACAAACCGAAGAAACTCACTAGAAGGCTCGTGGTTTCGAGAGGGAACAATGCATGTTTGATGACGAATGAGAGATAACTTCCTCTTACTGCCTTAAAAATCCTACATTTAACGTGCACTAATACAAGTGTAATTTGAAAATCCAGAAATTTTCAAGGGTCATTTGACCTTTTAAAGAAATTTAAGTGATTTTCTAGCCATTTAATGGCCGTAATTCAAATTTGAACTACATCTACATGGAATGGATAACCACAACAGTTTGAAAAATAATATTTGTGTTCTTGTGTGCGAGTTAATTCCATGTGCAATAAATTGGAAGGAATTTTCAAACATATTTGTCTCAAGGCTATGACACAAAAAGCATGGAGTGACATGGCATTTAAATTCCGAAAAGAATCAAAAACACATGAAACCTTGCTTGATGTAATGTCATGCCACCAAGTTGATGTGGTAAAAATCTTGGCATGTTTGATGAAAGTTTGGACACACACACCTCACAAACCGGAGCAACTCACTAAAAGGCTCGTGGTTCCGAGAGGGAACAATGCATGTTTGCTGACGAACAGGTGATAGCTTCATTCTTATCATTGTCATTCGTTTCATCTTGATTAGCATGATTAGTAGGAATTTCATCATAGATTTCATCACTAGTATTGTCAGCAAGTAATTCATCATCATCTAGCAAATCATTTTCATCACTACTGAAATCAAGATACTCGGGGAGTGATACCTTGGGGCCTTTAGCCATGAAGCATCTTCCAGTTCCTTCATTTGGTGAGTCAAATAAATCGTAGGAGTTGGACGACACAAGTGCAATTCCAGCAACACCTTCCTCATTTGTATATTCGGAGTCGGAGTGGTAACTTCTCAATTAGTAGTTGTTGGATTCAGAACCGGATACCCATTTGCCAACGTGAGCTTGATGTCTTTGTCTTAAGTAGCTCTTTGATGACTTGTCCTTCCTTTCCGAATCCTTACTTCTACGAGAGGGTCTTCGTTCATAACGATCATCTCTACTCCATCTCTCTCTTGGTGGTGATTCATCTCTTTTACTTCTCCTTTTAGGTGATTCTTCTCTCCTCTTGTAGGGAGCCGTACACTCATTGGAGTAGTGTCCGAGTCTTCCACAATTGTAGCAATTGCGATCAAGACTAGAAGATATTTTGTCATTGTAGGACCTTGAATTAGAACTTCTCTCTTTGCTTCTACTCTTGTAGAATTTGTTGAAGTTCTTCACCATTAAGCTCAATTCTTCATTGAAGACTTTTTTTCACTTTATGTTGTAGGAGAATCACATGAAGCTTTATAAGCACCACTAGACATGTTGTGGAGCTCTTCCTTATCCTTAAGTGACATCTCATGAGCAACAATTCTACCAATGACTTCCGTTGGCTTGAGTCTTTGTAATTTGGCATCATTTGGATAAAGGTGCACACGGTATCATATTTTCCATCGGGGGCTCTTAGGATCTTCTTGATGATGAATTTTTCAGTCATTTCTTCGCTTCCTAAGCAGGCAATCTCATTTGCGATGACAGCAAACCTAGAGTATATCTCAGCGACTCCTTCACGATTCTTCATTTTGAACTTGTCAAGTTGACTTTGAAGCACATCCAATTTGGATTCCTTGACGGACTAGGTATCTTCGTGCATATCAACCAAAGTATCCCAAATTTCCTTTGCATTCTCAAGGCGGCTGAGTTTGTTGAATTCTTTGGGGCACAATCCATTGAAGAGAAAATCGCAAGCTTGAGCATTGTATTGCAAGATCTTCAATTCTTCCGCGGATGCTTCACGATCTGGATCTCTTCCATCCTCGAAGTATTCACCTTGCAAACCAATACACACAATAGCCCAAACAGCAGGGTTATGTCCAAGAATATGCATTTTTATCTTATGCTCCCAACTACCAAAATTATTACCATCAAAGTAAGGACCTCTACGGTGGTAATTTCCCTCGCTAGACGCCATACTCTCCTAGGTTGTGAAACCAAGTCTATGATAAAAAAAAACTATGGAAGTCAAGACAAATGGTGACCAAAGCTCCGATTCCACTTGTAGGATCAAAAGTAGGACTAGAGGGGTGATTAGACTACTTGACCAAATAAAAATGTAGCATGTTCCCAATTTTAAGTGTTGGCAGATTCTAGCAACTAGAACAAGTCAAGCAACCAACCTACACGTGCAATTTGAAGAGTGTAGTAGCGGAAAGTAAAACATTGCATACGAAGGTAAAGGGAAGGGTTTGGAGAAGACAAACACAATGTAGACACGGAGATTTTTGGTGTAGTTCTGATAGGTGGTGCTATCGTACATCCACGTTGATGGAGACTTCAACCCACGAAGGGTAACGGAAGCATGTGTCCACAGAGGGCTCCACCCACGAAGAAGCAACCTTTTCTATCCTACCATGGACATCTCCCACAAAGGACTTGCCTGACTCGGTTAGATCTTCACGCAGTAGGTGATCTCCTTGCCCTTACAAACTTATTGGTTCAATTCCACAATCTTTGTCGGAGGCTCCCAAGCGACACCTAACCAATCTAGCAGACAACACTCTCCAAAAGGTAATAGATGGTGTGATGATGATGAACTCCTTGCTCTTGTGCTTTAAATGGTAGTCTCCCATACACTTAACTCTCTCTCACAGATTTGGCTATGGTGGAAATATGATTTGAGTGGAAAGCCACTTGGGGAAGGCTAGATTTCTAGATTCTTGTGGTTGGATTGGAATGTCCCGATCTCAACACATGAGTAGGTGGTTCTTTCTTAGAAAAATGAGTAGTGGAAGTGTAGGCATGTTCTGATGGCTCTCTCACAAATGGCGATGGGGGTGGAGGGGTATTTATACCCTCCACACAAAATCCAACTGTTACACACATTTGAGCCAACTCGTTCAGACAGAACAGGAGAACTTGGTGAGACTAAAGCATTTCAAAATGTGAATGTTTGGAATCTCGGTGGGATCGATATGATCAACTCGGTGCAACCGATGTGCTAGGGCTAGGGCAAAACCTCATCCCGGTGAGATCGATGGCATGAAATCGGTGAGAACGATTTCAGCAAAGGTCAAACAGAGAGTTGGTTAGGCAAACTCGATGGGACCGATCACTCTTTTCGGTGAGACCGTAATGTTACGAAGAGAAACAGAGAGTTTGTCATGAAAACTCAGTGGGACTTATCGCTCTTTTCAGTGAGACCAAAATATTATGATGGGAAACAGAGAGTTTGCAATGCCATCTCGGTGAGACAAAGATCCGTATCGGTGTGACCGAATTGTCTAGCGCTTCTGGCAGTGGCTATGTCAACTATACTCGGTGGCACCAGATAGATCAAATTGGTGTGGCCGAGTTCAACTTTGTGTTTTGGACATATTTGGAAATGAGAAAGTGGCTAAGGGTTTTGGAGCAATATCACCAATTACTTTGAGCAGGTAGACCATTAAGCAACTCCTAATCCCCTTTTAATAGTATTAGCTTTCCTATGGACTCGACGTGATCTTGGTTCACTAAAATGAAAATGAAGAGTCTTGAGCTTTTGCCAATCTTTGTCCTTAGCATTTTGAGGGGTCCGCGTCTCTAGTCCATGCCATGCCAATCATTGAACTTCCTGAAATATTTAACTTGAATGGATATTAGTTCAATGAGCTATATGTTGTTATGAATTAGCACAGCCACCCGAGGATCAGTCGCACCTTCAATCTCCCCCTTTTTGGTAATTGATGACAACATATAGATCAAAGCTTCGACAAATGATAATATGAATGAAATACATCACTGGTATAGCGAGGTGCTATACAAACGGTTTTTAACCCCTTTCTGTGACGGTGTTCTGAACCATCGCCAAGTGAGTGACTGCGATAGGGGAGTCCTTCCCACACGTCCCAGAAACCGTCGGTGAAAGGGAGCCTTGATGCATCTATAGTACTCCCTACTCGTTTGTGATCGCATTGCCATCGTAGTCGGTATTCTGTTGTGCTACGTTTATGATGTGCGACCCATAACAAATAGTTCACGATTATAGAAGTAGACAATTACACACATTTAATTTCCTCGACTTTGTGCGATTTGATGTAAGAGCGCACACTGTTGTCGCTATAAAATTGTATGTGAAGCTTGAATACATCGCACACGATTCATCCGTCGTACCGCATAGGACGATTGACCTATCGCAGGCGTTCTTCCATGACCAAACATTTGCGATGCGCACAACATCACAAACATTCCATAATTGTGATGTGTGTGTGATAAGGTGACTATCACAAACATTTAATAAGAAAGAACTGTGTGTGATGTTATTGTTAATCAAACACGTTTTTTCTTGGTTGATCATTTGTGTAGTAGAGATGGATCGCACATGTAGTGGATCCTAGAAACATGTATGATCTCCATGTCTATCGCAGGTGTTTCGCTTTCGCAAACCGTGTGAAGCGTAATCCCAAATTAATCCCTAATTTTAAAATCACATGTTTTGAATTTGAAAGTAGGCGACCACTTATTTCATATGCAACCATGTTTATTACAAATATACGTTCAACCACGAATGCATAATTCAATGCACAGGTACATATACTGAAGAAGTACAAAAGCACCAAGTAAAGAATGATGAACCACAGTTGTACTAAAGAATGTAAATAGAGAGGCAAAAGACATTCTGGTTGCTGGAGAAGGTGAAGAGGAATGCCCATATTGTGCCCACCCTTGTGATGGCTGCTTGCCCATCCTTCACTGTCTTCATTGGGACTTCTCGATGCTCATTGTAGTATGGATGAATTACTTTAACCTTCATTGCGTGTCCACCAATCATGTACTTTGCGAGGTAATCTTGAGTGAACTGCTTCGGGAACCACTGCGAACGAAAACGGTTCTGACATTGTTGTCTAACAACTCATTATGCACAGTCAAAAGAGAAGGCTGCAGAGTTTGTAGTTACCACCCTACAACTCACTGTGCTGTTGGATAGAGCATAAACAAATAATTTGCTTGCCACAATTTGTATCTTTTTGCTAATAATCCTTATCGGTTTCCTCACTTGATGCTTGTCCATGCATATCTCATTGCCCCATACACAAAAAGGGTCGATGCATGGATCCTTGCCAAGGGCATATGTACCTACAAGCAACAAGTCAATATTATAAGCTAACAAGTGTCTAGGCCTGGATATATATGCACTAAATTATGGAATGATGGTGGGAGTACAAGCCGAGGGATGAAACTAACCTCGGTCAAAAATGGTGGCCACTCCCGTTCTTGTCCTGCATAAGTAGTGAAAAGGCAGGATAAGTACGACAACCTTAACATCAAACAAATATAGCACAGGTAATCAACATTATCTCCAAATGATAGCTTGAAAGTGTTGGTTTCAGCATGCTGTTAAAGTTGATATAAAATGGAAGGCATTGTTACCGACAACGGGCTTAACAACCATCAAATATTGCAATTCAAACTAGTATTGTTGAAACTGAATAGAACGTAGGTAATGCTTGAACATCACACTGGATAATCTGTAAAACTGAAATAAAGGGCATGTGTTAACTACACCAGGCATAAATGGAACCAAATAAAGCCATTGAAAACTAGGCAGAGTCTCACTACAACCAACCAAACAAGCCAATACAGATAAACATGGCATATGCTTGAAAACTGGATAAATGCTCACTGAAACCAACCTAACAAGCAAATACAGTTAAACAAGGCATCTGCTTGAAAACTGGACAAATGCTTACTTCAACCAACCTAACAGCCAAATACAGATAAACAAGGCATCTGCTTGATAACTGGACAAATGCTCATTGCAACCAACCTAAGAACCAAATACATATAAAGAAGGCATCTGCTCGATAACTGAAAAAAGGTTCATAACAACCAACCTAACAACCAAATACAGATAAACAAGGCATCTACTCACTGTAAACAACCAACTATAGCCATTCATGAAACTGAAGTGGACAATTCATACTTAAACATCACATAGACCCATTGAACAATACATTTTTGCATAACTGAAATAATTAAACACGACACAGTTAAAGCACCACACGACAAATGCTACTACAACAAAGTGTACTGGTTAGCAAGCTAGAAAAGTTAAGATTTGCTGATAGGATGTTGCCTCACATGTCATGGATGGGATCCTTCCAGTTGGAAGAGCACAGACCCATGGTGCGCTCTCTGATGTCACAGATGGATTGTTTCACCTTGGAAGAACCTTTGTGGGTGCCCTCCTTGTGGTCGTGGTCGTTGTCGATGAGATCTGACTTGGCAATTGGGTATCCCAAGCCGCCACAGTAGAACATGTCCTTTAGAAATGATAAAATGGGCTGGATGGTGTACAAGGATTGCAAATCCTTGACCGCTTGGCGGAGGAGATCAACGGCAGGGCCGTCGAAGAGCTCGACGGTGGTCGAACTAGAGGGGTTGGGGATGGACCACTTAACCTATGACATGGCCATCGTGAAGCCGTCGATGTCGACGAGCTTGATGTCGTAGCCAGCTTTCCCAAGATACAGTAATACACTAGCCTGGTGACATGAAGCCTTCAGCATCGCAACGTAGTCGACGTCTTTGCCGGATTCCGCGGCGACATGTTAGTCCGGGATCGACACGTCGGGGTGAATGAGGGAGTCCTGGATTACGGGGTCCTCTGGCATCCGGGCGATGTAACGTGGGCTGGACTAATGGGCCATGAAGGTACAAGGAAGACTTTCCCCCGTGTCCGGATGGGACTCTCCTTGGCGTGGAAGGCAAGCTGGGCGTGCGGATATGAAGATTCCTTTCTCTGTAAACTGACTCTGTACAACCCTAGCCCCCTCCAGTGTCTATATGAACCAGAGGGTTTAGTCCGTCGAGGCAATCATAATCATCCATGCTAGACATCTAGGGTTTAGTCATTACAATCTTGAGGTAGATCAACTCTTGTAACCCCTATACTCACCAAAGTCAATCAAGCAGGAAGTAGAGTATTACCTCCATCAAGAGGGCCCAAACCTGGGTAAACATTGTGTCCCTACATCTTGTTACCTTCGATCCTTGGACGCACAGTTCGGGACCCCCTACCCGAGATATGCCGGTTTTGACACCAAGATTGGTGCTTTCATTGAGAGTTCGACCGTGTCATTGTCGAAATGCTCGATGGCTTCACCAATCATCTACAACAATACTGCCAGGAAGTATATTTTTCTCCCTGGCCAGATCTTTGTGTTTAGCGGCTTCGCACTGCGTGCCAACTCGCTTGGCCACCTAGAGCAGATCGACAGCTACGCCCCTGGCCACTAGATTAGTTTTGGAAACCCGAACTACATCGTTGATATCTGAGGAGACTTGATCTTCCAAGGGTTTGTGGCTCCAACCACCACTTCGGCCTCAGATTGGGAGCGCGTCACCCAATCCGAAGACGGGAATCTCGAGCCCGCCGGACTATCAGCGACCATAAAGCTCAACACTGGAGAACCAGAGAGGATAGCGTCACCGGCAGTTATCACAAAGCCAGACTCTTCTCCGCACTTTAGGTCCAAACCCTCCGAGTCCGCGTCTTGCGAGTTCGGCCAGGGAACTTTGGTCCCCATCCAAACCTCTCTCTTAAACGAGGCTTTGGACTTAATGTGACCCTCGCCATCATAGAGGAACCGCTTCTGAATTGCGCCCAACCCGGACTAGGGGTTGAAAATAGGGAACTTTACTTAACACCCACCACCCACTTCATAGCCACTTCCTCATATGCCGTGTACATGGTGGACATACCTAAAGAAGGTAACGACGATAATAAGAAGGATCTAGTCGAAGAGGAACCTCCTGAGATACCGCCGAAGCATCGACATCAGAGGCGTCGCTCTTAATCGCACCGCGAAAAAGGCAGTGATACCGGCACTGGAGAAAATGACACTCTAGAGAACGCTAAATAACAAGAAGACCCCATTGAACCAACATCCGAACAGGATGATCGGGAGGAGGGGCAAGTCAACCCTAACGAGCAAGCAGGGAACAAAGACTCGGAGGATAGCAGCTATCTACCACTCTCCGAGGACGATGTAGGCCTCGGTGATGAAGATTTTATCGTGCCAGAGGAACCCCTTGAACAAGAGTGCTTTAAGCACCGGCTAATAGCCACGACAATAAGCCTACAAAAGAAGCAGCTGCAGCTTCAAGCTGACCAAGAACTTCTCAATGACAGATGGACTAATGTCCTGGCAGCCAAAGAATACGGCCTTTAACACCCAACAAAGAGTTACCCGAAGCGTAAGCTCCTCCCTCAATTCGACGATGAAGCGCGGGACCCCATACCACCCGTGCGTAACACGGTAGACGGACCTAACCGACCGCCACGTGGCTGGGACAGAACGACAGCTCAAGCCGAACACCAACCTGCACCACCTCGCCGTAAAAGCAGAGAAACAACAACTCGGGGATACACATATGACCTGCGACAGCACCCGGAAAATAGAGCGGGTCATACCAGATCAATTTATGGATTGTGGGGGCATGCCCCGGCACGAGAGGACGGTTACCAATCTTGGTGCGACAAGCAAAACCATGCCCGAGCCGAAAACCGCGTACGGACTTCATCTGAACTGTGTCGTGACGTAGCCCGACACAAAGGTGCCGCACACCCCCTATGGTTCGCTGATGAGGTAATGGAGCACCAGTTCCCAAAAGGGTTTAAACCCATGAACATCGAATCATACGACGGCACAAAATATCCCGCAGTATGGATTGAAGATTTTCTTCTCCACATCACATGCCTCGCGGTGATGATCTACATGCCATCAAATACCTTCCCCTCAAACTTAAGGGACCAGCACGACACTGGTTGAACAACCTACCAGAAAACTCTATTGGTAGCTGGGAAGACTTGGAGGATGCACTCAGAGACAAGTTCGAAGGCACCTATGTTCAGCCCTCAGACGTCGATGACCTTAGTCATATAATCCAGCAACCCGGGGAATCGGCCCGGTAGCTATGGACAAGGATCCTAATTAAGAAGAACCAGACTTTGGATTGTCCGTACGCCGAAGCCCTTGCGACTTCCAAACATAGCATCTGAGGCGAGTTGCTCTCCCGGCACCTCGCCCAAGAGAAGCCGAAGTCCATGGTAGCCCTCACCACACTTATGACCCGTTTTTGTGCGGGAGAGGATAGCTGGCTCGGTTGTAGAAGCAATAGCACCAGCGACCCAGGCACCTCCGAAACTAGGGACGGCAATGGTAAGCCACGATCCGACAAGCACAAGGGTCAGAACAATAATGATGGAACCCAAGACAAGGCGGTCAACGCCTGATTAAGCGGCTCCAAACCCGGCCAACGGAAGAAGCCATTCAAGGAAAACAGAGATGGCCCATCCAGTCTAGATAGAATCCTTGATCGGCCTTGCCAGATTCATGGCACCCCCAATAAACCCGCCAATCATACCAACACAAATTCTTGGGTCTTTAAACAGGCCGGCAAACTCAATGCCAAACACAAGGGGAAAGGATTGCCCAGCGATGACGATGGCCAAGAGCCTCTGCAACCGAACATAGGGGGACAGAAGCAATTTCCCCATTAATTAAAAATAGTGAATATGATATATGTCACACATATCCCTAAAAGGGAACGCAAGCGCGTACTACGGGACGTCTACGCCATATAGCCGGTCGCTCCAAAATTCAACCCATGGATGGCTTGTCCGATCACCCTCGATCGAAATGACCACCCAACAGGTATCCGTCATGGAGGTTTGGCAGCACTAGTCCTCGATCCAATCATTAATGGTATCCACCTTACGCGAGTCCTCATGGACGGCGGCATCAGTCTCAATATACTTTATCAAGACACTGCCCGCAAAATGGGCATCGAATGGTCAAGAGTCAAACCCACTAAAACTACCTTCAAGGGAATAGTACCTGGTGTGGAGGCCCGCTGCACGGGCTTAATCACACTGGAAGTCGTCCTCGGTTCGCCGGACAACTTCCGAAGCAAGGACTTGACCTTCGATATCGTCCCTTTCCATAGCGGCTATCACGCACTGCTCCGATGCGCCGCTTTCACCCGCTTCAACGTGGTCCCGCATTACGCCTACCTAAAGCTCAAGATGCCCAGTCCACGTGGCATCATTACAATCAACGGAAGCGTGGAGTGCCCCCTCCATACCGAGGAGAATACCGCAGCCATCGCGGCCGACATACAAAGCGGCCCTGTCAAGCCGCACACCTTATCGGCTACTATGTCATCGGACTTTATTGCGCAAGGCTGGACAGCTCCGCATACCGACAGCCCAACAAACCCAGCGCTGGATTAGTAGTTTCGCCTTCGTTGATCGCCATGTACAACTGCGAAATTTGTACTGCGCATGCATAACTATGCACTCAAAATACCTTGGGCATCAGCGGAGGCAATACACAGGACAAGCCTATAGCATGGTTCGACCTTATAAGGCCCTCCCCTTTCTCTAATCATCTTTTTGCTTTTTATCACAGGTGAAATAAAAACCTACTCATTGTACAAACTCACAAAAGACTCTATCCGAGCCTGGTTCCGTATAGATAGCTGGAGACCATTCCCGTCAAGGAATCTTTCTTACTTAGGCAAAACCGATGCAAACATGCGGCAGGAAGGTGCAAGGGATTTCGTAGACCACAAACTTCCCTCAAAGAACCTGTATAGAGATTTTCCCTTAGCCCTAGACCCCCCGGCATGTAAAATGACCTTGGTGATTATGGTATCCTCTGTAAGACTACGCTTTGACGTATCAATCAGATTACAGTGAACCAAATTCTTACTCAGCATCGCCATTACTTAAATGTCGTCTCTTTAGTTCTCTCACGAACATACCTCGGCACAAATTGCCAGGGGCTCAATAAGGTAACATATGTGTTGCCAAACAAAAAGTCTGAACAGCTTAACAGCACAATTCGGCGTCCCAAGCTAGGCAGTATATGCACCAGCTCTGAATCATGTCTTTGGTCAATAGTTGTGTTGCTCGGCTCCTGTGTTTGCTACCTTACGTTTCGTCTGATCGGCTAGGGTAGTAAACGGAGAACTACTATGATTGTGTTTCGGGTTCACCCGGTTAACACCTCAGTAGAGAAGCCGAAAACTGACTGTCATGATGTGGCGAGAGCTGGTCGATGACTTATTACAATCCTTAGTGATTTTTTCCGTATTGCACGAAGGACTGTTTCCCGGTCACATATGTACAACACCCATATTGGGGCAGCTGCGTACATACTAGGGGCTACTTAGAACCATTGTTAAGCTCATATGGCTAAGTGAGAGCAATAAAACCGAATAGTCTGATTGCCTGGTTCGCCGCATTGATACCTCCTTCATGGACCAATACGTTGGGTTAAGTGTATTCATATGCATCTCCGAACACCCCGGTAGTATCTACATGGGGGTTGAAGCCGACGACAGGGAACTCTCAGGTATAAAAACGGTCGCATAGGAGGATAAAACTTTTCATAAAGAAAATGATATATTACAAAAGACTTAGCTCATGATACATACTCCCGAACAGTTCGGACTCGATCATTCGAACACTACATCATTGGAGCATTGGCCTTCTATAAGGCGGGCACCCGTTAGTACGTCCTCAAAATAGCGCTCTAGTGTGCGTTGGTCCTTGCTTTCGGGCGGACCCTCAACTGCCACCTTTTCGGCCTTCATCTTCGCCCAGTGCATCTTGACACAAGCAAAGGCTATTCACGCTCCTTCTATGCAAGACCACCTCTTGACATTGTCGATTCGGGGCAGTGCATCGACGAGACGTCGCACGAGGCCAAAGTAGCTGTCCGGGATATATTCAGTCAGCCACAACCGGACTATGACGTCCTTCATGGCCGCACCGGACATCTTATGCAGCTCCGCCATTGTGCCATCTAGTCATTTAGCACTCCGGGACGCTTCTGCCCCGCCAACTGCGACCAGAAGAGCTTCTCCGTCACGTACCACTCCTGGGCCTGGAAGAATTGGGCAGCGTCCGCAACACTCTTCGGTAGATACGCATATGCGTCTCGAGAACTCCACAATCGATTAAATAAGGCATACTTTCGGTCCCCAAATTTAGCCTGTAAAAGAAAGGGCTTACCAGCCGCTATCTGTCCGGCTTGACGGATTTCTTCGCGCGCTGCGCGGGATTCGGACCGCGCATCTGAAGCGTCTTGAAGGGCCTTGGCGAGTTCGGTCCCCTTCTCCTTATTTTCTTTTTCCAAGAACTCACACTTGGCGGTGATGTCCTTGAGATTTTCCTCCGTCTCGGTCACCCGTTCCTCAAAACGGTGCAGAGTGGCCTATTCGGCCGTTAAATCCACAACCGCTTTATTAGCAGCCGCATGTCTTACCCTTGCCTGCTCCTTGGCTCGGGCAAGCTCACCCCTGAGGGTCTCCACCGTGGCGGCACCATCTGTACATACACGCACATTGAAGCTCTTGAAATTCCACAAAGCATGGACATAAAATAGGCACACAGTAAGAGATATCTTATACCTTGCGCCTGGTCGAGCCGCGTGTTAACAAGGACTAGGTCCTCATCGGCTCACTCCAGTTTCCGTTTGAGTTTGGAACTTCCTCCGATTGGGCAGTCGCCGCTAACAGCGAAGCCTGTTTTAATACAAACAGAAAGTATGTTACCACCTGACAAGTGATTATCAATCCTCTGCTCGCTTTTCTTTCAAAAAACCGAACAGAGTCTTAGGAGCTACTATCTATATATAGGCATATTTCTTGTTAAAATGATCAAAAACATTACATTGCGTACGTCGAAGCCCGCAAGGAGGCTGGAGAAGGCTCCGTTCAGCCCGCTCTTGGCGGACTGAATCTTCTCAAACATCGTACCCATCCGAATGCGGTGCTCGTGTAGGACGGATGCACTTTGGAGTGCGTCCACCGTGGTATTTCGTGCCTCTGGATTAGCTAAGATTTCCGCTCCCTCTTCTCCTACAGGGGGTCGCTCATTAGACTCCGGAGCCCTACGGACCTCCGGAGTAGTATGCGGCAAGGGGTCGGATTGACCGGGGCTCCCGTTGCCGGTCTTCATGGGGGCTATACCCCATAGTCCTCCGGCAGCCGAGGCATTACCCTCTGGCGCCATTAAATCATCCCCCGCACCCCTTCAATGCTTGGGGAGGGCCTGTGAGATACCACCTCGGCGTCACCCGCCCTAGGTGGCGGTGAAGCCAATGGAGGCGACTCTCTCCATCATCTCCCGCACCAAATCCCCCGAGGATTAGGATAGCTAGGGAAGATCGCGGGCCTGACTAAAATATAGAACTTAGAGTTACCATCACGGGCCATAGAGATTGGATAAATTGAAGGATCCCATGCTACTTACGAGTCGGTATGGGGCTTGGTCCGGCGACGATGCTTCGGGATGGCCTCGGTGTCTGACTCCGAGTCATCAGGGATGATTATTTTGTCCCTCTTGGAGGCTTCGGCCTCCAGGTCTTTGGAGGCCGCCCTCGTCTTGCAATTGCGGGGAGGATCTTCCCCTTCTTCCTCCTCTTCGTCATCGTCGTCGCCCTCCTGGGAGGACGGGGCATCAGCTTCTCCAGACATTGCGTACGAAGTGCCCTCCTCTTTATTCTTCTTATTCTTGTCCTTTCTTCCCCTTCTTCCTCCTCTTTGTTATCGTCGTCGCCCTCGTGGGAGGATGGGGCATGAGCTTCTCTGGACATTGCGTACAAAGTGCCCTCCTCTTTATTCTTCTTATTCTTCTCCTTCTTAACCGGCGCCTAGTATGGCGCTGGGACCAGCATGCTCATTAGTAGAGGATTGGCTGGGTCTTCAGGGAGCGGAGCCGAACACCGCATCTGTTCCGCCTTCTTGATCCAAACATCTTTCGGGTTGGGCTACTCAAGACTTCTCCTTCGGAGCGATGAACCGATTAGTTTTCGGAGGTTTAAGAATTTACCTCAGTGGCCGGATGGTTGCAGTCGAGGCCGGTGCCGTCTGATGACTTCGCCCATGTTTTCTTCTTCTTAAAAAGCAGCTTCCAAATCCCCTTATGTGTCATGCCATAGAACCGCTGTAGGGTCCGCTGTCCTTCCGGATTGAACTCCCACATCTTGAAGGGTCGCTGTTTGCAGGGAAGTGCGCGGCGGATCAGCATCACTTTGACTACATCAGCAAGGGTAATGTCTTTTGCTATCATGCTCTTGATACGTTTTTGCAACAGTAGCACCTCACGAACTGACCCCTAGTCCGGACCCTTGTCGGTCCATGATGTGAGCCTCAGTGGGGGTCTGGATCTAAACGCTGGAGCAGCTGCCCTTTGGAGCCGCGGGGTTCTGTGATATAGAACCATTCCTATTGCCATATCTTGACAGTGTCCACAAAAAGCCCCTTTGGCCAATTAACCTTGGGGATATTGCTCACCATGGCTCCACCACAGTCCGCGTGTTGCCCATCAACCACCTTCGGTTTCACATTAAAAATCATGAGCCATAAGCCGAAGTGTGGAGGGACGCGGAGAAATAGCTCGCACACAACGATGAACGCCGATATGTGAAGGAACGAATTTGGGGTAGATCGTGAAAATCTAGCCCATTGTAGAACATGAGACCCCTTACAAAGGGGTGAAGGGCTAATCCCAGTCCACAGAGGAACTGGGGGAGGAACACCACCCTCTCGCCGGGCTCTGGAGTAGGGATGACCTGCCCCGGATTGGGAAGCATGTGCTTGATCTCTGCGGTTAGATAACGTGCTTCCCACAGCTCCTTCATCTTCTCCTCCGTGACGAAGGAGGCCGTCCATTTGCCTTGAGAGACGGCCATGGTCGAAGGAGTTGCAGAGGGAAGAAAAGCTTGTAACTTAGGCGCTAGATCTCGAGGATGGATAGGCAGAGATAGAATGAGGCGTGGGACGGAAGAGTTGGATTCTACCCGCTTATATGGACTGCGAATATCAAGTGTCCCCCTCCCTCAAGCCTTAAAACTCGCCTGTTCCCAAAGGGTCGTGCGAGCGGCATGGTTAGATTACCAAAACTCATATTGATGGGAATCCTACAAAAAGGGGACACGATCTCTGCTTCGACAAGACGTGTCAATGGGAGTTGCGTAACAAAACGCAAGGCGGGAGGCCCGAAAGACGGTTAGAAATGATGGCAGAGCCAAACATGACGTTTTCGCCAGAAAATGATGTTGCTAGATATACTTTTTGTGCTTTTGTGGTCAGGAGGTTAACCTATTATATACAAAGCCGAATATAGATCTCTTATCCGGAGGACTACTTTGGAGTATTCGGAGGAGGAACCTGCCTTGTGATGCCGAAGACAACTGGCGTGCCAAACTCATCGTCATCAGAAGACTGGTTCAGGGGCTACTACTGGAGTCCTGGATTACGGGGTTGTAGGATCGAAAGTAGGTCTAGAGGGGGGGGGGGTGATTAGACTACTTGACAATATAAAAAATCTGCCTTTGGATCATGCAATGTTTTTGGCAGTTTCACAATTAAGAACAATCCAAGTATCACCCTACACATGCAATTCTAGAGTATATGCAGCGGAAAGTAAATTGCACATGTAAAAGAGAGGTGGAGAAGATCAAACGCAGTTTGGTGACACGGAGATTTTTGTCGTGGTTCCGATAGGTGGTGCTATCGTACATCCACGTTGATGGAGACTTCAACCCACGGAGGGTAACGGCTGCGCGAGTCCACGGAGGGCTCCACCCACGAAGGGTCCACGGAGAAGCAACCTTGTCTATTCCATCACGGCCTACGCCCACGGAGGACTAGCCTTACTCGGGGTAGATCTTCACGAAGTAGGCGATCTCCTTGCCCTTACAAACTTCTTGGTTCAACTCCACATCTCAAAGACGGAGGCTCCCAAGCGACACCTAACCAATCTAGGAGGCACCACCCCCCAAAAGATAATAGACGGTGTTGATGATGATGAACTCCTTGCTCTTGTGCTTCAGATGATAATCTCCCCAACACTCAACTCTCCTCACTGATATGGCTGTGGTGGAAGAAAGATTTGAGTGGAAAGCAACTTGGGAAGGCTAGAGATCAAGTTTCATATGGTAGGAATGGAATGGCTTGATCTCAACACAAGGGTAGGTGGTTCACTTCTCAGAAAGTGTGTGGTAGAAGTGGTGGTACTTTCTGATGGCTCTCCTCACGAATGAAGAGGGGGTGGAGGGGTATATATAGCCTCCACACAAAATCCAACCGTTACACACACATTTGACCAATCTCGGTGAGACCGAAGTGAAAACTCCGTCAGACCGAAAGTTCAAATATAGTGAACGTTGGGATTTTCGGTGGGACCGAAAATACCATCTCGGTGTGTCCGAAGTAAGTCAAAGGTTAGGGTTTGCCATCTCGGTGTGACCGAAAACAACAACTCGGATATTCCGAAATGCTGTCAATTGGTTACAGAAGGTTGGCAGAACATTTTCGGTGAGACCGAAACTCAGAATCGGATAGACCGAGAAATTAGGGTTTGGGGAAATAACTGAAGTGGTTCATCTCGGTGGGACTGAGTTTGCAGAATCGGTTTGTCCGAGATTACTTATGAGTGAGTTGTAAAGTGAAGAGTGCTGATAGTTGAGGGAGCTAGATCACCAAGCACTTGAGCAACAAGAACATTAAGACAACCTCATCCCCTTTTAATAGTATTGGCTTTTCCTATGGACTCAATGTGATCTTTGATCACTAAACCAAAAATGGAGTCTTGAGCTTTTGCCAATGCTTGTCTTAGCATTTTGAGGGGTCCACTTCTTCAGACATTTCCATACCCATATCATCGAACTTTTCTGAAATGATTCTCAAGAGAATATTAGTTCAATGATATATATGTTGTTATTAATTACCAAAACCACCCGGGGATTAGTTGCACTTTTAATCTCCCCCTTTTTGGTAATTGATGACAACATATAGATCAAAGCTTCGACAAAGGATATAATCAAAGAATAATATTGTCGCTTTGAGAAGTATGTGATAAACAAGAGCTCCCCCTAAATTTGTGCATTATTTAAAATTTGCGTTTGAATGCAAATGCACAATCGATTAGGATTATGGGTCACTCTTCCATGTCACATACATCTTGGTGGAGCGCACAAAATGATAAGAATGAATAACATGCACTCAATCACCAAGACAAGAGTAAATAGCCATACAATAAGAAATAGCATATGATAAGCAATAAGCACACATAAAGTATCTGGAACCAAAAGAAACCAATGTATCTCAAGGAAAACCGGCAAAAGAACGAAAAGACGAAAGAGCACTCTCTCTCTCGAAGCCCTATGATCTATAACAATTTCTCCCCCTTTGGCAACAAGTTACCAAAAAGTTCGAAAAGGTATAGAGCTAAACGTCACTGCGGGCTCTGCTGGCGGCTCCCGTCTGGGTAGATGTCGGTGTAGAGATAGCTGCATCTGCGAAGACCTCTGCTGATGTCTGCGGTGGAGGAGTGGATGCTGGAGCTGGAGGAACTGCTGGAGCTGTAGCTGGTGCTGAAGTGGTAGCCCTGGAGTCTGTCACTGGGATAGCTGCAGATCTGGATCCTCTGGGAACCTGAGCAGTCTGGCAATGAGAGTCCTGGACTAGATCATCCTGCATAAGCTCTGCTCTCTCCTGCCTAGTCTCCTCCATGTCTGCCTCAAGCTTGTTGACAGACACCTGAATCTCAGTCAGCTTCACGTCCAGAGCGTGGATCTTGTCCTCGACAATCCTCTCAAGGCTCTCCTGAGATTGCTCAATGCTGGCCAGGCGTTGTTCAATCCTCTGGGTAGCTTCAAGAATTTGTTCTCCAAAGCTCTTTGGCTTAGCTGCTGCTGCTGCTGCCTCTTTGTCAGCTTTAGCTTTCTTTGCAGCTTCGATCTTGGCTTGTCCTTCAACTGAGGTAGGATCCTCTTCATCCATCACAACTACGTTGTCCTCATGCTCTGGCTACAGTGGCAAGTGCTTCCTATCCAACATGAATTTGCCCGTGCCAAACTTGGCGTTGATGAGCATCTGTATCTGCGGTGCAAACCCACACGACCTCTTCTGGTCAGCTGCAGTCCTCTTAATGGTTTCTACCATCAAGTCCATCACCTTAAAAGGTGCCTTCTCATCGAGAATGTGCAGCATGTTGATAGAATAGCCTCGTATCATCCGGTGGTCACCTGACTTAGGCATCAAAGTATGCCTCAGAATAGTGTTAGTGGTGGTCAGACCTGCCTGGAGATAATATACTGAGCCAAGCTTCCATCCTTCCAAATCAGCAGCTGGGATCTCCTTGTACATATTCTTCATGGAATCATGACTCTTCTTAGGAATCCCATAGACATCAATGTCGTCCTCTCTCTGCACTGGAGCGTTCAGAAGTTCTGCCCATTCTTCAACAGTCGAAGAAAACCTTTGACCTTCAGTCATCCAGGTGATCTTGCCATCAGGGTAGAAGTGGGCAGTGGCATAGAACTGCATGATCATCTCGTCATTCCATGCTGTCAGCTCTTGACCCACAAAGTCAGCAACTCCACATGCAGTAAAGCTCTCATGCACATGGGGAAAGAAGTCCCGGTGCTCTTCACTGTCAATGTACTCCCAGTCAACATACCTGGTGTCAGCAACAATGGGCTTCTTATCCATTAGCACGGTCTCATAGAAATCCTGCTGCTCTCTGGTGTGGAATCTGGGGTCCACAGCAGTCCTTCTCCTTACGGCATATGGATCAGACTGTCTCCATAGCCTGAGACCTTTGTCCTTCCTTGCCTTCATGTCCTCAGCTTGAGGATGAGCATCATTGTGGAGTGGCAACTTGGGACGGAGCTTAAGCAACACATGCTCTTCATCTGATTCAGACGGTGGCATCTCTCCTTTGTTCTTCTCAGAAGCTGGAATGCTTCTGGTTGTTCTCTTGGGCTTGGCTAGAGCTGCCTTGGATGGAGCAGACTTCTTGGGCTTAGAGGAGGCTTGAGCCCGAATAGCATCACCCATGAACTTAGCTTTCTGAGGAGGAGGCTGGGGTGCTTCTTCTTCTTCTTCTTCAGCATCAACTTGAGGTTCAGCATAAACAACCCTCTTCCTTTTGGAAGTCTTCTTCACCTTGCTTGGAGCAGGCTCTTCCAAGTTGAGCTTCTTAGCAACTGCTGACTGTTTCACCTTGCTTGTACCTTTCCTTGGCTGCTGCCCTTGGTGCTCTTTGGCAACCACATTCCTCTTGGGCTTGGAGGTAACTTCCTCAGCAACAAAGTCGGAGTCCTCATCATCAGAAGTTCTCTTCTTCCTGGTTCTGGTGGCTGCAGGAGGCAAACCACTAGGGGTGCTCCTCTCACCATCATCACTAGAGCTGCTTGCAGGACTTGTATCTGCCTCTGGAATTTCAGCAAACGGTGATTCAGACCTGTTCTGGCTGTCACTGACATCTGACATGGCTGAAAGACCTGTGAAAAGATAAGGTATAGGCAGAATAGAAGAGTTATCACAACTGCAGAAGTTTTTGCAAAAAAAATGAGTTCAAAACTTAGTTTTGAGTTTTCACAGAATGTATTTCGGTCAAACCGATTTTAGGTTTCGGTGCAACCGAAGTGCTCAACAGAAACCTACACACCACTTTCGGTCAGACCGAAGTGGGTTTCGGTCCTACCGTAAACTTAGGGTTTCACTGAAACTACTTATCGGTCGTTCCGATTGGCACAACTCGGTTAAACCGAACTATGCAGTGCAATGGCCAGAGGCCAAATCGGTCATTCCGATTTTCAAAATCGGCTTCACCGAGATGCATTCCGTGGAAACCTAAACCTAAGAATTTTCCTCGAAACTAGAAGATCTGAACTATTGTATAGGGAATATATCAAACGTGGATTGAATCATGGCAACCTATCGTGCAAGAATCAGAAGTGGAGCACGAAAAGGGGTCGAGACACACCCTAACTTGGTGGTGTCCCTCTACGGCGGCAACGGTGGAGATGATTACCGTTGACGGCGGCGGAGACCTGCGGCGAAGGCGCACAGGCGACGAAGGCGACGATCCGTAGACCAGGGCGGCGGCAGCAGGGGTCTTGGGGGCGAACGGTTTGAAGAAAGAAATCGCGCGCAGCCCCTCAGGTATATATAACCCCGTGCTGTCGGTGGGACCGAGTTGAAAAACTCGGTGTCACCGAGATGTATATCTGCTATGCAGTTACACATATCGGTCAGACCGAGAGTTTGAACTCGGTTTCACCGAGATGAAACCTAGATCAGTCTAAGCGTTTCGGTTGGACCGATATTGAGAAACCGGTCAGACCGAAATGGACTTAGAAGGTTTTGGAAGTCAGCCTTAGACGAATCGGTGGTTCCGAGTGCTCCTCACTCGGACTGTCCAAAAAAGACTTGTTCAAAGTTGTGATATGAGCATAAATAGAATTTTGAGACAAGAAAGCATAGATAGCTAGGGAAGGTGCTTAGGCATTCTTGTCCATCCATTTGGCCAGAAAGAGAAACCAAAACAATCAAAACAACAAATGGATGTCCTTGAATGGATAAAATCATGCATTCAACATGCTCACACAATAAGATAGCAACTGAAATATGTGTCAAATATGCACAACCAATCACTCTAGCTACTAGCACACAATTTGTCGATGACTAGGTCATCTATATATGAGTATATTGACTTAGGAGTCAAATGAGAACATTTGATCATAGGTCATACTCATCGTTTAAGCACAAGTGGGGTTACCACTTTTACATAAAGCATTTATGTGTTCACATCTCTTGGAGATGCTTTAGCCCAATTTTTAGAGCAAAGCTCCCCCTAGATGTGAGAACCCCTTTTAAAGGGTCAAACTAACCTTGGGTTGTCGTAGAAGACTTCATGTAGATGTTGAAGATGTGGATGCTCAATGTTGATGTGGATCATCAAGAGTTGGGAGCAATCCTTTGGATTAGAGCACTTTCAATACCTACATGGGTTAGTCCCACAAGGAACAAACAAGAATACCCATAGACATAGAGTGAAGTACACAAAAGATGATGTCCATGAAAGCAATGATTACCTTGTCCCTTGACTTACCAACAAGAGGGTTTGTGACTCCATGAACAAGTGCATGATTTGGAAGTTGATTGCACAAGTTCTTGCCAAAAAGAATATGAGTGAAGTTTGTTGGCGGAGTCACCCTCAAGAACCTACTAGTTCTTCTTCTTTGGGATCCACATCATCTTGATGGGAATCCTTGGTGTTGTAGTTGAGCTTGACGAAGTAGAACTTGATGTGTCCTTGGGAACCCACTTGACCATGGCTTGAGGTGCTTCAATGAATGCATCAATCTCCTCTTGAAGCTTGTCCTTGGCCTTTAGCTTGTGGTCTTGTGGTGGAAGGTCATCTTGAGCTTGTTCCACATTGGAAGAAGTAGGATCATACTTCTCCTTTTGTGAGACAAACTGTGGAGTAGGGTATTGACCTTCTTCCCACTCAACACCTTCGGCGTTGAACTTTCGCTCAAAACCAATCCCTTGATTCTTCCGGTGTCTTCCTTGTTTGCGAACAATCTCCTCAAAGTTCTTGCTTCCGGCAAGACTCTTGTAGACACCTTTCTCTATGATTTCCTTCAATAAGCTACTCCCTCCGTCCCAAAATACTTGTCATCAAAATGAACAAAAATGGATGTATCTAAAACTAAAATACATCTAGATACATCTTCTTTTATTCATTTCGATGACAAGTATTTCCGGACGGAGGGAGTATTTTCTTGCTCAAGTGTAACTTGGCTTGAAACATTGTTAGTGGAATCAAGAGAACTACTAGAAGTAACAACATTTGATTTAACATTGTTATTGTTACTACTAGAGGAAGAATTTTTCTTATGCTTGTCATGCTTAGTCTTAATAGGTGGCAAGAAATTAGACAAGAGAAGTCGTTTGGCAAGATATGAAGAACTCTTCTTTCGAAGATCGTCATTGATCGCTTTTAGAAACTCATGTTCTTGCTCTAGAGTGAGCTTCTCGAAGCGTAGCTTCTCATGAGATCTTAGGAGCTCTCTATGATCTTCTTGAGTTGTTTCATGAGCTAACTTAAGAGTGTTTAGTTCTTTAGTTAGACGCTCAATCTCCTTCATAGCATTGTCATTCGACTCTTCTCGACTATAAAGACTACTAGCATTTTCATCATTACTAAGCTCACTAGATTTATCATGCAAAAGCTCATCTTCACCAAGCAAGTCATCCTCATCACTATCAAAGTCAATGAATTCAGGGTGTGTTACCTTGGGACCTTTAGCCATGAAGCATCTTCCAATTCCCTCATTCGGTGAATCAAATAAGTCGTAGGAGTTGGAGTTGGAGGATACGAGTGCAAGTCCAGCAACACCTTCATCTTGACTATAGTCGGAGTCGGAGTGATAGCTTCCATCGGATTGATTGTCAGAGTCGGAGCCGGAGACCCATTCACCAACATGAGCTTGATGTCTTCTTCTTGTGTAGCTCCTTGATGACTTGTCTTTCCTCTCCGAATCCTTGCTTCTCCGAGAAGGTCTTCGTTCATAACGATCATCTCTACTCCTTCTCTCTCTCCGAGGTGACTCATCTCTTGCTCTTCTTCTTGGAGATTCTTCTCTTCTCTTGTGGGGAGCCGTACACTCATTTGAGAAGTGTCCGGGTCTTCCACAATTGTAGCAGTTTCGATCTCGACTAGAAGATCTCTTTTCATCATATGATCTAGACTTTGAGCTTCTTTCTTTGCCTCTGTTCTTGTAGAACTTGTTGAAGTTCTTGACCATTAGGCTTATCTCTTCATTGGAAATTAGCTTGTCACTTGAGGTAGTGGGAGCATCACTTGTAGCTTTGTAAGCACCACTCGACTTGTTGTGAAGCTCTTCCTTATCCTTAAGTGTCATTTCATGAGCAACAATTCTTCCAATGACTTCAGTTGGCTTGAGAGTCTTGTAGTTTGGCATCATTTGGATCAAAGTGCACACGGTGTCATACTTTCCATCCAAAGCTCTGAGAATCTTCTTAATGATGAATCGGTCGGTCATTTCTTCGCTTCCTAAGCCAGCAATCTCATTTGTAATGAGAGCAAGCCTAGAGTACATTTCAGCGACTCCTTCACCATCCTTCATCTTGAACTTGTCAAGTTGACCTTGAAGAATATCTAGCTTTGATTCCTTCACAGATTCAGTACCTTCGTGCATTTCAACCAAAGTATCCCAAATCTCCTTAGCATTCTCAAGACGACTGATTTTGTTGAACTCTTCGGGACACAAAGCATTGAAGAGAATGTCACAAGCTTGAGCATTGTTTTGCAACATCTTCAATTCTTCGGGTGTAGCTTCGCGATCCGGAACTTTTCCTTCTTCAAAGAAATCACCTTGCATACCAACACAGATAATGCCCCATGCGGCTGGGTTATGACCAAGAATATGCATTTTCATTTCATGCTTCCAACTAGCAAAATTTGTACCATCAAAGTAAGGACCTCTACGATAATTACCCTCACTAGACGCCATACTCTCCTAGGTTGTGAAACCAAGCTTATGGAGTCCAATGCAATGGAAACCAAGGCAATGGAGACCAAAGCTCTGATACCACTTGTAGGATCGAAAGTAGGTCTAGAGGGTGGGTGATTAGACTACTTGACAATATAAAAAATCTGCCTTTGGATCATGCAATGTTTTTGGCAGTTTCACAATTAAGAACAATCCAAGTATCACCCTACACATGCAATTCTAGAGTATATGCAGCGGAAAGTAAATTGCAAATGTAAAAGAGAGGTGGAGAAGATCAAACGCAGTTTGGTGACACGGAGATTTTTGTCGTGGTTCCGATAGGTGGTGCTATCGTACATCCACGTTGATGGAGACTTCAACCCACGGAGGGTAACGGCTGCGCGAGTCCACGGAGGGCTCCACCCACGAAGGGTCCACGAAGAAGCAACCTTGTCTATTCCATCACGGCCTACGCCCACGGAGGACTAGCCTTACTCGGGGTAGATCTTCACGAAGTAGGCGATCTCCTTGCCCTTACAAACTTCTTGGTTCAACTCCACATCTCAAAGACGGAGGCTCCCAAGCGACACCTAACCAATCTAGGAGGCACCACCCCCCAAAAGGTAATAGACGGTGTTGATGATGATGAACTCCTTGCTCTTGTGCTTCAGATGATAATCTCCCCAACACTCAACTCTCCTCACTGATATGGCTGTGGTGGAAGAAAGATTTGAGTGGAAAGCAACTTGGGAAGGCTAGAGATCAAGTTTCATATGGTAGGAATGGAATGGCTTGATCTCAACACAAGGGTAGGTGGTTCACTTCTCAGAAAGTGTGTGGTAGAAGTGGTGGTACTTTCTGATGGCTCTTCTCACGAATGAAGAGGGGTTGGAGGGGTATATATAGCCTCCACACAAAATCCAACCGTTACACACACATTTGACCAATCTCGGTGAGACCGAAGTGAAAACTCGGTCAGACCGAAAGTTCAAATATAGTGAACGTTGGGATTTTCGGTGGGACCGAAAATACCATCTCGGTGTGTCCGAAGTGAGTCAAAGGTTAGGGTTTGCCATCTCGGTGTGACCGAAAACAACAACTCGGATATTCCGAAATGCTGTCAATTGGTTACAGAAGGTTGGCAGAACATTTTCGGTGAGACCGAAACTCAGAATCGGATAGACCGAGAAATTAGGGTTTGGGGAAATAACTGAAGTGGTTCATCTCGGTGGGACTGAGTTTGCAGAATCGGTTTGTCCGAGATTACTTATGAGTGAGTTGTAAAGTGAAGAGTGCTGATAGTTGAGGGAGCTAGATCACCAAGCACTTGAGCAACAAGAACATTAACACAACCTCATCCCCTTTTAATAGTATTGGCTTTTCCTATGGACTCAATGTGATCTTTGATCACTAAACCAAAAATGGAGTCTTGAGCTTTTGCCAATGCTTGTCTTAGCATTTTGAGGGGTCCACTTCTTCAGACATTTCCATACCCATATCATCGAACTTTTCTGAAATGATTCTCAAGAGAATATTAGTTCAATGATATATATGTTGTTATTAATTACCAAAACCACCCGGGGATTAGTTGCACTTTCAGGGGTCCTCGGGCGTCTGGGCTACGTAACGTGGGCCGGACTAATGGGCCATGAAGGTCCGAGGAAGACTTTCCCCCGTGTCCGGATGGGACTCTCCTTGGCATGGAAGGCAAGTTGGGCGTGCGGATATGAAGATTCCTTTCTCTGTAAACCGACTCTATACAACCCTAGCTCCCTCGGGTGTCTATATAAACTGGAGGGTTTAGTCCATTGAGGCAATCATAATCATACATGCTAGACATCTAGGGTTTAGTCATTACGATCTCAAGGTAGATCAACTGTTGTAACCCCTATACTCATCAAAGTCAATCAAGCATGAAGTAGGATATTACCTCCATCAAGAGGGCCCGAACCTGGGTAAACATCATGTCCCCTGCCTCTTGTCACCTTGGATCCTTAGACGCACAGTTCGGGACCCCCTACCCGAGATCTGCCGGTTTTGACACTGACAGTGAACGGCGGCCACCTCCCCAACGTCCGCCGGAGAGGCCATGATAAACATCTTCTTGGCCGAACGCTCGTTGGGCTCCCCGGGATACGTGGTCAAGCTTAGGATGAGACATTCTAGAGCAGGGGATGTGGATCTATCATGGAGGGACACCGCATGCCTCATCTAAAAACTCAGGGGAGTGGGCGATGGTATGGGAATCGCTGGGTAACCTGAACTTTATTATCTAAGCTAGGAGGAACGGACAGACCGACAGGGGTTGGCGGCGACACCGGTGAGCTAGGGTTCAAGGGGGAGGGGGCCGGGTGGGGGCACTATGGAGGGGGTGTTTGAGAATACGTCGCGACTACTAATTTTTCTAGTAATGGTGGGTGGAGATGGTGGTGGCCGATTTTTGCAACTCTCAAGGCGGGTAGTTTTTTTAGATTTCTAGCTAGCTGGTCTATCGAACACGGTTCGTCCTAATTTTCAGACGCATGCATTGAATTCAATCTAAATAAACTACCGATGAGAGGAGTGGCCGGAAATGGTAGCCTATTTGGACATATAGCAACATTAGTATAGAAAACTTAGCACAGAAGGAAGCGTGAGCTAGCACGATGCATGCACACAGTGCTTACCAATATACTGCATGTGATGTCGAAAGGGATGAGGATTGTCGTTTGATCTGGGAACATCCAATGATGCAGACGTACGATCCGTGGTGTTTGGGTTCTGGCCAATCAGAACACACAACTCAGATCGCGCGCGCAGCAAGGGGGAGGGGCATCGGCCATGGTTTGGTAGGCACACGGATTTCATGAGTGAACCGTGTGCTATTCGAAAACATTTTATGAGAAGAATCTGGGTTTTTAAATCCCCGTAAATCAATACTCACCCAAAAATCGTGAAACTTGGCATGGTATCACGATATGCCACATATATGTGGAGGAATTGTTTTGTCCATTTTGGCGCAAGTTTTATTACAAGCCTCGTACAAACCGGAGCTTCTCTCAAAGAAGCCTCGTGGTTCCGATAGGGAAACGTGTCCCTCTTGTGGGCGAAACGATAACCATTGCCTCTTTTTTCCTTGTATTTTCTTCTACGGGCAACATGGAAAGATAGGATATTCGTGCTAAAATTTAAACTTATTCATGGTTCGTTTGGCCTTTCTATACACTAATTGAGTTTCCTAGGCATTTAATGTCCATAATTCAAATCTGAACTACAAATACATGCTCTAGTTCATCAAAATGGCTAGAAAAATTATACATGTCTCCTTGGGTGCATGTTTAGGTCCCATGCCAGGAATGGGAATGAATTACAACCGCCCCGGTGTCCTGGCTCGTCCTCAAACATTTGGAATATTGGCTTTGAAATCCCCATAAATCCAAAACTCACCAGAAATTCATGAAAGTTGGTATGGTGTCATGTCATGGCACATAATGTCGTGGTAAAAACATTGTCCAAATTAGGCCAAGCTTTATTACAAACTGAAGCTTCTCTCAAAGAAGGCTTGTGGTTCCGAGAGGGAAACGTGTCCCCCTTGTGGGCGAAATGATAATCACTGCCTCTTTTCACCTTGTATTTTATTCTACGGGCAACATGGAACGACAGGATATCCATGCTAAAATTTAAACTTATTCAGGGTTCGTTTGGCCTTTTTATACACGAATTTAGTTTCCTAGTTATTTAATGTCCATAATTCAAATATGAACTACAAATACATGCTCCAGTTCACCAAATTAAATGGCTACAAAAATTATACATGTGTCCATGGGTGCATGTTTAGGTCCCATGCCAGGAGTGGAAATGAATTACATCGGTCCTAGCGTCCTGTCTCGCCCTCAAACATTTGGAATCTCTGTTTTTAAATCCCCATAAATCCAAATCTCACCGGAAAGTCATGAAAGTTGGCATGGTGTCAAGTCATGGCACATATATGTCGTGGTAAATACATTGTCCAATTTGGTCCAAGCTTTATTACAAACCTCTTACAAACCGGAGCTTCTCTCAAAGAAGCCTCGTGGTTCCGATATGAAAACGTGTTCCCCTTGTGAACGAAACGATAATCACTGCCTCTTTTCGCCTTGTATTTTCTTCTACGAGGAACATGGAACGACAGGATATCCATGCTAAAATTTAAACTTATTCAGGGTGCGTTTGGCCTTTTTTATACACTAATTGAGTTTCCTAGGCATTTAATGTCCATAAGTCAGATCTGAACTGCAAATACATGCTCCAGTTCACCAAATTAAATGGCTAGAAAATTTGTACATGTGTTGGGTGCCTGTTTAGGTTCCTTTGCAGGAATGGGAATGAATTACAACTGTAATGGCATCCTGGCTCATCCTCAAACAATTGTAATCTTGGTTTTCAAATCCCCATAAATGCAAAACTCACCAGAAAGTCATCAAAGGTGGCATGGTGTCACGTCATGGCACATATATATCGTGGTAAAAACATTGTCTAATTTGGGCCAAGATTTATTACAAACCTCTTACAAACCGGAGCCTGTCGCAAGAACCCTCGTGGCAATTTCGATGGGTAAACGTGTCCCCTTGTGGGCGAAATGATAATCGCTCCCTCTTCTACCATTGTATTTTCTTCTACACGCAATAGGAACAACAGGAGATGCACGCTAAACTTTGAAATTATTCATGGTTCATTTGACCTTTTTTATTCATTAATTGAGTAGTTTGTAGGCATTTAATGTCCATAATTCAAATCCGAACTACAAATACACGCTCCAGTGCTAAAAAATGGCTAGAAAAATGTACATGTGTCCTTGGGGTGCATGTTTTGGTCCCATGGAAGGAATGGGAATGAATTCAACCGTCTCGGCGTCCTGGCTTGGCCACAAACATTGCGAATCTCGGTTTTTAAATCCCCATAAGTCCAAAATTCACCAAAAAGTCATGAAACTTTGCATGGTGTCACTACTTGGCACATATATGTCATGGTAAAATAATTGTCCAATTTTGGCCAAGCTATATTACAAGCCTCTTACAAACCGAAGCTTCTCGCAATCCTCCTAGTTCTGGTAGGGAAACATTCCCCTCTCGTGGGTGAAACGATAATCGCTACCACCTGTCGCCATGAACTTTGTTTTCTACAAGCAACATAGAATAAAATGAGTGTCGTGATGAAATTTGAAACTCTTCAGGGTTTGTTTGGCCATTTCATATATTAATTAAGTTATCTAGACATTTTATGTAGTCCATAGTTCAAATTTGAACTAAAAGCACATGCTCCAGTGAAGCAAAATGGGTGGGAAATCGTACATGTGTCATTGTGTGCATGTTTAGGTCTCACTGAAGGAATGCGAATGAATTACAAAGTTCTAGTCATCCTAAAACATTGAGAATCTCGGTTTTTAAATCCCAGTAAATCGAAAACTCACCCAAAAAACATGAAACTTGGCATGGTTTCATGACAGGGCACATATATTGTAGAAAAGTTCATCCAGTTTGAGACAAGGAGCACACATTAATAGCCAATGAAGTCATTTTGAAACAAATAGCTGACACATTAATATCGCAAACGGTTGTATTATATGAATCATGTGTTCCAGCAACCATTTAAGTGCGACCACACGTCCCTCTTTTCTTATGGTATAGTACTACTTCCGTCCTCGTTCATTGGTCAGCTTTGTATTTTGTGCCAAAATTTAACCATACTTGCTTGCGTGCATGCAGCTATTTGATTAGACAAGACGAGCGCGAGAAGTCCGTCGTGCATGATTGACAGGACGCGTGTGAGCAGTCCGCAGCGCAGGCTCGACAGGACGAGTGCATCCTGCTCACCTCGCAGGCTCAACGGGACACGTGCGAGCAGCAAGGCCGCCCATGCTCACCAAGAAGAGAGCTCTTTGAACTCCATCCACCAGCCGCCCGCCTCGCTCACAACTTCTCCATTAATGGCAGCCGAGTCGCTGTTTAACACGGGGTTAATTAAAGCACCAGGATGGAGGGTGTTTGCTTGTTATCCCATGGCCCCACTCAACATTAGCATTTGCTTTGTTCGTGTTTTCAACTCGTATTCCGGCCTAATTTAAAATGCCACGTATGGAAACGGATAATACGACGACAAATAAAATGGCAACGGATAATACGACAACAAATTTACAATGGCGCGGATAATAATTGTCTTACATATTCCGGATAAATTTAAATGCCACATGTGGCAAGAGAAGAAGGAAATCAGAGACAATGATCTGGGTCGCTATTGTCTCTACTCGTTCATGGATCGCCGGGCGACAACATCCTCCAGTTCCTTCTACAATTCCTCACGACTTTGCTTGAAAAGAGCCACAGATTCCTCCACCTCCTACTCGCGCTCGATTCGAAGCTTCCTCAAGTCACCCATTAGTTGCTCGACGACCGCTGTCAGCGTCATCCCTGAGGCACTGCTCTGCTCATGTAGCATCTTCCAGCCGGCGGCCTCCTCCTCCTGCTCGGCGAGCACCCTGAGAAGCTTTGCATTGTCACCCTTGAGTTGCTCGACGAGGCCGGTCTCCTTGTCAACCGAGGCATCGCTGATCTCGAGCAGCTTCATCAAGCCGTCGACCAACTCCTGCTGCTTAATGAGGCCAGCGACAATGTCGTCATCGTTGGTCAAGGAATTCAGCAACACCAGCTTGTCGCGATTGCGACGCGGCGAGTGTGCTTGTGAGAGCCCTCGTGTGCCCGTGAGAGCTTTTTCGAGGGCTACATGGCGCGCCGGGACATCTGTGCTGCAGCTGCCGCTTTGCGGTCTTTGATGCCTGGTTATATGTCCACCCGAAACTCCTCCTACCAGTCATGGCGGAATGACTTGATAGGAAAGACCTATTTTGTGGGTGATGAGGAGAGGAACTGTGAAGTATTTTTGAGTGGGTAGTTTTTGTAGTCCGGTGCTAATTGTGAACACATATTAGTTTGATCAGTGTGAACACATATGAGTTTGATCGGTGTGAACACATATTAGTTTGATATGTGTAAATATTTTTGCAATTACTTATTGTGTTGTAATCTGCAATGTGACGAGAAACAAGGTAAAAAAATTATTGATGTTTCTGGGCCTACAAAGCCCGTTTCTGTTGTTCTGGCTCATCGCAAACAGTTCTTTCAGATCAACCGTATGCCACACATCGGAAGATTGAAACATGGGCCCGCATTCTCAGATGTACGTGTACGTGTCTGCCCACTATCACACATGGTCAAGACATCACCATTGTGTCAAATGGATGCGCCGTCGTGCCTCCCACAGGGTGCCAGAAGGTTGACCACATGATTGCTCGTCGTTGAGGCTGCCGCGGCGCGCTCTGCTCCTCGTTGAGGCGGCCGCGACGTGCTCTGCTGGCGTCGTCCATGCGTTTTGCTCTCGATGAGGACTGGTGATGATGGCTCTTTGGGTGGGTCATCGATCATGCCTTCGAGCAGCTCAGGATCTTTTGCACGGTGGATGGCAAACTACTCATCGCAGCTCCTCTGCAATATGTCGATTGTGCGCCCAAGGACTGTCACGCTGATATCGCTGCCGATGGGCCATGGTGCCTGCACTGGCCGATGAAGCTCTTGCTCGCCGACCTGCTCCGGCTCGTTCTCCTCGCCAAAGATGTACGCATGTAGGGGTCAACGTCGAAACTTTGGTTGTTACCTAGCATGCTTGGAATAACTAATAGTAGATCGGTGAGGACTAGATATGCGCAAAGTGTCATGACGGTGCGTTGCCACCTAGGTTATATGCAACAGGCCATTAGGTAGTGGTGAGAAACCGATGAGGGAAGAGGCGTGGATTTTACAATTCACCAATGTGAAGCGCGGGAAGACTAAGTGGAGCACACACACAACCCGAATACCATATGCGGTGCCACGTGTTATTTATCACACACGTGTTAACATAACCAAATGTATGTGTAACTTACTAATCATTGCACACGAGTACTCGCAGGCACATCATGTGCGATACTCCTAGCCACCGCAAGCAACTAGTTTGCATTTTTAAAAGTTCTTTGTGCAAACAAAATCACACACGAACTAACTATAGTAACCATCTATGTTTTAATTTCTCATCGCAACACAGTTAATCCGAGTGGGCTGTTTGCTGCGTATCACACACATCTTGTTTACATGAATCGTTTTTGTTCTTTTGGCTCATCGCAAAAAGTTCATCTTTGTGAATTGTATGCCGCATATCACACACATCTTGTTAAGTTGAACCAGTTCTGATCACCTCCCTAATCGAAAATAGTTCGTCCGACTGAACCATATGATGTATATCACATACACCTTGATCCGGCTGACCATTTATGTTGCATTCCTTAATAGCGAACAGTTCATCGGAGTGAACTATATGCCATATATTGCACACACATTGAAATGGCTGCTCGTTTTTTTGTCCTGTCTAATCGCAAATAGTTCATATGGATCAACGGTATGCCCAGCATCGCACACATAACTATAATATGAACCGTGTTTGATGTCTCCGCCATCGCAAATGTTTTGCATCTTTTTTGATGGGTTTTTACATCCCCATTTGCGATTAATGCATCACACACAGTTTCATCAAAGGGGTTCTGATTATAGTGTCTGTCGGGACCCCGATCCTAAGTCACACCGGTCTAGCATGTAACACACCATATCACTTTGCGGCCTCACACACGGTATCCCCACGGGTGCCACCTTACCTGGCCCGGGACCGTTTGCGCATTTTGGCTCATGTATATGATAGTGTCGCTAGCATCCATATGACAGAGAACCCGGGCCGACATGACCAGTTATAAACCAAAAGTGGCACTAAATTACAGAGACAGGCATTCATGACCCAGCAACGAACGTGTCGGTCATCAACGTATGAACCCAAGTCGTAGCAAGCTACAAGGACTTAAAGGAACAACGCGTGACATTTCCCCTAAGGGACAGACACAGGAACGAAGAAGGACACATGCCGGTCAGCCTAAGTGATCCGGAGCAGTAGCAAGCTACCAGGGCTCAGTGGAAGCACTAGGAGACATTTCCCCGTAAGACAGGCTACCAAGGGTAAACAACTAGTTGTCGGATCCCACACATACCAAGCATTTCAATAACATACACACAATATGCTCAATATGTGCAAATACAACATGGCATCACAACAAGACTCTAATAAACAAAGTATTTATTCATTAGGCTCCGAGGAGCCAGATATTACAAACATGGGTCTCACGACCCAGCATTCAGAGCATACAAGCAACAAGCGGAAGCATAACATGTCTGAGTACAGACA
The DNA here is from genome assembly GCA_902687465.1 of Secale cereale. Taxonomy (NCBI): domain Eukaryota; kingdom Viridiplantae; phylum Streptophyta; class Magnoliopsida; order Poales; family Poaceae; genus Secale; species Secale cereale. The sequence continues at coordinate 332,744,921 of LR738714.1, read as the reverse complement.
TCTACAAATGAAAAAGGCTGAAGAGCCTGACTATCTACAACACTCGTCCAAGAATGTAGCTGAGGTACAAGCTACTTGTCGAAGTCCAAGCGGAACTACTAGTGAGACGTCAATCTCATCTGCAAAACATAAATTAAGCAAACATCAGTACAAAGGTACTCAGCAAGACTTACATCAGATCCTATCATACATGCACTTGTATCAAGAAGGCAAGCGGGGTTTAGTTGCAGCAAGCCAGCTTTAACTCAGTGGCTTTCATATTCTACGACTGCTGGTAACTCTTTTGAGCTGGCGCACACGAGTCCACTAAGCACCACACAATACACCACTATGGATTCATCCCCGTCTCCCTACGAGAAGGCCATCCATAGCACTCACACTTGTCTTGAGTATTTTAGAGTATCCACTTCAAGTTGTCTATGTACCACGTAAGCATCCAAGAAGTCCATATCCGTGGACCCGGCTATTCGAATAGATCATGTTAACCCTGCAGGGGTGTACTTCTTCACACACGCTCTCGCCACTTACCGCCATGTACATCTCGTGTATTTCGGCAACCTTCAAGCGGAAGCCTGGCGAGGGTGTCGGCCACGACCTGACTAACCACACAAGACTCTAGTCCAGGTTTATCGCCTATTCGAGTTCCATCGGTAAGGAGATCCGGCCGGGGTGTCTCTCACGGCCCCAAATGATGTGCGCAGGGTTCCCAAGCCCACCTCGCCGAGTGGATCTACGCTTGGTACACCGTGCCACGGTGCCTAGTCTGTCCCAAGCCCACTGGCCGAGTGCCACTTGGTAGACTACTAACACTACCTACAAACACCAGAAACTAGTTGCAACTCCTGGACAGAGACCAAGTCGGTTAATAAGTCGAGAGGGGCACTTAAGCATTCCAATGCGTGGTAGTAGCTGGTCATTGGACAACATACATAGAACTCAGTTCTTAGGGACGGTTCCAGTGAGACAACCCACCATCTACTCCTACATGGCCTCTCACCACTACCTTTACCAAAACGTATTCACACACTTAACTCTCAGCATCAGAACATATCATTGCACTCCAATTCATTCCCGATGAATCAGACCTGACTGTCACATCCCTAGCTAGCACTTGCATTAGGACCTGACTAGAGTGTGCATCATGTTTACTTTCAAAGAAACTTGAAATGGGATTAACAGAAACCCCAGCACCCCTCCCCTAACAACTAGGGTTTACTAAAATATTTTCCAATGTACCCAAAATGCCCTTCAAAATGTTCATCATTTCTGCCTTGGTCTTAAACCTCTGCCAAAAATGGTGCACAATTTTCTAGGACAATCTAGGGTTTTGGATTAAATCATATGGTATTTGAATTTGGGCATTTAAAATCTATAAAATATTTTAAATGCTCAAATAATCATTAACTATAATGTTTCCTACTGTTCATATTATATACAGTAGGTATGACAAGTGTTATGATTTATAAAAATGTTTAGGCATTTTTATTAATTAAACAAAGCTGCAAAAGAAATGAAACAGAAAAGAAAATAGAAAAAAGGAGAGAGAGAGAACTTACCTGGCGCCCACCCGGCCCACCTGTCGGCCCAGCCCAGCTGCCGCTCCAGCGAGCTGCTTGGCTCGGCCAGGCAGGCAGGCAGGTGCTCGACGGCGACCGCACGGCACGCCACGCAGCTGCCCGCCGCCCTGCTTCGCCCCCTCGCCGTTCTGGAGGCATGGATCGAACGTCCACGTCTCCCTCGATCCCCCAGACACCTCCGCTTCTCCCCAGCTCCACTCCTCCGTCTCCCCGCGCCATGGCCGACGCCGCCGTGATCGCACCGTCGTAGAAGCCGCGTCCACCGTCGTCCCCGAGCTCCGCCGTGCTGTCCCTCGTCTCCGCCGACCTCGACTGCTTCGACAGGCCGAGCCCCGAGCGCTCGCCCGCCCTGGAGACGCTCCCGAGCTCTTCTTCCCCAACTCCGGCCACGGAGATCCCCCGCGTCGTGCTGCTCAGCTCCGACCACCCCCGAGCTCGCTTCGGTGCTTGCTGCAACCGCTGTGAGCCTAGCTACCTCCTCCCCCTCTCTGTTGGCTTCCTCTTGCCCTGTAACACACTGCACGTAGCTCGCCCGCACGCACCGCCGCCGTGCTCGTCGCCGGTGATGCTCCGGTGACCATTTGGTCACCGGCACCCGTCCATCGCACTCACCACAGCATGTAGATGCGAACGGTGCTACGCACGCATCGCCTAGGCCCCTGCAGCCGCATCTCCACACACGCCCGACGCCGATCGTCGCCGTCGAGCTCGCTGCCGTCGTCTCCGGCCACCCCAGGTCCGGCGACCACCTCCATCCGATGCAGAAGAGCAAGAGCTCTCCAACGCACCCAACCGCAGCTCGAACCGTGCACCGTAGACGTTTTCCGAAGCACGCCGCCGCGTTTGGCCTCGCCAGCGGCTAAACGCCGGCGAGTTGGACCTGTTTTGACCACGGGTTTGAACCCCTGGGTCAATGACATGTGGGCCCTACCCGCAAGTCAAACTTAGTTTAGGTGTTAATTTAATATTTACTAGATAATTAGTTTAGTCACTGACACGTGGGCCCTGGCCCCACTGACAGCTAATTAGTTTTAACTAAACTCTAATTAACTCAGTTAATTAGCTGTGACACTGACATGAGGGACCCACTGGTCAGGTTTGACCTGGACTGGCCCTGTTGACTGGCTGACGTCAGCATGATGTCATGCTGACGCAGTAAAGGTTTTTCTGGTATTTTTAGATTTAAAATAATTCAGGAAATTCCAGAAAATACCTAAAACTTCTAAAAATCATATAAAATCAACCATAGCTCAGATGGAAAAGATTTATATATGAAAAATGATTAGAAAAATCCAATCTTTCTAATGGCACTGGTTTCATGCATGTTTGAACAAGTTAACTTGCTGTACATATCAAAAACATGATAATGCACTTATTTAAATAATAGTTTGAACTTCAATTTGAATCCTTGATTCAAATAGGTTCAAACCCTTCTGGTTCTAGTTGCATTAGCCAACACACATGCATCTTGCCATGACATAAACATGCATCATATTGTTGCATTTGTTTGTTAATGATTGTATCGTCGGTATTTCCTGTGTTAGGTCCTGCTCCCGAGGATACTGCTGCGTATCCAGTTGAAGAGCAGTACCCGACAACTACCTTGTCAGGCAAGCAATCATTGATCATTCCGATACAAACCCAATCTTCTCGCTCCTGCTCTCTTTTACTGCATTAAGGCAACAGCGCGTGAACTGCTACTTGCTGCGGTAGTTGAACCCTATTCCCTTGCATGACCTGTCATTGCCACAGTAAATAGTTGAAACCCACTAGCATGTGTAGGAGTTGATTGAGCCATGTGATGTGTGATCCACCATGCTATTTACTTATGTTGCCTGCTATGCTTAGAGTTGTGTCTGGTCTGATTCATCTGGGTGATGGATCAGAGTGAAATGATCTTACCGATAAAGAGAGGGAAGTGTGGAATACGCTTGGTAAAGGTATCGATGAAAGGCCATGTACGAGTACATGGTGGGTTGTTTCATTGGAATCGTCCATAGGACCCGAGATCTGTGTGTGTGATTCAAGTTACAGTTACTACCACACATTGGGCCCTGAAATATGACCCCGCTCGACTTATTGACTGCCCTTGTACTCTGTCCAGGAGTTGCAACTAGTTTCTGGTGTTTATAGTTTACTGGAGGTCGTGCACAGCGCTGACCCTCGGGGTGGGCTGTGATGCGACAGGTATGTGGCACGGTGTACCGGTTGCCCGTTTGGTGACTCGGGAACCCTGTACACATCGTTTGGGGCCGTGAGCGACACCCCGGCCGGATCTCCCCACGGATGGAACCCAAATAGGCGATAAACCTGGACGAGAGACTTGAGTGGTTGGTTAGGTCGTGGTCTACACCCACGTCGGCTTTCGCTTGAAGTCTGCCGAGCACATGTCGTGTGCAGACGCTAAGTGGTGAAAACATGTGTGAA
>LR738714.1:332220374-332740907 GCA_902687465.1 Secale cereale | reverse complement strand
CAGGGTTATCAAACTATTCGAATAGCCGTTGTTCGCGGTACGAACTACTTGGTTACTCTTACAGTTCATAGACAAGTTGATGGATACTACTAAAAGCCTCAAGATAAGCGTGAGTGCCGTGGATGGCCCTTCCGTAGGATGACGGAAGAGGATCCTCGGTAGTGTATTTGATGTGGTGATTAGTGGACTCGTGTTCGTAACAATATCTTGCAATCCGTTGAGAGTTGTAGTATAGGTTAGCCAAGGTCAAAGCTGGCATTCTGCTATAAACTCCACTATCCCCCTTTGATAATTTTGCATGTATGATAGGTTCTGTGGTAAGACTTGCTGAGTACCTTTGTACTCATGTTTGCTTAATAACTGTTGCAGAGGAGAACCCTGCCCCTGCTGATGGGTTCTACATAGACGTTGACGTCGACGAGTAGCTTGAGACCCAGACAGTGATCTGGAGCTTGTGAAGGGCCTTGTAGATAGTCAGGCTACACCAAGCCTGTTTTATTTTCTAAGTTGTCTGTAATCAGAAATGTAGCTTCCGCTTGTGCTTGTATGACTGTATGACTTGAGTGTTGGGTCATGTGACCCCTACCTGTATGACTATGTTATGTATGGCTCTTGGAGCCTTTTAAATAAAGTACTTTGAGTCATAGAGTTCTGTTGTGATGCAATGTTGTATTTGCACATATTGAGCATATTGCGTGTATGATTGAAATGGTTAGTATGTGTGGGATCCGACACCTAGTTGTTTTCCTTTGGTAGCCTATCTTACAGGGAAATGCCTCCTAGTGATTCCAATGAGCCTTGGTAGCTTGCTACTGCTCGGAACACGTAGGCTGGCCGGCATGTGTCCTTCTTCGTTCCTGTGTCTGTCCCTTAGGGGAAATGTCACGCGTTGTTCCTTTAAGTCCATGTAGCTTGCTACGACTTGGGTTCATACGTTGATGACCGACACGTTCGTTGCTGGGTCATGGATGCCTGTCTCTGTAATTTAGTGCCACTTTTGGTTTATAACTAGCCATGTCGGCCCGGATTCTCTGTCATATGGATGCTAGCGACACTGTCATATACGTGTGCCAAAATGCGCAAATGGTCCCGGGCCAGGTAAGGTGGCACCCGTGGGGTTACCATGCGTGAGGCCGCAAAGTGATATGACGTGTTACAGCTAGATCGGTGTGACTTAGGGTTGGGGTCCTGACAGCGTTGGCATCAGAGCCGGACTGCCTGTAGGTTTCTCAAGCCAAACTGGTCGATGTTGAGTCTAGAAAAATTCTTAGTTATATGTAGGGGAATTGATTGTGGAAGGGAACGTAAGGCTCTTTTTACTCCTTTACCTTATGCCCTTCTGATCTGAGTCAGTCTATTCTTTCAACGGGGATTTAGGACTAGGCCTCTTATCCTTACTAGGTTCACGTGTTACTAATCCGTAGACTCTTAGGATTGTTGGTTTTAAGCCTCAGTTCAGTTTCTATCCTTTTGAGTATGATGATTGTTGAACCCGGAACCTTGATATGGAATTGTTGAGTGGCTATGCTATCATTTGTATGATGTCTCAAATCTTTGTTTGAGCATTTACAGTTGTTATGCTGCCCGATTTCTTCCAGAAACACTAATGCCTTTGCATTATTTCATGTTTCAGATGTCTGGCCGCATCCCTCACCAAGTGGTTCGTTTGACTCGGTGCATTAATGTGCCCGGTCACACGGCCATGCTAGTCCGTGTGATGACTGAGACCGGTTATCGCTGGTATCCTGAATACATTGTGGAGGAACAGTATCGGGATTTCAATCAAAGTCAGTTTTTCTGCACAGTCCGGATATACCCCTCATATCCCGGAGCAAATGATCCCATCCATTGGTCTTATGGACTCGGGATTACCATCGAGATGGCAGTACATGATGCCGCTTATTCGATGATGACCATTCTCCGTGCTAGGCATGCCCTATTGCTGAACACTGAGTTCTGTTACATGCCAGCTTCACTCCCCGGAGAAGAAGGCTACTACACTGGTCTGTATACTGATGCTGCTCATGAAGAGCCACTGCTTCAGACTACTGTTCAGATGTTGGAGGATAGGGACCGTGAGGTCCGTGCCCTCCGAATGGAGCTGTATAACACCCGAGCCGCTCACTGGACTACTTTGACACGGCTTGCACCTGCTGTGCACGCCGGATATCTGGACATGCGGGATTTGTATCCTGTGCGGACTCGTCTGCCTGATCGCATGGATTGGAGTGACGTTGGGGGTATTACACCTCCACGTGGGCGTCGGTTACCACCAGCATCGGGACCGAGACCACACCCATGCCCCTATGGTCCACAGCCTTCGAGTGCTCGCGAGTTCCAAGATCCGTCTGTACCACTTCCAGGCTACGGTGGTAATCTTTACGAGGATTACTACGCGAATGTCTGAGCTAGTCCGTGGTAGTAGTAGTATTGTAGTGGTTGTATTTCCACAGTCCTGCGTGCCTTCTAGAATATGACTTAGTGTGTACTGAATTCCGGAGGTGTAGTTAAATAATGTATAGGAGCTTGGAATGCCTTCGATGGGATGTATCGTCTTTCACCGCAGTTGTACTTTAGCCTTGGCTTGTACTAAACTTTGTATGGTGTGTATGACCACTAGTGTATATATAGCAGTTCCTATATTACCATGTCGTACGGATGAACATCTCTGCATTCTGTGTCATCCATTACATTCTGCACTTCTATGTCAAAATTTTGCCATCCTTGTCTAAACCGTTGTTTTGTTTTCCTAGGATGGTCAACACTCGCAACACTCCTGCTGCTCAGGAGCAGGGTGAGGCTAGTGGGGCTAGAGATGGGAATCTGCCCCAGCCACCCTCTTTGGCGGAAGTTATGCTTGAAGCAGAACGGAACAAGAGAGAGACCAACCGTCTGCTGGAACGCATAGAGCAAAACACTGGGTTCCTTCAGAGGAATGACGTGGTGTCAATCCACGATTTTATCAAGATGTGTCCACCGAAGTTCCATCACTCCACTGAACCTCTGGATGCTGATGACTGGCTACGTAGTATCACCCACAAGCTACACTCTGCCCGCGTGGCCGAAGCTGACAAGGTTATCTACGCCGCCTACCATCTTGAGGGCCCTGCCAGTCTTTGGTGGGAAAACTTTGAAGCTATGCGTCCTGCTGGCCAAGTCACTACCTGGGCTGAGTTCAGTGAGGCATTCCGTGAACATCACATTCCGGAATGTCTCATGGATCGCAAGCGGGAGGAATTCTGCAATTTCACCCAGGGTCGTTTAACTGTGGACGGCTATAGCCGTGAGTTTGGTAATCTGGCACGCTATGCACCTGAGGAAGTATCCACCGATGCCAAGAAACAGGCGAGGTTCCGCAAAGGACTCAGCCCTGAACTTCGTCGAGATCTACGTCTGCACGAGTGCACCTCTTTCCAGAAGTTGGTTAACAAGGCTATCAGTGCTGAGACAGGCCAGACCGACTTCGAGGCCACCCGCAAGCATACTCGAGACCTTGGTTCCACATCCGGCTCTGGCTCTCACAAGCGTCGTGTGTGGGTTCCCAACACTGCTCTGCCACCCAAGTATACACTGAGGCCATCCTATGAGGCGCCTCGCCCAACTCAACAGTCTGCACCTGCTAAGACCTATGGAGGTCCACCCTCCAACTTTGCTCCACGCACCACCACTGTGACATGTTTCAAGTGTGGAGAACCGGGACACTACATGCATGATTGTCCCCAGAATCAGCCAGGAAAACCCGTTGGCCGTGGCAAGCCAACCGGCAAGGTGAACTATGTCAAGCCAATCCCCACTGCACGTGGTCATGTCAACTATGTTTCTGCCGAAGAAGCTTATGAGGATCCTAACGTCGTCCTTGGTACGCTTCTCGTAAACTGCCATCCGGCATCTGTTCTTTTCGATACTGGAGCATCCCATTCGTTCATATCTGAGACCTATGCTCGATTGCACAACATGACTTTTTGTGACATGCCTACTTCCATGGTTATTCAAACTCCTGGTTCAAAGTGGCAAACCTCTAGGGTAAGCTATGGAAATGAAATCCTTGTCGATAGACTTGTTTTCCTTGCATCTTTAATCGCTCTCAAGTCCTCGGACATAAACATCATCTTGGGTATGGATTGGATGACAACTCATTATGCCAAGATTGATTGCTTTACTAGGACCGTTCAACTTACACATCCATCCGGCAAGATAGTCAATGTCTTGACTCGAATGGCTGATCGTCAGCTCTACTCTCTTAATGCCAGCCCTCTACCAGAACTCGAAGATATCCCGGTAGTCTGTGACTTTCCGGATGTTTTTCCAGAAGAACTGCCAGGAGTTCCACCTGACAGAGATGTCGAGTTTGTAATAGATCTTATTCCTGGAACCGTCCCAATCTCTAGGAGACCTTATAAGATGGCACCACTAGAATTAGCTGAGCTAAAGAAACAACTCGATGAGTCCTTGCAGAAAGGTTTCATCCATCCTAGTTCTTCCCCTTGGGCTTGCCCCGTCCTCTTCGTCAAGAAGAAGGACGAAACGGAGCGGATGGTTGTAGATTACCGACCTATCAATCTGGTCACCATAAAGAATAAGTATCCGCTTCCCAGGATCAACGACCTGTATGATCAGCTCGCTGGATCCTCAGTCTTCTCTAAGATGGATTTGAGGTTGGGCTACCATCAAATCAAAATCAAGAACGGGGACATTCCTAAAACGGCTTTCTTTACTCGTTATGGCCAATATGAGTACACCGTCATGTCCTTCGGATTAACCAATGCCCCAGCTACTTTTTCTCGATTAATGAATTCTATATTCATGGAGTATTTGGATAAATTCGTCGTGGTATACCTCGATGATATACTCATTTTCTCCAAGAACAAGGAAGATCATGCCGAGCATTTAAGGCTGGTATTGACGAAACTTCGAGAGCACCGCCTTTATGCCAAATTCTCTAAATGTGAATTCTGGTTGCCAGAAGTAACCTATCTAGGTCATGTGATCTCTGGCAAGGGTATTGCTGTCAATCCCGAGCGAGTTCAAGCCGTCCTTGATTGGACTCCCCCTGAATCGGTCAAGCAAGTTAGGAGTTTTCTTGGCTTAGCGAGCTATTGCCGACGTTTCGTCGAGAATTTCTCCAAGGTTGCTAAACCTCTAACCGAACTCCTCAAGAAAGATAAAAAGTTTGAGTGGACCCCACAGTGCGAGTCCAGTTTTCAGGAACTGAAAAGACGCCTGACATCTGCACCTGTACTGGTACCACCAGACTTTTCCAAGGATTTTATAATCTATTGCGACGCCTCGCGACAAGGACTAGGTTGCATTCTTATGCAAGATCGTCAAGTGATTGCATACGCATCCCGACAGTTGCGTCCACATGAGGATAACTATCATACTCATGATTTAGAGCTTGCAGCTGTAGTCCATGCACTCAAAACATGGCGACATTACCTCCTTGGTAATCGCTGTGAAATCTTCACTGATCACCAAAGCTTGAAGTATATCTTCACCCAACCGGATTTGAATCTCAGGCAAAGATGTTGGGTTGAGTTGCTCACCGACTACGACTTAGGAATCACTTACACTCCTGGAAAGGCCAATGTCATGGCTGATGCACTAAGTCGTAAGTCATATTGTAACAATTTAATGTTACAACAAAGTCAACCACTTCTCCACGAGGAATTTCGTAAACTTAACCTTCACATTGTTCCTCGAGGATTCCTTTCCACCTTGGTGGCGAAACCTACCCTTATGGATCAAATCATAGCTGCCCAGAAGCGTGATAAAGGTGTATCACGACTCCAAGAGAACATTGTTAGCGGACTCGCTAAAAGTTTCTCTATGGATGATCGAGGTGTTGTTTTCTTTGAGAACCGTGTAGTGGTTCCCAAGAACCACCATCTACGGCAATTAATCCTTAAGGAGGCTCATGAATCTCCTCTCACGATTCATCCCGGTAGTACCAAAATGTATCAAGACCTACGTCAAAGATTCTGGTGGACTAGGATGAAGAGAGAAATCGCTCAGTTCATTGCTAACTGCGACGTTTGTCGTCGAGTTAAAGCAGAGCATCAACGGCCTGCTGGCACCCTTCAACCTTTAGCTATTCCTCAATGGAAATGGGATAAAGTCGGTATGGACTTCATTACCGGGTTTCCCAGGTCCAAGAAAGGGAATAATGCTATCTTCGTCGTTATCGACCGCCTCTCTAAAGTAGCTCATTTCCTGCCTGTTCGAGAGAGCATTACCGCTAGCCAGCTAGCAGACTTATATATCTCTCAGATAGTATCACTTCATGGTGTACCGTTGGAGATTAACTCAGACCGTGGAAGTCTTTTCACTTCACGATTTTGGGAAAGTTTCCAGAATGCTATGGGAACTCATCTCTCTTTCAGTACTGCCTTCCATCCGCAATCAAGTGGTCAAGTGGAACGAGTCAATCAAATTCTGGAAGACATGCTTCGAGCCTCTGCCATTTCTTTTGGTATGGAATGGGAAAAGTGTCTTCCATTTGCCGAATTCGCTTATAACAATAGTTATCAAGCCAGCTTGGGTAAAGCTCCCTTCGAAGTTCTATATGGACGAAGGTGTCGAACACCTCTTAACTGATCAGAGACCGGGGAAAGACAATTCTTTGGCCCGGATATGATTCAGGAAGCAGAAGAACAAGTTCGCATCGTTCGTGAGAGATTGAAAACAGCCCAGTCTCGCCAAAAGAGCCAATATGATAGTCATCACAAGGCTGTGACTTTTGAAGTCGGCGATAAGGCTTACCTTCGGGTTACTCCTCTTAAGGGAACCCATCGCTTCGGTATCAAAGGCAAATTGGCCCCTCGTTATATCGGTCCTTTTCGCATTCTTGCCAAACGAGGAGAAGTTGCCTACCAATTGGAACTACCTCCGCACCTCTCCAGAGTTCATGATGTTTTCCACGTTTCTCAACTCAGGCATTGCTTCTCGGATCCTATCCGCGGAGTGGACCACGAAACGCTTGATCTCCAAGACAATCTCACATATCGAGAATACCCCGTTCATATTCTTGATCAAACCGAGCGCACCACTCGACGCCACAATATCAAGTTTCTCAAGGTTCAATGGTCACATCATTCCGAGAGTGAAGCTACTTGGGAAAGGGAGGATCGTCTTCGACTTGAGTACCCCACCCTCTTTCCAGAGGAACCCGAATCTCGGGACGCGATTCTTTTAAGTGGGGGTGAGTTGTCACATCCCTAGCTAGCACTTGCATTAGGACCTGACTAGAGTGTGCATCATGTTTACTTTCAAAGAAACATGAAATGGGATTAACAGAAACCCTAGCACCCCTCCCCTAACAACTAGGGTTTACTAAAATATTTTCCAACGTACCCAAAATGCCCTTCAAAATGTTCATCATTTCTGCCTTGGTCTTAAACCTCTGCCAAAAATGGTGCACAATTTTTTAGGACAATCTAGGGTTTTGGATTAAATCATATGGTATTTGAATTTGGGCATTTAAAATCTATAAAATATTTTAAATGCTCAAATAATCATAAACTATAATGTTTCCTACTGTTCATATTATATACAGTAGGTATGACAAGTGTTATGATTTATAAAAATGTTTAGGCATTTTTATTAATTAAACAAAGCTGCAAAAGAAATGAAACAGAAAAGAAAATAGAAAAAAAGGAGAGAGAGAGAACTTACCTGGCGCCCACCCGGCCCACCTGCCGGCCCAGCCCAGCTGCCGCTCCAGCGAGCTGCTTGGCTCGGCCAGGCAGGCAGGCAGGTGCTCGACGGCGACCGCACGGCGCGCCACGCAGCTGCCCGCCGCCCTGCTTTGCCCCCTCGCCGTTCTGGAGGCATGGATCGAACGTCCACGTCTCCCTCGACCCCCCAGACACCTCCGCTTCTCCCCAGCTCCTCTCCTCCGCTCTCCCCGCGCCATGGCCGACGCCGCCGTGATCGCACCGTCATAGAAGCCGCGTCCACCGTCGTCCCCGAGCTCCGCCGTGTTGTCCCTCGTCTCCGCCGACCTCGACTGCTTCGACTGGCCGAGCCCCGAGCGCTCGCCCGCCCTGGAGACGCCCCCGAGCTCTTCTTCCCCAACTCCAGCCACGGAGATCCCCCACGTCGTGCTGCTCAGCTCCGACCACCCCCGAGCTCGCTTCGGTGCTTGCTGCAACCGTTGTGAGCCTAGCTACCTCCTCCCCCTCTCCGTTGGCTTCCTCTTGCCCTGTAACACACTGCACGTAGCTCGCCCGCACGCACCGCCGCCGTGCTCGTCGCCGGTGATGCTCCGGTGACCATTTGGTCACCGGCACCCGTCCATCGCACTCACCACAACACGTAGATGCGAACGGTGCTACGCACGCATCGCCTAGGCCCCCGCAGCCGCATCTCCACACACGCCCGACGCCGGTCGCCGCCGTCGAGCTCGCTGCCGTCGTCTCCGGCCACCCCAGGTCCGGCGACCACCTCCATCCGATGCGGAAGAGCAAGAGCTCTCCAACGCACCCAACCGCAGCTCGAACCGTGCACCGTAGACGTTTTCCGAAGCACGCTGCCGCGTTTGGCCTCGCCGGCGGCTAAACGCCGGCGAGTTGGACCTGTTTTGACCACGGGTTTGACCCCCTGGGTCAATGACATGTGGGCCCTGCCCGCAAGTCAAACTTAGTTTAGCTGTTAATTTAATATTAACTAGATAATTAGTTTAGTCACTGACACGTGGGCCCTGGCCCCACTGACAGCTAATTAGTTTTAACTAAACTCTAATTAACTCAGTTAATTAGCTGTGACACTGACATGAGGGACCCACTGGTCAGGTTTGACCTGGACTGGCCCTGTTGACTGGCTGACGTCAGCATGATGTCATGCTGATGCAGTAAAGGTTTTTCTGGATTTTTAGATTTAAAATAATTCAGGAAATTCCATAAAATACCTAAAACTTCTAAAAATCATATAAAATCAACCATAGCTCAGATGGAAAAGATTTATATATGAAAAATGATCGGAAAAATCCAATCTTTCTAATGGTACTGGTTTCATGCATGTTTGAACAAGTTAACTCGCTTTACATATCAAAAACATGATAATGCACTTATTTAAATAATAGTTTGAACTTCAATTTGAATCCTTGATTCAAATAGGTTCAAACCCTTATGGTTCTAGTTGCATTAGCCAACACACATGCATCTTGCCATGTCATAAACATGCATCATATTGTTGCATTTGTTTGTTAATGATTGTATCGTCGGTATTTCCTGTGTTAGGTCCTGCTCCCGAGGATACTGCTGCGTATCCAGTTGAAGAGCAGTACCCGACAACTACCTTGTCAGGCAAGCAATCATTGATCATTCCGATACAAACCCAATCTTCTCGCTCCTGCTCTCTTTTACTGCATTAAGGCAACAGCGCGTGAACTGCTACTTGCTGCGGTAGTTGAACCCTATTCCCTTGCATGACATGTCATTGCCACAGTAAATAGTTGAAACCCACTAGCATGTGTAGGAGTTGATTGAGCCATGTGATGTGTGATCCACCATGCTATTTACTTATGTTGCCTGCTATGCTTAGAGTTGTGTCTGGTCTGATTCATCTGGGTGATGGATCAGAGTGAAATGATCTTACCGATAAAGAGAGGGAAGTGTGGAATACGCTTGGTAAAGGTATCGATGAAAGGCCATGTAGGAGTACATGGTGGGTTGTTTCATTGGAATCGTCCATAGGACCCGAGATCTGTGTGTGTGATTCAAGTTACAGTTACTACCACACATTGGGCCCTGAAATATGACCCCGTTCGACTTATTGACTGCCCTTGTACTCTGTCCAGGAGTTGCAACTAGTTTCTGGTGTTTATAGTTTACTGGAGGTCGTGCACAGCGCTGACCCTCGGGGTGGGCTGTGCTGCGACAGGTACGTGGCATGGTGTACCGGTTGCCCGTTTGGTGACTCGGGAACCCTGTACACATCGTTTGGGGCCGTGAGCGACACCCCGGCCGGATCTCCCCACGGATGGAACCCAAATAGGCGATAAACCTGGACGAGAGACTTGAGTGGTTGGTTAGGTCGTGGTCTACACCCACGTCGGCTTTCGCTTGAAGTCTGCCGAGCACATGTCGTGTGCAGACGCTAAGTGGTGAAAACATGTGTGAAGAAGTACACCCCTGCAGGGTTATCAAACTATTCGAATAGCCGTTGTTCGCGGTACGAACTACTTGGTTACTCTTACAGTTCATAGACAAGTTGATGGAAACTACTAAAAGCCTCAAGATAAGCGTGAGTGCCGTGGATGGCCCTTCCGTAGGATGACGGAAGAGGATCCTCGGTAGTGTATTTGATGTGGTGATTAGTGGACTCGTGTTCGTAACAATATCTTGCAATCCGTTGAGAGTTGTAGTATAGGTTAGCCAAGGTCAAAGCTGGCATTCTGCTATAAACTCCACTATCCCCCTTTGATAATTTTGCATGTATGATAGGTTCTGTGGTAAGACTTGCTGAGTACCTTTGTACTCATGTTTGCTTAATAACTGTTGCAGAGGAGAACCCTGCCCCTGCTGATGGGTTCTACATAGACGTTGACATCGACGAGTAGCTTGACACCCAGACGGTGATCTGGAGCTTGTGAAGGGCCTTGTAGATAGTCAGGCTACACCAAGCCTGTTTTATTTTCTAAGTTGTCTGTACTCAGACATGTAGCTTCCGCTTGTGCTTGTATGACTGTATGACTAGAGTGTTGGGTCATGTGACCCCTACCTGTATGACTATGTTATGTATGGCTCTTGGAGCCTTTTAAATAAAGTACTTTGAGTCATAGAGTTCTGTTGTGATGCAATGTTGTATTTGCACCTATTGAGCATATTGCGTGTATGATTGAAATGCTTAGTATGTGTGGGATCCGACACCTAGTTGTTTTCCTTTGGTAGCCTATCTTACAGGGAAATGCCTCCTAGTGATTCCAATGAGCCTTGGTAGCTTGCTACTGCTCGGAACACGTAGGCTGGCCGGCATGTGTCCTTCTTCGTTCCTGTGTCTGACCCTTAGGGGAAATGTCACGCGTTGTTCCTTTAAGTCCATGTAGCTTGCTACGACTTGGGTTCATACGTTGATGACCGACACGTTCGTTGCTGGGTCATGGATGCCTGTCTCTATAATTTAGTGCCACTTTTGGTTTATAACTAGCCATGTCGGCCCGGATTCTCTGTCATATGGATGCTAGCGACACTGTCATATACGTGTGCCAAAATGCGCAAACGGTCCCGGGCCAGGTAAGGTGGCACCCGTGGGGTTACCGTGCGTGAGGCCGCAAAGTGATATGACGTGTTACAGCTAGATCGGTGTGACTTAGGATCGGGGTCCTGACACTGACACACTCTAAGCAATAGCAAGCAAGGCATGGTAAGATCACATCATGGCTTCAATCAACTCCTACACATGCTAGTGGGTTTCAACTATTTACTATGGCAATGACAGGTCATGCAGAGGAATGGGTTCAACTACCGCAGCATAAAGTAGCAGGTGAAGTCGTTGTTGTCCTAATGCAATAACAGGGAGCAGGAGCGAGAGATGGGTTGTATCGGAATGAACAAGGTGGTTTGCTTGCCTGGTAAAATAACGTGCAGAGCACTGCTCCTCTGACAGGTACTCTAGATCGGTCTCCGGAGCTGGACCTATCGAGAAGAACGGTGCCGACAATCAAACACAAGCATATGCAACAATATGATGCATGAACATGGCATGAAGATGTGATGTTATTTGAGTTAATGCAACTAGCATTCTATTTGAAAGAAGTCCATTTGAACCAAGGGATCAAATGCAATTCCAAAATTAACATTTAAAAGTGCCATTTATGTATTTTCACCTATACAGCAAGTATAAGTTGGTTAAACATGCATGAAAATTCCATAAACAGATTCCTTATATTTTTCTGATCATTTTTCATATATAAATTATTTCATTCTGAGCTACGGTTGAATTTCTGTGATTTTTTGAAGTTTAAACAATTTTCTGGATTTTCCTAAACAAAAACAATTCCAGAAAATATTTATTGCATCAGCACTGCGTCATGCTTGTGTCAGCAAGTCAACAGTGCTGGCTCAGGTCAAACCTGACGTGTGGGGTCCACACGTCAGTGGCTCAGCAAACTAACTGAGTTAGTTAGCCCTAACTAACTGGGCAGGGCCCACTAGTCAGTGAGTGTAGGACTAACCTAAATAGTTAATTAACACTAACTGGAATAATTAGCCGGACGGGGCCCGCAGTCAGTGAGAGAGGGGGAGGTCAACTGGGCAGTGGGGGTCAAAGCACGCCGGTCAGTGGTCAAACCCACCGGCGGCTCGACGCCGGCGTCCACAGACGCGGCGGAGGGGCACGGATTCGACGCTCCGGCGGTCATTTGGGCAGCGGAGACCACGGGCGAGGAGCTGGAGCTCGTCCGCGTCCATTCCAACAAGCAGCAGCAGCTAGGGCGGCAGGAGCTCGCCGGAAACGAGCTCACGGCGGGCCGGAGTTCGGGCCTCGTCGAAAAAGGCGCTTCAGGGCACAGGGAGGCCAACGCAGAGGTGCTACGGGCTCCTGGTGAAACGGTGGGTGCGGTGGCGTGCTCAGTTTTGAGCTTGCGTGGCTGTGGCCACGGCGGCGGCATCGCCGGCGGCGGTGAGGTCGGGCATCAGCGGGGATAGGACCTAGAGGTCGCAAACGACGGCAAGGATAGGGGGGGGAAGAAGGAGAAGCTCACAGTGAGGCGGCGAAGTAGCCTAGTGGGCTCGGGGACGCATCGGAGGCGGCGAATTCGTCGATGGCGTCCGGTGGCCGTGCAAAGAAGAAGAGCTCGGGGACGCGGTCTCGGGGCGTCCGGGGTCCTGCGGCGCGGCGTAGAGGTTCACGGCGGCGGGGCGGAGCTCTGAGGCTCGTCGGAGAGGTGAGGGAGAGGCGGTGGCTACGGTGGTTGCGATCGGCGGCGACGACGACGGTCGGGACCGAGCGCGAGAGGGAGATAGAGGAGGGGAGGGGCGACGAGAGAGAGCCAGAGAGGTAAGGGGAGATGCGTGGCGTCGCGAGGCATCTTCCAGGCAGCGAGGGGGAGGACAGGCAGGCAGGAGGCGTGGCGCCCTCGCCGTGCGCGCGCGCCGGCCACACGCCTCGCCTACTGGCGCGAGGTTAGTGGTGACTAGCTTGGCCAGTGGGCCGGGCCAGCTCTGCCTGGTTGGGCTGCAGGTAAGCCAGGTAAGTTCTTTCCTTTTTCTATTTTTCTTTTCTATTTTTCTGACATTTGTTTTGATTTAGTTTCTAAACTAAATCAATTATTTTCTTCTGACATTTCTATTTTCCAGGGACCTAGGAATTAATCCAAGCCCCTCAGAATAAAGAATCAGAATTTTGGACATATATAAAATATACAATAATATATATCCAAGCAAATAACTATTGCATTAATTCCAAATGCCCAAAATAAATACTTATGAGCTCCTAATAATATTGGTTTGATTTTTATCTCTAACCAATATTTTTAGAGGGCCACATGAACATTTTCTTGGACCTTTTTGGACCAATTTTTATTTGGGTCATTTTCAAAAAGGGTTTCTGAGGGTTTCACAAGTCCTCAATTCAATTTCATTTGAAATTTAAACATGATGCAAACAACAAGACTAACCTAGTGCATACCAGAACTAGGGTTGTCACAACTCGCCTCCACTCAAAAGAATCTCGTCCCGAGATTCAGGAGTAGGCGGAAAGAAGGTGGGGTACTCCAGTCGGAGACGATCTTCTCGCTCCCAAGTAGCTTCTCTCTCAGAATGATGAGACCACTGAACCTTGAGAAACTTGATGTTATGACGTCGAGTGACATGCTCTGCTTGATCCAGAATGCGAACGGGATACTCTTGATATGTGAGGTTATCTTGGAGATCAAGCGTTTCATGGTCTACTTCGCGGATGGGATCCGAGAAGCAACGCCTGAGTTGAGAGACGTGGAAGACATCATGAACTCGAGAAAGATGTGGGGGTAGTTCCAATTGGTAGGCAACCTCTCCTCGTTTAGTGAGAATGCGAAAAGGACCAATGTAACGAGGAGCCAACTTGCCCTTGATACCGAAACGATGGGTACCCTTCAAAGGAGTAACCCGAAGATAAGCTTTGTCGCCAACCTCATAAGCCACTTCCTTATGATGACGATCATACTGGCTCTTTTGACGAGACTGGGCTGATTTCAAATTCTCACGAATGATGCGAACTTGCTCTTCTGTTTCCTGGATCATATCCGTTCCAAAGAATTGTCTTTCACCGGTTTCTGACAAGTTCAAAGGTGTTCGACATCTTCGTCCATACAGAATCTCAAAAGGAGCTTGCTTGAGACTGGATTGATAGCTATTGTTATAAGAAAACTCGGCGAAAGGAAGACATTTCTCCCAATCCATACCGAATGAGATAACGCAAGCTCTAAGCATGTCTTCGAGAATTTGGTTAACCCGTTCCACTTGACCACTTGACTGAGGGTGGAAAGCGGTACTGAAGGAAAGATGGGTGCCCATGGCAGTCTGGAAACTCTCCCAGAAATGAGAAGTGAAAAGACTACCACGGTCTGAATTGATCTCTAATGGAACACCATGAAGTGAGACTATTCGAGAAATATACAAGTTAGCAAGCTGACTAGCAGTGATACTCTCTCGAACAGGTAGGAAGTGAGCCACTTTGGAGAGACGATCAATGACTACGAAGATAGCATTATTCCCTCTCTTGGTCCTGGGAAAGCCGGTGATGAAGACCATACCAACTTTATCCCATTTCCACTCAGGAATAGCTAGAGGCTGAAGGGTGCCAGCAGGTCTTCGATGTTCTGCCTTAACGCGACGACAAATGTCACATTTAGCAATGAACTCAGCAATTTCTCTCTTCATCCTAGTCCACCAGAACCTCTGGCGTAGGTCCTGATACATCTTAGTACTACCGGGATGAATCGTGAGAGGAGATTCATGAGCCTCTTTAAGGATCAATTGTCGCAGATGTTGATTCTTGGGAACCACCAGGCGATTCTCAAAGAAAACAACACCTCGATCATCCATAGAGAAACATCCACCAACTCCCTTTTTAATGTTTCTCTTGATGCGGATAACACCCCTATCAAACTTTTGGTCAGAAATGATCTGATCCTCAAGGGTAGGTTTCGCCACCAAGGTAGAAAGGAATCCGTGAGGAGCGATGTGAAGGTTAATCTTACATAATTCCTCATGGAGAAGTGGTTGGCCCTGCTGCAACATGAGATTGTTGCAATAGGACTTACGACTTAGCGCATCAGCCATGACATTACCCTTGTCTGGGGTGTAGGTAATTCCTAAGTCATAATCTGAGATCAACTCCAAGCAACGTCTTTGCCTAAGGTTCAAATCTGGTTGGGTGAAGATATACTTGAGACTCTGGTGATCGGTGTAGATCTCGCAACGATTACTGATAACCCTCAACCATAAGGGATCGAGATAGTCTTCGCGGGTCAGAATAACCCAATTTATTGATTCGACACACGGGGAGCCAAAGAGTATTTATAAGCTTTGACAGTTGAGTTGTCAATTCAACCGCACCTGAAATATACTTACTTGCAGCAAAAGATAAGTGGTAAGAGTGATATGATAGTGATGATGGTGATAGTAAAAGTAAACAGCAAAAGTAAATAGCAGGAGTAAATAGCAAAAGTAGTAACTAGTAACCAGCAGGATTTAAAACACTGTAGGCTAGGGAGACGGATGGTTGGGCGCTGCATGGATGAGATATATCATGTTTCTAACTTGGGGCACGGCACACGGAAAAGTAATGATCATCTAGGCAAATATCAAACATTAGGCATGTATCCCGTAGGTAGTTGTACGTGCTTGCAATAAGAACTTGCACAACATCTTTTGTCCTACCATCCCGCTACGAACGGGGCCAAAAGGAACTTATGGAGATTAAGGTGCTCCTATCAAAGAGCACCGGAACAAAGCAATGAACTCAATGGATACATGTAATCCTCAAACTACGGACCATCCCCTTTGGTGTCCCAAACTGTCACTTTTGGGATCGCCGGTTCCGAACCGTAATAGGTGCAAACAACTCATAGATAGGATCAAGAACAGAAATATATTCATGCAAACACATATGGTTCAGATCTGAAATCATGGCACTCGGGCCCTAAGTGACAAGCATTAAGAATAACAAGTTGAAGCAAAGATGATAAACACCATAGTAGATGATAGGCAACATGCCCCCAACGATCTGACAAACTATTACATGATCTAACTCATCCAATCCCTACCATCCCCTTCGCCTACAGCAGGGGATTACTCACACATGGAAGGAGAATTCATGGAGGGATGATGGAGTGGTGATGGTGATGACGATGGCGATGATCTCCCCTCTCCGGAGGCCAATTCAGCCTCCAGATTAGCCCTCCCGAAGAAGAACAGAGGGTGGCGGCGGCTCCGTGACGAAAACTGCGAAAAGAACTTCTGATCTGTGGTTTCTCCGTCACGAGCTAAAATACGAGTCGAAGTAGGGCACCAGGGGAGGTGGGGCCCACCCAGGCGACCCCCCGGCGCGGCCAGGGGCTGGGCCGCGCCACCAGGGTGCCTGGGCCCCCCCTGGCCCCCCTCTGGCCCCTCTTCTGGCTCGGGGTTCCTTCGGGTGCGTGGATTTTCTGTGATTTTTTGTGGATTTTTCTGAGATACCTAAAAATCCGTTTTCCTGCGCACAATAAAACCATACAGGCAGTTCTGCTGAAAACAGCGTCAGTCCGGGTTAGTTTAGTTCAAATCATGCAAGAATGAGGTCAAAACAATATCAAAAGTGTTTGGAAAAGTAGATACGTTTGAGACGTATCAACTCCCCCAAGCTTAGCATATTGCTTGTCCTCAAGCAATTCAGTTCAACGAACTGGACGCGACAAAGAAAACTTTGACAAACTCTTTTGCTTCATTAGATGTATATAAGCATGTACTACGAAAAGAGTCTAGCAAGTATTGAAACAGTAGTATGAGGACAATGCACGGAGCAATCCTTCTTTCAAGTGACCAATCACAAATACCTAAAAGTAAATAATATATTACTAAAAATCAAGACAAGATCACATTGCACATAGCTTGAGCATATTAGGGTGGTATCTCGCTAGCCTCCATGAGTGAAGCAAAACATAAATGCAGAAACTCCTCCAGAGTTTTAAAGGAGACTAGAACTAAGAATTTCAGAATAAATCATATCACAAGCATGCAGAAGACAATGTAATACTTTGGGACAATGCACATTACACTCAAAATGACAATTATGCTCTCCTAGTTGGTGCTTTGAATAAAGAAGGTGGAGACTCTCGAACCGTGGCTTTTGTTGGCAAGGTTGAAAACCCGTGGTCGGAAACAAAAACTAAACATGTACCAGAGCTCTTGGTTTTAAAAACAGAGGTAAAAACATTTTTGAGAGGTGCATATTTCGTCAACGAATGCTAGCAGATAACTCAATCACTTCTTGAGATGGACAAGTTTCGAGGAACGGCTCCCGCATGAGGACGATCACATCCTCTTAATCTCCTTTGTTTATCACTGCCAAAGTTTTCTGATTTCTCATGAACAATGTGTGAAGGAGGGTTTGTTTGTTGTATTATCTTTTATGAGCTGGGCGCACTCTATGCCAGTTCCTTCTCGTATTATGGGTTTGCACATTAGACATGCAATACCGGGGTGAAACTTGTCCAACTTAAAAAAATCATGAATTAACTACTACTTCCTCATGAGCTAAAACAGAGGCACAAAAAGAGAAATGCTTTTGATTAATTTCGAGATGGTACACGAAAGTCTTCGTTAGGAATGGCAGGTAAATACCATGTATGGGAAGGTATGGTGGACTCATATGGCATAACAGGTTTTAAGGATTTTGGATGCACAAGCAGTCAGTCCGCTTAGTACAGGTGGAGGTTAGCAAAAGACTGGGAAGCGACCAACTAGAGAGCAATAACGGTCATAATCATGCAGAGCGACAAAGCAACATTGAATCGGGCATGAAAGTGATATAACTATTCTGAAACTCGAAGATCATCAAGGCAGAGCAGACTTTTTAGTCTTAGTCATGTGTAAACATGTGCCAAGTCAATCCAAAAATTCTCTAAAGGGAAATACCACCTTAGTATACCAGACTATGAATAGTGCAATGCATGTAAATCATTTCAATAACACATTATCTACTCTAGCTATTCGAGACTAGCCACAAGGAAAGCATGAACTACTGGAAGAGCATTGTAAACATAGCACTATGTCGCTACAAGTTGGTCTCTAGATCATAAGTATAGGCATATGTACAAAAGTAGAAACAAGAAGAGTTCATACCGGTCTTCCTTGTTGCTTCCCTTCAGTCGATCTTCGTCATTATTGCCTCGTCACTTGCACGATCGAACGTAGGAAATATAATTAAATGCCATCACGGACTCGAGCTGAACTCTGAAAAGAAAGCAAACTAAAGAGAGAAAGGAAATCTTTTTGGATTATTTCAAAGGTTGAACGAAAGCAAAAGAAAGAGAAATTTTTTTTGTTGTTTTTGCAAAGAGAGAAATAAAGAAGAACGGGCAAAAACTTCGAAAAGATCAAAGCGAATAAAACGGATAATACAATGGAAAAGTGAGAGGGGCATGTACTCCCCCAAGCTTAGGCTTTTGGCCTAAGTTGGTAGCAGCTACTGCCCCCAGGAGCCTCCTGCTTCGGGGGAACAGTGGTGAGTCCAAGGGTCGTAGAAGGATGCCGGCGCGTATACCGAACTCCTCGGAGTCTCCCACGAGGAAGGGTCCGTACGCCAAGCAGAGGAAGACCCTTCACCAAACTCGGTGGCGGTTTCTTCCTGAAAAGGTGGTAACTCACCGTGCTCCTCCTCGTCGGGCACAACCCCCTCCATGGGTTTATGAAACTGATACTGGGCCATGAACTCATCGAACTGGACAACATCAAAGGACCATCCGTTCCTGCGAGAAAAATCAAACAAAAGAGGTGCAGGTAGATAGATCTCGCGTTCCGCGGTAGTTCCGAAACGCAAGATATAAACAAGATTATCCAGCTCAGAAGCCATGGTAACAAACTTATGCCTTTTCATAGCAGCAAGATCAAAGCTTAAATAAGTAAAAGGATTATCATCAGGGTGTGGGGTGCCTCCAAGATGTTCTAAGATAAGTGTGGCATAAACGCCACCATATAAGTCTCCCTTGTTACCGTTCATAGCAAGGTGTCGAGCAAATAAGGCACCTAGATTATAATCAGACCTCCCTGAGAGGGCTGCTGCCAGGATAGCAATATCCGGAGCAGAAATGTTGCTCGTGTTGTCACGAGCTAACACCCCTCTAGCAACGTAATATGCAAAATACCTGAGGTGAGGAAATAAGATGCTGGAGATCTTTGACCGATGAATATCCCTCGTACCCATGCTGCAGAGAGAGTTGATGACGGTTTTCAGCTCGGAGGGCTGAGTGGCCATCCTAGCCGTCCTCCCAACGTTTGGCACACCTATTATTTCACAAAGCTTTCCCAAAGGCATGGTGATAAGATCATTGTAAATTTTAAACTCAATAGCACCTGAATCAGGATTATATCTAAAACTGTTAATGAAACTGGAGGTGAGTTTTTTATACTGAGTAACACGGCACGTGACGAGTCGTGTCAGACCTACATTAGCACAAAGATTATAAAACTCATCCTTGATTCCCGCAGCTTCAAGGAATTCATCACATGGAAACGTCATAGCACGTGCTGGACTTGTGTCTTCCAACAACTCCAGGGGCACATGATCTTCATTATAGCTCACCCTAGCAGTCGAGGGTGAAGCTGCGGCTCTAGTAACTCGATCGGAGTGTGCGGGCCACCTCTTCTCAAGCCACCCTTTTGCCCTTCCTAACAAACTCATTTCTGAATTTCTTTGGTAATTTACAAAAACAAGGATTAAAACAAGGTGAGTTAAGGCAAACTACTCAACTCACTTTCCCAAGGCATAAACTTGCATCAAAACTTGGAAAATAACTTTCTACTCATGCATGCAAGCTCATCTATACAGCACCAAGAACTACTAAATACTCACAAATGAAGCCACCAATCAGAAATCTAATTGGAGGGGTGGAGGAGTCGCATACCAGGGAGTATTTGTTCAAAATCTCAGCTCAAATGGTGGGCTGTAGAGAGAGATCGAAGAATCGCCTCCAAGAACAGCAAGAACACAAGAACAAGTGCAGAACTCGCGTTTTTGGAGAAAAAGAGAGAGGGAGGAAGAAGACATACCTGGAGGGGGGCCCTGTGGGCCCCAGGCGCCCTGTGGGCGCGACGAGGGGGTAGGCCGTGCCAGCTGGCCGCCTGGGCCACTGGTCGGTCCCCCTGGCTGGCCCCAGGTCCCTCTGGGTCACTCCCGACGTGAAAATTTTTATTTTTATTTTTCTGGAATTTTTCTGAAAACTTCACTGTTGAAATTTTTTCGAAGTTCAAAAAGCTGCGAAACTCTGTGAAAACTTGAAGCAGTGAGTAGTATTGTGAAGCTTCAAAACATAAATACTTGGTACAGCAAGTAGAACAAGAACTAAAATAAATGAAAACATAACAAGCTCAACTTTTTATCTATATAAAGCATGTTTACTAGTAAGGTTGATCAAGTCTTACCAACAAACAGGCGATATATAGAGCAAAAAGTCTCACCTCTTACGAAGTAATCACTGAACCTTTACTTTGATGGACATTGTCCCCACCATGATAGTTTTGTATTTGTGAGGCACATGTAGTGGACAGTCCCATTCTCCAATCTTCACGGTATCGATATTCTCTATAGAGTTGAGGCCATGCCTCCTGTCGGTCTTCTTTGGAAAATATACCGTGTGTTCTTTATCATCCACATTGAAGGTAACCTTCCCTTTATTGCAATCAATAACAGCACCTGCGGTGTTAAGAAAAGGTCTACCAAGAATAATGGACATGCTCCCATCCTCGAGCATGTCAAGCACAACAAAATCAGTAAGAATCAAACAATTAGCAACTTCTACTGGAACATCCTCACAAATACCTATCGGAACGCGGTTGACTTGTCAGCCATCTGAAGGGAGATATCTGTAGGAATTAGTTTCTCTAAACAAAGCCTCTCGTAAAGAGAGAGAGGCATAACACTCACTCCTGCTCCAAGATCACATAAAGCAGTTTTGACATAATTATTCTTTATGGAGCAAGGAATGGTGGGTATACCTGGATCACCGAGCTTCTCAGGAATCTTGCCACTAAAAGAGTAGTTAGCAAGCATAGTAGATATTGCTTCATTAGGAACTTTTCTTTTATTAGTGACAATATCTTTCATATATTTTGAATAAGGAGGTAACTTAATAGCCTCAGTCAAAGGGATTTGAAGAAAAAGAGGCTTAATCCACTCACAAAACTTATTGTAATGCTCTTCTTCTTTAGATTTGATGGACTTACCTGGAAAGGGCATGGGTTTCTGTACCCATGGTTCTCTTTCCTTCCCATGTTTAGTGAGCTAAGTCTTATTTAGTGTACCTATTACGTTTGTCAGGTGCTTCTTCTTCTCGAACTTCAGGCGGATCATTCTTCTCGTTATCCTTACCTTCAGGTTTAGCACCGTCTTCAGTCTCAGCATCGGAGATAGATACACTATTGGGATCAACAGCTGGCTCTTCATCTGCAATAGGATCATTAGAATTGTCAGCCTCCTTATGTTTCTTCTTCTTCTTTGGAGAGCCAACAATTTCTTCTTCCTGCATTTGAGAATCTTGCTCGATTCTCCTCGGATGCCCCTTTGGATTGAGAGGATCTTGAGTGCTAGTTCCTCCTCGGGTCTTAATCCCGAAAGCCTGCAAATCATCTTGTTTGGCATTGTAGCAAGCAAATCTTTTTGCACATTAGAAATTTGATCAAGCTGAGTTTGAACCATATGAAAATGCTTCACAAGACATTGAACATCATTAACCGTTCTACCTAGAACATCAAGCAAACTTTTGATAGCAAGGGAATTATCATGCAACTGACTTTGTATCCTCTCATTAAAATGATTTTGTTTCATAATAAAATTATCAAACTCATCTAAACATTGATCAGGAGGCTTACCATGAGGGATGTCACTTGCGTTGAAATCTAAAAGAGAGTGTACCTCTACCATAGGAGGGTGAGTGGTAGGCTCACACAGCTTCTCAATAGGGGGTAGATTCTTCACGTCTTCAGCTTTAATACCTTTCTCTTTAATAGACTTCTTTGCTTCTCGCATATCTTCGGGGCTTAGAACAAACATGCCCCTCTTCTTTGGTGGTGGAGGTGGTTCAGGGACGGACCAATTTTCATGGATTTTGGCAATCCTGCCCATCAAATCTTCTGCATCTTTCGGCGTCCTTTTCCTGAAAACACAACCAGCCCAACTGTCCAAATAGGACCTGGATTCATCATTTAGACCAGCATAGAATATATCGATTAATTCGTTCTTAGGGACTTCATGTCCTGGTCTAGCCCGAATCAGACCGCAGTACCTCCCCCAAGCTTTAGGGAGGGACTCATCCTGCAACTGTTTAAAGTTATAGATTCTTTGTAAAGCGGCATGTTGCATGTGCGCAGGAAAGTACTTATCAACAAAAGAGTGAGCTAAGTCTTGAGGACTCTTAATGGAACCTCATGGGAGTGGATCATACCATGCTTTAGCACCTTCCTTCAAGGAGAAAGGAAGAAGCTTGGTCACATAAAAGTATCGTATCTTCTCATCTATGGTAAACAGGCCACCCAACTTACCGAGTTTAGTCGGGTGTGCAATAACATCATCATTTTCTCTGCCATAAAATGGGTCTGCTTAAACCATAGGTATAAGTGAAAGATCAACAGAGAAATCATAATCAGGATCATCAATGCATATAGGACATGTAGCAAATTCAGGATCAGGAATGGTTTTGTTCTTCAAAGAGTGTTTTTCAAACAGTTTCTTAATAACTTCAGGGTCAGAGCCAGAAAACTCTGTCAGTTCCCTGCATAAATCTTCATCAAGCATAAAGTAATCATCATCAAGGAGTATCTCCTTGAGTTTACTCAAATCAGGATAATCATAAGTTTCACCAATAGGATAGCGAGTAACAGGAATTTCAATTCCAGACTTTTTAGCAGCAGCAGCGATCTGTTTCTCAAGAGCATAACCAAGGGAACTAATATCATCAACAGTAGTAGAAGCATCATCAAGAGTATTACACATAGTAACAGATTCAGTAGGAGCATCATGTGGTGGTGGTGAGGCAAACTTACTCATAACAGAAGGTGAATCAAGTGTAGCACTAGTGCTCAGAACAGTACCTCTTCTTGTAGTGGATAGTAAGATCGGAACCTTGGGGTCTCCTTTCTTACCCATAGTGAATGAAGTGCAGCAGGTAGGATACTTCAAGTAGACTTGTAAATATTGCTATGCTCCCCGGCAACGGCGCCAGAAAACGGTACTTGATAACCCTCAACTGTAAGGGATCGAGATAGTCTTCGCGGGTAAGAATAACCCAATTTATTGATTCGACACACGGGGAGCCAAAGAGTATTTATAAGCTTTGACAGTTGAGTTGTCAATTCAACCGCACCTGAAATATACTTACTTGCAGCAAAAGATAAGTGGTAACAGTGATATGATAGTGATGATGGTGATAGTAAAAGTAAACAGCAAAAGTAAATAGCAGGAGTAAATAGCAAAAGTAGTAACTAGTAACCAGCAGGATTTAAAACACTGTAGGCTAGGGAGACGGATGGTTGGGCGCTGCATGGATGAGATATATCATGTTTCTAACTTGGGATACGGCACACGGAAAAGTAATGATCATCTAGGCAAATATCAAACATTAGGCATGTATCCCGTAGGTAGTTGTATGTGCTTGCAATAAGAACTTGCACAACATCTTTTGTCCTACCATCCCGCTACGAACAGGGCCAAAAGTAACTTATGGAGATTAAGGTGCTCCTGTCAAAGAGCACCGGAACAAAGCAATGAACTCAATGGATACATGTAATCCTCAAACTACGGACCATCCCCTTTGGTGTCCCAAGCTGTCACTTTTGGGATCGCCGGTTCCGAACCGTAATAGGTGCAAACAACTCATAGATAGGATGAAGAACACAAATATATTCATGAAAACACATATGGTTTAGATCTGAAATCATGGCACTCGGGCCCTAAGTGACAGGCATTAAGAATAACAAGTTGAAGCAAAGATGATAAACACCATAGTAGATGATAGGCAACATGCCCCCAACGATCTGACAAACTATTACATGATCTAACTCATCCAATCCCTACCATCCCCTTCGCCTACAGCAGGGGATTACTCACACATGGAAGGAGAAGTCATGGAGGGATGATGGAGTGGTGATGGTGATGACGATGGCGACGATCTCCCCTATCCGGAGGCCAATTCAGCCTCCAGATTAGCCCTCCCGAAGAAGAATAGAGGGTGGCGGCGGCTCCGTGACGAAAACTGCGAATAGAACTTCTGATCTGGGGTTTCTCCCTCACGAGCTAAAATACGAGTCGAAGTAGGGCACCAGGGGAGGTGGGGCCCACCCAGGCGACCCCCCGGCGCGGCCAGGGGCTGGGCCGCGCCACCAGGGCGCCTAGGCACCCCCTGGCCCCCCTCTGGCCCCTCTTCTGTCTCCGGGTTCCTTCGGGTGCGTGGATTTTCTGTGATTTTTCGTGGATTTTTCTGAGATACCTAAAAATCCGTTTTCCTGCACACAATAAAACCATACAGGCAGCTCTGCTGAAAACAGCGTCAGTCCGGGTTAGTTTAGTTCAAATCATGCAAGAATGAGGTCAAAACAATATCAAAAGTGTTTGGAAAAGTAGATACGTTTGAGACGAATCAATTACCAAGGAGGTAATGTCGCCAGGTCTTAAGTGCATAGACTACGGCTGCAAGTTCTAGATCATGTGTAGGATAGTTCTCCTCATGTGGATGCAACTGTCGAGATGCATAGGCAATCACACGACGATCCTGCATAAGAATGCAACCTAGTCCCTGTCGTGAGGCATCACAGTAGATAACAAAGTCCTTAGTGAAATCCGGGGGCACAAGTATGGGAGCAGAAGTCAGGCGTCTTTTCAGTTCCTGAAAACTGTGCTCACACTGTGGGGACCACTCAAACTTTTTATCTGTCTTAAGAAGTTCAGTGAGAGGTTTGGCCACTTTAGAGAAGTTCTCAACAAAGCGGCGACAATAACTGGCTAGACCAAGGAAACTCTTAACTTGTTTAACTGTTTCAGGCGGAGTCCAATCAAGAACGGCCTGAACTCTCTCGGGGTTGACAGCAATGCCCTTACCAGAGATTACATGGCCGAGATAGGTCACTTCTGGCAACCAAAATTCGCACTTGGAAAACTTGGCATAAAGGCGGTGCTCTCTGAGTTTTTCTAGAACAAGTCTACGATGTTAACCATGCTCTTCCTCGTTCTTCGAGTAAATAAGAATATCATCGAGGTAAACCACGACGAACTTATCTAAGTACTCCATGAAGATCGAGTTCATCAAGCGGGAGAAGGTGGCGGGATCATTTGTTAGACCGAAAGACATGACGGTGTACTCGTACTGACCATAACGACTGACGTAAGCCGTCTTGGGGATGTCCCCATTTCTAATCTTGATTTGATGGTATCCTAACCTCAAATCCATCTTGGAGAAGACTGAGGATCCAGCGAGCTGATCATACAGGTCGTTGATCCTGGGAAGCGGATACTTGTTCTTTACTGTGACCAAATTAACGGGACGATAATCTACAACCATCCGATCCGTACCATCCTTCTTCTTGACGAAGAGGACGGGGCAAGCCCAAGGAGAAGAACTAGGACGGATGAAACCCTTCTGCAAGGACTCATCAAGTTGTTTCTTAAGCTCAGCTAGTTCTAAGGGTGCCATTTTGTTGGGTATCCTAGAGATTGGAGCGGTTCCTGGGATAAGCTCTATAACAAACTCTACATCTCGGTCAGGTGGAACACCTGGCAGTTCCTCTGGAAAGACATCCGGAAAGTCACGGACTACCGGAACATCTTCAAGGTCTGGAAGAGGGCTGGCATTAAGAGAATAGAGTTGACGCTTTGCAACTCTAGTGGTGACGGTGACTATCTTACCAGATGGATGTGTAAGCTGAACAGACCTAGTGAAGCAATCAATCTTGGCATGATGAGCTGTCATCCAGTCCATACCCAAGACCATATTAATATCTGAGGACTTGAGGGCTACAAGTGATGCAAGGAACACAAGTCTGTCGACAAGGATTTCATTACCATGGCTTACACTAGAACTTTGCCATTTGGATCCAGGAGTTTGAATGAGTAGTGGGGAGGGCATATCACAAAATGACATGTCGTGCAGGCGGGCATAACTTTCGGAAATGAAGCAATGAGATGCTCCAGTATTGAATAGAACCGATGCCGGATGAGAATTAACAAGGAGTGTACCAAGAACGACATCTGGATCATCATGAGCGTTTTTGGCTGAGACGTGATGCACACGTCCATGTTCGGTGGGAGCTGACTTAACACTGATCATCTTGCGTGATGATTTATCACGTCTAACAGATTTTTCGGACTGGGATGGAGCAACACGGGTCTGAGTGCAAATACGGGCAATGTGGCCCGGCTCTCCGCTCTTGTAGCAAATCCTGGAGGTAGGACGTGGTCCCGCATTGGCAAACAGTCCATCAATAGACCTGGGTGGAGCATACTGCTCAACTGGAAGAGGTACCACATAAGATGGCCTCGGAGGATAAGTGGGTGGAAGAACAGAGTTCGGAACCCAAATCCGGCGCTTCTGGGAACTAGTACCGAAGGAAGATCCCAAATCAAGGGCGTGCTTACGAGACTCCTCGTAAGTGAGTTGAGTTATCTCTGCATTGATGGCCTTGTTCACAAGAGCATGGAATGTGTTGCAATGATGCAAGTGGAGATCACGACGCAGTTTGGGGTTGAGACCCTTCCAGAACCTAGCCTGCTTCTTGGCGTCCGTGGACACTTCTTCTGTAGCATAGCGGGCGAGGTTCTCAAACTCTCGACTATAAGCATCAACAGCCATCTTAGCCTGTGTAAGACTACAGAACTCTTCTCTCTTACGATCGATAATGGCTTGAGGGATATGATGCTCACAAAAATCCTCGGTAAAATCTCTCCAGGTAGGAATCTGGCCAGCTGGAATCATGGCCTCATAGTTCTGCCACCAAAGACTAGCAGGACCTTCCAGGTGATAAGTGGCATAGATGACCTTGTCATCTTCAGCTACGTTCGCAGAACGCAGCTTGTGAGTGATACTACGGAGCGAGTCATCTGCATCGAGTGGCTCAATGGAATGATGGAAGGTGGGTGGTTTCAGACGAATGAAGTCATGGATGGTTGCTGATTCCTTGCACTGATGTGCGGTTTTCTCCTCAATACGTGCCAACAAGCGGTTAGACTCACGCTTGTTTCTATCCATCTCTAACATTAACTCTGCCAATGAAGGCTGGTCGGGAGGATCCTCCTCATCCCTACCACCTCCGTGGTTCTGCCTACGAGCAGCTGAGCTTCGCTTAACTGAAGACATCCTGAGAAGAGAAACCGAAGACGGAAACATCAACAACTATATGATGCATAAGGTAGAACAAGAAATTAGTATCTCTCGAACTACTAGGATAATTCCGGCAGCATAACGGCAGTAAAATGCTCAGAATGAGACATCCTGCTAACAAAGGGGGTAGTTCAACATCTCAACATCATCACTCAAGGTTCTGTGATAGTACTAAAACAACTATACTGGAAGAACTTGAAAACGGGAGTAGGACTCTGATCAACCAATCCTAAGGGACTACGGAGTAGTAACTCGTGATCCTGATAGACGGAAGAGAAAGCCTAGTTCCTTAACCCCGTAGGAAAGTAGGATGACTCAGATCAGAAGACATGAGGTATAAGGAGTAAAAGAGCCTTACGTTCCCTTCCACAATCAATTCCCTTATATAACTAAAGAATTTATAGACTCAACTTCGACCATTTTGGCTTGGTAATCCTACAGGCAGTCAGGCTCTGATACCAACGCTGTCGGGACCCCGATCCTAAGTCACACCGGTCTAGCATGTAACACACCATATCACTTTGCGGCCTCGCGCACGGTATCCCCACGGGTGCCACCTTACCTGGCCCGGGACCGTTTGCGCATTTTGGCTCATGTATATGATAGTGTCGCTAGCATCCATATGACAGAGAACCTGGGCCGACATGACTAGTTATAAACCAAAAGTGGCACTAAATTACAGAGACAGTCATTCATGACACAGCAACGAACGTGTCGGTCATCAACGTATGAACCCAAGTCGTAGCAAGCTACAAGGACTTAAAGGAACAACGCGTGACATTTCCCCTAAGGGACAGACACAGGAACGAAGAAGGACACATGCCGGTCAGCCTAAGTGATCCGGAGCAGTAGCAAGCTACCAGGGCTCAGTGGAAGCACTAGGAGACATTTCCCCGTAAGACAGGCTACCATGGGTAAACAACTAGGTGTCGGATCCCACACATACCAAGCATTTCAATAACATACACAAAATATGCTCAATATGTGCAAATACAACATGGCATCACAACAAGACTCTAATAAACAAAGTATTTATTCATTAGGCTCCGAGGAGCCAGATATTACAAACATGGGTCTCACGACCCAGCATTCAGAGCATACAAGCAACAAGCGGAAGCATAACATGTCTGAGTACAGACATCTACAAATGAAAAAGGCTGAAGAGCCTGACTATCTACAACACTCGTCCAAGAACGTAGCTGAGGTACAAGCTACTTGTCGAAGTCCAAGCGGAACTACTAGTGAGACGTCAATCTCATCTGCAAAACATAAATTAAGCAAACATCAGTACATATCCCTACGAGAAGGCCATCCATAGCACTCACACTTGTCTTGAGTATTTTAGAGTATCCACTTCAAGTTGTCTATGTACCACGTAAGCATCCAAGAAGTCCATATCCGTGGACCCGGCTATTCGAATAGATCATGTTAACCCTGCAGGGGTGTACTGCTTCACACACGCTCTCGCCACTTACCGCCATGTACATCTCGTGTATTTCGGCAACCTTCAAGCGGAAGCCTGGCGAGGGTGTCGGCCACGACCTGACTAACCACACAAGACTCTAGTCCAGGTTTATCGCCTATTCGAGTTCCATCCGTAAGGAGATCCGGCCGGGGTGTCTCTCACGGCCCCAAATGATGTGCGCAGGGTTCCCAAGCCCACCTCGCCGAGTGGATCTACGCTTGGTACACCGTGCCATGGTGCCTAGTCTGTCCCAAGCCCACTGGCCGAGTGCCACTTGGTAGACTACTAACACTACCTACAAACACCAGAAACTAGGTGCAACTCCTGGACAGAGACCAAGTCGGTTAATAAGTCGAGAGGGGCACTTAAGCATTCCAATGCGTGGTAGTAGCTGGTCATTGGACAACATACACAGAACTCGGTTCTTAGGGACGGTTCCAGTGAGACAACCCACCATGTACTCCTACATGGCCTCTCACCACTACCTTTACCAAAACGTATTCACACACTTAACTCTCAGCATCAGAACATATCATTGCACTCCAATTCATTCCCGATGAATCAGACCTAACACACTCTAAGCAATAGCAAGCAAGGCATGGTAAGATCACATCATGGCTTCAATCAACTCCTACACATGCTAGTGGGTTTCAACTATTTACTGTGGCAATGACAGGTCATGCAAAGGAATGGGTTCAACTACCGCAGCATAAAGTAGCAGGTGAAGTCGTTGTTGTCCTAATGCAATAACAGGGAGCAGGAGAGAGAGAGGGGTTGTATCGGAACGAACAAGGGGGTTTGCTTGCCTGGTAAAATAACGTGCAGAGCACTGCTCCTCTGACAGGTACTCTGGATCGGTCTCCGGAGGTGGACCTATCGAGAAGAACGGTGCCGACAATCAAACACAAGCATATGCAACAATATGATACATGAACATGGCATGAAGATGTGATGTTATTTGAGTTAATGCAACTAGCATTCTATTTGAAAGAAGTCCATTTGAACCAAGGGTTCGAATGCAATTCCAAAATTAACATTTAAAAGTGCCATTTATGTGTTTTCACCTATACAGCAAGTATAAGTTGGTTAAACATGCATCAATTTGCCATAAATAGATTCCTTATATTTTTCTGATCATTTTTCATATATAAATTATTTCATTCTGAGCTATGGTTGAATTTCTGTGATTTTTTGAAGTTTAAACAATTATCTGGATTTTCATAAACAAAAACAATTCCAGAAAATATTTATTGCATCAGCACTGCGTCATGCTTGCGTCAGAAAGTCAACAGTGCTGGCTCAGGTCAAACCTGACGTGTGGGGTCCACACGTCAGTGGCTCAGCAAACTAACTGAGTTAGTTAGCCCTAACTAACTGGGCAGGGCCCACTAGTCAGTGACTGTAGGACTAACCTAAATAGTTAATTAACACTAACTGGAATAATTAGCCGGGCGGGGCCCACAGTCAGTGAGAGAGGGGGAGGTCAACTGGGCAGTGGGGGTCAAAGCACGCCGGTCTGCGGTCAAACCCACCGGCGGCTCGACGCCGGCGTCCACAGACGCGGCGGACGGGCACGGATTCGCCGCTCCGGCTATCATTTGGGCAGCGGAGACCACGGGCGAGGAGCTGGAGCTCGTCCGCGTCCATTCCAACAAGCAGCAGCAGCTAGGGCGGACGGAGCTCGCCGGAAACGAGCTCGCGGCGGCGCCGGAGTTCGGGCCTCGTCGAAAAAGGCACTTCAGGGCACGGGGAGGCCAACGCAGAGGTGCTACGGGCTCCTGGTGAAACGGCGGGTGCGGTGGCGTGCTCAATTTTGAGCTTGAGTGGCTGTGGCCACGACGGCGGCATCGCCGGCGGCGGTGAGGTCGGGCATCAGCGGGGATAGGACCTAGAGGTCGCAAACGACGGCAAGGATAGGGGGGAAAGAAGGAGAAGCTCACAGTGAGGCGGCGAAGTAGCCTAGTGGGCTCGGGGACGCGTCGGAGGCGGCGAATTCGTCGACGGCGTCCGGTGGCCGTGCGAAGAAGAAGAGCTCGGGGACGCGGTCTTGGGGCGTCCGGGGTCCTGCGGCGCGGCGTAGAGGTTCACGGCGGCGGGGCGGAGCTCTGAGGCTCGTCGGAGAGGCGAGGGGGAGGCGGTGGCTACGGTGGTTGCGATCGGCGGCGACGACGATGGTCGGGACCGAGCGCGAGAGGGAGATAGAGGAGGGGAGGGGCGACGAGAGAGAGCCAGAGAGGTAAGGGGAGATGCGTGGCGTCGCGAGGCGTCTTCCAGGCAGCGAGGGGGAGGACAGGAAGGCAGGAGGCGTGGCGCCCTCGCCGTGCGCGCGCGCCGGCCACACGCCTCGCCTACTGGTGCGCGGTTAGTGGTGACTGGCTTGGCCAGTGGGCCGGGCCAGCTCTGCCTGGTTGGGCTGCAGGTAAGCCAGGTAAGTTCTTTCCTTTTTCTATTTTTCTTTTCTATTTTTCCGACATTTGGTTTGATTTAGTTTCTAAACTAAATCAATTATTTTCTTCTGACATTTTTATTTTGCAGGGACCTAGGAATTAATCCAAGCCCCTCAAAATAAAGAATCAGAATTTTGGACATATATAAAATATACAATAATATATATCCAAGCAAATAACTATTGCATTAATTCCAAATGCCCAAAATAAATACTTATGAGCTCCTAATAATATTGGTTTGATTTTTATCTCTAACCAATATTTTT
Organism: Secale cereale; assembly: GCA_902687465.1. Lineage (NCBI taxonomy): Eukaryota > Viridiplantae > Streptophyta > Magnoliopsida > Poales > Poaceae > Secale > Secale cereale. Next base: position 332,709,188 of record LR738714.1, on the reverse strand, counting down.
AGAGGGCCACATGAACATTTTCTTGGACCTTTTTGGAGCAATTTTTATTTGGGTCATTTTCAAAAAGGGTTTCTGAGGGTTTCACAAGTCCTCAATTCAATTTCATTTGAAATTTAAACATGATGCAAACAACAAGACTAACCTAGTGCATACCAGAACTAGGGTTGTGACAGTGTCGCATTAGTAGCATCTTGCGGTAGTGCATCATCGTTGTGAGAAGTATGTGATAAGCAAGAGCTCCCCCTAAATTTGTGCATTATTTAAAATTTGCTTTTGAATGCAAACGCACAATCAATTAGGATCATGGGTCACTCTTCCATGTCACATAAATTTTGGTGGAGCGCTAAAAATGATAAGATTTAAATAACATGCACTCATCACCAAGGGTAAGCATGATTGATCATACACAAAAATCATAGATAGCATCATGCAAGCACTCATTAAGGTATAGTATGATCAAACACATGATCACAAGAGTATCTCACAAACAAGCACACATATTGTAGCATAGGAATCAAAGAAGCAAATGATCAAAGTAGCAAGATAGGCAACAAAAAGGCAAAATGCTCTCTCTCTCTCCAAGCCTAATGATCTATACACTTTCTCCCCCCTTTGGCAACAAGTTATCAAAAAGCTTGAAAATGCATAGTGCTATGCGACACTCTACGCACGATCTCCGGGAGCTCCTCAAGTGGTCTTCTGGTTGGTTGCTCCGGTGTGCATAGACGGCATGGAGATGAGGGCATCTGCAAATACTTCTAAAGATGGCTGGTGCACTAGTTGCCTTTGCTACTTTTGCAGCGTTTGCTCTCTCTCTCTCTCTCTCTCTCTCTCTCTCTCTCTCTCTCTCTCTCTCTCTCTCTCTCTCTCTCTCTCTCTTCTCCTAAACTTCTGCACATGTAGGATGGGATGCATCCATGACAATCTCATTGTCCTCATGTTCTGGCATCATGCAAAGATGCTCTTTATCTAATAGGTATGTCCCTGTTCACATATTGGAATTGATCAACATCTATTTATGAGGGGCATATCCACATGATCTCTTCTGATCAGCTGTAGATCTCTTCATTGTTTCAACTATCAAGCTCATCACTTTGAACTTCTATGCCACATCAAACATATGGAGCAAGTTAATGGAGTGACCACGGATCATCCTATCATCTCCTGACTTAGGCAAAAAAGTGTGCCTCAGAATGGTATTGATGGTGGTCAGACCTGACAACAGATAGTATATGGAACCAACCTTGTGAGTATCCAAGGCTTTATCAGGAATTTCCTAGTAAATATTGGCCATGGAGTTATGATCCTTTCTAGGTTTGCATGTACATCAGTGTCATTCTCATCTTCCTTTGGAGCAATGATCAACTTGGCCCATTCAGAGACTGTTGATTGATACCTTGTACCTTCAATCATCTAGACAATCTTTCCATATGGATAAAAATAAGGTGTTCAATAGAATTGCATTATCATTTCATAATTCCATTTGGTCAATTTCTGACCAACTAACTTGTCCACGTCATTCATCTTGAAGCTCTCATGCACAGCTGGGAAGTAGTCCTCATTTTCATCAATATATTCCTAGTCAACCGACTTCATATCACAGACTATGGGTTTCTTATCCAACAAGATTGTCTCATAGAAGTCGTGTCGTTCCTTGGTGTGGAAATGATAATCTACATCAGTCCTTCTCCTGGTGGCATAGGGATCAGTCTGTCTCCACAATCTCAGACAGGCATCCTTCCTTTCCTTCATGTTTACAGCCACTTGATGATCATCATTGTTATCTAGAATCTTGGGCTTCAATCTTTTGAGCACTTGCTGCTCTTCATCTTCTTGAGCCTCTGGCACTGGGGCCTTATTCTTCTCAGCAGCAGATATTCTTCTGGTGGATCTCTTGGGTGCAGATGGTTTGGCAGCTTGAGTTTGAACTAAAGGCTTGGGGCAGACTTGGGCTTTGATGGAGCAGCCCCAGTCCTTATGGCATCCCCCATACACTTTGGAGTCTTTGTAGGAGGTGCAATAGGTTCTTCCTCCTCCTCTTCTTCATCAGATTCTCTCATCATAGATGGTTTGCCAATAAATCTGGCAGTAGTCTTCTTGACTCTCTCCTTCCTCTTCTTTTGTCCAGCAGCCTCTTCTTATCTTGGTTCAAGAGTGAACTCCATATTTTCTTGAGTGGAGACTCTGGCTTTTGACATAGGCTTCCTCTTAGATGGAGCTTTCTTTGGCATACCAGGCTTGGTGGCACTAGCAACAGCATACTCCTTCATGAGTACTTTCTTCTTGGAGGTGACTTCCTCAGCAACAAAATCCTCATCCACACTGTCTGAGGTTTTCTTCTTTGTTTGCTTGGAAGCAGCCTTAGGTAAATTGTTGGGTGTGCTTCTGCTACCTTCATGATAACTGTTGTTGGAGGGACTAGTGTCCTCACTAAGGTTCATCTGCTCTTTTCACCTGTGCTGACTATCACTGCCCTCTGACATAGTTGAAATTGGCCCTATGAATAGTTGGGTGTAGATAGAGTGGATGAGCATCAAAAAGTGGAGCTATTTTGCAAAAAGTATTGAAACAAAAACTTAACTTTAGTTTTCTGCAGAAAGCATTTCGGAGCTACCGATTTGACAAAATCGGTGACACCAAAGCATATGTAGAGTCTAAACACACAGTTTTGGTGAGACCGAAATGCAGCACGGTGACTTCAAGATGCTAGGGTTTCACAGAGTAAGCAATTTTGGTAACACTGATTAGTACACTTCAGTCAGACCGAGTTGTACTTGTGCAATGGCCTGAGCCAAATCGGTGAGACCGGGATCCTCAGATCGGAAGGCCCGAGATGAGTTCAGCGGGAACATAACCCTAAGTTTTTGCATCAAATCTATTCTAACAGAATTCTTCGGTGGATAGATTGATCTCAATCATGGTAAGAATAATGGCAATAATATTTGTGCAAGAATCAGAATTAGAGAAATCACAAAGGGGTCGAGTTCGTACCCTAACTTGGCGAAGAACTCGCTACGACAACAACGATGGTGAGATTTCCATTGACGGTGACGGAGACCAGCGACAAGAGGCACTAGCGACAACGGCAACAATGCGGAGACCAAGGGGGGGCAGAGCTGGGAGGTGCGATCGAGTGGTTTGGAGGAATTTCCAAATTTTCAACCCGCGGTATATATATACCCAGTCACTGTCGGTGTGACCGAGTGAAACGGCTCGGTGGCATCGAGATGCAAAACTGCTAGCAGTTACTGCAACTCACTTTGAATGAATTGTTCAAATCGGTTGCACCAAGATAAAAACCTAGATCAACTAAATGAATTTGGTGAGTCGAGTGGGATGAGTTGGTCTGACCGAGATGCATTAAGAGGTTTTGGAAGTCTAATCCCTTGACGGATCGGTGGCTCCGATTGCTTCTCACCCGTAGGGTCCGAATTCAACTTGTTCAAACTTTGTGATGTAGCATGAATAGAATTTGAGATGAGAAAAGCATAGATAGCTAGAGGGAGTACTTAGGCATTCTTGTTCATCCATTTGGCAAAAACAAAAACCAAACAATCAAAGCAACAAATGGATGTCCACGAATGGAGAAAATTATGCAACCAACATGCTCACACAATAAAGGTAGCAAATAGAATGTGTGGCAAAGCATGCACAAACACTCTAGCATTTATCAAGCAATTGGTGATGACTAGGTCATCTATATATGAGTATATTCACTTAGGAGTCAAATGAGAACATTCGATCATAGGTCATACTCATCGTTTAAGCACAAGTGGGGTTACCACTTTTACATAAAGCATTGTTGTGTTCACACCATTAGAGTTGCTTTAGATCAATTCATTGAGCAAAGCACGCCCTAGATGTGATATCCCCCCTTAGAGGGTTCAACTAACCTTGGGTTTTGTCGATGATGACTTCATGTAGATGTTGAATATGTGGATGCTCAATGTTGATGTAGATCATTTGGACCAATCCATTGGAGTGAGTTGCACTTTCAATACCTACATGGGATAGTCCCACAAGGAACACACAAGGATATACATAGACATAGAGTGAAACACACATATGATGATGTCCATGAAAGCATTAGGTTACCTTGTCCCTTGTCTTACCAACAAGAGGGTTTGTGACTCGAACTAGTGCAAGATATGGAATATGATTGCACATGTCCTTGCCAAGATGAATATGAGTGATGATTGTTAGCGGAGTCACCCTCAAGAACTCTCTAGTTCTTCTTCTTTCGAACCCACATCAACTTGATGGGAATCCTTGGAGTTGTAGTCTTACTTGATGAAGTAGAACTTGATGTATTCTTGGGAACCCACTTGACCAAGGCCTTGGGAGCTTCTTCAAATGAATCAATCTCTTCTTGAAGCTTGTCCTTGCCTTTTAGCTTGTGGTCTTGTGGTGGAAGATCATCTTGAGCTTGATTTCCCTTGAAAGAAGTGGGGTCATACTTATCTTGTTGAGGAACAAACATCGTCTTGGGGCATTGAACTTTCATTCAAAACCAACACCTTGATTCTTTTGGTGCCTTCCTTGCTTGCGTACAATTTCCTCAAATTGCATACTCCCGGCAAGGCTCTTCTAAACACCTTTCTCTATAATTGCCTTCAATAAGCTATCTTCTTGCTCAAGTGTGACTTGGCTAAGACAATCATTAGTGGAATCAAGAGAACTACTAGAAGCAACAATATTGGATTTAACATGATTATTGTTACTACTAGAAGAAGAATCTTTCTTGCTCTTGTTGCTAGATTTTACTTGTGGCATGTAAGTAGACAAGAGTAAATGCTTCGCAATGTAAGAAGAACTTTTCTTTTGAAGATCATCATTGATTTCTTTTAATAACACATGCTCTTGCTCTAAGTTGACCTTCTCAAACCGTAGCTTCTCATGAGACTTTGACAGCTCTCGATGATCCTCTAAGGTAGTTTCATGAGCTAACTTAAGAGTGTTTAGTTCTCTAGTTAAACGCTCAATCTCCTTATTATCATTGTCATTTGTTTCATCTTGATTAGCATGATTAATAGAAATTTCATCATAGATGTCATCACTAGTATTGTCAGCAAGTAATTCATCATCACCTAGCAAATCATCTTCATCACTATTGAAATCAAGATACTGGGGGTGTGATACCTTGGGGCCTTTAGCATGAAGCATCTTCCAATTCCTTCATTTGGTGAGTCAAATATATCGTAGGAGTTGGATGACACAAGAGCAATTCCGGCAACACCTTCATCTTGAGTATATTCGGATTCAGAGTGATAACTTCTCTTGGAGTAGTTGTCGGAGTCAGAACCGGATACCCATTCACCAACGTGAGCTTGATGTCTTCGTCTTGTGTAGCTCTTTGATGACTTGTCCTTCCATTCTGAATCCTTACTTCTACGAGAGGGTCTTCGTTCATACCGATCATCTCTACTCTTTCTCTTGTTGCTGATTCATATCTTTTACTTATCCTTTTAGCTGATTCTTCTCTCCTCCTGTAGGGAGTCGTACACTCATTGGAGTAGTGTCCGGGTCTTCCACAATTGTAGCAATTGTGATCACGACTAGAAGATCTTTTGTCATTGTAGGTCCTTGACTTGGAACTCCTCTCTTTGCTTCTACTCTTGTAGAGTTTGTCAAAGTTCTTCACCATTAAGCTCAATTCATCATTGAAGACTTCTTTTTCACTTGATATTGTAGGAGCATCGCATGAAGCTTTATAAGCACCACTAGACTTATTATGGAGCTGTTCCTTATCCTTGAGTGACATCTCATGAGCAACAATTCTACCAATGACTTTCGTTGGCTTGAGATCTTTGTAATTGGGCATCATTTGGATCAAGGTGCACACAGTATCATATTTTCCAACCAAAGCTCTTAGGATCTTCTTCATGATGAATTTGTTAGTCATTTCTTCGCTTCCTAAGACAGTAATCTCATTCGTGATGAGAGCAAGCCTAGAGTACATCTCAGTGACTCCTTCACCATCCTTCATTTTAAACTTGTCAAGTTGACTTTGAAGCACATCCAATTTGGATTCCTTGACGAACTCGGTACCTTCATGCATATCAACCAAAGTATCACAAATTTCCTTTGCATTCTCAAGGCGGCTAATTTTGTTGAATTCTTCGGAGCACAATACATTGAAGAAAATATCGCAATCTTGAGCATTGTATAGCAAGATCTTCAATTCTTCCGCGGATGCTTCACGATCCGATTCTCTTCCATCCTTGCAGTATTAACCTTGCAAACCAATATGCACAATATCCCAAACGGTGAGCTTATGTCCAAGAATATGCATTTTCATCTTATGCTTCCAACTAGGAAAATTAGTACCATCAAAGTAAGGACCTCTACGGTGGCTAGATGCTATACTCTCCTACGTTGTGAAACCAAGGCTACGATCACCAACGCTAGGCAAATCAAGGCAAATGGAGACCAATGATCTGATACTATTTGTAGGATCGAAAGTAGGTCTAGTGGGGGTGATTAGATTACTTGACCAAATAAAAATCTAGCCTTTTCCCGATTTTAAGTGTTGCCAGATTTTAGCAACTAGAACAAGTCAAGCAACCAACCTACACATGCAATTATATTGTGTAGCAGCCGAAAGTAAAACATTGCATATGAAGGTAAAGGGAAGGGTTTGTAGATGGCAAACGCAATGTAGACATGGAGATTTTTGGCGTGGTTCCGATAGGTGGTGCTATCGTACATCCACGTTGATGGAGACTTCAACCCACAAAGGGTAACGACTGCGTGAGTCCACGGAGGGCTCCACCCACGAAGGGCCCACGAAGAAGAAACCTTGTCTATCCCGCCATGGCCATCACCCGCGAAGGACTTGACCCACCTGGGTAGATCTTCACGAAGTAGGCAATCACCATGCCCTTACAAACTTCTTGGTTCAACTCCACAATCTTTGTCGGAGGCTCCCAAGCATCACCTAACCAATCTAGGAGACACCTCTAATGTCGCAGATGTAACACTTTCCAATTATGGCAATATATGAAACTTTGACTTCATCAATTCCATTCTGGGCTCTTCTTCATTTTGGGTATCTTCGTTTTGTCGTGTGCGTGTGTGCATTTTATCCATGTCATGTTGTCATGTGCATTGCATTGTATTCGTGTTGTCACTTGCCCCGGTCCCACTCGCCTCTTCCCGTTGTCCGTTTCGAGTTCCGACGCTCACACACGTGCCCGTGGCACCCCCGAGTACTTCTTTCATGAGAGGCCGTGGAACGTTTCCGGAATGAGGTGAGACTTATCGTGCGATGTTGTTTTGGTACGTGTAGGCCACCCGTCAAGTTTCATCGTGTTTGGAGTTCGTTTGGTACTCCAACGGTTAACCTAGTGGGCCAAAAGTACCACTTCTTTAAGGCCCAAGACCCACTCAACAACAGCCCACAAACCCAGCACAACCACTTCCATCATATCGGTCGTCGAATCGTGATCGCGTGGCCGAAAACCGCTCCTCATTTGGAGTTTCCTAGCTCCCAGAAACTATAAAACAGTCCCCATCCACGAAATCACGGTGCAACCCTAATTTTCCTCTCCCTCCGCGCGCCGGACACGTCCGCGCAGCCGCCGGACACGTCCGACCCGCTGCCACCTCACTCCAACCAATCGGAGGCCACCACATCATCCCCAACGCAACGTGGCGACCCCCGATTCATCGGGCCACCTCACAGCCAACCTCCTCCGCCACCTCGGCCACGCGGCTAGCCGGACCACCGCGCCGCCTCGCCGGACCCCGCCGCCGGACCACCGCGCCACCGCCGTACGGCCGCGCCTCCATCACGCCGGCTGCCGCGCCACCGCCGCCAGCTACAGCCGCCGCCGCACCGCCAGCCGGCGACAACAGCCGCCGCGCGCGCGCCACACCCTACCGCCGGCGTCGGGCCGCTTCGCCCGCCGCCGGCCTCGTCGACTGCCGCCGCCGCGCGGCCCCAACCGCAGCCGCCGACCGCCTCGGTCCGCGCTGCCGGCCGGCGCCGCCGCCGCAACTCCGAGGGCCGCCTCCGGCGCGCCGCCCCGGTCGCCCTCGCTGCCACACGAAGCTACGCTGCCCCCGCTCTGGTCATCTTCCCCGCCTCCGGCCTCCACTCCGGCGAGCTCTGGTGGATCGGGACCAGATCCACCGGGAGACGATCCAAACACCTCCCTCTCCGACCCGGATTCCTCCATCCCGCACGGACCCGTCCCGTTGAATTTTTGTGAGGTATAAACCACTAAGTCCCAGATCTGCAACAATTTGTTGCCTCCTTTGCATGCCTGTAACTTTGTGCTCGTAGATCCGTTTTGTGCATATGATATATCAAAATGATCGTGGTGATGTGCTCTACATTTTGTTCAATTGTGGCATGCTTGTTTGAGATCATCTAGATGTCCTAATATTCGTGACAAGAGTGCTACTTGTTATAAACATATGTTACTTATTATATTGTTGATATGTTTGCGTGATGCCCCACTCAAATCCATGCTAGTTTTGGAGTGGCCAATGATCATTCCTTGTTGTACATGTTTTTGTCTATCTATTCATGCCCTCACTTGCACATATGGCTTGCTGTAGCTTATTTATTTCTTGCTCTCAAGTTGCTATAAATTATAACTGTCAGGTTTTTAACAGCATGATCAATTTGGTGTAGCTTGTTGCTATTGATCCATGCCTCCTATGGAGTTGCTCCAATGGAGTTTTTTGCTGTAGGATATGTCTACTTCATGTCCATGCTTATTGTCATCATGTTTGGGTGATGTAGAGTATTTATTTCTTGCTCCAAAGTTGCTATGTGGTTGTTAATTTCAACTTTGCATTGTATCTTGTTTCGGGTGTAAGTGTTGAACCGTTGCTCCGTTTTGAGCGTTCCCTATATGAAACTTGTGTGATTTTGCATGTAGAATCATAATATCATGTTGTTTACATGTTTGGGGTGCGTTTGCTTGATGTTTGGGTGCATCTTGCACCGTTGCCATGCTTGTCTTATTTTGCTCATATCTTCTAGACCGTAACTCCGAATTAAACAAACTTTATATGAAACTTGACTAAAATTTCATGTAGCTTAAGGTTTATATGTTAACTTGTTGTTTAACAAATTTAGCTTAAGGTTTGTTCAGATCTGGACTAATTTCAAAATATGCATATGAGGACTTACTGGATTTGCTATATTTTGATTCCAGCCTCATTTAAACTTGTTATTTTGTGTTGTTCTTGTTTGCTTCATCCCTTGCCATGAAATGCATCATACTTGCATCATGTTGAATGTGCATTGCACCTTGTTTGATGTGGTTCCATGTTGTGTTCTTGTGTTGAGTAGAGACGGGAGCCGAGAACGAGAACGAGGTTCCTACCGAGGTTGAGTACGAGGAGCCGTCTTACGATCCCATCGACGACTCAACATGCAAGATGACCTGACCCAGATATCATTACTATCTTTTCCTATTGCTAGATGTCTTGCTCTTTAGCTTATTGCCTCGATGCCCATGTTTGTTTGTCAGCCTCATATTGATACATGAATCTCTCTAACCACCCAACCTAGCAAACCTTTGTTTGGCTACATAAGCTTCGCTCAGCCCCTCTTATAGCATTGCTAGTTGCAGGAGAAGATTTGAAGATCCTTGCTTCATGTTGAAGTTATTGTTGGTATATCACACTATATAATCTGTTTAACTAAATCATCTATATACTTGGCAATGGGTGGAAGGCTAAGCCTCTTGCTTGGTGTTTTGTTCCACTCATGCCACCCTAGGAACCGTATAAACCGGTGGTATGTTCCTTGAATATGCGTTCCTAACACGGTTTGGGTTATGGGACCCCCTCGATAACCCGCTTAGCGCTAAAGCTTTTCCAGCGAGGCCCGACATTGGTTTTACATTTGCCTAAACAACTAAAACTTGTCGAGGGAGTAATTAACCCGATGATTTATTAATCAACCCCCTGGGCCACTGCTCGATTTGAGTGTTGGTCCAAACTAGAGCCACTTGCGGTGCCACCCGACTTGCTGGGGTCTTCGGTATCTGTACGTAGTGCTCATCCGGTCGTGGCCTAAGACTAGATATGCGCGGCTACTGTCAGGGTGTCGGCACGCTGGGAGGTCTTTCTGGATTAGTTTTACCTATCTTGAGCACGGGATTCCGAGAATACTCGGGCCTTCCCACCTTGGAGTTGCGACTCCGCAGATCGTGAGCTTGTGGTGGGCTAAGTTGGGACACCCCTGCAGGGTTTTGAAATTTCGAAAGCCATGCCCGCGGTTATGTGGCAGATGGGAATTTGTTAATATACCGTTGTAGAAAACTTGACACCATGTTCAGAATACACTACCAGCGCGAGTAACCGTGACGGTCATTTTCCGAAAGGGGTTCGGGAAGTGAACACGGTGGGGTTATGTTTGACGTGCTTAGATAGGATCACTTAGGGATCACTTTGACGCTCGTGGCACTTCTCTTCTCGCTCTAAAAACGTAAGCTAGTGCTAGTGCAGCTGCAACCTTTATTTCTTCAGCCTTGTTCCACACCCAAGGCTTAGATAGTTTTGCTACCCGGGAACGGGATTGCTGAGTCCTCCGTGGCTCACAGATTCTACACAACACCAGATGCAGGTACCATGGTGAACTACACAGGTGACGGCACAGAGTTGTACTGGGAGTTCGATGAAGAACGTGAGCGATACTATGTGCACTATCCCGATGATCAGCACTAGCTTCTACTAGGGGCGATTCGGACCTTGTGGCTTTATTTATTTGGTATCTTTCATTTGGATCTTCGTCCGTAGTCGGACTGTGATGTTATTTGGATGATGATTGCTTATGTAATGTATTGTGTGAGGTGGCGAGTGTAAGCCAACTACTCTTTTGCAATTTCATCCCTCTTTTACATGAGGCGTGCAAACATACCATACTTGAGATAATTCTAGTATGATCTTATACCTTTAAGTCGTTCCTCGACACGTAGGAGGTATAATCTCATACTGGGAATTACAACACCACTCTCCAAAAGGTAATATATGGTGTGATGATGATGAACTCCTTACTCTTGTGCTTCAAATGATAGTCTCCACAACACTCAACTCTCTCTCACAGATTTGGCTAGGGTGGAAAGATAATTTGAGTGGAACAATTTGGGGAAGGCTAGAGATCAAGATTTCTATGGTTGTATTGGAGTGACTTGATCTCAACACATGAGTAGGTGGTTTTCTCTTAGAAAAATGAGTAGTGGAAGTGTAACAACGTTCTGATGGCTCTCTAACAAATGGAGATGGTTGGGGAGGGGTATATATAGCCTCCACACAAAATCCAACAGTTATACACATTTGAGTCAACTCGGTCAGACTGAATAGGAGAAATCGGTGAGACCCAAGCAGTTCAAAATGTGAACGTTAGGAATCTCGGTGGGACCGACATGATCAACTCGGTGGGACTGATGTGCTAGGGCTAGGGAAAAACCTCATCTCAGTGAGACCAATTGCATGAACTCGGTGAGACCGATTTCAGCAAAGATCAAACAGAGAGTTGGTCAGGCAAACTCGGTGGAACTGATCGTCCTTTTCAGTGAGGCCGGAAATTACGAACGGCAACAGAGAGTTTATCGTGCAAACTCGGTGGGACCGATCGCTCTTTTCGGTGAGACCAAAATGTTACGAAGGGAAACACAGATTTTAAATCTGTATCGGTGTGACTGAATTGTTTAGGGTTTCTGGTACTGGCTATGTCAACTGAACTCGGTCGCACCAGATAGATCCAATCGATGGGGCCGAGTTTTACTTTGGGTTTTGGACATATTTTGAAATGAGAAACTGGCAGAGGGTTTTGGAGCAATATCACTAAACACTCTAAGCAAGTAGACCATTAAGCAACACCACATCCCTTTTAATAGTATTGGCTCTCCTATGGATTCAATGTGATCTTGGATCACTAAAATGAAAATGAAGAGTCTCGATATTTTGCCAATCTTTGTCCTTAGTATTTTGAGGGTTCCACGTCTCTAGTCCATGCCATGCAAAATCATTGAACTTCCTGAAATATTTTACTTTAATGGTTATTAGTTCAATGAGCTATATGTTGTTATGAATTACCAAAACCACCCGGTGATTAGTTGCACTTTCAGAATGGCGCACGTTATTCATCAGACATGGTTCTGTATTGGAAACCATTAGCTATTAGGTTCACACACATCTTTCGCTGCGGGAATCGTGTGTAATTCAAACTACAGTACTTATAAATACCGACGATCGGCGTGTGTACTGTTCCCTTCGATCTAGATTCTGGCTGCAAATAAATACTACCATTGCTCACGTCGTCCCGCCTGCATTCTCATCTACATCCTTCCCTCGCTCGCCCTCTCTCTCTCAAATCTCTTCCATGGCACCGCCATTCTTCCCACGCACTGACGAGGAGGCACCGCACCCCGAGAAGCTCAGTCGATGAGTACCGACGAGGAGGACCCATACTGTCAGGGTGTCCGCACACCGGGAGGTCTTCCTGGATTAGTTTTACCTATGTCGGAATATCTTGAGCACGGGATTCCGAGAATACTCGGGCCTTCCCACCTTGGAGTTGCGACTCCGCGGATCGTGAGCTTGTGATGGGCTAAGCTGGGACACCCCTGCAGGGTTTTGAACTTTTGAAAGCCGTGCCCACGGTTATGTGGCAGATGGGAATTTGTTAATATCCGGTTGTAGAAAACTTGACACCATGTTCAGAATACACTACCAGCGTGAGTAACCATGACGGTCATTTTCCGAAAAGGGTTCGGGATGTGAACATGGCGGGGTTATGTTTGATGTGCTTAGATAGGATCCCTTAGTGATCACTTTGACGCTCGTGGCACTTCTCTTCTCGCTCTAAACACGTAAGCTAGTGCTAGTGCAGCTGCAACCTTTATTTCTTCAGCCTTGTTCCACACCCAAGGCTTAGATAGTTTTGCTACCCGGGAACGGGATTGCTGAGTCCTCCGTGGCTCACAGATTCTACACAACACCAGATGCAGGTACCATGGTGAACTACACAGGTGACGGCACAGAGCTGTACTGGGAGTTCGATGAAGAGGAGCGATACTATGTGCACTATCTCGATGATCAGTAGTGGCTTCTACTAGGGGCGATTCGGACCTTGTGGCTTTATTTATTTGGTATCTTTCATTTGGATCTTCGTCCGTAGTCGGACTGTGATGTTATTTGGATGATGATTGCTTATGTAATGTATTGTGTGATGTGGCGAGTGTAAGCCAACTACTATTTTGCAATTTCATCCCTCTTTTACATGAGTCGTGCAATGATACCATACTTGAGATCATTCTAGTATGAGCTTATACCTTTAAGTCGTGCCTCGACACGTAGGAGGTATAATCTCATACTGGGCATTACAAGTTGGTATCCAGAGCCTTCTCCGACCTAGAAGCCCCCACTGATTGATCGAATCGTTGACGGTTGAGTCTAGGCACACACTTGAAAATGTTTTGAGTCCTATATATATATCGGAGAGTAGGATTTCTTTTTGCTCCTCATCCCTTTTCACTCTGGTGAGGACTCCTGACGATTACTTGTCTCTTCTACTCTCAAAATTTCACAAAAAATTTTTTAGGCTCACGCGAGTATTGTTTGGATTGTTCCGATGTCTTTTTGATGAGAACATTGTTCTCGATGCCTCCTATCATTTAGGGGTTGTGGCAGTGTCCCGGGGAGTTGAGCTCCAAGGTGTTGTCGTCACAAATATATCGCAGCAGTTCTGGAATACTTAAGACAGCGGACATCGAAAACTCTTCTATGCGGTTAGTGGCAAGATAACCCCGACATCACCCAGTACTAGGGAGGTAGTTCGGGAGTATTGCCATAGCTTGTATAGCAGATGCGTTTCGAAGGTCCGAGGTAGATGGTTTCCGGAAATAACTGGTTATGTGTTGAAGGATGGATACAGCTGGATGTAGGATTAGAGTTGAGTGCGCGATCCTTCCCCGGTATCCCCAACACCTGATTGCATAACTGGAAACTTTCAGAAATTAATAGGTGGGTTCATCTAGTAGCTCGTAGGCATTCTTCCAACGAATTCATGATATGCAGTTTGGGGTTCTACATTGAGTGAAGTAGTTTTATGGGCGTTGTTCCGATCGGGAGTTGCATCTTAAAGGGTCCTTGGCTATGCTGATCCGGGGATTGCAAAACCATTTTGTAACACGTTCCATAAGCTTTTAGCACGAATATGTTGAACGAAGCTTCTATCTTGTATTTGTTCTATCTGCTCCTTGTTGTTTTTATTTACCTTTTGTTCTCCCAAGTGGCTTCTCGTGAAGATTGTTGTATCATTAAACTGTGGATTACATTCGTTCATCTTGTTCGAATGTTCTTGTGAAGACTTATGTTGCAATTTCTAGCCGTTGATTCACCTTATATATTTTCTCAATCAATGGCTAATAGTTGTCATCTCATTCAGGATGGCTCCTAAAAGGGTTCCCAACACTAACCTAGAGGGTGAAGAAGTTCCTGATCGTCCTCCTTCCCCTCCTCCCCCGTCTGTGGCCTGGAGAGCAATTATGCAAGCGACAAACTAGAACACACAGATGCTTATGCAAATGATGCAGAACATTCAAGCAAATCAAGGTGGTCATGGGAACCAAGGCCAAGGCAATTTGTTCAACCAACCTCACTTTGCTACTCTCAACCAATTCCTGGCAAACCAACCAAAGGCATTCAATTACTGTGTGGATCCGCTAGATACTGAAGACTGGATAACAGACATCAAGAAGCACTTTGAATGCAGTAACGTGAGACCTGAGGATTATGTCAAGTTTGCCGCCTTCCAACTCAAGGACCAAGCCGCTGATTGGTGGCAGCGGTACAAAGATTCCAGAGAAGGAAGTGAAATCTCGTGGGCTGACTTATGCACGGATTTTCGCTCTCACCACAGTCCAACTAGTGTCATCAAAGGTATGCGTGAGCAATTCCGCAACCTGAAGCAAGGCTCCATGTCTGTTTATCAATACAATGTCAAGTTCCATAACCTTGCCCGCTATGCCAAGCAAGACATCCCAGATTCCAAGAGCAAGATTTATCAGTTCCGTGGTGGTCTAAAGGATGAACTCCAGCTAGCTCTCACCTTGTTTGAGCCGGATGAATTTGATCAATTCTATAACGTGGCACTTAAGCAAGAGGCCGCCCAACTCAAGATGGGAGCTTCCAAAAAGAGAATCAAAGATGCTGTCAACTCCTCCTCTTCTTCCCAAGTGGTTGCAAAGCAGCAGAAGTTTTGGCTTCCACCTCCTCTAGTGATTCGACCTTCCAACAACAACAACAAGCATTCTGGTGGGCGTGGTTTCTCCCACCCACCCATCCCAAGCAACCAGTCAAAGAATCACTTTCAAGCTTTGAAGTCAAGTGCTCCTTATCACCGTCCTCTCTCAGAAGTGATTTGCAACAAGTGTGGCCAGAAGGGTCACTATGCTAACAAGTGGCCCAACCCAAGGCGCCTTCCGCCTCCTCCACCTGTCAGCACTGCTATTGTCAAGCATAATCCCAAGGTTGCAAGAGTGAATCTGATGAATGCAGCTCAAGCAGAGAATTCTTCACGTGTGATACTTGGTAAAATTCCAGTTAACTCTATTCCTACAAAAGTATTGTTTGATTCGGGTGCATCGCTTTCTTTCATTTCAAGACCATTTGTTGCTAAGCATGACTTCGTTTCGGAGAGCATTCCTAGACCTTTAAAGATTATTTCTCCGGGATTGCAAATGACTTCCAACTCAGTGGTTCCGGATGTATCTATTCACATGGGTGATTACCGATTTCCGGTTTCTCCGGTTATTCTCGGCAACTCCGACATTGATCTTATTCTTGGTATGGATTGGCTTTCCAAGCATGATGCAAACATTGATTGTGCAAATAAGGAAGTCAAGCTTACTCATCCTAACGAAGACGTGATTATCTTCGCCTCTCGAGATAACACAATCAGGCTATTCTCTCTCAAAGACAAAGGTGAGATTAATGCCATCTCTGAAATTCCGGTGGTCAATGAATATGAAGATGTTTTCCCTGAAGAGCTTCCAGGCATGCCTCCGCATCGTCAAGTTGAATTCGTCATTGAACTCGAGCCCGGTACCGAGCCAGCATGTCGGCGTCCGTACAAGCTTTACCCTGAAGAGTTGAAGGAGCTGAAGAGACAACTCGATGAGCAAGAGCGTATGGGTCTAATCTGGCCTAGCACTTCTCCTTGGGGCTGTGGTGTTCTATTTGTCAAGAAGAAGGATGGCACGGAGCGCCTTTGCGTTGATTACCGTCCATTGAACAAGAAGACAATAAAGAACAAGTATCCGCTCCCCAATATCAATGAATTGTTCGAGCAGCTCAAAGGAGCAAAAGTGTTCTCAAAGCTCGATCTCCGGATGGGTTATCACCAGATCCTTATCCGTGAAGAAGATATTCACAAGATCGCATTCACAACGAGCCACGGCTCCTATGAATACACGGTCATGTATTTTGGCCTCGCAAATGCTCCACCCACCTTCTTGAGAATGATGCACTACATATTCAACCCCTACACCAATGAATTTGTTCTCATCTATCTGGATGACATCTTGGTATTCTCCAAGAATGAAGAAGACCATGCCAAGCACCTCCGTTTGGTTCTGGACAGACTCCATGAACACAAGTTCTATGCGAAGTTCTCTAAATGTGAATTCTGGCTAGAAAAGGTCTTGTATCTTGGCCATATCATCTCTGCTGAGGGTATTTCTGTCAACCCCGAGAAAGTTGAAGCGATTGTCAATTGGGAACCCCCTCAGAACGTCAAGCAACTCTGAAGCTTCCTTGGTCTCGCTAGCTATTGCAGAAGGTTCGTTGAGAACTTCTCCAAGATTGCCAAGTCTCTCTCAAACTTGTTGCAGAAGAATGTCAAGTACAACTGGTCTCCTGATTGTGATGTGGCATTCAAAACACACAAGGAAAAGCTCATCTCTGCTCCGGTTCTTACTCCTCCGGATGAGTCCAAGCCCTACGAAGTATTCTATGATGCTTCTCTTCAAGGACTTGGTGGTGTTCTCATGCAGGACAAGAAGATTGTGGCATACACTTCTCGTCAATTGAAGCCAAATGAGAAGAACTACCCCACACATGATCTTGAGCTAGCAGCAGTGGTACACGCCTTGATCTCGTGGAGACACCTTCTGTTGGGCAGAAAAGTGGACATCTTCACCGATCACAAGAGCTTGAAGTACATCTTCACATAGCCGAACCTGAACCTTCGCTAGACTCGTTGGGTTGAGATGATCCAAGAGTATGATCCAAGCATTGAGTATACGCCTAGCAAGGCCAATGTCATTGCAGATGCCTTGAGCATAAAGGCATATTGCAACAATCTCCTTATCAAGCCATTCCAGCCTAAGCTTTGTGAATCATTCAGGAAGCTCAACCTCCAAGTTGTTCCGCAAGGCTTTCTTGCAAACCTTCAAGTTGCTCCTACCTTGGAAGATCAGATCCGTGAGGACCAACTCAGTGATGCTATGGTACCGAAAGTGAAACATGGTATTGCAAAGGGTACTCCCAAATACAAGTGCTATCGTGTTGATGAGAAAGACACCTTGTTCTTTGAGGACAGACTTGTGGTTCCCAAGGGTGATCTCAGGAAGCTCATAATGAACGAAGCACATGACTCCCTCCTCTCAATTCATCCCGTAAGTTCCAAGAGGTACCAAGACCTCAAGCAATCTTACTGGTGGACTCGCATGAAAAGGGAGATTGCCCAATTCGTGAATGAATGTGATCTCTGCAGAAGAGTGAAGGCAGAGCATCAACTTCCAGCCAGTCGTCTCCAACCTCTTCCTACTCCCGAGTGGAAATTCGACCACATTGAAATGGATTTCGCCACTGGGTTTCGCAAGTCCAAGTAGGGGAACGATGCTATCTTTGTTGTGATTGACAAGCTAACCAAAGTAGCTCACTTCCTTCCAGACAAAGAATCCATCAATGCAGCTCAACTGGCAGAGTTGTACACTTCTAGAATTGCGTTGTTACATGGCATTCCTCAAGTTATCTCCTCAGACCGTGGAAGTTTGTTCACATCCAAGTTCTGGGACTCCTTTCAGTCAGCCATGGGCACTAAGATTTGTTTCAGCACTGCGTTTCACCCTCAGACTAGTGGTCAAGTCGAAAGCGTGAACCAGATCCTCGAAGACATGCTCAGAGCTTGTGTCATCTCTTTTGGCATGAAGTGGGAAGATTGTCTTTCGTTTGCCGAGTTCTCTTACAACAATAGTTTCCAAGCAAGTGCCGGCAAAGCTCCGTTTGAAATCCTCTATGGCATAAAGTGCCGTAGTCCTCTCAACTGGTCGAAGACTGGTGAACGTCAACTTCTTGGCAATGACTTGATCTTAGAAGCCAAAGAAATGTGCAAAGTCATATGTGAGAATCTCAAGGCCGCTCCGTCGCGTCAAAAGAGTTACTATGACGGCAAGCATCGTGATTTGGCTTTCGACATTGGAGATCATGTCTATCTCCGTGTTTCTCCTATGAAAGCAACCCAAAGATTCGGTATCAAAGGAAAGCTTGCTCCTAGATACGTGGGCCCTTTCAAGATTCTTGGCAAAAGAGGCGATCTAGCCTACCAACTCGAGCTTCCATCCAACTTTGCAAATGTTCATGACGTGTTTCACGTGTCTCAACTCCACAAGTGCTTCAAGACACCTAATCGCACCATTCCGTTCGAGGAGATTGATCTTCAACAGGACTTGTCTTATTGTCGATTTGAGTGTTGGTCCAAACTAGAGCCACTTGCGATGCCACCCGGCTTGCTGGGGTCTTCGGTATCTGTACGTTGTGCTCATCCGGTCATGGCCTGAGACTAGATACGCGCGGATACTATCAGGGTGTCGGCACGCCGGGAGGTCTTGCTGGATTAGTTTTACCTATGTCGGAATATCTTGAGCACGGGATTCCAAGAATACTCGGGCCTTCCCACCTTGGAGTTGCGACTCCGCGGATCGTGAGCTTGTGATGGGCTAAGTTGGGACACCCCTGCAGGGTTTTGAACTTTCAAAAGCCGTGCCCGCGGTTATGTCGCAGATGGGAATTTGTTAATAACCGGTTGTAGAAAACTTGACACCATGTTCAGAATACACTACCAGCGTGAGTAACCATGACGGTCATTTTCCGAAAGGGGTTCGGGAAGTGAACACGGTGGGGTTATGTTTGACGTGCTTAGATAGGATCACTTAGTGATCACTTTGACGCTCGTGGCACTTCTCTTCTCGCTCTAAACACGTAAGCGAGTGCTAGTGCAGCTGCAACCTTTATTTCTTTAGCCTTGTTCCACACCCAAGGCTTAGATAGTTTTGCTACCCGGGAACGGGATTGCTGAGTCCTCCGTGGCTCACAGATTCTACACAACACCAGATGCAGGTACCATGGTGAACTACACAGGTGACGGCACAGAGCTGTACTAGGAGTTCGATGAAGAACGTGAGCGATACTATGCGCACTATCCCGATGATCAGTAGTGGCTTCTACTAGGGGCGATTCGGACCTTGTGCCTTTATTTATTTGGTATCTTTCATTTGGATCTTCGTCCATAGTCGGACATTGCTTATGTAATGTATTGTGTGATGTGGTGAGTGTAAGCCAACTACTCTTTTGCAATTTCATCCCTCTTTTACATGAGTCGTGTAAAGATACCATACTTGAGATCATTCTAGTATGAGCTTATACCTTTAAGTCGTGCCTCGGCACGTAGGAGGTATAATCTCATACTGGGCATTACAACACCACTCTTCAAAAGGTAATATATGGTGTGATGATGATGAACTCCTTACTCTTGTGCTTCAAATGATAGTCTCCACAACATTCAACTCTCTCTCACAGATTTGGCTAGGGTGGAAAGATAATTTGAGTGGAACAATTTGGGGAAGGCTAGAGATCAAGATTCTTGTGGTTGGATTGGAGTGACTTGATCTCAACACATGAGTAGGTGGTTCTCTCTCAGAAAAATGAGTAGTGGAAGTGTAACCACGTTCTGATGGCTCTCTAACAAATGGAGATGGTTGGGGAGGGGTATATATAGCCTCCACACAAAATCCAACAGTTATACACATTTGAGTCAACTCGGTCAGACTGAATAGGAGAAATCGGTGAGACCCAAGCAGTTCAAAATGTGAAAGTTAGGAAAATCGGTGGGACCGACATGATCAACTCGGTGGGACTGATATGCTAGGGCTAGGGCAAAACCTCATCTCAGTGAGACCATTTGCATGAACTCGGTGAGACCGATTTCAGCAAAGATGAAACAGAGAGTTGGTCAGGCAAACTCGGTGGAACTGATCGTCCTTTTTGGTGAGGCCGAAAATTACGAAATAGAGAGTTTATCGTGCAAACTCGGTGGGACCGATCGCTCTTTTTGTTGAGACCAAAATGTTACGAAGGGAAACACAGAGTTTAAATCTGTATCAGTGTAACTGAATTGTTAGGGTTTCTGGTAGTGGCTATGTCAACCGAACTCGGTCGCACCGGATAGATCCAATCGGTGGGGCCGAGTTTGACTTTGGGTTTTGGACATATTTTGAAATGAGAAAGTGGCAGAGGGTTTTGGAGCAATATCACTAAGAACTCTGAGCAAGTAGACAATTAAGCAACACCCCATCCCCTTTTAATAGTATTGGCTTTCCTATGGATTCAATGTGATCTTGGATCACTAAAATGAAAATGAAGAGTCTCGATATTTTGTCAATCTTTGTCCTTAGTATTTTGAGGGTTCCACGTCTCTAGTCCATGCCATGCAAAATCATTGAACTTCCTGAAATATTTTACTTTACTGGGTATTAGTACAATGAGCTATATGTTGTTATGAATTACCAAAACCACCCGGTGATTAGTTGCACTTTCAGAATGGCGCACGTTATTCATCAGACATGGTTCTGTATTGGAAACCATTAGCTATTAGGTTCACACATATCTTTCGCTACGGGAATCGTGTGTAATTCAAACTACAATACTCATAAATTCCGACGATCGGCGTGTGTACTGTTCCCGTCAATCTAGATTCTGGCCGCAAATAAATACTATCATTGCTCACGTCGTCCCGCCTGCATTCTCATCTTCTTCCTTCCCTCGCTCGCCCTCTCTCTCTCTCAAATCTCTGCCATGGCACCGTCGATCTGCCCACGCACCGACAAGGAGGCGCCGCCCCTCGAGAAGCTCAGTCGATGAGTAGCGACGAGGAGGACCCCTACGCGCCGCCGAACGAGTTTGCGCCGGACACCCTAACTTTGGAGTGGTTTTGGGGCCAGTACAATCTTTGTCTGTGGAAGTCGCTACCATCGGTAGAGAAAGCCAGGCAAGTGGCTTTCAAAAAGCAGATGGCGGAACAGGAAGCGAGGTACCAGGCGGCCTGTGAAGCCCGTGATGCCACCTAGAAAAAGGAGGCGGCGGAGCTTTGGGGCGGATGTGTAGTCGCGCGAAGGAGGTGTACGAAGATGGGTAATTTGCAAGGAAGGTTAAAGGTTCTAGGCGCCTCATCGCTGCGCGGAGGTGGGTCGATAAGCTCCAGCATTCCACTGACGAGGAGCTCTTGTGGGTGCCCAACTAAATTGCAAGATCGTTTGTGCTCGTCAGCCAGCAAGAGGCAGATCGATACATCAAGCGCTGCGATTCAGAGGAGGCGGAGTACTACCTCCGCACTGGGAAGACGCCACGTACCAGGGAGTTGTTGGCAAGTGGCTGCCGGAATACTGCCCCTAGGAGGGATTATTTGTCTTAGTATTGTTCATTTTCAGTTTTATGCATTGTACCTGGTAGTTAAGTATCATCACATATATGTGATGATATTTCATATATTCTGTGATGAACTAAAGAAAAATTAATATATATTATGAATTCCATATTCTATCTGTTTTCGTATACTAATTTGTATCTAGTTGTTATTATCCACAAATACATAATGGAAAGCATATACACACACATTGCAACAGAACATATAAGAACGGAAAACGGAGTACACACATTGAAATAGAGTAATAAATAGGGCAATATTATGATTACTGTGAATACATACTGATCCATATCGAAACGACTCAACAAAATAAAACACATCCATGAGACCATGACCAGATGACCTTGCCTACGGTAGCTCTTGGCACTGCCTGAACTTGTGCATGCGTACGTCCAAGCGGTCGACAGGCTCACGGTACATCTGTAGCGCGATCTCGAGTCCAAGTTGGCCATTTGATCAGATATCACTAGCTTGAGGATGCAAGGGACATATTCCTCTACCGCGCCCCGATGGACACCTGGGCCAAGGAGGCGGTCGAGCCTAGCGACCAGCACGTTGGCATCGAGCGGGCTGCGGACAAGGAAAACGGCGCGACCCATGCGAACGGTGCGGCGCGCATCCGGTGTAAGTACGACGCAGAGGGCCTCTGGTGCAAGTACGGCACAAACGGCCTCTGCCCACTCTTGGCGATGAATGGGGGTACTGACGGGATGTGTACCGAGCTGCGACGCCCTGTCGACAGCAGGCAAGCACCGATGGATCCGCTATTGTTGTGCGGTGAACCGCGCCTCTCGCTCTACGATGCTCCAATAGTCTGGCTGTGAGGCGAGCCGCGGCCTGTCGGTGCGGATGCGCCTAGCTTGCTTTGCGGCGCTCCATCGATCATGTTGTGCAGCGAGCTGCAGCCTCTCGGCGCTGACATGCCTATCTTGATCCGCGGCATTAACATGCCTATCTTGATCCGCAACGTTGAAGCACCATGCACCAATGGTCTGCTCAGACCCAGCGATGATGCGCATCATGGCGTGGTCCATCGCGTTGCTGGGGAGCTCCTTAACCTCGACGGGCCATGGCGCCTTCTCGTTTTTCTTGTCAAGGAGGTTGAGGGCAGAGGTGGCACTTTGCTGGGTTGGTATGCTTGGAAAAGGTGGATGTGTGACAGGTTGCACTTGTTGCCTCCGTGCGTTGCGCGTCGCCTAGGTTTACGCGCAATATTGCTGGTGGTGAAGGGAAACCGGTGAGGAAATGGCGGGAAACGGTGGCATGTTCGTAAAACGCCATCAATTAATGGAAACTTAGCATAGAAGGAACATCGAGCTAGCACGACGCGTGCAGACACATTGCTCCCCCAAGGCTATGATCCATATACTTTGTGTGCCCAACAGAGCACACTATTCACAGTAAATAATAATGTTCCATTTATCCTAGTAGAGCAGTAGCGACAAGCATCACAAGAAGTAGATGATGATCAAATGATCGTTTATCGTAGTTAATTATGCATGTAATAGTTTACTTTGGTGTGTGGAA
The DNA here is from genome assembly GCA_902687465.1 of Secale cereale. Classification (NCBI taxonomy): domain Eukaryota; kingdom Viridiplantae; phylum Streptophyta; class Magnoliopsida; order Poales; family Poaceae; genus Secale; species Secale cereale. The sequence goes on along the minus strand of LR738714.1, from coordinate 332,685,931 downwards.
ATGTCATGTGTGTACTAGCCACCAATGTAATTGGATGTTTGTTGTGTATCACACACATCTTTTTTATGTAAAACATTTCTGTTCTCTTGGCTCAACACAAACAGTTTATCTGAATGAACTGTATGCCCTCCATTGCACACACCTTGATCTGGCTGAACCATTTCTGTTGTGTTTCCTAATCAAAAATAGTTCATCCGAGTGAACCGTATGTCGTATATCGCACACGCCTTGATGTGGCTGGCCGTTTGTTTTGTGTTGCCTAATCAGAAACAGTTCATCCGAGTGAATTGTATGCCGTATATCGCCCACGCCTTCATCCGACTGCCTGTTTCTATTGTTTTGCCTCATCACAAATAGTTCATTGAACTGAATCTTATGCCTCGCATTGCACACGCAACTAAAATTTGAACAGTGTTTGATGCATCCTTCATTGCAAATGTTTTGCAACTTTTTTGACGGTTTTTTACTTCACCGTTTGTGATTAATGCATCACACACAGTTTCATCGAAGGGTGTCTATCGTAGTGTTGCACTAGCAGCATCCTGCGGTAGTGTATGTACAATGTGTCTAATATGCACAAAACACACACACATCATTTAGATATGAGCTATGAATGCTACCCATCATCTCTACTTTGAAGTTTTGTCCATGCATGGAGGCAATATTGATGTTGTTAAATGATGCCTGCCATCGGTATCTCAAATTTAAGTCAGTTTGACCTTGTTCGATGTGTATACAGTATAACATGCTCGATTAAAAACCACACGACGCATATCTCAATTATATTCATGCATGCATGGGTTTCAAACATCACAATCTCTTATTCAAATATTAGAAAACACTTTCATATTGATTATTACCTCACCTACACAGTCGTATTCTTTTTATGGTTGTACCACTAACTGTCTCGTGTGCATGCATGCACGTACACTCCCTCTCGGCATTATCCATCGCATACACACAATCATTTTCTTTACCTTGGTTTCCCATGCATTCACACACACCTCCCCTCTTTGTCGATACCTCTATCTGAGTGCACGCGGAATGATCGATATTTCTCTATGTGTGTGTATGTATATATAGCTAGGTCTTTCCATGTTTTTCACACAAGACGATTGACTATATCTCTATTCAGGTCTCGCCCTCTTTCCCATGTACACATCGACCAGTCTACCTCTCCACATAGGATTGCATAGCTAATACACACACATTATCTATCCATCATCTCCCCTCTGATCATCCATGACTTCCGCTTCATCTCTCAGATGTGCACACAGTGGCGGAGTTAGGGGACCAACAAGGTCCATGCCCCCCTAACATCACTATACTAAGGCCAATATTGTCGGATCTTGGGTTCTGGCAAAACCCTTGTGGTTCGAACACTAGGGTGCGCACGAACATCTCTGCTTTCCGCTCTTGCTCGCCCTCGCACCGATTCATAAGCCTAGCTCGTCGAACTCGAAGAACAAGGGACACAAGGGTTTATACTAGTTTGGGCCACCGTTGTGGTGTAATACCCTAATCTAGTCTGGTGTGGTGGATTGCCTTGAAGGCTGGAGAAGAACTAGTACATGGGAAGAACAGCCTCCTGAGGAGAGGTGTGCTTGTGCTTGGAGAGTGCGAGGGTGGTCTTGATGATCCGAACCCTCGTCCTCGGTTTGGGTCGGCTCCAGATGAGATGCCCCATATGGTGGTGGCTAGTCATATTTATAGAGGCTCGGGTCCTCTTCCCAAATATTGAGCGGGAAGGGATCCCACAACGGCCAAGTTTGAAGTGGGACGGCTAGTACAAGCTATCCTGACAAAAGGTGGTCTTCGCCTGCCAAAGGCTCTGGTGGTGACGCTGCCGTGGGCTCCGTGATGACCTCCACTCTGCCGTCCTCCTAGTCTTGGTCTTGTTGCACCGATATGGAAACCTTTGCCTGATGCCTCGGGACTCCTCTCCTGCGCCTGCCCCTTTAGCACCAAAGAGGAAACTGGCATCCTGCGCCCGCTGGTGCCTGCCTGGCCTCAGTCGTCACGGCTCATGTCATGGAACTTCGCGAGGTGCCCCTTGCCTTGATATCTTTGCTCCTCGGGAGCCAGCCTAGTGAGGCCGCCCTAGGGGAGGTCTTGCGTCATCCGCCTCAGGAGGCTTGGCCCCTCGCGAGGGTCTTGATTGGTTGTTGATGAGGTTGGGCCATACGAGGCCGCTGGACGAGCCACGCTCTGGGCCGCAGGCAGACAAGTCTAGGTTTTGGGGCAATATCACTAAGCACTTTGAGCAAGTAGACCATTAAGCAACACCTCATCCCCTTTTAATAGTATTGGCTTTCCTATGGACTCAATGTGATCTTGGATCACTAAAATGAAAATGAAGAGTCTCGATATTTTGCCAATCTTTGTCCTTAGTATTTTGAGGGGTCCACATCTCTAGTCCATGCCATGCCAATCATTGAACTTCCTGAAATATTTTACTTTAATGGGTATTAGTTCAATGAGCTATATGTTGTTATGAATTACCAAAACCACCCGGGGATTAGTTGCACTTTCAGAATGGCGCACGTTATTCATCAGACATGGTACTGTATTGGAAACCGTTAGCTATTAGGTTCACACACATCTTTCGCTACGCGAATCGTGTGTAATTCAAACTACAGTACTCATAAATTCCGACGATTGGCGTGCGTACTGTTCCCGTCTATCTAGATTACGGCCACAAATAAACACTACCATTGCTCAAGTCGTCCCGCCTGCATTCTCATCTACATCCTCCCCTCGCTCGCCCTCTCTCTCTCTCAAATCTCTTCCATGGCACCACCGATCTGCCCACGCGCCGACGAGGAGGCGCCGCACCCCGAGATGGCCAGTCGAAGAGTAGCGACGAGGACGACCCCTACGCGCCGCCGGACAAGGTTGCGCCCGACCCCCCAACTTTGGAGTGGTTTTGGGGCTAGTATAATCTTTGTCTGTGGAAGTTGCTGCCGCCGGCGGAGAAAGCCAGGCAAGTGTTGTTCAAGAAGCAGATGGCGGAAGAGGAAGCCAGGTACCAGGCGTCCTGTGACGCCGGTGATGCAACCTATAAAAAGGAGGCGGCGGAGCTTTGGGGGCGGGCACGTAGTCATGCAAAGGAGGTGTATGAAGATGGGTACTTCGCGAGGAAGGTCAAAGGTTCTAGGCGCCCCATCGCTGCGTGGAGGTGGATCGATAAGCTCCAGCGTGCCACCGACGAGCAGTTCCGGTGGGTGGCCAACTAAATGGCAAGATCGTTTGCGCTCGTCCGCCAGCAAGAGGCATATCGATACATCAAGCGTTGCGAGGCGGAGGAGGCAGAGTACTGCCTCCGCACTGGGAAGACGCCACGCACCAGGGAATTGTTGGCAAGTGGCTGCCGGAATACTGCCCCTAGGAGGGATTATTAGTCTTAGTATTGTTCATTTTCAGTTTTATGCATTGTACCTAGTAGTTAAGTATCGTCACATATATGTGATGATATTTTATATATTTTGTGATGAACTAATGAACAATTAATACATATTATGAATTCCATATTCTATCTGTTTTCGTATACTAATTTGTATCTAGTTGTTATCATCCACATCTACAGAATGGAAAGCATATACACACACATTGAAACAGAACATATAAGACTGGAAAACGGAGTACACACGTTGAAGTAGAGTAATAAACAGGGTAATATTATGATTGCTGTGAATACATACCGATCCACGTCGAAACGACTCAACAAAATAAAATGCGTCCATGAGACTATGACCAGAAGCCCTTGCCTACAGTTGCTCTTGGCACTGCCTAAACTCGTGCTGGCGTATGTCCAAGCGGTTGACAGGCTCGCAGTACATCTGTAGCGCGATCTCGAGCTCCAAGTTGGCTATTTCATCGGATATCTCTAGCTCGAGGATGCGACGGACATATTCCTCTACCGCGCCCAAGTGGACACCTGGGCCAAGGAGGCGGTCAAGCCTAGCGACCAGCGTGTTGGCATCAATCGGGTTGCGGACAAGGCAAATGGCGCGACCCATGCGAACAACACGGCGGGCGTCCGATGCAAGTACGATGCAGAGGTCCTCTGGTGCAAGTACGGCGCAAACGGTCTCTGCCCACTCCTGGTGATGAATGGGGGTACTGACGAGATGTGTACCCAGCTGCGACGCCCTGTTGATAGCAGGCAAGCACCGATGGAACTGCTATTGTTGTGCGGTGAACCGCGGCTCTCGCTCTGCGGTGCCCCAATGGTCTGGCTGTGAGGTGAGCCGCAGACTATCGGCCCGGATGCGCCTAGCTTGCTCTACGGCGCTCCATCGATCATGTTGTGCGGCGAGCTGTAGCCTCTCGGCGCTGACATGCCTATCTTGATCCGCAGCACTGACATGCCTATCTTGATCCGCAGCGCTAAAGCGCCATGCGCCGAGGGTCTGCTCAACCCTAGCGATGACGCGCATCACGACGTCGCCCACAGTGTTGCTGGGGAGCTCCTTAACCTCGACGGGCCATGGCACCTTCTCGTTTTCCTTGTCAAGGAGGTTGATGGCAGAGGTGGCGCTTTGGTGGGTTGGCATGCTTGGAAAAGGTGGATGTGCTAAAGGCTGGGCTTGTTGCCTCCGTGTGTCGCGCGCCGCCTAGGTTTATGCGCAATATGCTGGTGGTGGTAGGAAATCGGTGAGGAAATGGCGGGAAATGGTGGCATGTTGGTAAAACGCCATCAATTGATGGAAACTTAGCATAGAAGGAACATCGAGCTATCACGACGCGTGCGGACACGTTGCTCCCCCAAGGCTATGATCCATATACTTTGTGTGCCCAACATAGCACACTATTCATAGTAAATAATAATGTTCCATTTATCCTAGTAGAGGAGTAGCGACAAGCATCACAAGAAGTAGATGATGATCAGATGATCGTTTATCGTAGTTAATTAAGCATGTAATAGTTTACTTTTGTGTGTGGAAATGTCATGTGTGTACTAGCCACCAATGTAATTGGATGTTTGTTGTGTATCACACACATCTTTTTTATGCAAAATGTTTCTGTTCTCTTGGCTAAACAAAAACAGTTTATCGGAATGAACTGTATGACCTCCATTGCACACACCTTGATATGGCCGAACCATTTCTATTGCGTTTCCTAATCGAAAACAGTTAATCCGAGTGAACCGTATGTCGTATATCGCACACACCTTGATGTGGCTGGCCGTTTCTTTTGTGTTGCCTAATCACAAATAGTTCATCTGAGTGAATTGTATGTCGTATATCGCCCATGCCTTCACCTGACTGCCTGTTCTATTGTTTTGCCTCATCACAAACAGTTCATTGAACTGAATCATATGCCCCGAATCGCACACGCAACTAAAATTTGAACCGTGTTTGATGCATCCTTCATCGCAAATGTTTTGCATATTTTTTGACGGGTTTTTTTACATCACCGTTTGTGATTAATGCATCGCACACACTTTCATCGAAGGGTCTCCGATCGTAGTGTTGCATTAGCAGCATCCTATAGTAGTGTATGTACAATGTGTTTAACACACACAACACACACACACACACACATCATTTAGATATGAGCTACGAATGCCACCCATCACCTCCAATTTGAAGTTGTGTCCATGCATGGATGCAATATTGATGTTGTCAAATGATGCCTGCCATCGGTATCTCAAATTTAAGTCAGTTTGACCTTGTTCGATGTGTATACAGTATAGCATGCTCGATTAAAAACCACACGACGCATATCTCAATTATATTCATGCATATTCATGAGTTTCAAACATCACAACCTCTTATTCAAATATTTGAAAACACTTTCATATTGATTATTACCTCACCCACACTGTCCTATTCTCTTTATGCTTGTACCACTAACTGTCTCTCATGCATGCTGATAACCCACAAGTGCAGGGGATCAGTTGTAGCCTCTTTCGATAAGCAAGAGTGTCGAACCCAACGAGGAGCTAAAGGTGGAACAAATATTCCCGCAAGTTCTATCGACCACCGATACAACTCTACGCATGCTTGATGTTTACTTTACCTAGAACAAGCATGAAACTAGAAGTACTTTGTGGTTTTTGTGTGATAGGTTTGCAAGAATATAAAGAGCACGTAAATAAAACTAGGGGATGTTAAGATAAAGAAGGAACTAAATTAGTTTTAGTAGAGAGCTTTTTGTCAGGAGAAAGTTATTAGTCCCTAGGCAATCGATAACTAGACCGGTAATCACTATTGCAATTTTATTTGAGGGAGAGGCATAAGCTAACATACTTTATCTTCCTGGATCATATGCACTTATGATTGGAACTCTAGCAAGCATCCGCAACTACTAAAGATCATTAAGGTAAAACCCAACCATAGCATTAGAGTATCAAGTCCTCTTTATTCCCATATGCAAACAACCTACTTACCCGGGTCTGTGCTTCTGTCATTCACGCCACCCACCATAAGCAAATCAAGAACATATTACAAACCCTACAGCGGGGGTCCCTCACGCTTGCACGACACGGAGAGCACCATAGGATAGCACCAATAATAAAACATGCAACTCAAACCAATCACGATCATCAATTAACCCATAGGACAAAACCGATCTACTCAAACATCATAGGATAGCCATACATCATTGGTAAATAATATATAGCATTGAGCACCATGTTTAAGTAGAGATTACAGCGGGTAGAAGAGGGGTTACACCGCTGCATAGAGGGGGGAAGAGTAGGTGATGACCGCGGTGAAGTTGTTGGTGTAGATTGCGGTGACGATCATGGCCCCGGCGGCTCTCCGGTGCCACCAGAAGCGAGGGGGAGAGAGCCCCCCTCCCTCTTCTTCTTCGTTGACATTCTACCTAGATGGGAGAAGGGTTTCCCCTCTGGTCCATGGTCTCCATGGCGTGGGAGGGGCGAGAGCCCCTCCAAGATTGGATCTGTCTCTCTGTCTCTCTCTGTTTCTGCGTTCTCAGATTCTGGCCCTTCACCGTTTCTTATATTCCCGGAGATCCGTAACCCCGATTGGGCTGAATTTTGGACACGATTTTTATCCGGATATTACCTTTCTTGCGGTGAAAGAAGGACATCAACCACCTTACGGAGTGGCCACGAGGTCCCAGGGCACGCCTGCCCCCTGGGCGCGCCCCCAACCTTGTGGGCCACTCGGGCATCGTCTCACGTTGGTTCCGCCTCCCAAAATTCACATATATTCCAAAAAAAATCTCCGTATGTTTTTATCCCGTTTGGCTCCGTTTGACATGGATATTCTGCGAAACAAAAAACATGCAACAAACAGGAACTGGCACTGGGCACTGGATCAATATGTTAGTCCCAAAAGTAGTATAAAAAGTTGCCAAAAGTATATGAAAGTTGTAGAATATTGGCATGGAACAATAAAAATTATAGATATGACGGAGACGTATCAACATCCCCAAGCTTAATTTCTGCTCGTCCTTGAGAAGGTAAATGATGAACAAAGATAATTTTTGATGTGGAATGCTACCTAGCATAATCTTGATCATGTAATCTAATCATGGCCTGAATATTAAGACACGAGTGATTCAAAGCAATAGTCTATCATTTGACATAAAAGAATTTAATACTCGAGCATCCCAACAAACAATCAAGTCTTTCAAAATATCAATGCTAAAGAACGTTATCCCTACAAAATCATATAGTCTTTTATGCTCCCTTTTCTTAACACAAGGTACCCCTCATGCCTATCCCGGTGTCAGCCAAGAAATTGTTTTCATACTTTACTTTTTCGAACCTTTTCAACTCTTCATGCAATACATGAGCGTGAGCCATGGACATAGCACTATGGGTGGAATAGAAGGTGGTAGTAAACAAAAGGAGCGAGAAAGTCTCACATCAACTAGGCGTATCAATGGGCTATGGAGATGCCCATCAATAGATATCAATGTGAGTGAGTAGGCATTGCCATGTAATGGATGCACTAGAGCTATAAGTGTATGAAAGCTCAAAATAAAACTAGTGGGTGTGCATCAACTTGCTTGCTCATGAAGACCTAGGGCATTTGAGGAAGCCCATCGTTGGAATTTACAAGCCAAGTTATATAATGAAAAATTCCCACTAGTATATGGAAGTGACAACATAGGAGACTCTCTATCATGAAGATCATGGTGCTACTTTGAAGCACAAGTGTGGAAAAAAAGACAATAGCATTGTCCCCTTTTTCTTTTCCCTTAATTATTTTTTTGGGCCTTCCTTTTTTTTATTTGGACTTTCTCTTTTTTTGCCTTTCTTTTTTATTTTATTTTGGCCTTTATATTTTTTTTTTATTTTTCAAGGGAAAATACTCTAATAATGATGATCATCACACTTCTATTTACTTAAAACTCGATATTACAACTCGATACTAGAACAAATATATGACTCTATATGAATGCCTCCGGGGATGATCTAGCGTAGCAATGACATCAGAAAAACGGACAAGCCATGGAAACATCATGCTAGCTATCTTACGATCATGCAAGGCAATGTGACAATTATGGTGCGTGTCATAATAAATGGAACGGTGGAGTTACATGGCAATATATCTCGGAATGGCTATGGAAATGCCATAATAGGTAGGTATGGTGGCTGTTTTGAGGAAGGATATAAGGTGGTTTGATGCACCGGCGAAAATTGCGCGGTACTAGAGTGGCTAGCAAGGTGGAAGGGTGAGAGTGCGTATTATCCATGGACTCAACATTAGTCATAAAGAACTCACATACTTATTGCGAAAAATCTATTAGCCCTCGAAGAAAATATTCTACGATGCATGCTCCTGGGGGGGGGGTTGGTAGGAGTTAACCATCGCGCGCCCCGACCTTCACGCAAAGATAAACAATCAAACTACAATGCGCGCCAATTTGGTTATATAGTTAGGAGACCATAGGTGCATGCTTCGGGAATCACAAACCTTAACACCAATATTATTACTAAACCACAATGATTCACTAGTACCTCCAACATATTAGCATCTCTATATCGCAAAACTATTGCAAGGAATCAAACATATCATATTCAGCGATCTAAAAGTTTATGTAGGATTTTATGACTAACCATGTGAATGACCAATTCCTGTCAACTCTCTAAATAGATATAAGTGAAGCAATAGAGTTTTAATTCTTTCTACAAAAGTTATGCCCACGCTCTAACAAATGTAAGTGGAGCAAAAGAGCATTCTACAAAATGGCGGTTTTCTATGTGAGGAGAAACAGGCAATCCAAACTTCAAATGATATAAGTGAAGCACATGAAGCATTCTATAAAGCTATACTCAAAAGATATAAGTGAAGTGCGAAGAGAATTTCATAAATAAACCAAGGACTATCTCATAACAACATGGTGCACTTATTAAAAGAAAAAGAAAAAGCACAAGACGCTCCAAGAGTTTACGCATATCATGTGAATGAAACAAATCCGAAAACATATCGATACTTGTTGAAGGAAGACGGGATACCTTCCGGGGCATCCCCAAGCTTAGACGCTTGCGTCTCCTTGAATATTTACTTGGGGTGCCTCGGGCATCCCCAAGCTTGAGCTCTTGCCTACCCTCCTTCTCCTCGCATGGAGACCTCCTCGATCTTTGAACACTTCATCCACACAAAACTTAGCCGAACTTTTAGTGGCGCGGTTAGTGCATATGATTAATAAAATCCCATCATGTATTGCTCTAACATTATTGTATAATTATGAACAAACATTAACTATTGTATGCTATCACAATTCTATGGCCCCAAGTCAAGGAGGCATCAACAAGAATTCAAACGTATGCAAATAATGAAGCTATAATAGGAATCTGTGAAAACAGGACAGTCTGTAGTAATCTGAACATTAACCATACTTTGAACTCTTAAATTTCTGGAAAAACTAGGAAAAATCAATAATTTGTATAGGAAGACTTTTCGAAAAGTTTCAGATCCTTTCGACGTTCCAGTAGAAAACGTAAAATCATGCACTACAGCCAAAGTTTCTGTTTTTGCACCGCACAAACCAACAAGCAGTTTAATCATCCTCAAGGAAACTCTTAGCACATTATTTTTATAATGCAATGGAATCGTACAAGGGGATAATTATTTTCATTGAAAATTTTCTGTAATCAAGGTTCACAAAGTTTCCATGGAAATGAACAAAGTTCAAGGCTAGCTCCCACTTTAACAATGCTCGTCGTTCTCACTTTCGCTTTTCTTTTTGAAAAAGTTTTAGGTTCCCCTCTTTTTTGAACTTTATAAAAGCACTCAATTGAAATAAATGAATCTCTAAAACTTTCGGGTTGTCTTCCTAGCAGCGCTTTCTTTAAATCCATTAAGCTAGGCATATAGTGCTCAAGTAATGGATCCACACGGATCCCAAGGTATATCAAAGCCAATTTTAATTAGCAATGATTTGGCATTTAGTAGTGAGCATAAAGTGATATGTGTCATGCAAAAACGAAGTCTAACTCTCTTTCTATGCATAGGCATGTCATACAAAAACAATTCATGCACATCAAGTAAAGGCCAATGCATAGTATAAGAAGTTTCTTGCAATTTTATCGTGTTGGAAACATAGAGAGGCGGAGATGTAGTTCCTATCTCATAATAATTGCAAGTAGGAGCAGCAAGCACATGCATATTATATTCATCAACATCATCATGTGTAACAGAAAAAGGCAACCTATCAATATAATCCTTAATAAGTGCAAACTTCTCCGATATAGTGTAGTTTGGAGAACTCAAAAAGATAATAGGACTATCATGCGTGGGTGCAATAGCAACAATCTCAGGTTTAACATAAGGAACTATAGCAAGTTCATGTCCATAAGCATAATTCATATTGGCATATTGGCCACAAGCATAGCAAGCATTATCAAAAATGGATATTTCAAAAGAATCCAAGGAATCATTGCAATCATATAGCATTCGTCCTTCGGTAAGCATGAAGGGAAATTAAACAATGTATGATCTGAAGAGTTACTATCATTAGAAGGTGGGCACGGGTAGCTAATCCGCTCTTCCTCCTTTTGTTCTTTGCTCTCCTCGTCATCTTTTTTATCCAATGAGCTCACAATATCATTAATTTCTTCTTCCATAGACTCCTGCAAAATATTAGTCTCTTCCTGTACAGCGGAGTAGTCCTCAATATATGGTTTAACATAGGCATTAGAAGCATAATTATCATAACAATATTTAATTATGGCAAAAATTTCAGATTTGTAAAGAGTAGCATCATACTTTTCAATCAAAGAAGAAATTTCATAAGCACCCTTAAAAGAAGCAAATTCTTCATTTTGTTGAACATCATAGTAATTATAAACACCCTTAGCATACGAAGATACGATTCCATTATTACTAAACTCACATTGGTAGGGAAGGTGTTTCGTAGGGTGTTCAGAACAACAAGTAAAATCATATATTTCACATAAATTCCAAGCATAGCATTGCAAACGATGAATTTGATCCAGTAAAAGTTTCTCTTTTTCCGATATGCGGTGTCGCACATAACAAGAATGCTCATCTAAAGATTTTCCATCAACTAGGCTAGTTGGGGTTTCAGCCCGAGCACATAGGGATCCAAGATGATCCAAGTAATAAGCTTCAGTGGTGTGATGGATTTTGAGTGGTTTTTCAACCATTGGTTCAGTACGTACCACTATTTTTTGGTATTTTGCGTTTCCTACCCATAACTAAAGATAGAAAACAACTTAGGACAGCAACTAAATCCTACTTAGTGATAAAGCAAACAATCACACACGAGAATATTCACCCCACGCTATTGCTCACCGGCAACGGCGCCAGAAAAAGGTCTTGATAACCCACAAGTGTCGGGGATCAGTTGTAGCCTCTTTCGATAAGTAAGAGTGTCGAACCCAACGAGGAGCTAAAGGTGGAACAAATATCCCCTCAAGTTCTATCGAACACCGATAAAACTCTACGCACGCTTGATGTTTACTTTACCTAGAACAAGTATGAAACTAGAAGTACTTTTTGGTTTTTGTGGGATAGTTTTGCAAGAATATAAAGAGCACGTAAATAAAACTAGGAGCTGTTAAGATAAAGAAGCAACTAAATTAGTTTTAGTAGGGAGATTTTTGTCATGAGAAAGTTATTTGTCCCTAGGCAATCGATAACTAGAACGGTAATCACTATTGCAATTTTATTTGAGGGAGAGGCATAAGCTAACATACTTTCTCTTCTTGGATCATATGCACTTATGATTGGAACTCTAGCAAGCATCCGCAACTACTAAATATCATTAAGGTAAAACCCAACCATAGCATTGGACTATCAAGTCCTCTTTATTCCCATACCCAAACAACCTACTTACTCGGGTCTGTGCTTCTATCACTCACGCCACCCACCATAAGCAAATCATGAACATATTGCAAACCCTACAATCGGGATACCTCACGCTTGCGCAACACAGAGAGCACCATAGGAGAACACCAATAATAAAACATGCAACTCAAACCAATCACGATCATCAATTAACCCATAGGACAAAATAGATCTACTCAAACATCATAGGATAGCCATACATCATTGGGAAATAATATATAGTGTTTGAGAACCATGTTTAAGTCGAGATTACAGCGGGTAGAAGAGGGGTTACACCGCTGCATAGAGGGGGGAAGAGTTGGTGATGACCGCGTTGAAGTTGTTGGTGTAGATTGCGGTGACGATGATGGCCCCGGCGGCACTCCGGTGCCATCGGAAGAGAGGGGGAGAGAGCACCCCTCCTTCTTTTTCTTCCTTGACCTTATCCCTAGATGGGAGAAGGGTTTCCCCTCCGGTCCATGCTCTCCATGGCGTGGGAGGGGCGAGAGCCCCTCCGAGATTGGATCTGTCTCTCTGTCTCTCTCTATTTCTGCGTACTCATATTCTCGCCCTTCATCGTTTCTTATATTCCCGGAGATCCGTAACTCCGATTGGGCTGAATTTTGGACACGATTTTATCCGGATATTAGCTTTCTTGCGGAGAAAGAATGGAATCAACCGACTTACGGAGTGGCCACGAGGGCCCAGGGCGCGCCTGCCCCCTGGGCGCGCCCCCACCCTCGTGGGCCACTCGGGCATCGTCTCACATTGGTTCCGCTTCCAAAAATTCACATATATTCCAAAACAAATCTCCCTCTATTTTTATCCCGTTTGGACTCCCTTTGATATGGATATTCTGCGAAACAAAAAACATGCAACAAACAGGAACTGGCACTGGGCACTAGATCAATAAGTTAGTCCCAAAAATAGTATAAAAAGTTGCCAAAAGTATACGGAAGTTGTAGAATATTGGCATGGAACAATCAAAAATTATAGTTATGAAGGAGACGTATCACATGCATGCACGCACACTCCCTCTCAGCATTATCCATCGCATACACACAATAGTTTTCTTTAGCTTGGTTTCCCATGCATTCACACACACACCTCCCCTCTTTGTCGATACCTCTATCTGAGTGCTTGTGGAACGATCGATATTCCTCTATGTGTGTGTATATATAGCTAGGTCTTTCTATGTTTTTCACACAAAACGATTGACTATATCTCTATTCAGGTCTTGCCCTCTTTCCCATTTACACATCAACCAGTCTACCTATCCACATAGGATTGCATAGCTAATACACACACATTATCTATCCATCATCTCCCCTCTGATCGTCCGTGCCTTCCGCTTCATCTCTCAGATGTGCACCCAGTGGCGGAGTTAGGGGGCCAACAAGGTCCCTGCCCCCCTAACATCACTATACTAAGGCCAATATTGTCGGATCTTGGGTTCCGGCAAAACCCTTGTGGTTCGAACACTAGGGTGCGCACCAACATCTCTGCTTACCGGTCTTGGTCGCCCTCGCGCCGATTCCTAAGCCTAGCTCGTCGAACTCAAAGAACAAGGGACACAAGGGTTTATAATGGTTTGGGCCACCGTTGTGGTGTAATACCCTAATCCAGTGTGGTGTGGTGGATTGCCTTGAAGGCTGGGGAAGAACTAGTACATGGGAAGAACAACCTCCTAAGGAGAGGTGTTCTTGTGCCTGGAGAGTGCAAGGGTGGTCATGATGATCTGAACCCTCGTCCTCCGTTTGGGTCGGCTCCAGATGAGATGCCCCATATGGTAGTGGCTAGTCCTATTTATAGAGGCTTGGGTCCTCATGCCAAATATTGAGCGGGAAGGGATCCCACAACGGCCAAGTTTGAAGGGGGGTAGCTAGTACAAGCAATCCTGACAAAAGGTGATCTTCGCCAGCCAAAGGCTCTGGTGGTGACTCTACCGTGGGCTCTGCGATGACCTCCACTCTGCCGTCCTGCTGGTCTTGGTCTTGTTGCACCGATATGGAAACCTTTGCCCGATGCCTCGGGACTCCTCGCCTACGCCTGTCCCTTTAGCACCAAAGAGGAAACTGGCATCCTGCGCCCGCTGGCGCCCGCCTATCCTTGGTCGTCACGGCTCACGTCCCAGGAACCTCACGAGGTGCCCCTTGCCTTGATATCTTCACTCCTCAGGAGCCAGCCTAGTGAGGCCACCCCAGGGGAGGTCTTGCTTCGTCCGCCTCGCGAGGCTTGGACCCTCGCGGGGGTCTTGAGTGGTTGTTGATGAGGTTGGGGCGTACCAGGCCGCTGGACGGGCCATGCTCTGGGCCGCAGGAAGGCAAGTCTGGGTACCCCCGTTCCCAGAACGCCGACAGTAGCCCCTGGGCCCAAGGCACACTTAGACTTGGCCTCGCGGCGAAGCCAAGGGTTAAGTGCGGAGCACCGAGGGCCCCAAAAGCCCGCGGCCTTGATTGACGCGTGGCGATTGATGGGACGTGGGCATCTTCACTTCCCCACGCAGCCTCGATTTTTGCCCGGCTTGACGGCCACTGTTACTAACACAACTCCACCTCCTTCGCCGGTAGCGCGCCCGGCAGCTTCTTCGTCTTCTTGATCCCTCCCCCCGGTTCGATTCAACAGCAACTCCCTCCGCCACCATGGTCTCCAGCCGAAAGAAGGAAGGGGGGAGGAGTCTCGTACCTCAGCCCCTCGCCGCCGGCCTTCGGTCCCGCCACCGAGCGGTCGGTGGTGATCAACGAAGACATGATGGACAAGGTGCGCCCAGCGCTCGCCGCCGATTCCAATGAGTGGGGGGCGACTGTGGCCTGGCCTGCTTCCCGCGCCGAAATCGACAGGACGGCCACCGAGGTCCCCCTCCACCTTCATGCCCTCTGGGCAGGCTTGATTCATCCCTTTTCCGATTTCTTCAACGCGGTGCTCTCGCACTACCAGATCAGCATGCTGCACCTTGATCCTCAATCTATCGTCCTCCTTGCTGTTTGGGCCTTCATCTGCGAAGCCATGGTGGGCATTGCCCCCTCCGTGGCCTTGCTCCGCCACTTCTTTTCGCTGCACCTGATGGATGCACTCTAGTGCTGAGGGTGTGTATCCTTCCAGGACATTGCGGCGATGGCCGACTCGGGGATCGATTTCGACCTGTCAACGGTTGTCGGCGGCTTTAGGAAGCGGTGGGTGTTCGTGGATGTCGGTGTGCACAGCCCCCTACTGCTTCTTCCGTGGATTCCGGTTGCCCCGAGCTCTGGCTGGAAGCATGAGAACCTTCTTGACCAGAAACTAGTTCC
Organism: Secale cereale; assembly: GCA_902687465.1. Lineage (NCBI taxonomy): Eukaryota > Viridiplantae > Streptophyta > Magnoliopsida > Poales > Poaceae > Secale > Secale cereale. The sequence goes on along the minus strand of LR738714.1, from coordinate 332,670,369 downwards.
CGTTTGGCACCGGCAGGCCAGGCTGCAGAACCTTGGGGTGATGGCGCCCATGGTGGTGAAGGAGTACATCCAGTGCCGCATAGCTCCACTCCAGTGCCACTCTCGTCCGATGTGGACCTTCTCCGGCTATGGGGACCGCATGAAGCTCCAAGCGCTTACCCTTCCTCGCGAGGTACGGCGCACGGTGCATGAGCTCTTGACAGGCGACCCAGCACCGGCCCACTTGCCGGAGGAAGGCTGTCTTCTGTATTGCTGCTCAAAGAAGGTGGAGTTCGTGAAGCAGATGCCCTCCTTTGACGAATGGGGGCTTCGCCCGTCCGGCCTTGTCGGGTCTCATGAGAACCCTGTCTGCGCGGCTCCCTTGTCTGCCACTATCGTGGCAATCGTCCCAGAAGGGAGCGCGGGGGAGCGATCGCTGCTGAGTGCTCGTGGCGCGGCTGACGTTGACGTCCCCTGGGGCTCGGGAGAGCCGCCCAGAGGGGACGACTGAGGGGCAGGTGCCGCCTGGTGCTCCTGAGGCCAAAGCCCACGAGGCCCCCTCGCGTCGCACTGAAGCGGGTGCATGGGACCACACACGACATAGCTCTTCTAAGGGCGCCTCGCTTGGACCCACCCCAGTCGCGCCTGGCGTTGCTGACGCATCCAGGGCTTCGGCCGGCTTCAGCTGAACTTCGATGCTATCCTCAGGAGGAAGGGGTCTCCAAGCTGTAGTGGTGATGCCTTTCGGCCATTGAAGCAAAGGAAGTACATTGCCATAGACGAGTGAGTAACTTATCGTTGTAATTCCTTGAGTGGTGCCTTCCGTCCTGGCTGTGATTCCTCAGGGCCCCTCCTGCCAAGGCGACGAAATGTCCTGAGAAGCAGCCACCTACTGTCTCGAGCTCTCCGTCGACCCTGGGCACCCTCAGCCCACGTGCCGCCTCTGGCGCGAGGCCGCACAAGAGGGCAGATATGCCGGCCTGGCGCCTTGACCCTGCGTTTTTGCCGTTCCTCCTTCGTGGTCCCGGCTGGGGCGCGGGAGGCGTGCCGAGGGCTCCCCCCCAGGGTCGTTGACTGCAGTTGGGTCACTTCGTGTCACATCCCTAGTCAGTGCTTGCATTAGGACTAGCTAGAGTGTGCATCATGTTTACTTTCCACAGAAACTTGAAATGGGAATGACAGAAACCCCAGCACCCCTCTTCTAACAACTAGGGTTTGATAAAATCTTTTCCAATGTACCCAAAATGACCTTCAAAAATGTTCATCATTTCTGCCTTGGTCTTAAACCTCTGCCAAAAATGGTGCACAATTTTCTAGGACATCCAAGGCCTCTGGATTAATTCATATTGTAATTGCATTTGGGCATTTAAATGCTATAAAATATTTTATGTGCCCAAATAATCATAAACTAAAATGTTCCATACTGTTCATATTATATACAGTGGGCATGACTAGTTTTATGAGCTATAAAAATGTTCTAGCATTTTTATTAATTCAACAAAGTTGCAAAAAAATGTAACAGAAAGAAAATAGAAAAGAAAGGAGAGAGAGAAAAACTTACCTGGCGCCTAACAGGCCCACCTGCCGGCCCAGCCCAGCCACCGCTCTAGTGAGCTGCTTGGCTCGGCCAGGCATGCAGGCAGGTGCTCGACGGCGGCCGCTGCGCGCGCCACGCAGCCGCCCGCCGCCCTGCTTCCTCACCTCGCCGTTTTGGTGGTCGGGTTCGACCACCCACTTCCCCCCTGAGCTTGCAGACACGCTCAACCCTCCCCAGCTCCTCTCCCTCGCCTTCCCCACACCATGGATGACGCCGCCGCGCTCGCGCCGTCGTGATAGCCGCGTCCACCGCCGTCCCCGTGCTCCGTCACCGTGCCCGTCCGCTCCGTCGTCATCGATTACGTTGAGCAGGCTGAGCCCCGAGCGCTCGCCCGCTCTGGAGTCGCCCCCGACCCCGTCTTCCCCAACTCCGGCCGCAGAGATCACCATCGCCGCCCCGCTCAGCTCTGACCGTCCCCGAGCCCGCCTCGACGTTTACTGCAACCGCCGTGAGCTCAGCTCCATCCTCCCCCTCTCCGTTAGCTCTCTCCTGCACCGTATGCACCGCACGATGCTCACCTGCACGCGTCGCCGCGGAGCTCGTCGCCGACGAGGCTCCGGCCACCTAACGGCCCAGCTATCGTGCCCACCAGCTTCACCGTCCCGCGTAGGTGTTGTAGGATCACTCCACGCGCCTCCACGAGCACCGCACCGACGAGTTCAACCTCGTCCGACCTCCGGCAGCCGCTGGACTCGTCGCCAGCGTCATTTCCAGCGACCCCGAGGCCAGGCACCACCACCACTCGACGCGGCTCATTCCCAGCTGCCCGTAGGTGTGCTCCGTCATCGTTTTGGTAGCCGGAGCACAAATCCCGCACCTCACCGCCACGTTTGGCCTCGCCGGCGGCTAAACGCCGGCGAGTTAGCCCCGTTTCACCAAGGGTTTGACCCCCTTGGGTCACTGACATGTGGGCCCTGCCTGTTAGGCAAACCTAGGTTAGTGTATAATCTAATCTTAATTAGTTAGTTAACTAACTGAGACACTGACCAGTGGGTCCCACTGGTCAGGTTTGACCTGGGCCACTCCGTTGACTTGCCGACGTCAGCATGATGTCATGCTGATGCAGTAAAGGATTTTCTGGGATTATTTGATTTAAAACAAGTCAGGAAATTCCAGAAAATGCCTTAAACTTCAAAATATCATATAAATTCAACAGTAGCTCAGATGGAAAAGATTTATATATGAAAATTGATCAGAAAAATCCAATCTTTCCAATAGCTCTGGTTTCATGCATGTTTGAGCAAGTTAACCTTGATGTATACATTAAAACATGATAATGCATTTAAATAAATAATAGTTTGAGTTTCAATTTGAATCTTTGATTCAAATGGGCTCAAACCCTTCTGTTTATAGTTGCATTAGCCCAAAACACATGCATCTTACCATATCATGAGCATGCATCATATTGTTGCATTTGTTTGCTTATTGATTGTATCGCCGATGCTCTCCGTGTTAGGTCCTGCTCCCGAGGATACTTCTGCGTATCCAACTGAAGAGCAGTACCCGACAACCACTCTGTCAGGCAAGCAATCATTGATCATTCCGATACAAACCCATCTTCTCGCTCCTGCTCTCTTTTATTGCATTAAGGCAACATCGTGTGAACTGCTACTTGTTGCGGTAGTTGAACCCTATTCCCTTGCATGACCTGTCATTGCCACACTAAATAGTTGAAACCCACTAGCATGTGTAGGAGTTGATTGAGCCATGTGTTGTGTGATCCACCATGCTATTTGTTTATGTTGCCTGCTATGCATAGAGTTGTGTCAGGTCTGGTTCATCTGGGTGATGGATCAGAGTGAAATGATCATATCGGTAAAGAGAGGGAAGTGTGGAACATGTTTGGTAAAGGTATCGATGAAAGGCCATGTAGGAGTACGTGGTGGGTTGTTTCATTGGAACCGTCCATAGGACCCAAGATATGTATGTGTGGTTCAAGTTTCAGCTACTACCACACATTGGGATCCTTAATTGACCCTCTCGACTTATTAATTACCCTTGATCTGTGTCCAGGATTTGCAACTAGTTTCTGGTGTTTGTAGTTTACTGGTGGTCGTGCACAGCGCTGACCCTCGGGGTGGGCTGTGATGCGACAGGTACGTGGCACGGTGTACCGGTTGCCTGTTTGGTGACTCGGGAACCCTGTACACATCGTTTGGGGCCGTGAGCGACACCCCGGCCAGATCTCCCCACGGATGGAACCGAAATAGGCGTTAAACCTGGATGAGAGACTTGTGTAGTTAGTCAGGTCGTGGCCAACACCCTCGCTGGGCTTCCGCTTGAAGGTTGCTGAGTACATGTCGAGTAAACGGCGATAAGTGGTGGAAGTGTGTGTGAAGAAGTACACCCATGCAGGGTTACCAATCTATTCGAATAGCCGTTGTTCGCGGTACAGACTACTTGGTTACTCTTAGAGTTCATAGACAAGTTGATGGATACTACTAAAAGCCTCAAGACAAGTGTGAGTGTCGTGGATGGCCCTTCCGTAGGATGACGGAAGAGGATCCTCGGTGGTGTATTGTTGTGGTGAGTAGAGGACTTGTGTACGTAGTAATATCTTGCAATCTGTTGAGAGTCGTAGTATAGGTTAGCCAAGAGTCAAAACTGGCTTTCTGCTATGAACTCCACTACCCTTGTTGATAATGTTGCATGTATGATAGGTTCTGTTGTAAGACTTGCTGAGTACCTTTGCACTCATGTTTGCTTAATAACTGTTGCAGAGGAGAACCCTGCCCCTTCTGATGGGTTCTACATAGACGTTGACGTCGACGAGTAGCTCACTACCCAGACGGAGATCTGGAGCTTGTGTAGGGCCTTGTAGATAGTCAGGCTACAGCAAGCCTGTTTTATTTTCCAGGTTATCTGTACTCAGACATGTTAGCTTCCGCTTGTGCTTGTATGACTGTATGACTTGAGTGTTGGGTCGTGTGACCCCTACCTGTATGGATATGTTATGTATGGCTCTTGGAGCCTCTTAAATAAAGTACTTGAGTCACAGAGTTTTGTTGTGATGCAATGTTGTATTTGCACATATTGAGCATATTATGTGTATGATTGAAATGCTTGGTATGTGTGGGATCCGACACCTAGTTGTTTTCCTTTGGTAGCCTATCTTACAGGGAAAAGCCTCCTAGTGCTTCCAATGAGCCTTGGTAGCTTGCCACTTCTCGGAACACGTAGGCTGGCCGGCATGTGTCCTTCTTCGTTCCTATGTCTGTCCCTTAGGGGAAATGTCACGCGTTGTTCCTTTAAGTCCATGTAGCTTGCTACGACTTGGGTTCATACGTTGATGACCGACACGTTCGTTGCTGGGTCATGGATGCCTGTCTCTGTAATTTAGTGCCACTTTTGGTTTATAACTAGCCATGTCGGCCCGGGTTCTCTGTCATGCGGATGCTAGCGACACTGTCATATACGTGTGCCAAAATGCGCAAACGGTCCCGGGCCAGGTAAGGTGGCACCCGTGGGGATACCGTGCGTGAGGCCGCAAAGTGATATGACGTGTTACAAGCTAGATCGGTGTGACTTAGGATCGGGGTCCTGACAGCGTTGGCATCAGAGCCGGACTGCCTGTAGGTTTGTCAGGCCAAACTAGTCGATGTTCAGTCTAGAAAAATTCTTAGTTATATGTAGGGGAATTGATTATGGAAGGGAATGTAAGGCTCTTTTTACTTCTTTACCTTGTGCCCTTCTGATCTGAGTCAGTCTACTCTTTCCACGGGGATTTAGGACTAGGCCTCTTATCCTTACTAGGTTCACATGTTACTAATCCGTAGACTCTTAGGATTGTTGGTTTCAAGCCTCAGTTCAGTTTCTACCCTTTTAGTATGATGATTTGTTGGACCCGGAACGTTGATATGATATTGTTGAGTGGCTATGCTATCATTTGTATGATGTCTCAAAAATCTTTTTTGAGCATTTACAGTTGTTATGCTGCCCGATTTCTTCCAGAAACACTAATGCCTTTGCATTACTTCGTGTTTCAGATGTCTGGCCGCACACCTCACCAAGTGGTCCGTTTGACTCGGTGCATTAATGTGCCCGGTCACACGGCCATGCTAGTCCGTATGTTGACTGAGACCGGTTACCGCTGGTATCCTGAGTACACCGTGGAGGAACAGTACCGGATTCCAACCAGAGTCAGTATTTCTGCACAGTCCGGGTATACCCCTCATATCCCGGAGCTAACGACCCCATCCATTGGTCTTATGGACTCGGGGTTACTATCGAGATGGCAGTGCAGGATGCCGCTTATTCGATGATGACCATCCTCCGGGCCAGGCATGCCCTGTTGCTGAACACTGGGTTTCGTTACATGCCAGCCTCACTTCCCAGAGAGGAAGGCTACTATACTGGTCTGTATACTGATGCTGCTCATGAGGAGCCACTGCTTCAGACTACTGTTCAGATGCTGGAGGATAGGGACCGTGAGGTCCGTGCCCTCCGAATGGAGCTGTATAACACTCGAGCCGCCCACTGGACTACTTTGACACGGCTTGCACCTGCTGTGCATGCCGGATATCTGGATATGCGGGATTTGTACCCCGTGCAGACTCGTCTGCCTGATCGTATGGATTGGCGTGACGTTGGGGGTATTACACCTCCACGTGGGCGTCGGTTACCACCAGCATCAGGCCCGAGGCCACATCCATGTCCCTATGGTCCACAGCCTTCGAGTGCTTCAGAGTTTCAAGATCCATCTGTTCCACTTCCAGGCTACGGTGGTAATCTTTACGAAGATTACTACGGGAATGTCTGAGCTAGACCGTGGTAGTAGTAGTATCGTAGTAGTTGTATCTCCACAGTCCGGCGCGTCTCGTGGAATATGACTTAGCTAGTACTGAGTTCCGGAGGTGTAGTTAAATAATGTATAGGAGCTTGGAATGCCTCTGATGAGATGTATCGTCTTTCACCGCAGTTGTACTTTAGCCTTGGCTTGTACTAAAATATATATGGTGTGTATGACCACTGGTGTATATATGGCAGTTTCTATATTACCATGTCGTACGGATGAACATCTTTGCATTCCGTGTCATCCATTACATTCTGCACTCCTATGTCAAGTTTTGCCATCCTTGTCTAAACCGTTGTTTTGTTTTCCTAGGATGGTCAACACTCGCAGCACTCCTGCTGCTCAGGAGCAGGGTGAGGCTAGTGGGGCTAGAGATGAGAATCTGCCCCAGCCACCCTCCTTGGCTGAAGTTATGCTCGAGGCAGAACGGAACAAGAGAGAGACCAACCGTCTGCTGGAATGCATAGAGCAGAACACTGGGTTCCGTCAGAGAAATGACGTGGTGTCAATCAATGACTTTATCAAGATGTGCCCACCTAAGTTCCATCATTCCACCGAACCTCTGGATGCGGATGACTGGCTTTGTAGTATCACCCACAAGCTACACTCTGCCCGTGTGGCCGAAGCTGACAAGGTTATCTACGCCGCCTACCATCTTGAGGGCCCTGCCAGTCTATGGTGGGAAAACTTTGAGGCTATGCGTCCTGCTGGCCAAATCACTACTTGGGGTGAGTTCAGTGAGGCATTCCGTGAACATCACATTCCGGAAGGTCTCATGGATCGCAAGCGGGAGGAATTCTGCAATTTCACCCAGGGCCGGTTAACCGTGGATGGATATAGTCGCGACTTTGGCAACTTGGCATGCTATGCACCTGAGGAAGTATCCACCTATGCCAAGAAGCAGGCGAGGTTCCGCAAGGGACTCAGCCCCGAACTCTGCCGAGATCTATGTCTACACGAGAGCACATCCTTCCAGAAGTTGGTGAACAAAGCTATCAGTGCTGAGACGGGCCAAACTGATTTCGAAGCCACACGCAAGCATCCTCGTGACTTTGGTTCCTCATCCGGCTCTGGCTCTCACAAGCGCCGTGTGTGGGTTCCTAACACTGCCCTGCCACCCAAGTACACACCGAGGCCATCCTATGAGGCGCCTCACCCAACTCAACAGTATGCACCTGCCAAGATTTATGGAGGACCACCTACCAACTTTGCTCCACGCACTGGCACTGTGACATGCTTCAAGTGTGGAGAACCGGGGCACTACATGCATGAGTGTCCCCAGAACCAGCCAGGAAAGCCCGTTGGCCGTGGTAAGCCAACCGGCAAGGTGAATTATGTCAAGCCAATCCCCACTGCACGTGGTCATGTCGACTATGTCTCTGCTGAGGAAGCTTACGAGGATCCTAACGTCATCCTTGGTACGCTTCTCGTTAACTGCCATCCGGCATCTATTCTTTTCGATACTGGAGCATCTCATTCGTTCATATCTGAGAGCTATGCTCGAATGCACAACATGACTTTTTGTGACATGCCTACTTCCATGGTTATTCAAACTCCTGGTTCAAAGTGGAAAACCTCTAGGGTAAGCCATGGAAATGAAATTCTTGTCGATAGACTTGTTTTCCTTGCATCACAAATCGCTCTCAAGTCCTCGGACATAAACATCATCTTGGGTATGGATTGGATGACAACTCATTACGCCAAGATTGATTGCTACACTAGGACCGTTCAACTTACACACCCATCCGGCAAGACAGTCAATGTCTTGACCCGAATGGCTGAGCGTCAGCTCTACTCTCTTAATGCCAGCCCTCTACCAGAACTCGAAGATATTCCGGTAGTCCGTGACTTTCCGGATGTTTTCCCAGAAGAACTGCCAGGTGTTCCACCTGACAGAGATGTCGAGTTCGTGATAGATCTTATTCTAGGAACTGTTCCAATCTCTAGGAGACCTTATAAGATGGCACCCCTAGAATTAGCTGAGCTTAAGAAACAACTCGATGATTCCTTGAAAAAGGGTTTCATCCGTCCTAGTTCTTCCCCTTGGGCTTGTCCCGTCCTCTTCGTCAAGAAGAAGGATGGAACGGAACGGATGGTTGTAGATTACCGACCTGTCAATCTGGTCACCATAAAGAACAAGTATCCGCTCCCCAGGATCAACAACCTGTATGATCAGCTCGCTGGATCCTCAGTCTTTTCCAAAATGGATTTGAGGTTGGGCTACCATCAAATCAAACTCAAGAACGGGGACATTCCCAAGACGGCTTTTGTTACTCGTTATGGCCAATACGAGTACACCATCATGTCCTTCGGGTTAACCAATGCCCCAGCCACCTTCTCCCGGTTAATGAATTCTATATTCATGGAGTATTTGGATAAATTCGTCGTGGTATACCTCGAAGATATACTCATCTACTCCAAGAACAAGAAAGATCATGCCGAGCATCTAAGGCTAGTATTGACGAAACTTCGAGAGCACCGCCTTTATGCCCAATTCTCTAAATGTGAATTCTGGTTACCGGAAGTGACCTATCTAGGCAATGTGATCTCTGGCAAGGGTATTGCCGTCAATCCCGAACGAGTTCAAGCCGTCCTTGATTGGACTCCCCCTGAATCGGTCTAGCAAGTTAGGAGTTTCCTTGGCTTAGCGAGCTATTGCCGACGCTTTGTCGAGAATTTCTCCAAGGTTGCTAAACCTCTAACTGAACTCCTCAAGAAAGATAAAAAGTTTGAGTGGACCCCACAGTGCGAGTCCAGCTTTCAGGAACTGAAAAGACGCCTGACATCTGCACCCGTACTGGTACCACCAAACTTTTCCAAGGATTTTATTATCTACTGTGACGCCTCGCGACAGGGACTAGGTTGCATACTCATGCAAGATCGTCAAGTGATCGCATACGCATCCCGGCAGTTGCGTCCACATGAGGATAACTATCCTACACATGATCTAGAACTTGCAGCTGTAGTCCACGAACTCAAAACATGGCGACATTACCTTCTTGGTAATCGCTATGAAATCTTCACTAGTCACCAAAGTCTGAAATACATCTTCACCCAACCGGATCTAAATATTAGGCAAAGACGTTGGGTTGAGTTGCTCACAGATTACGACTTAGGAATCACTTACACCCCTGGGAAGGCCAATGTCATGGCCGACGCATTAAGTCGTAAGTCTTATTGTAACAACCTGATTTTACAACAAGGGCAACCACTTCTTCACGAGGAATTTCGTAAGCTTAACCTTCACATCGTTCCTCGAGGATTCCTTTCCACCTTGGTGGCGAAACCTACCCTTACGGATCAAATCATAGCTGCCCAGCGGTATGATAGAGGTATATCTCGGATCAAGGAGAACATTGCTGGCGGAATCGCTAGAAGTTTCTCTATGGATGATCGAGGTGTTGCGTACTTTGAGAACCGTTTGGTGGTACCCAAGAAACAACAACTACGACAAATGATCCTTGAGGAGGCTCATGAATCTCCTCTCACGATTCATCCCGGTAGTACCAAAATGTATTAGGACCTACGCCAGAGGTTCTGGTGGACTAGGATGAAGAGAGAAATCGCTCAATTCATTGCTAACTGCGATGTTTGTCGTCGGGTCAAAGCAGAGCATCAACGGCCTGCTGGCACCCTCCAACCTTTAGCTATTCCTGAATGGAAATGGGATAAGATCGGTATGGATTTCATTACCGCGTTTCCTAGGACCAGAAAAGGGAATAATGTCATCTTCGTCGTTATCGACCGCCTCTCCAAAGTAGCCCACTTCCTACCAGTTCGAGAGAGTATAACCGCTAGCGAGCTAGCAGACTTGTATATCTCTCGGATAGTATCACTTCATGGTGTGCTGTTGGAGATTAACTCAGACCGTGGAAGTCTTTTCAATTCACGATTTTGGGAAAGTTTCCAGAATGCTATGGGGACTCATCTCTCTTTCAGCACCGCCTTCCATCCTCAGTCAAGTGGTCAAGTGGTACGAGTCAATCAAATTCTGGAAGATATGCTTCGTGCCTTTGTCATCTCTTTCGGTATGGACTGGGAGAAGTGTCTTCCATTTTCCGAATTCGCTTATAACAATAGTTATCAAGCCAGCTTGGGCAAGGCTCCATTCGAGGTTCTATATGGACGAAGGTGTCGAACACCTCTTAACTGGTCAGAAACCGGGGAAAGATAATTCTTTGGTCTGGATATGATTCAGGAAGCAGAAGAGCAAGTTCGCATCGTTCGTGAGAAATTGAAAACAGCCCAGTCTTGCCAGAAGAGCCAATATGATAGTCATCATAAGGCTGTGACTTTTGAAGTCGGCGATAAGGCTTACCTTCGGGTTACTCCTCTTAAGGGAACCCATCGCTTCGGTATCAAAGGCAAATTGGCCCCTCATTACATCGGCCCTTTTCGCATTCTTGCCAAACAAGGAGAAGTTGCCTACCAATTGGAACTACCGCCGCACCTTTCCAGAGTTCATGATGTCTTCCACGTTTCTCAACTCAGGCGTTGCTTCTCAGATCCTATCTGCGGAGTGGACCACGAAACGCTTGATCTCCAGGACAATCTCACATATCGAGAATGCCCCATTCGTATTCTTCATCAAACCGAGCGTACCACTCAACGTCACAATATCAAGTTTCTCAAGGTTCAATGGTCACATCATTCCGAAAGTGAAGCTACTTGGGAAAGGGAGGATCGTCTTCGACTTGAGTACCCCACCCTCTTTCCGGAGGAACCCGAATCTCGGGACGCGATTCTTTTGAGTGGGGGTGAGTTGTCACATCCCTAGTTAGTGCTTGCATTAGGACTAGCTAAAGTGTGCATCATGTTTACTTTCCACAGAAACTTGAAATGGGAATGACAGAAACCCCAACACCCCTCTTCTAACAACTAGGGTTTGATAAAATCTTTTCCAATGTACCCAAAATGCCCTTCAAAAATGTTCATCATTTCTGCCTTGGTCTTAAACCTCTGCCAAAAATGGTGCACAATTTTCTAGGACATCCAAGGTCTCTGGATTAATTCATATTGTAATTGCATTTGGGCATTTAAATGCTATAAAATATTTTATGTGCCCAAATAATCATAAACTAAAATGTTCCATATTGTTCATATTATATACAGTGGGCATGACTAGTTTTATGAGCTATAAAAATGTTCTAGCATTTTATTAATTCAACAAAGTTGCAAAAAGAAATGAAACAGAAAGAAAATAGAAAAGAAAGGAGAGAGAGAGAAAAACTTACCTGGCGCCTAACAGGCCCACCTGCCAGCCCAGCCTAGCCACCGCTCCAGCGAGCTGCTTGGCTCGGCCAGGCATGCAGGCAGGTGCTCGACGGCGGCCGCAGCGCGCGCCACGCAGCTGCCCGCCGCCCTGCTTCCTCCCCTCGCCATTCTGGTGGTCGGGTTCGACCACCCACTTCTCCCCCGAGCTCACAGACACGCTCAACCCTCCCCAGCTCCTCTCCCTCGCCTTCCCCGCACCATGGCCGACGCCGCCGCCCTCGCGCCGTCGTGATAGCCGCGTCCACCGCCGTCCCCGTGCTTCGTCACCGTGTCCGTCCGCTCCGTTGTCATCGACTACGTTGAGCAGGCTGAGCCCCGAGCGCTCGCCCGCTCTGGAGTATCCCCCGACCCCGTCTTCCCCAACTCCGGCCGCAGAGATCGCCATCGCCGCCCCGCTCAGCTCCGACCGTCCCCGAGCCCGCCTCGACGTTTACTGCAACCGCCGTGAGCTCAGCTCCATCCTCCCCCACTCCGTTAGCTCTCTCCTGCACCATACGCACCGCACGATGCTCACCTACACGCACCGCCGTGGAGCTCGTCGCCGACGAGGCTCCGGCCACATAACGGCCCAGCTATCGTGTCCACCAGCTTCACCGTCCCGCGTAGGTGTTGTAGGATCACTCCACGCGCCTCCACGAGCACTGCACCAACGAGTTCGACCTCGCCCGACCTCCGGCAGCCGTTGGACTCGTCGCCAGCGTCGTTTCCGGCGACCCCGAGGCCAGGCACCACCACCACTCGAGGCGGCTCACTCCCAGCTGCCCGTAGGTGTGCTCCGCCGTCGTTTTGGTAGCCGGAGCACAAATCCCGCACCTCACCGCCGCGTTTGGCCTCGCCAGCGGCTAAACGCCGGCGAGTTCGCCCCGTTTGACCAAGGGTTTGACCCCCTTGGGTCACTGACATGTGGGCCCGGTTAGTAAAACCTAGGTTAGTGTCTAATCTAATCTTAATTAGTTAGTTAACTAACTGAGACGCTGACCAGTGGGTCCCACTGGTCATGTTTGACCTGGGCCTCTCTGTTGACTTGCTGACGTCAGCATGATGTCATGCTGACGTAGTAAAGGATTTTCTGGGATTATTTGATTTAAAACAATTCAGGAAATTCCAAAAAATGCCTTAAACTTCAAAAAATCATATAAATTCAATAGTAGCTAAGATGGAAAAGATTTATATACGAAAATTGATCAGAAAAATCCAATCTTTCCAATGGCACTGGTTCCATGCATGTTTTAGCAAGTTAACCTTGCTGTATACATTAAAACATGATAATGCATTTAAATAAATAATAGTTTGAGTTTCAATTTGAATATTTGATTCAAATGGGCTCAGACCCTTCTGTTTATAGTTGCATTAGCCCAAAACACATGCATCTTGCCATATCATGAGCATGCATCATATTGTTGCATTTGTTTGCTTATTGATTGTATAGTCGATGCTCTCCGTGTTAGGTCCTTCTCCCGAGGATACTTCTGCGTATCCAACTGAAGAGCAGTACCCGACAACCACTCTGTCAGGCAAGCAATCATTGATCATTCCGATACAAACCCATCTTCGGGCTCCTGCTCTCTTTTACTACATTAAGGCAACAGCGGGTGAACTGCTACTTGCTGCGGTAGTTGAACCCTATTCCCTTGCATGACCTGTCATTGCCATAGTAAATAGTTGAAACCCACTAGCATGTGTAGGAGTAGATTGAGCCATGTGTTGTGTGATCCACCATGCTATTTGTTTATGTTTCCTGCTATGCTTAGAGTTGTGTCAGGTCTGGTTCATCTGGGTGATGGATCAGAGTGAAATGATCATGTCGGTAAAGAGAGGGAAGTGTGGAACATGTTTGGTAAAGGTATCGATGAAAGGCCATGTAGGAGTACGTGGTGGGTTGTTTCATTGGAACCGTCCATAGGACCCGAGATCTGTATGTGTGGTTCAAGTTTCAGCTACTACCACACATTGGGATCCTTAATTGACCCTCTCGATTTATTAATTACCCTTGATCTCTGTCCAGGAGTTGCAACTAGTTTTTGGTGTTCGTAGTTTACTGGTGGTCGTGCACAGCGCTGACCCTCGGGGTGGGCTGTGATGCGACAAGTGCATGGCACGGTGTACCGGTTGCCCGTTTGGTGACTCGGGAACCCTGTACACATCGTTTGGGGCCGTGAGCGACACCCCGGCCGGATCTCCCCACCGATGGAACCCAAATAGGCGATAAACCTGGACGAGAGACTTGTGTAGTTAGTCAGGTCGTGGCCAACACCCTCGCTGGGCTTCCGCTTGAAGGTTGCCGAGTACATGTCGAGTAAACGGCGATAAGTGGTGGAAGCATGTGTGAAGAAGTACACCCCTGCAGGGTTACCAATCTATTCGAATAGCCATTGTTCACGGTAAGGACTACTTGGTTACTCTTAAAGTTGATAGACAAGTTGATGGATACTACTAAAAGCCTCAAGACAAGTGTGAGTGCCGTGGATGGCCCTTCCGTAGGATGACGGAAGAGGATCCTCGGTGGTGTATTGTTGTGGTGAGTAGAGGACTCGTGTACGTAGTAATATCTTGCAATCTGTTGAGAGTCGTAGTACAGGTTAGCCAAGAGTCAAAGCTGGCTTTCTGCTATGAACTCCACTACCCTTGTTGATAATGTTGCATGTATGATAGGTTCTGTTGTAAGACTTGATGAGTACCTTTGTACTCATGTTTGCTTAATAACTGTTGCAGAGGAGAACCATGCCCCTTCTGATGGGTTCTACATAGACGTTGACGTCGACGAGTAGCTTGCTACCCAGACGGAGATCTGGAGCTTGTGAAGGGCCTTGTACATAGTCAGGCTACACCAAGCCTGTTTTATTTTCCAGGTTGTCTGTACTCACACATGTTAGCTTCCGCTTGTGCTTGTATGACTGTATGACTTGAGTGTTGGGTCATGTGACCCGTACCTGTATGGATATGTTATGTATGGCTCTTGGAGCCTCTTAAATAAAGTACTTGAGTCATAGAGTTCTGTTGTGATGCAATGTTGTATTTGCAGATATTGAGCATATTGTGTGTATGATTGAAATGCTTGGTATGTGTGGGATCCGACACCTAGTTGTTTTCCTTTGATAGCCTACCTTACAGGGAAAATCCTCCTAGTGCTTCCAATGAGCCTTGGTAGCTTGCTACTGCTCAGAACACGTAGGCTGGCCGGCATGTGTCCTTCTTCGTTCCTGTGTCTGTCCCTTAGGGGAAATGTCACGCGTTGTTCCTTTAAGTCCATGTAGCTTGCTACGACTTGGGTTCATACGTTGATGACCGACACGTTCGTTGCTGGGTCATAGATGCCTATCTCTGTAATTTAGTGCCACTTTTGGTTTATAACTAGCCATGTCGGCCCGGGTTCTCTGTCATGTGGATGCTAGTGACACTGTCATATACGTGTGCCAAAATGCGCAAATGGTCCCGAGCCAGGTAAAGTGGCACCCGTGGGGATACCGTGCGTGAGGCCACAAAGTGATATGACGTGTTACAAGCTAGATCGGTGTGACTTAGGATCGGGGTCCTGACACTTCGGCCCTAATGTCTTCTCCAAGTAGCGAGTCTTGGCCCCTTTGGGTCCCAGTCGAGGCACGAACACCGACTGCGATGGCGGAGACCTCGGGCCTGCCACCGGGAAGGGACGATCATCCTCGAGCTTCTTCAATGGCCGTTGGTGTCGAGGAGAGCCCTGGTTACGTGTTTGAGTTTGCACGCGGGCGAGGCGTCGCCCGTCTTGAGCTTCTTCAGGAGGCGATGAGCGCGCTGAATCGACTTGGGGGAGAGCTTGAGGATGTTGATGCCCGTCTTGAGGCTGAGGGCCTCTGACTGATGGACGAATGGCATCGACTGATGGTGTCCATCAACCTCGGGCATCTCCAGTGCGAGCGTGCCAACGCATAGGCCGAGGCGTCCCTTGCAGCCTTGCGTGAGGCCAGTACCCGAGCCCTGGAGGAAGCTAGGGAGGCTGACCGCCACTGCGAGGTTGCAGAGAAGTGCAGGCAGGAGCTTCAGGCCCTAAACGCCTGCCTGGAACAACGAGCTGAGGCGCGCAGGGCCACCTTGGCGTCGATGAAAGGGACGCCTTCCAAAGAGGCAGAGATCTCGGGGCATGAGGAAGTGTTGATGTTGGAGGCCACGGAGCGCAGCCTTGAGCTCGAGCGGCTGGAGGCGAGGGAGTTCCACCTGAACCTGGCCGAGGATGTTGTCTCTGCTCGCAAGGCCAGGGTTCAGGAGGAAATCGACTAGAGGGTGGCGACGGCCAGCGGAGACCTTGCCAAGGATTATGGCCTGAAGTTGGAGCTCCAGCGTGCAGAAGCTGATGGGAGAACTGCCTCCCTCGAGATGAAGCTGGAGGAAGTAGAGCAGCGTGAGAGGGTCGTCGTGGCAGTCTAATCTTCTGCTCAGGCCAAGCTGGACACCACGCAGGCCGACCTGTCCTTGCTCCAGCGTCAGGTTGATGATTCCGCGGCTCTCGTGCAGCGGAGCAAGGACGAGGCTGGCCGTCAACTGGTGCTCCAGCAAGGTTGGAAAAAGCGGTATGCGTCAGCGAGGCGGTTGGCCTTCGCCTAGTGCCTAGGCGGTGCTTAAGCGCTCTAGGCGCAGCCTAGGTGGTAATATAGTTTTCACTATCAGGGTGTATTTGTGATTATTATATGTTTGTTCATATTAATTTAAGGCATATAAGTAAGTTAATTACTAGCTACTTCCATTGGAATATGACCCGTTTGGCATATTAGTGCAGTATGACATGATTTCTCACTTGGGTAGACAAATCATTGCTTCCTCTACCTAGACTTTCATTTGTGCCCTAGGCGAGGCGTTGGGCCATCGCCTAGCGCCTAGGCGTGCCTAAGCGCCTACTAGGCACTGCCTTTTGCAACAGAGGCTGCAGCACGAGCACGCCCCCATGCTCCAGGCTCTCCGGGTGAAGGCTAATCGGGCGCTAGGGGAACGTCCCTCATCCTCGCGTGGAGGATTACGCGGGCCATCTCATCTTCTTCACCGAGGTTGTGACGCGCCTGGAGAGCCAGGCCACGAGGGCCCGCCGGCTTGTTGAAGAAAAAAGCCAAAGCCTCCTTGGGCGCACGTTCTCTCGGGTCTTCAGCCACCTCCAAAACATTGACCCCCACTTTGATTTCGACGTCGCCATCGCCCCAGTGCCCGGGTCCATCCGAGACAACCTGGCACGCTGGGTGGACGACTACGTGGATGCTCTGGTCAGGGCCTTTGCCACTGAGGATGACGAGGCCATGGTCGCGGCAGACGAAGGCGGCGCGGTTGACGACGATGAAGACGAGGCGAGCGATAGCATCGGTAGTGTGTATGAGAGGGACTCGAATGGCGCGGCGAGTGATATGTCCGATTGAGCTTGTACTCCTTCGCCTCGATCCTGTACGCAAGGACTTGGACATGGCCTCATAGGGCATGAGAGCATTTTGATGGGGGAGCCCCTTATGTGTGTAAACCGATATTCTACTCTCTTTTTTGTTGCTTGAGTCCAAACCTGGGATGTGTGTCCTCGAGTTTTCTGAGCTGGGTTGTCATTCTAACTCACCTAAGTCTTACGTGGCCTCGTTCGGGTTACGAGACCGACGACACGCCTCTTTTCTGGGGTAGATCGGTATGGCTCTGCGGCCCCGAGCTTCCTGAGCAAAACGTGGCCCCGCTCCGGGGAGCGGGGCTAGGGGTGTCCTGTTGGCCGCGGTAGGATGCCTACGCGGCAATTTTGTGGAACGTAGGCTCTTGCCCCGAGAGGGTCCTACCGAGGTTATAGAGGTCCGCCAGGTGGGACCAGCCTTTTGGTCCCCGAGCCGGAGGGCTCGAGGTACGATATTCAAAAACGGCCAAAATGCGACAAAATCCAGCATAAATCAACGGAAAATTCCCCCCATTTTTGGCAACGAGCAAGGCTTCAAATTCGATTCGAAAAAGCGGTGAATCAAGTTACAAAGAAAGGGAAAGGAAAGCAAATAGCCGCGTGCGGCACCTATCTAGTCTTCAGGTCTTCCACCAGCACGGAGCTAAGTGCTACCACTAGGACGGGGGAGGGAGCCCCCGTGGCCCGAGGGCGGCACTCCAGAGACTCTGGGGCGTGTACAGCCCCACTCATTATTACGCGAGAGTGTCACGGGCGGAGACCTTCTCATCCATGAGCCTTACTTCATATAGCCAGACGAGGGGCCCGCCTTGCGCCGCCCCCGAACACCGTTGGGCGTCCAGAAACCAGGATGAGACCAAGAGGCAAGGGGGATGCTAGCGGCGCCCTCAACAATCACGGGCCCTCTGTCAGAGGGGAAGGGCTTGTCGATGCTCCCCCCGGCAGAGGACCTACCTCCGCATGCTACTTTGCTCCATGCGGCACGGGGGAGGCCGCGGCTCCAAGCCCTCCACGCGCAGCCCCCAGCGCTCTGCCCTGGTTGAGGGCGGAACCGCCGCTCTCGGGTCTCCGACCATCACCGTGGTCTGGTTCACCTGTAGCCCATTGTTAGTGCACGCCTACTGCTACGATACCTGCTGCACCCTGTCATCGTCGCTAAAGGGGTCGACGGAGCCTCGAGGCGAATCCTGGTTGTCTCCTACTTCGAGCATCCCGCCGTTCCATCTCGGCTCGAGGAAGGCATTGGGGCCATCCCCGAACGCGTACGCCAGGTCCATCATGCGGGGCACGTAGGCTTCATGGGCCGACCCACCGAGGACACCGCCTGAGTGCCCCGCACCTTGAGCTTCCAAATGCGGCACCTGGCCTTGGCAGCCGCTGGGTTGTATTCTGGCGCACCCTTGTAAGGGGCCGCTGGCGCTTGCTCCCGTCTGTGATGAAGTCGCTGTGGTCGGACGGATGGCGTCAGCGCCCATGTTGGTGTCGTCAGGCCCCCCCATCGCCCCAGGGGGTTCACAAGCTTGTTGGGACCTAGCGTGCGCCTCACCCTCGACCTGGGGCGTGGGTGAGGAACAGAACGGTGGCGCACCCCTACAGGTGCAGTCCAGTAGTTCGGCAACACGTTCCTATAGCACGTCGCGGCCACCCTCGGCCATCCTGCATCGTAACAGCTCTTGCTCCACGATGAGCGCAGCCGTCATGTTCGCCAGCTCCCGTCGGGTGTACAGTGCTGTTGCCACAGCGTAGTTCACAGATCGCGCCGTGGAGCGTGCGCGCCGTGACACCAAGGCAGAGGTTGCAGGTCCGCACCGTCCGCGGACGGTGGCGTTAGGCGGTGCGTGGGCTACCTGAAGCGTGGGGTTGAGGCCTTCATGCGAGGACGGCGCTACACGCGCGGGCCAGGCTGCCATGCAGTCAGCATGAACCCCCTGATCATCGACCATCGGGACTACGGGGCGGTAACGATCCGAACATCGGGAGAGAAGATCTGGCGCACCCCCTACCTGGCGCGCCAAATGTCGGATCTTGGGTTATGGCAAAACCCTTGTGGTTCGAACACTGGGGTGCACACGAAGATCTCTCCTTTCCGCTCTTACTCAACCTCGCGCTGATTCCTAAGCCTAGATCGTCGAACTCGAAGAACAAGGGACATAAGGGTTTATACTAGTTCGGGCCACCATTGTGGTTTAATACCCTAATCCAGTGTGTTGTGGTGGATTGCCTTAAATGCTGGGGAAGAACTAGTACATGGGAAGAACAGCCTCCTGAGGAGAGGTGTTCTTGTGCTTGGAGAGTGGGAGGGTGGTCCGGATGATCTGAACCATTGTCCTCGGTTTGGGTCGGCTCCAGATGAGCTGCCCCATATGGTGGTGGCTAGTCCTATTTATAGAGGCCCGGGTCCTCTTCCCAAATATTGAGCGGGAAGGGATCCCACAACGGCAAAGTTTGAAGGGGGACAACTAGTACAAGCTATCTTGACAAAAGGTGGTGTTCGCCTGCCAAAGGCTCTGGTGGTGATGCTGTCATGGGCTCCGCAATGACCTCCGCTCTGCCGTCCTGCTGGTCTTGGTATTGTTGCACCGATATGGAAACCTTTGCCTGATGCCTCGTGACTCCTCACCTGCGCCTGCCCCTTTAGCACCAACGAGGAAACTAGCATCCTACGCCCGCTGGCGCCCGCTTGGCCTCGGTCGTCACGGCTCACGTCACGGGAACATCGCGGCGTGCCCCTTGCCTTGATATCTTGGCTCCTTGGGAGCCAGCCTAGTGAGGCCGCCCAAGGGAAGGTCTTGCGTCGTCCGCCTCGCAAAGCTTGGCCCCTCGCAAGGGTCTTGAGTGGTTGTTGATGAGGTTGGGCCGTACCAGGCCGCTGGACGAGCCATGCTCTGGCCCGCAGGCAGGCCAGTCTGGGTACCCCCGTTCCCAGAACGCCGACAATTATGCATGTGATCAGTGGATTAATTGCTGGTAAAATGGTTTAATTTGATGAACTAGCCCTCCCTAACAAGGATTAACAATGCTTGCCCCCCCCCCCTCATTTAATCTTCATGTCTCCAACACTCCGCGTGCAACAGTGCACATGTTCTCTTTAAGTATCGATCTCACACGTGTACACTCCTTTCCAGTCTCCCTCCAATTGGCCCCTCGCACCATCTTCCAACACCCTCCTATCCCAGTGCGTGTACGCTCTTAGAGCTCTTCGTTTTATCTGTCTCTTTCGATATCTCGCGCAGTCGACCCCTTCCCCCAGCTCGTATATCACCCCCATGCAGACACATGTATGTGTATAGGCCTCTCTTTCACACAGATTGCATTGACATGTATTCCCTCTACACCCCCTCCCCGACACACATAAATTCACGAATCTCCTGTGATTTATTGCACACACCATACCTCTCTCTAACACACACATATACTACGTGTACGAAAGAGAAGATGTGCATGCACGCACTCATTCCCACATAAAAACGCGTGGGTTGATGGTGGAGCACATTTGTACAAGAAATGTGTGTATCTCTCACACACACGGACTACGTGCACGAAAGAGAAGAGGTGCATGAACACACTCATTCCCACATACAAACACACGGGTGCACGTTGGAGCACATTTGTACAAGAAATGTGCGTGTAGAAATGCTTTAGATGATGTGGCACTAGTACTTCCAGCATGTGCAAAACACATAAATTAGAATTCTAATGGAACGCTACACATTGTATGTGACACCCCGAGACCGATGCGCCAGGTGTCATCCTCTTATTCATTGTCGTTGCCATGTCATCTTCTTGTGTGTTGAATTTTGCCATGTCATCATGTGCATGTCATCGGCATGTTTTCAAACTTGCATCCGTCGTTAGTTTCCGAGCCCCCTCGTACTTTCTGTTGTCCGTTCTGAGTCCAAACACACTTGCACGCGCCCGCGGCACGTCCGACACCTTGTTTTCTAAGTAGCCGAAAAATGTTATCGGGATGGGTTGAAACTTGAGGTGCGGTCTTATTATCGTGTAGACAGACTGCTTGTCAAATTTTGTCGCATTCGGAGCTCGTTTGATAGCCCAGCCGTTCAGTATAGCGGCACCGTTGCCGATATTTTCGTCGAACATTACGGTCTCAGAAACGCTGTGCCGGGCTGCCATCTCCCTCTCTTCACAACCCACTGCCACTCCCTCCGCTCCGGTGCTGTTGGATCGCGATCGGAGGGCTCCGAAAGCCTCCAAAAACCCCCAAACCCTACTCCTTTATTATATATACACACCCCCTTCCAAAAATGGAAGCCCTATCCCCTCTAGCCTCCTCCCACCTCGGGGGCCGCGCCACCACCCTCCCCTCCAGATCTGGCGCGCCTCTACCCGCGCTCGCCATGTGACAGAAGGACACTGGCCGAGCCGCCCGTCCGTCGGCGTTGTAGCCTCTCCCAGGCCGCCACATGGCGCCTCCACGTCCTCCCTGCCGCCCAGTGCCCATGAAGCCCGTACCCGGCCCGCCGTGGGACGAAGCGGGCCCAATAGCCGCCGCCGCAGCTCGAGGTGCACGCAGCCGCGTGGCTCCCTACTCCACGCCCTCCCGCCAACCTCGCCGTAACCTTCCGCCGTCTCCACCTCGCCGGCCAGCCGCTGGAGCAGCCTCCCACCGCCCCTGCACCTCCTCTCGTCGACAAGGTGCTTGCTCGAGCTCCTTCCGGCCCGCGTCGCCAACCTCCGCAGGCTGTGCTCATCGCCCCGCCTCCGCCGGACCTCCTCCGGCCAGATCCGGCGACCTCGACCCCTCCCTCCAAATTCGACGCAAGGGGGCCCGGTCCGCCCTATCCCCGCCGTCGTCCGGGCTCGTCCCGTCGTCGGAGTTTGCTACTTGTCGAGCTTGCGTTGTCTTCCCTCAAAGAGGAAAGGGTTATACCGCACAGTAGCGTAAGTATTTCCCTCCGTTTTTGAGAACCAAGGTATCAATCCAGTAGGAGACCACACGCGAGTCCCTCTCACCTGCACAAACAAATAAGAACCTCGCAGCCAACGCGATAAGGGGTTGTCAATCCCTTCACGGTCAATTACGATAGTGAGATCTGATAGATATGATAAGATAATATTTTTGGTATTTTTGGTATACAAACAGAAAGTAAATAATGCAAATTAAAGTAAATAGTTGATGGAAGATTAATATGTTGAGAATAGACCCGGGGGCCATAGGATTCACTAGTGGCTTCTCTCATGATAGCAGAATTCTATGGTGGGTGAACAAATTACTGTCGAGCAATTCATAGAAAAGTGCATTATTATGAGAATATCTAGGCATGATAATTGTATATAGGCATCATGTCCGTGACAAGTAGACCGAAACGATTCTGCATCTACTACTATTACTCCACACATCGATCGCTATCCAGCATGCATCTAGAGTATTAAGTTCATAAGAACATAGTAACGCCTTAAGCAAGATGACATGATGTAGAGGGATAAACTCAAGCAATATGATATAAACCCCATCTTTTTATCCTCGATGGAAACAATACTATACGTGCCTTGCTGCCCTTGCTGTCACTGGGAAAGGACACCGCAAGATTGAACCCAAAGCCAAGCACTTCTCCCATTGCAAGAACTAGATCTAGTAGGCCAAACCAAACCAATAATTCGAAGATACTTTCAAGGATATTATAAACATACATAAAACATTTCAGAAAAGAATCAAATGTTGTTCATAGATAATCTTGATCATAAACCCACAATTCATCGGATCTCGACAAACACATAGCAAAAAGATTACATTGAATAGATCTCCTCGAAGATCGAGGAGAACTTTGTATTGAGATCCAAAGAGAGAGAAGAAGCCATCTAGCTAATAACTATGGACCCGAAGGTCTGTGGTAAACTACGCACAACTCATTGGAGAGGATAGGGTGTTGATGTAGAAGTCCTTCGTGATCGATGCCCCCTCCTACGGAGCTCCGGAACAGGCCCCAAGATGGGATCTCACGACTACAGAAGGTTACGACGGTGGAATTAGGGTTTCGTGGTGCTCCTCGATGTTTTCAGGGTATGAGGGTATATATAGGCTGAAGAGGCACGTTAGAGGAGCCAGAGGGGGCCCGAGAAGGTGGGGGCGCGCCTACCCCCTGGGTGTGCCCTCTGCCCTCGTGGCCGCCTCTCTCGTTTCCTCGCGTGTACTCCAAGTCTTCTGTGTTGATATCGTTCCAAAAATAACTCTCCCAAAGGTTTCATTCTGTTTGGACTCCGTTTGATATTCCTTTTCTGCGAAACACTGAAATAGGCAAGAAACAACAATTTGCACTGGGCCTTGGGTTAGTAGGTCAGTCCCAAAAATAATATAAAACTGTATAATAAATCCCATTAAACATCCAAAATAGAATATATAATAGCATGGAACAATCAAAAATTATAGATACGTTGGAGACATATCAGAGTTTCCATGGCCAGCCTCCTTCTGCCCGCCGGGACCGCCCCGTCCCTAGACCCTGAAGAGCCGCAATCCAAACGCCTCTCCCTCCTCCGCTCCATCCCGCACAGATTCGGACGGCCCCGTCCAGTATGACCCCTGGACGACCCCATCCCTCGAACCAAACAAGCCCCATCCCGCCTGGATCCGCCCGTCCCCGTACCTCTTCATCCTTTGCTAGGTATAATTTTGGCTAAGTCCCTAGATTTCATTATATCATCTTGCATACTTTGACTACTTGTAACTTTGTGCATGTTTGTCCTATGATGGTGTATGACATCTCAAAATGTTCGTCTCGGAATGCTCTACATGATGATTGCATTTTCATACATGTTAGGATGCATCTTGCCATGTTACTATCTGTTGCAAAAGTGCTAAGTGTTGTTAACTGCGGAAAACTTATATAACTTGCTGATTTGTCTTTTTCATATCTTTTTGTGTGATTTTTGTTTGACCATCATGTCAACATGTTTTAGGGGCACAATCATGTCATCTTTGATGTGGGGCAATCCACTTTTCATGATATGCCTTGTGGTGAGTGAGACAAGCTTGTAAAGTGACCTACTCGCTGTATGATGTTTTCTGAGACTTCTTAAAAACTGCCAAGTCTGAAACTGTTATATTTTGACGGCATGTTTGCTTGATGCTACAGTCATATCCATGCACATTTGGGGATGACAAGTGACCATGTCTTGGAGACCATGTTATGATCTATCCATCAATGTCCTTATTTGCAATTATAGGTTGTGGTAGGTTGTCTCTTTCTTGCTCTCGAATTGCTACATAATGTTTCTGCTAGCCTGTTATCAGTAAGTTCAGTTTTGCCATGTGAATAACTAGTGTTATATGCATCCTATGACCATGTTCTCGCAATGAGTAGCTGCATAACCATGTCTTCTTTCTGTTGGTTATATTCACATGCCATGATATGCCTTGAGATGACTGCCTCTTTTCATTTTGAGAAGAGAATACGATGGGGTTATGTTTGACTCGTAAGTAATTCAGGCTCACTTAGCGGTCCTTACTAGTTTGCGACCGTTTGTGTAGATGCTCATCTTATTCTTGTACTCATAAGTTAGCCACCATATAATGCTAAGCCGTTGCTGCAACCTCACCACTTAACCTTTCCATACCACTTAACCTTTGCTAGTCTTGATACCCATGGTTATGGGATTGTTGAGTCCTCATGGCTCACAGATACTACAACAATAGTTGCAGGTGCAGGTTTCCGATGACTTGACATGAGAGCGATGTTTACTTGTGTTGGAGTTCTTTCTTCTTCTTCTTCGCCGATCTTGGGATAGGTTCCTGGTCGGCAGCTGCTACCTCTTGAGCTTGCGTTGTATTCCCTCGAAGAGGAAAGGGAGATGCAGCACAGTAGTGTAAGTATTTCCCTCAGTTTTTGAGAACCAAGGTATCAATCCAGTAGGAGACCACGCGCAAGTCCCTCGCACCTACACAAACAAATAAGAACTTCGCAGCCAATGTGATAAGGGGTTGTCAATCCCTTTACGGTCACTTACAAAAGTGAGATCTCATAGAGATGATAGTTTATATTTTAGGTATTTTTAGTTTAATAAAATAGCAAATAAAAGCGATAAAAGTAAAGTAGATGTTGATTGATATGTTGAGAATAGACCCGGGGGCCATAGTTTTCTCTAGTGGCTTCTCTCATGATAGCGATATTTTACGGCGGGTAATTTTTTTACTGTCGAGCAATTGATAGAAAAGCGAATAATTATGAGACTATCTAGGCATGATCATTGTATATAGGCATCATGTCCGAGACAAGTAGACCGACTCCTGCCTGCATCTACTACTATTACTCCACACATGGACTGCTATCCAACATGCATGTAGTGTATTGAGTTCATAAGAACAGAATAATGCCTTAAGCAAGATGAGATGATGTAGAGGGATAAACTCAAGGAATATGATATAAACCCCATCTTTTTATCCTCGATGGGAACAATACAATACGTGCCTTGCTGCCCCTACTATCACTGGGAAAGGACACCGCAAGATTGAACCCAAAGCCAACAACTTCTCCCATTGCAAGAACTATAGATCTAGTAGGCCAAACCAAACCAATAATTCGAAGAGACTTGCAAGGATATTATGAGCACACATGAATAGTTCAGAGAAAAACCAAATATCTTTCATAGATAACCTTGATCATAAACTCACAATTCATCGGATCTCGACCAACACACCGCAAAATAAGATTACATCGAATAGATCTCCTCGAAGACTGAGGAGAACTTTGTATTGAGATCTAGAGAGAGAGAGAAGAAGCCATCTAGATACTAGCTGTGGACCCGAAGGTCTGTGGTAAACTACTCACAATTCATTATGAGGGCGATGATGATGATGATGAAGGCCTCCGTGATAGATCCCCCTCCGGCGAAGCTCCGAAACAGGCCCCAAGATGGGATCTCCACGGGAACAGAAGGTACGGCGGTGGAATTAGGGTTTTCTCTCTGTCTACGGAGTTTCTGGGGTACGTAGACTTATATAGGAAGAAGGAGGGCACCCGGGGACGCTCGAGGGGGCCATGAGGCAAGGGGCAGGCCCTGGGAAGGGGGGCACGCCCCCCACCCTCGTGGGCAGCCCCTCGATCTCCTAACGTGGTTCTCAAGCTTCCTGTGCGTGATTTTCTCCAAAAATATCTCTCGCGAAGGTTTCATTTGTTTGGA
Source organism: Secale cereale (assembly GCA_902687465.1). Lineage (NCBI taxonomy): Eukaryota > Viridiplantae > Streptophyta > Magnoliopsida > Poales > Poaceae > Secale > Secale cereale. The sequence continues at coordinate 332,644,203 of LR738714.1, read as the reverse complement.
CTCCGTTTGATATTCTTTTTCTGCAAAACCCTGAAACAGGCAAAAAACAGCAATCTGGACTGGGCCTTTGAGTTAGTAAGTTAGTCCCAAAAAATGATATAGAAGTGAATGATAAAGCCCATTAAACATCCAAGACTTCATAAATAAAAGCATGGTACATTCAAAAGTTATAGATACGTTGGAGACGTATCAAGCATCCCCAAGCTTAATTCCTGCTCGTCCTTGAGTAGGTAAATGATAAAGAAAGAATTTTTTATGTGGAATGCTAACCAATATAGCTTTTCAATGTAATTTTCTTAATTGTGGCATGAATGTTCAGATCTGAAAGATTCAAGATAAAAGTCTATATTGACATAAGAAATAATAATACTTCAAGCATACTAACAAAGCAATAATGTCTTCTAAAAATAGTATTGCTAAAGAAAGTTATCCCTACAAAATCATATAGTCTAGCTATGCTCCCTCTTCATCACACAAAATATTCATATCATGCACAACCCCGATTTCAGCCAAGCATTTGTTTTCATACTCTATCTTTTCAAACCTTTCAACTTTCACGCAATACATGAGCGTGAGCCATGGATATAGCACTATGGGTGGAATAGAGGTGGTTGTGGAGAAGACAAAAAGGAGGGAGATAGTCTCACATCGACTAGGCGTATCAACGGGCTACGGAGATGCCCATCAATAAATATCAATGTGAGTGAGTAGGGATTGCCATGCAACGGATGCACTAGAGCTAGATATGAATGAAATCTCAACAAAAGAAACTAGTGGGTGTGCGTCCAACTTGCTTGCTCACGAAGACCTAGGGCATTTGAGGAAGCCCATCATTGGAATATACAAGCTAAGTTCTATAATGAAAATTCCCACTAGTATATGAAAGTGACTAAGCATGAGACTCTCTACAATGAAGAACATGGTGCTACTTTGAAGCACAAGTGTGGAAAAAAGATAGTAGCAATTGTCCCTTCTCTATTTTCTCTCATTTTTTTGGAGGGGCTTTCTCCCTTTTTTTATTAGCCCCTCTCTATTTTTTTGGGCCATCTCCTCTTTTTTATTGGCCTTTCCTCACATGGGACAATGCTCTCATAATGATGATCATCACACTTTTTATTACAACTCGAAATTACAACTCGATACTACAAGTATGACTCTACATGAATGCCTCCGGCGGTGTACCGGATATGCAATTAATCAAGAGTGACATATATGAAAAATTATGCATAGTGGCTTTGCCACAACTACGATGTCAACTACATGATCATGCATGGCAATATGACAATATGATGCGTGTCATATATAAATGGAACGATGGAAAGTTGCATAGCAATATATCTCAGAATGGCTATGGAAATGCTATGATAGGTAGGTATGGTGGCTGTTTTGAGGAACAATATGGTGGCTGTTTTGAGGAAGGATACATAGTGGGTTTATGGCACCGGCGAAAGTTGCGCGGTACAAGAGAGGCTAGCAATGGTGGAAGGGTGAGAGTGCGTATAATCCATGGACTCAACATTAGTCATAAGAACTCATATACTTATTGCAAAAATCTATGCGTCATCAAAATAAAGCAATCAACGCATGCTCCTAGGGGGGAGGTTGGTAGGAGTTAACCATCGCGCGCCCCCGACCTCCACACAAAGGTTAGCACTCTACAAATACCTCATTCTCTAACTTCGTCACATAGCGGTTCACCATACGTGCATGATACGGGAATCACTAAACTTAACACAAGTATTTCTCAATTTCATAATAACTCCAATAGAATGACTCTAATATCACTATCCCCATATCTCCAAACATTTACCAAGCATCCAACATCTCATTCTATTCAATGGCCTTGGTGTGAAAATTTTACTACATTGACATTGGATGTTTATCATGTGAAGACTATTTTCTTTAGCCTAAACACATTACCATGCTATTTTAATAGACTCTCAAAAGGATATAAGTGAATCATGAGAGTTCAACAATTTCTACAAAATATTACCACCACCGTGCTCTAAAAGAATAAGTGAAGCACTAGAGCAAAAACTATACAACTCAAAAGATATATGTGAAGCACATAGAGTGTTCTAACAATTTCTAGGCCATATTTAATTCTCTCAAATAGGTGTGTCCATCAAGGATGATTGTGGCAAACTAACAAGCAAAGACTCAAATTGTAGAAGACGCTCCAAGCAAAACACATAACATGTTGCGAATAAAAATATAGCTCCAAGTATAGTTACCGATGGATGAAGACGAAAGAGGGGATGCCTTCCCGGGGCATCCCGAAGCTTAGGCATTTGATTATCTTGAATTTACTTGGGGTGCAATGGGCATCCCCAAGCTTAGGCCTTTGCTACTCCTTGTTCCATAGTCCATCAAAGCAATACTCAAAACATGAAAACTTCACAACACAAAACTTAAGACAAAAATTCTCGTGAGCTCCGTTAGTAAAAGAAAGCAAACCACTACTCAAAGGTACAGAATTGAATTCATTATTTTTTTATATTGGTGTTAAACCTACTGTATTCCAACTTCCCTATGGTTCATATCCTCCAATACTATTCATAGATGCATCGGAATAAGCAAACAACACACGAAAAAAAGAATCTGTGAAAAACAGAACAGTCTGTAGGAACCTGCAGGTTTCGCCTACTTCTGGAACTCCAAAAAAATCAAACTAAATTGTTAAATTTGCAGAATTTGTCTTCCTATCATCTGCAAAAAGAATCAACTAAAAAGTACGCTCCAGTAAAATCTAAAGACTACTTTAGCTAGCGCTAACGATTCTGTTTTTCACAGCAAGATCATATAAACTTCACACATGTCTTCCCAAAGGTTCTACTTGGCACAAACACTAAACAAAACATGAAACCACATATAATCGTAGTCTAGATGCAATATTTATTCCCTAACAGCAACAAAAACAAAAAACATAAAATTGGGTTGCCTCCCAACAAGCGCTATCGTTTTACGCCCCTAGCTAGGCACGATACAAGATAGATATAGGGATAGCCATAGTGGTACGATATGTCGCGAAAGCTCATCTCATATTCCCTACGTTCAGCATCAAGCTTTCTTTGTGGCAAGCAAAAGTAATCAAAAGGGCAAAATATAATCGGACAAAAGTCCCCTACATCAATCTCGGGAGGAAGAGGTTCCTCCTTTGGCCCTTTGTAGTGGATAACCAGTTCATCATTATAGGCATTCTTTTGGCAGAAGGTCATAAGCCTTCGCTCAAGGGAGAAGCCTAACCCATTATTTTGAACAGCAAAATCATCATTTATCTCAGAAATTCTATCAATCAAGATCCCGGTAGGAACCTTTTTTCTAAGGTTTTCATTGAAAGCAACATGATCAGGAGATCGCAACCACATTAGGTCTTCTTGATTGAACAAGATAGCCTCTATAGGAGGTCGACCGACATCTACTCCATAATGAGCAAAGATTTCTCTGGCCTCTTTCATGATATATCTAAATTCATGAGCCAAGAAAATAGTAGCTGCATGCTTAACAAAAGAATGCTCAATATTGGAGAACTCCAAAAATATTCTCTGAATACAGGGGTGCATATGGATAAATTGCCTTTCAATTTCTACTATGAGCATAGATACGGCATCTGCAAGGCTACTAGTTCTATGAAGAATAGAGCCACCCATAGTGGGCAAAGCACCGGCACAAGTAAAGAAGTCTTGAAGAACTCCTTTTCCAATAATATTACCACTACCAACCCGGAACTTCTTAATATGTAAAGTGGTAGCTTCATCCGGGGGGTCAACATGAACGTTGCCCTCTACATTGCTACCCTTCTCGATAAAATCGTCCCCTATCTGAGACATGAGGGCGAGCAAGCAAGCAGCACACGAGCAAACAAGAAGCAAGCGAACGATAAACACACGGCGGAAGAAGGGCAAATAAAACGGCAAGGGTGAAGTGGGGGATAGGAAAACGAGAGGCAAATAAATGTAATGCAAAGGATAAGGGTTTGTGATAGGTACTTGGTATATGACTCTTGTGTAAGACTCCCCGGCAACGGCGCCAGATATTCTTCTTGCTACCTCTTGAGCTTGCGTTGTATTCCCTCGAAGAGGAAAGGGAGATGCATCACAGTAGCGTAAGTATTTCCCTCAGTTTTTGAGAACCAAGGTATCAATCCAGCAGGAGACCACGCGCCAGTCCCTCGCACCTGCACAAACAAATAAGAACTTTGCAACCAACGCGATAAGGGGTTGTCAATCCCTTTACGGTCATTTATGAAAGTGAGATCTGATAGAGATGATAGTTTATATTTTTGGTATTTTAAGTTTAATAAAACAGAAAATAAAAGCGATAAAAGTAAAGTGGATGTAGATTGATATGTTGAGAATAGACCCGGGGGCCATAGTTTTCTCTAGTGGCTTCTCTCATGATAGCGATATTCTACGGCGGGTAAACAAATTACTGTCGAGCAATTGATAGAAAAGCGAATAATTATGAGACTATCTAGGCATGATCATTGTATATAGGCATCACATCCGAGACAACTAGACCGACTCCTGCCTGCATCTACTACTATTACTCCACACATCGACCGCTATCCAGCATGCATCTAGTGTATTGAGTTCATAAGAACAGAGTAACGCCTTAAGCAAGATGACATGATGTAGAGGGATAAACTCAAGCAATATGATATAAACCCCATCTTTTTATCCTCGATGGCAACAATACAATACGTGCCTTGCTGCCCCTACTGTCACTGGGAAAGGACACCGCAAGTTTGAACCCAAAGCAAAGCACTTCTCCCATTGCAAGAACTATAGATCTAGTAGGCCAAACCAAACCAATAATTCGAAGAGACTTGCAAGGATATTATGAGCACACATAAAAAGTTCAGAGAAGAACCAAATATCTTTCATAGATAACCTTGATCATAAACTCACAATTCATCGGATCTCGACAAACACACCGCAAAAAGAGATTACATCAAATAGATCTCCTCGAAGACCGAGAAGAACTTTGTATTGAGATCTATAGAGAGAGAAGAAGCCATCTAGATACTAGCTGTGGACCCGAAGGTCTGTGGTAAACTACCCACAACTCATCGTGAGGGCGATGATGATGATTATGAAGGCCTCCGTGATGGATACCCCTCCGGTGGAGCTCTGGAACAGGCCCCAAGATGGGATATCCACGGGAACAAAAAGTAGGGCGGTGGAATTAGGGTTTTTTCTCTGTCTACGGAGTTTCTGGGGTATGTAGCTTATATAGGAAGAAGGAGGGCACCGGGGGACGCTCGAGGGGGCCACGAGGCAGGGGGCACGCCCTGGGAAGGGGGGCACGCCCCCACCCTCGTTGGCAGCCCCTCGATCTCCTGACGTGGTTCTCAAGCTTCGTGTGCATGATTTTCTCCAAACCCTGAAACAAGCAAGAACAACAATCTAGACTGGGCCTTTGGGTTAGTATGTTAGTCCCAAAAATGATATAAAAGTGAATGATAAAACACAATAAATATCCAAGACTTCATAAATAATAGCATGGAACAATAAAAAAATATAGATACGTTGGAGACGTATCAGCAGCCTGGGATAGCATGATGGATGTCGTTGTGATTTTCATGTTTTCATCTGTAGTCGGATGTCTTGTGTATGGTGTGTTGTATTCATGTGACAATTGTATGACTTGTATGTATCCCGATCTATTTATGTAATGTTATGATGTAATGATATCCATCTTGCTAAGAGCCCGATATGAGGTTGTGCCCCAATCACGAGTTCATCATGTGATCAGGATAGAATCGCATCTTGGGCGTGACAAGTGTCTTTCCTTTTTAAGTCAACATATTATAATTAAAATGACGTGGGGGGCATCCATGAAGCCACGTGGTACATGTGGAGGTGTTGTTACGACCTTCTCACATGGATTGATCACAGTGGCGTACTGCTGGTTCCAGAACACACACTGGTGGAGTACGTGCATGAAGAGATCATGTGCACGCACGCACTCATTCCCATGCACGCACACGCAGGTACACGATGGAATGCATTTTTGTAGGATGATCCACCCCACGTGATAATTTGATGCGTGTAAAGTCGTTCACTTAATGGATGATCAGTTAATACAACGCATGCAAAATGAGTGGACGCGAGGGAGGAAACAGTTGAGAATGACATTACTACCCCACTTCATGCATGCGAGTAGTTAAATCATGGGTTGCTACTTCCATTGGTCTCCTTTTTATTTTGTGCCAAATTTTTACCATAATTTTAACAAATAATGTATTAATGCATGTCATAAAAAATAATTTCATCGAAAACTATGTTCAAATGCGAATCCAATGACATAATTTTTTGTGACATGCATTAAAATTTGATTAGTTGATTTTTTGGTCAAAATTTGGCCCAAAATATGAAGTGGAGTAGTATTTAAAAATGGACACATGTAACATGATAAATTTTTGCATGGGTTACTGTTGGTGGCCTTTGTATTTAAAAATGGACGGAGCGGAGTAGTGTATTTATCTTAGCCTCGTAGGGCTATCCCAGCACCTACGCTCGCCTCCTCGCCTCTACCATCGGATCCATCCATGGATAATCCCTTAGATCACTGCATCCTGCGGGCTGCCCTCTCACTACGGCCCGCAGCACTGCCGCCTTTGAGAAAAACCAACATGTGTTTCAGAGGGGATCCATTGATCTAGAAGAACATATCAGTGGCGCCGGAGGACATGCCAGGGCTCCGTTGCAGGTGGTGGGCAGCAAGGACAAATCGGATTGAGGAAGCGTCACACAGATTGGAGACAAGTTCGAAGGAGTTGCGCCTGGCCAAGCACTAGGCGGAGGCACAAGTAGATCTCAGTAGAGAGATGCTGAGAAATGTCAGCATCTGGCAGCGTCGCGTTGACTTCAAGTTGGGGCTAATAGCAGAGATCATATTCACGGAATCGAATGTGGAGGAAAGAACACGCATGCCTGTGAGATGGGATGAGCAGCCGGTGCAACTGCCCAAATGGGCGGTAGGAGAAGCAAAATCGCAGAACCTGCTCCGATGGAGACGCTGTGCATGCATCGTTGGCGAGGTGAGCTGCCCTCCTTCCCCGCCAGCGATGCAGTGACCTACTCGGTTGCTGTTGCAGTGAACTTGCGGCCACATGGCAGTTTGCAACCGTGATAATCACTCCATCCATATGTATTGTATTTCGGCGAAAATACTTGGTTGTTTGGAAAAATATGGTAATTGATTTATCACGAGCTTTTTAATGCTTGGCCGTGACAATCACCCGATAGCCACAAGTCATCAGCACGTATGTCACACGCAATATGCAACTCTATCCTCGAGGAACTCGGAGGTCCCACCATGGATAGAAGCGCATATTAAAGACGCTTTGCAAGGTGGATATCATTACATCCTACAATTACATAATATATGGGGATACATACAAAGGCATAAAAATGCCACACGAATACTTTAAACATCATACAGAAGGGCAACATCCGACTACATATGAAAACAAACGAAAAACACAAATGACATCCACCCTGCTAGCCTAGGCTACCGACCAGGAACCTATCCGCTGATCGAATAAGAAGAAGGAGAAGAAATCGAGAGCAAGCAAACATAGCTCTCACGTCAAATCATCGCATTAACTGTACATGCATCTATTGTTGTAGTAATCTGTTAGCCACGAGGACTCAGCAATCCCATTACCATGGGTATCAAGACAAGCACGGCTTACTGGGTATGGAATGGTTAAGTGGTGAGGTTGCATCAAGTAACTATGCATTTATATGGTGGCTAACTTACGAGTACAAGAGTCAGAAGAGTAACTACGCATTACTGTCGCAAACTAGTAATGATCAATAAGTGATCATGAACTACCTGTGAGTCAAACATATCTGTGTTCTCTTCTCATACTACCTCGAAAATAGACTGTCACGGTTACGAACGCGGTTGGTATATTTTAAATAGGGTTTAGTGTCAAGTTCTCTACAACCAAATATTTAAATTTCCATGTCACCACATAACCACGGGCATGACTTTCGAAGAGATTTAACCCTAGAAAGGTGCTCGAACTTAGTCCAACACAAACTATCACACGCAACCGATGAAACATCCTCACACCGTGAAGAATATGGTGCTTACGATAAGGAATCTCGGTGGACAAGTCGCTCCTCAAAGGTAAAACTAATCCAGCAAGACCACCCAGTGTGTCATCAACCCGACAAGAGTCACGTGTCTCTCGTTCTTAGGTCACAACTGTCTATGCAAAGTGGACGATATCCAAAATACCATTAAGTTGCCCCGAGGCGGCACCACCAACTTCTAGGTAGCTGGATCAACCCTCATGAGGAGCACTAGCCCGGTTTGTTGATTAATTTCCTCGGGGTCCGGGAAGTCCCGATGCAAGTTTTAGTTGTTATTAGGCAAATGGTAAAACCAATGTTGGGCCTTGCTAGAAGAGTTCTATCCTAAGCGATTGGACATGCAGTTCCCATAATAGCCCACATCTGTTATGAGCGCTCATCAAGGAACATAACATCGGTATGATGGAAACTAAGATGGTAAGAGTGGAACAAAACACCAAGAAAAAGGCCGAGCCTTCCACCCTTTACCAAGTATATATGTGCATTAATAAAATAAGTGATGTTGTGATATCCCATGATATCCCTGTCCCCACATGGAACAACATACACTGCACCTGCAACTAGCAACGCTATAAGAGAGGCTGAGCAAAGCAGTAAAATAGCCAACAACGGTTTGCTAGGATGGTGGAAAAGGTTAGAAGCTGTATCATGGCAAATAGGGATGATTGAAAGTGGTAGGTAGCGCGACATAGCGATAGCATCGAGACAACTAACAAGCAAAGATAGTAGTGATATCCAAGGTAATGATCATCTTGCCTGAAATCCCGCTAGGAGGAAGATCGAGTCCATGAAGTAGACGAACCAATGTAGTCGGACGCATCCTCACAATCGCAATGAAACCGGGACTATCGAGAAGAAGCACAACTGGAAAGAAGCAAGCAGCACGGTAAACACACAAGCATAGACATGGCATGATGCACAACCAAGTAACATGCATGACAAGATTAAATGTTGATTACCATGGCAAGGGATGATGCACAAACCCCACATCAGAGCAAGTTTAAATGAGGCCGGAAACAACATACAACAATTTCGGTAAGTCCCCGTATGCAAATTTCGAAATTGGTTCTATTCTGATTAAAACATTAGGTTAAATTTGTTAAACAGCAAGTTAAAAGGCACCATGATAATCTACACATTTTTCTAGTAAAGTTACATATAAAGTTCATTTAATTCGAAGCTACGGACTAGAAGATATGAGCAACACAAGTTTAACATGGCATCGATGCAAAGTGCATGCAAACATCAACCACAAACACTCAAATTAAGGATGAAACATGACATGATGAAACTACATGCAAAACCAAGCAATTTTCATATAGGACATGATCACAACAGAGCAACGGTTCAACACCTACACACAAAGCAAGTTTAGATAACCATCTGCCCAGAACAGCAACTAGGCATATTCCAAGCAAAAAAAATGATGCTACAGGAACAAGATGGGCATGAAGTTGATATGCACTTAAAGTAAAGATAACATACTTCAATTATATTTTACGTTCATGTCTATAGGCATCAATATTAATTCAATATGATCCACGCAAAAAGCTACTTTATAAAACATATTAGGACTTGGTGAAAAACTGCGCATACATGTGAGCAGAGTTACAATGATGACATGTTGGAGGCATGAAACAAACGATATACAATAGCTATACAGGGCAAACAAAATCATGGCATGAATGCACTAGCTATACATGGAAAATCATGATTACTAAACATGACCATATAACTTCTAAATAAATGGCATTCATCAAGCCAAGTTGTAATTTTTTTTTTGTAAAGTTATAACAGATTCTCAGAGTGTGGTAGAAACACACTCATGATGTATACTTTGGGGCAAGAATTATATATGCTACATGGCATATCATGGCATGAAATTGAACATCATCATAGTCCAAAACATATTCAACATGCCTCTAACATGCGCATCTCCAAAGGAGCTACAGATCCATGGGTATCATCAAGCCAAAATGCATTCTTATATAACATGTAGTTTCAGACTTAGTGGAAATCAGGGCATGTCAGACAACAATTTCATGATGACATGTTTAGAGCAAGAAAGAGACATGCTACAACAAATTTAAATCGCAACCAAGGGCATGGCGTCAAAGTACTCATTACATAGAGCAAATCACACGAAGGAATCACATGCGTATGAGTTATGGATTAGTGAAAAACAATCTCACAAAATTGAATTTTGAACAATTTATGTGATTAATATCAGGATGCACTTTTGCAATAGAGATTATGACATGAAGATGAACTCTATTATACATGCAACAACCACCATCACGAAGAGCACATTCTTCAGATAATTTTACATATATAATTCATCTCCAAAGGATCAACATGCACAAAGTTGCAGACCTCTAAATATGCATATATGATGTGTAAAATCACGAGTAATGGTCAAAATTTGACCAAGACCTACATGAGCGCTGGATAACTAAATGACGCACGAGCATGGTATAGACAAGGCTTGCTCACCAAAAGGCCCGTGGGCCGGCTCACAGACAGATCTAGAAAAACCAGCGCGGTCTGGTTTGTGGGGGAACTGGGCAGTTGGTCCGGACAAACCGGTCGAACCGGTCGGACTAGGACGGTCGAGGCAGACCGGCCGGTCTTCACTGGGAAGCAGGCATCGGCGGGTAGAGGGCCTCGATGGTTGACGTCGACGATGGACGCGGTCGTACTTGGCGGCAGGGCGATCGGAGGTGGCTCACGGGCGCTAAACATGCAGATCCGGTCGCAGGGAGGGGCTGAGATCCCTCGGATCCGCAAGGAGGTGCGAAGGAAGCGGTGTCCTAGGGTCCGACGGCGGCGGCCAAAGAGGTGGAGGCGAGGCGGCGGGCTGCTCCGACAAGATCTATTCGTCGGAGGCAGCCGGCTAGCGGAAGCGAGGACAGGGGTGAGCAAGACGCTCAGGGTCGTGGGGATCCCCTCCCTCGAGCGATTGCAGGCGCGGGCGTCGCTCTCCCCAGGAGTGGTGCAGGGTTGGGGAGCTTCGTAGGCGGTGGTGTTGCTCTTGGTAGTCGACGGCGGCTCGCCGACGACGAGGTCGAGCGGGAGGAGGCGGGGCGTGGATGAGCGATGGAGGCGCTCAGGCGCCATGCGCCATGCGCGGGGAGCGGCGATGGTGACCCATGCCTGAATGGGCTTGGGCGGGCTCCGATCTGGACTCGGCGGGCCTCGCGTAGGAGGTGGAGACCGGGGCATGAGAGGCGCAAGGTGGTGGCTGGTGGCTGGGTAGGCACGGAAAACAAGGGGAGTAGGCGAGGTTTCCAGAACTAGGAGGGTAGGATGTCCATTTATAGTGGGAGGGCTGGGAGAGGGGGGTTTTCACTGTTTTCGGACCGTTCGATTGTCATCGGAGGGTTCGGATCGAAGGGTGTTTAGGTTAGGCTTAGGTGGGCTGATTGTGGTTGCGTAGAAGGCCTTGGGCTGAGAAGAGAGGGAAGAAGTGCAGCCCGGCAATGGTCTTCGCATACCAAAAATTCCGATATTTATCCGACTATAGTGCCGCTTATATTTATACTTTGGGGCATCAAACGAACTCCGGATGCGACGAAATTTGGCAAGCGGTCTACCTACAATATAACAAGATCGCATGCCCACCTTCACCCCATTCCGTGAATATTTGTATCCCACTTATAAAATAATATTTCGGATGTGCCGCGGGCGCGTGCGTGTGTGGTTGGAATATCCCAATGACATATGAGACCCACTAGCTATATTCCTCCCAATGACATCTGGGACCCACCAGCTATATCTTGGGATGCAAGGATTTGTGTCCTTATCTTGCTAACAGTTGGGACCTACCAGGTCGAAGTGTACGTACGGCTATTTGTTTGGACGCAAATGTGCACGTACATACTGGTCGATCGGTCTCTCTGCAAGGATGAACCATGGCCGAGTAAGTAGCGGCACGTGTCGTAGTATAGCCCCCGATGTAGCAGTTCAGGCAGTCCCGTCTAAATCGTGTACGCGTACCTACATCCACACGGCAAAAGATACGACCATGTACGTACATACGGACGTGGTCTCCAACGCATACAACAACAACGGTACGTACAGTGATACGTCTCCAATGTATATATAATTTTCTATTGTTCCATGATGGTATATTATCTTTCTTGGATGTTTTACAAGCATATTATTGCAACTTTATATAATTTTTTGGGACTAACCTATTGACATAGTGCCCAGTGCCAGTTGTTGTTTTTTTCTCGTTTTTACATCGCAGAAAATCAATATCAAACGGAGGCCAAATGCAAGAATTTTTTTTGGAGATTATTTTGGACCAGAAGACATCTAGTGGGCCACAGAAGCACCTGGGGGTGTCCCGAGGGGGGCACAACTCACCAGGGCGCACCCGGGGGCCCAAGCGCGCCCAGGTGGGTTGTGCCCACCTCGGTGGCCTCCCACACCGCCTCTTCGCCCTATAAATTCCCAAATATTCCGAAACCCTAGGGGAGTTGACAAAATCTTGTTCCAGCCGCCGCCAGTTCTAGAACCATGAGATCCAATCCCGAGCCCTTCTCCAGCACTCCACCGGACGCGGAAATCATCACCGGTGGCCATCTTCATCATCCTGACGGCCACCACGATGAGGATGGAGTAGTCCACCCTCGGGGCTAAGGGTTTGTACCAGTAGCTATGTGTTTCATATCTCTCTCGTGTTCTTGAGATGCACAATATTGATGTATCGTGGGCTTTGTTAATATAGTCAGATCATATGGTGTTTTCCCCTCTATATCTTGTTGTGATGAATTGAGTTTTCCCTTTGAGATTTCTTTGGATTGAATACTTTTATGGATTTGAGAACACTTGGAGTATGTCTTTCTATGAATACATGTGGTGGCAATGGGGTATCATATTGATTCACTTGATGTGCGTTTTGGCACTCGACTCGTGGATTCTCAAGGTGACATTGGGGTAATCTATGCATAGGGGTTGATGCACGTTCTTGTCTTTGTTTCTCCGGTAGAAATCTTGGGGCACTCTTTGTTGTTCTTTGTGTTGGATTGAGTATTATGAATCCGAAATTGTTTGATGCATTTCATTTAATTAACTCACTAATACTCGCAGTGACATTGGAGTATCTAGGTGACATTAGAGTTGGTTGATGTGTATCATATGGTGTTATTTTAATACGAACTCTTAAATAGATCGATTGGAAAGAATAGCTTTGTGTTATTTTAGTACGAACTCTAAGAGAGATTGATTGGAAAGAATAGCTTTGAGGTGGATTCGTACCATATAAACAATTTCTTATGATGTTCTCCGCTAGATGGGAACTTTGGAGTGATTCTTCGTTGCACGTTGAGGGATGGTTATGTGATCCAATTATATTAGGATTGTTGAGAGATTGCACTAGCGAAAGTACGGACCCTGGGCCTCATTTTCAAGCATTGCAATATCGTTTGTGCTCACTTTTGTTACTTGCTACCTTGCTGTTTTTTATTGTTCCTATTACAAAAATCAATATCTACTATCCATATTACACTTTTATCACCATCTCTTCGCCGAACTAATGCACCTATACAATTTTCCATTTTATTGGGTGTGTTGGGGACACAAAACACTCTTTGTTATTTGCAGGGTTGGTTGAGAGAGACCATCTTCATCCTACGCCTCCCACGGATTATAAACCTTAGGTCATCTACTTGAGGGAAAATTGCTACTATGCTACAAAACGCTGCTCTTGGAGGCCCAACACGAGTCTACAAGAATAAACTTGCGTAGTAGACATCAAGCTCTTTTCTGGTACCGTTGTCGAGGAGGTGAGTGCTTGAAGGTATATCTTTAGATCTTGCAATCGAATCTTTTAGTTTCTTGTTTTATCATTAGTTTGGTCTATAAAAAAACTACAAAAAATGGAATTGAGGTTCCATCATATTATACATCTTTATAATGTATTTCGTGGAAATGATGGAAAGGAAAATTGTTCGCAATCGTTAGAAGAAGAATCCTACAAAATGTTTGGCTTTGAATCCATGAATGATGAGCATGATTGCAATGTTGCTAGTATGAATTCTTTGAATATCCATGATACTAGTGATATGCAAAGCCATAAGCTTGGGGATGCTATATTTGATGAAGATAATATTTTTAGTCCCCTATATTTTGATGAGAAATTTTATTATGATGAAAGCATGCCTCTTATTTATGATGATTATATTGATGGAAGTGGATTTGGAGAGGTCATGACTTTATTTAATGATAATTCCACTATTTTGGAAGAGGTTCCAATTAACTATGATAAGAAAGTTCCTATCTATGATGATTATGGTCATGAGGTATGTGTTATAGAGAATAATTATAAGAATGAAACTTGGCATCATGATTTTAATTTTCAATCCCATGATGGTTACTTTGTTGAGTTTGCTCCCACTACTATTCATGAGAATAAATTTGCTTATGTGGAGAGTAATAAAATTTCTATACTTGTGGATCATGAAAAGAATGCTTTATGTGATAGCTATATTGTTGAATTCATTCATGATGTTATTGAAAATTATTATGAGAGAGGAACATATGCTTGTAGGTATTGCAATAATATTAAGTTTCCTATATATGTGTTGAAAGTTTTGAAGACATGTTTGTTTTGCCTTCCAGTGCTAGTTGACTCTTGTTCCCAAAAATTATTTGCTCACAAAATCCCTATGCATAGGAAGAGAGTTAGACTTAAATGTGCTAGACATATGCTTCATGATGCCCCCATTATGTTTCAATTCTTTACTTTCATGTGAGTGTTGACACATGATTTTAGCATGGTCAAGAACACAATTAAGATGGCCTCAAATGAAAAAGTGTTCAACGTGAGAAAGTTCTATATCTTCAAAAAGAGAAACTTTGATATTTGGGCCATAGCCATCCAATCTCATCTCTAAGGCCGAAGTTGTGTTCGAAGTACTATGATTTGGTATTCATAACACTATTCGGCTGATTATGCCCCCAAGACGGCCTCAGAGGAAAAATGATCTACATGAATTGTCTTCGTCTCATCGAAACCATCGATTTTGAAATAAATATTGTGCCAATCCGAGTCCGTATGCAAAAGTTAGAGGCAACACTTCTCGGACCGGTCCTGGGAGAAAAAGTGATGCGAGGGACCAGACACCTATATAGGTGGTGTTTGATGGGTCACGTGAGTTATTCTGCCTTTGCTGGCTGAATGAAGCTTGCCAGAATGGAGACCGTGCCAGCGTGGAAGCTTGCCGGTGTGATGCTGGGTTAGAAACCTTGCCGGGTGGAAATCTTGCCCGGGTGAAACCTTGCCGGTGTGTGAGCTTGACGGGGTAGAACCTTGTCGGGGTGGAAATCTTGCCGGGGTGAAACCTTACCGGTATGTGAGCTTGCCGGGGTAGAAACCTTGCTGGGGTGGAAATCTTGCCGGGATGAAACCTTGCCAGTGTGAAAAGCTTGCCGGGGTGAAACATTGCCGGTGTGAAAGCTTGCTGGGTAGAAACCTTGCTGGTGTGAAAAGCTTGCCGGGGTGGAAAGATTGTCGGGCTGGAGGCTATCAGAGTCAATCCGACTAGAAGTTAAAGATGACCTCTTAAAGTATTGAAGATGACCTTATTTGAAAATTGATCAACGAGAGAATTATTCATCTCCTCAAGGTGCACAAATTTGGTATTTTAATCTTCTTAATCGGAGGTCATATGCAAATTCCACGGCCTGTGCAAGGAACAAAACTGAAGTTTGGACCAGATTCGGGCTGAATCCGAGTTGGATTGGAATTAGAATTGTAGGACGTGAATTGATGTAATTTTCTTGTAACGGAAGTCTAGATGAATCATTTACTTGTACGGGATGTCCAGCCCCTCTCATATATGTTGGGGGTGACGGCCGATTGAACACACAATTGAACAAATCAATATACTACTTTTTCATCTACGTTTTATCTCTCCACCGTTTTTCTCTCTCGTTCTTCGCTGTTCTTCATGTTTGAGAGCTGCGAATATCGAGGCTCTAGGGGCGAGCGAATCGACCTAGGTGAAAGATCATGGATGTCGCCTAGAGGGGGGTGAATAGGCGCTTTAAAATAATTACGGTTTAGGCTTGAACAAATGCGGAATAAATCTAGCGGTTAATTTTTCAAGCACAAAACCTACAACAACTAGGCTCACCTATGTGCACCAACAACTTTTGCTAAGCAAGATAAACAACTAGGTGATAGCAAGATATATGACAAGAAACAATATGGCTATCACAATGTAAAGTGCATAAGTAAAGGGCTCGGGTAAGAGATAACCGAGGCACGCGGAGGCGACGATGTATCCCGAAGTTCACACCCTTGCGGATGTTAATCTCCGTTTGGAGCGGTGTGGACGCACAATGCTCCCCAAGAAGGCACTAGGGCAACCGTAATCTCCTCACGCCCTCGCACAATGCAAGATGCCGTGATTCCACTAAGGGACCCTTGAGGGCGGTCACCGAAACCGTACAAATGGCAACCCTTGGGGGCGGTCACTGAACCCGTACAAAGTGCTTGAGGCGATCTCCACAACCTAATTGGAGACCCGCCACTTGCCCGAAGCTTTACACCACAATGATTGAGCTCCGAACACTAGCAAGGTTGGGGCTACCTCCACAACTTAATTGGAGGCTCCCAATGACACCACGAAGCTTCACCACAATGGAATATGCCTCCGCGTTGACCTCAACCGTCTAGGGCGCCCAAGCACCCAAGAGGAACAAGCTCAAGGGCACCAAGCACCCAAGAGTAATAAGCTTCTCAACTTGTAACTTCCACGTATCACCGTGGAGAACTCAAGCCGATGCACCAAATGCAATGGCAAGGGCACACGGAGTGCCCAAGTCCTTCTCTCTCAAATCCCACCAAAGCAACTAATGATAGGGAGGAAAATGAGAGGAAGAACAAGAAGGAGAACACCAAGAACTCCAAGATCTATATCCAAGGGGTTCCCCTCACATAGAGGAGAAAGTGATTGGTGGAAATGTGGATCTAGATCTCCTCTCTCTTTTCCCCCAAATACTAGCAGGAATCCATGGAGGGATTGAGAGATAGCAAGCTTGAAGAAGGTCAACAATGGGGGAAGAACACGAGTTCAAAGGATAGAGTCCATTGGGGAAGAAGACCCCCTTTTATAGTACCACACGAATCTGCCTGTTACAGCCATTTTTACACTGCAACGGTACAATCGCTTGAACCACCGGTACTTTCGGAATTCACGGGTTCCCCTTGCAGAAGTGCACCAGCGGTACAACCAGTGGAGCTACCGATAGTACCGGTTGGCCGGAGCCAACCGGAACTACCGCTCCACCACAGCCCAACAACCGCCTCTGATATAGATGGGTTTCACCCCATAGCAGTGGTTGGGGAGGTGGTTGAGCCGGTAAAACCGCTGGACCAGAGTCCCGAGGAGGTGGAGAACTGGGTGGTACAACCGCCGTATACACTGGTAGTACCGGTTTTTAAGAGCAAACCGTAACTACCGCTCCACCACCGCTCTACGACCGTATCAATAACAGAAGGGTATCACTCCTAGGCGGTAGTACGAGCGGTGGCTTAACCGGAACAATCGGCCGAGCGGTACAACCGCTCTACACTAAAACCACTGCCACAGAAAGACTACGAGGAAACACTAAAACCAGAACTGCCATCACTTCTGCAAATGAACTCCGAATTGAGCAAACTCAAGCTTGTTGGATAGAGGAAGACGAGTAGCATCAAAACAGCGGCTAGTTATAGTAAGAAGAGGTAGGGAGGTATGTCTAGGATATAGAGGAGTGAACCCTCCATCAGAGAAGAACCGACATAACCTCCAACATCGAAAACATCATAGAAGATGCATGAGAGAACTCTGTTTTGGATGAACTTGAGCCTGACATCAAGATGACCATAAGCTCCAAATCTCACAAGTAGAAAGACCAAACAAGAACCAATAAAGATGATGCAAGGATGCAATGGTTTGAGATCTCTACGAACGATACGATCAAGCTACTCATCGAGAGCGCCCCTTGATAGTACGACAATCGATCCTATAACCCGGTCTCCCACAACTACCATGGGAGCGGTAAAATAGAAAACCTATCAAGGACAAACCTTTGCCTTGCACATAGTCCACTTGAGCTGGACGCTGACGATCTTGAGCCCCCAAGTTGGACCACCTTTCTTGATTGCGTTGGCTCGGTGAAGACTAGTAGGTTTCTCCCCCATACACCACTATGGGTGAGCCACTCTTCGACACATCTTCACAATTTCATTGTCACCACAATGAACGGCGAGCTTTAAGCACTTGATCTCTTCATGATGCATCACTTGAACTTGCACACCACAACCTTGATTTGATGTCATCCTCCATGGGTTGTATATGATCTACCTCTTGAAGCAAGCCCATGGAAGATAACCTAACCCCACATAGAACTCTCACAAAGACTATGGGTTAGTACACAAAGCGTAATTGACAATGCTTACCATACTATGGGATCGCTTGATCCCTCTCGGTACATCTTCTATGCTTTGTGTGTTGATCAACTTGATTCACTCTTTGACTTAGTCTTGATAAACCTTGAATCTTTCCAACTCTCTTCATTTGGATGATGTCTTGAAGGTAAACATGAATGATAACACACTCTTCTTCTTCAAGACATGCTTGCAATAAGCTCAACACTCACAAGACCAATATTTGGATAATTCCTTAATAGCTCCTCGGGCATCACAAACTCTCCTTGAAACCAACATATGGACTCCAAGAAAAGCCTATGGACAAACCCTTCAAATATAACTCAAGGCAACCATTTGTCCATAGAGATTGTCATCAATTACTAAAACCAAACATGGGGGCACCGCATGTTCTTTCACTAGGGCAACCCATTGCCTCCGCACTCTGTAGCGACCCGACCCGAATGGATCAAGTCTCTGTGCTTAAGTGTCATCCCTGGATCGGTATGCTGACACACACATTACTCGAGGATTTATAACAGAGGGAAATCTCATGTATAACATAACGTAAATACTATTACCTCAATCGACATAGCGGAAGTAACAACAAGGTTGTGGTGTGCCATCAACACCAGCGACAAAGTTGAGTGTAGACATCGCAACCCTAATGTATCACTTACTCATCTGATAATTCCTGCAACATGAGACGTTGCAGCCATGTAGGTCATTACGTTGAATGTACTAGAAATTCACACCACAGAATATTGATGAACAATGTCTATCTCTATATGCATCATTGCCTAGTGGAGGCTGTAAGGTTTATTTTGCATAAAGCTAGGTTTTCCTTGTACCAAAGGAATAAATTTTATTTACTACTCAGTTGAATTAATCAATATTGAGAATGGTACCCCCATCTCAATTCCCAAAGTTAACCAAAGTCATTAATAACCCAACAAATTAGTTATATAGAGTGTTGAGATCAGTAAAATATTCCACTTCTACATACTGATAGTTGTCGATAACCGTGGACACGGCTAATCATGATCAGTTTGTACACTCTGCAGAGGTTTGTGCACTTTTCCCCACGAGACTCGATCGCCTCCGTTGAATTTCTCGCACTGCATGGTGTTTGAGAACTGGATGACCGAGACACAGTCTTTCAGAAGCATTTACTCTTTACCCCGGATGGACCGGTACACCTACATTCCCCCTACATCTGTTAGTCCACCACTGAAAGAGCTCACACAACATAATCAACTATGGCAGAGCCCATAATGGCTTGTGGCTGCACATGGAAGTTTCTAGGCATGAAAATATCATATGATCCCTTTGAGCCTGGGTGGCATTCCAATAGGATAAGCACACGGTACCCCCGGGATTCCTAGGACAACACTGGTATATCCCAGGTGCCCGGGCAAACCACTGGTATATCCGCAGGGTGCCCCAACCAATCCACCTAGATGTCTATTAAAGTAGCCACCTTAAGTTTCCCTTAGTTAATATTACTCTCGCAGCTTTCATGATTCTCACATACCAATCCACGTCTAATAGCATGGCTAAGCAATAAGTAACAAAGCGTATATTGCCTTTTGGGTTGATCTCAGGTCATTCGGTTCCTACCTCACGAACTACTAAGCAATACCACATGTGATCAAGTCCTACTCATGCAATATTTGAGGATAGAACTAATGCAATAAAAACTGGGTATTGGAAAGTATGATCAAAGTATGAACTTGCTTTGTACTGTTGATGTTGATTCTTCGCACTCATAACTATTGATAGATCTACTCGTCACACTCCGATCAATCTAACGTAATCAATTAATAGTATCCACACATAAGCAATCATGAAAAAGAATCGAAAAACAGAACTCGAAAAACTTCGAAAACAAGAAAACGACTTTTGCAACAGAAAACAATTTCTAACAGTACCAAAATTAAGTGAATTTGTCCTTATCAGAAAGTTTAGGTCAAGAGCTTCGAAATGAATCAACTCAAACGGAGTTACGAAACTCAAGTTATGACAAAAAGAAGTTTGAATATGAATTTGAACAAATTTTGAAATTTTAAAGTTGCAAAAAGTTTGTTTGATAGATTCAATAGATAGGTGGGATCAAGAAGAAAATCTAGGCATTGGTTTCATCTTATTTGGATGAACGGGTAAAAAGTTATGGCTATTTGGAAAAATCAGGGCCAAGCTGTTTTACGGAAGAAAAATAGCTACGGCTAAGAGAATTCTATGGGTAATGTATAAATACAGAGACTAATTGACAATCTAATTATTTTACCATACTAGACTAGAAATAATAAGATACGAGAGTATAAAAAATACGAAGAAAGATACCTTTATAAGGTACATAAAAGACGACTTCGGAGAGAGGAGACGACTTCCAGAATTCCCGCCGGGGAGAAGAAATAAATTTTTCTTTTGTGAATCTAGCCAAACCAAAATATTGGTTTAACCCAAATTCGAATATTTTTTGGAGACTCTATGGGTCTATATTTATAGGCTGAAAAGAGGCTTAGGGGTCAAAGGCTAGGCGATGTGGGACTAAACGTAGACGAAATAAACGAAACAGGGGAAAAACGCATGGGCTAAAAATCAACTCTGCCGGCCGCGCGCACTCACCGCCGCTGCATTTTTTTTCTTTCTTTTTTAAAATTTCGGCCAAAGTACAAAAAAAAAGGGATAAAAAAAAAGCTCACTAGGCTTGGCCCAGGTAAAAAAAATGGGGCGCCGCTGCCACTATGCTGCGCATGTGGGCGACATATAGTTAGCAGCCGCACGTACAATTATTTTTATAAGAAAACAGAAAAGGAAAAACTAAATAACGATAATAAAACAAAATTTTACATAGGCATATTATATATCAAAATTTTACATGATCATTTTTATAGAGTCAAATAAAATCTGCAGAAATTTAAATAAATCAAACAGTCTTTCTCGTTTATTTAAAATTCAAATTAAAATATTTGAAAATACCAAAATTATTTAAAAACAATTTTTCTCCAATTTTCTACTATAGGGAATCATTTTACCCTATTTTCCATATATTTTATTTTTGGAGAAAAATATTTTGAATAAAACCCAATAACTCAAATTTGAAAATGAGTTTTCAAAAATACTTCAAAGGAACTTCCAACTCATATTTCTTATAATTTGAAGAAGTCATTTTATCTTCTCTCATGAAAATCATTGAGTTGCATAAAGTTTCTGAATTTGAAATATTTACAAAATGGAATTCAAACCTTTTCAAAACCCTTTTCATTTATTTAAATGGAAGAAGTCATATCAACTTCACTGTAGGGTTTTGTGTTGAATTGGATTTGATTTCACGGAGATCATAAATGCAAAGTGAAAGCTTGGGAAAGTGATTTCATTCCCTCTCATTTAACTTTCAAAAGTTTCAAATTTCACTAAATTTCACACAGCACATCACACAAGCTATCAAAACTATCTATTTAATATAACATTCCAAAATTTAGAATTTTGGGATGTTACACACTACCTGACGGGGTCCCTCCCGGGTGTGCGGGGGTTCGGGTCTCAAAAGCGCCCGCCGACTATCATGTGTATCGCGTTGTTGGTCGGGTCTCCTTCAACGTGAGCTGCGGTGCATCACCCCCAGCGTCGAGGGTACACGTGACTTGTTCGTGTGTCAACACACTTTTTGGCGACTCCAGTGGAGACTAAAGATCAATCATCATCTTCTACCATGTCTGATCTTCCCAAGCCATCTGAGGTAGACGCTAATAACATCATTAAGCCCGGTCTTGATGATATATCGGCCGATCATCGCCAAATTATGAGGAGTACAAGAAGGTGCGCGAAGAGAAGGAGTTGCAGGAGTTCCTTGCAAAGTTCAAGAAGGATCGCCAAGGCAACATCACTTCGATTGAAGAAATTAGGTTCTCTCCTCTTCTAACCGAGCATGTTAAACCTCTGTGAGTACTTCCTTTTCTCCTCTGAAGTGGGCTGAGATTGAGAGTCGTATTGCTGATGGTAGTAATCTAGTATATCAAACTTTCATAGAAAATACTAATGCTCAGAAGAATATATCTCAATCGTCTAGTGACAATGGTGGTGTAGCAGCATTGGCACCTCCCATGCCGGTGGCTTATTATCCTACCCATGCAAATCAGATTGTGGCTGCACCAATTCGTCCTATCATGAGCATGCCAGGTTTGGGGGCAACGCAAAACCAAACCCTACCTATAACTACAACCACTCGACCACTACCAAATAATGGGTCGACATACATGCCGCAATTCCTACCTACCGCTAGTAACCCTACTCCTCCTATTCCACTGCCACAAGCTTCCTCGTCTACTATGGATGATGGTCTAGCTAATCTTAGAGAGGACATGGCTAAGATTGTTCGAGGGAATTTTGGAGTTGAGTTACCTCGGAATCGGATTTACCAAAAGCCGTACCCCGGGTACTTCGATGTCATCCAGTGCCCTACAGGATATAAAATTCCAGATTTTGTTAAGTTTAATGGAGAAGGCACAAAAACCACATGGGAGCATGTTAGTCAAAATTTAGCACAATTGGGTGAGGCGGGCTCATTGAATGAATAGAAAGTGTGTTTGTTTCCTTTATCATTAACTGGTACCACATTTTTCATGGTTTTCTTCTTTACCACATGGTTCCGTTCGGGTTTGGTCGCAGTTAGAACAAAAATTTCATGATCACTTTTATAGCGGCGATAATGAACTCAAGTTGTCATATCTAACTTCGGTTAAACAGAAGCATGATGAATCGGTCTCCGATTACGTCAAGAGATTTAGAGAAACAAAAAACCGGGGTTATAGTTTGGAGATAACTGAGAGAGACTTGGCAGACCTAGTGCTGAGTGGTTTAAGAACTCCCATTAGAGAAAACCTAGAAGGCTATGAGTTTTTAAATTTCAATCAAGTCTTACAAAGGGCTTTGACTTAGGAAAGCCGAAGCAAAGATCTCAAAGAAGTGCATAGATACAAAGCCGATCATCCAAACATGAATATGGTTGAATATGATAGTGATCACTCAGACGATGAGGGTGATATTTATGCTACTGAATTTGTTTGGCCATCTAAAGCGAAACCCTTCACTTGCAATGATCTGAAACCGATTCGTAAGAGTCGTGATGAAGGGATGAAGTTCACTTTTAACATTGCTAAGTGTGATAAAATATTTGATGCTTTGCTGCAGGCTAAGATTATTAGAATATCTAATATTTTACGGCCATTTGAAGAGCTAAAACGGCGCACATATTGCAAGTATCATAATTCTTTTTCTCGTGCTACTAATGATTGCAATGTTTTTCGACGACATATACAATCGGCCATTAATGACGGACGATTGAACTTTTCTAAGATGCAAATTAGTAAACAACCCTTTTCAATGAACACCATGGATTTGGAGGGGAAGAAACTACTCATTCGGCCGGAACTAGCCGAATATGCTAATAAAACTAATGTCATTGTTGGTGAGCCAGGAAAGACAAGAAGGCCGACAAGGTCTTGGGGGAGACAGGTTGTGCTTGATAAGCAACCCCATGGCAAGGAAGTGATCAAAATCACCATGAAAAATCCTACACTCGGGGGGCAAGCACAGGCGTAGTAGGACAGTCGAGTTAAATTTGTTAAGTCCAAGAGTCCTGAAGTTGGCAAGTGGAAGATGAATGTAGCTAAAGTCCAGCGCAAGAAAATCGAGCCAACTATTGATATGTTTGTTGTCCAAGTATGCCAGTAAAGCGGCCGGTTCTAGCTCTAACCGGCCATCAATTTGAAGCATTCAAGGTCACCTCCTCGGGAAGAATTTCGGCATCATGCAAGACCATATGGGTCGTGGGCACTAGGACCACGGATGCCGCCACCCTCCTATGTGCCATACTACATGGGAAACATCAATGGAGGATGGTGGCAGCCCGCAATGGCCCCTTTTGCTTTTCATCCGGGTTGGGCAGAATCAAAAAGACCCTTTCCCGAGAGACTTTCTTATCCCACACGAGGTCGTTTAAACAATGGTGTCAATCGGCCAATGTAAGATAATCAAAAAGGGTTGGCAAGCAAGTGTGGTGTGCTAAATCACCAAGTGCTAAAATATCAGAGCCTAGCGAGCAAAAGGAGAAGAATAATAGTGTTGAAACTATTATGACAGGCACTAAAGAGTTAACGATCAAAGAGTCGATTATTGTTGAAAATTGGGCTAGTTCCAATAAAAATGTGGTTTTTGTCCAGCAAGGTCCCATGGCTAATGATCATGAAGCTACCACAAGCAAGGCCAAGTCGAGGGATCCAAAATATACTTAGCCTAAGTGGTGTCCGTCCGTTCTGACCAAGGCACAAAAAAGGAGATTGCAGCGCATGAGGAGTCAAGCTATGGCAGAATTGGAGGATGAAATTTGGCCTATCTTTACCTAATAACAAAGCAAATTGGGTGTCTTCTCATCCGTCATGGTATTTTGCAGAAAAGTCCCTCGATTTTAGATAATTCAACCCGCAGTCCTGTTTTAAGTAAAATCGAATCGTTTTTCCGTATTTTACACAAAAGTCCCTGTGTTTGCTTGAAATCAACCCGCCATCCGGGTTTAAGTCACTCCCGAACCGTTAGTTTACATTTTTCGAAAACCCACCTGATGTTTTTGGTAATTCATCCGCGGATCATATTTAAGTCAAATAAATAATTTTTTAAATCATCCATATCTTTTAAACCATAACTCGGATTTGAACATGTTATATATGAAATTTGATTAGAAAAACATGTTGAACAATAATATGAGATTATTTTTACCTGTTAAGTATTTTTAAATATTATTTTGGAATATATTTAAGTCAAACAAATGATTTTCTAAATTATACATATCTTTTAAACCGTAACTTTGATTTTAACATATTATATATGAAATATTATTAGAAAAACGTGTGGAATCTAAATATGATATTAATTTTACCTGTTAAATATTTTTAAAATATTGTTTTGGAAGCTCCATTTTTTCTTCCGTACCGGCGGTAATCCGGATTACAAATAAACACCCCACTATAACCATATAGGGAATATAAAACATCAATAACTACACATGCATACCTCCGAAAAATGTCATAGGGTAAAACAACAGATTTATCATCGCGAGAGTGAGAGAAAGCGATTGAGAGAGAGGGAGGGAGAGGGAGGAGATAGGGTGAGAGAGACGCCTTAGGATTAACCATATTCAAACACGTTTTGTTTTGTTTTGTGTGAACACCGAGGCCATCGTCGGCGAGTGTGAGAAGTAGGACAAGCGGGAACACAAATATGATGCCTTGCAAAAATAAAGGAAATGGAAATATTATGGTCTTGAGTGATGGTTCTTGGGTTACGAGTGTGTGTTATGTTTTCTCTCCCGTTGCAACGCACGGGCTCTTTTGCTAGTGGTACGTACAAAACAACTATGGATGCCTAAACAAATACTAGGTGCGGTGTCTACTACATCTATCACGGCAGCACCTACACCACCAAAGAAGGACGATGCCACTACTATTACGTTGTCCCCACCACCAATTGATTCCACTTCACTCGGACAAATTTCATAATCGATAAACACGCCCGAGGAGGAAGATAATATGTTGGATTATGAGCCTGCACTGGTCCGTGAAGGTATGTATATCAATATGGTGTATTACATACCCGCTGAATTTGTGCTATAGATGAAGAAGGGGAAGTAGCTCAGCTATATTTTCGTCCTAAAAATGCTATATTCGAGAAGCCAAAAGAACAAGTGACACACTTGAAGCCATTGTTCCTTAAAGGTCACATTAATGGATCGTCAGTTGCTAGAATGCTTGTCGATGGTGGTGTTGTGGTGAATCTTATGGCATATTCGGTCTTCAAAAAATTGGGTTTACCTGATGAACAATTGATCAATACCAATATGGTGCTTAATGGATTTGAAGGAAAAGAGAAAACTGAGGCCAAAGGTGTGATGTATGTGGAGCTTACGGTTGGGAACAAAACTTTGGCTACTGTGTTCTTTGTTGCTGAGGTGCAAGGTAACTGCAACGTCATACTAGACCGTGATTGGGTTCATGCAAACCAGTGCGAGCCTTCCATTATGTACCAGTTTTTGATCCAGTGGGTGGATGATGAAGTGGAGGTCATTCATGCGGATAATTCGGCTAGGGTTGCATTGGCCGATGCATCGGTGGATTGGCAGCATCCCAATGCTACTTGCTTGACGGGGCGCGACTTATCCGAATTTGATTTTCTCGGCGCCACCAAGAATGGCTTTGTGCCCGTCTCTTTAAAGCCGACTGAGTGCATCGGCTCCAGGGAATGATATATTTAAATGGATTCTAATTCCGAGTGGTTACAGAAATGTCTTATAAAATATCAGTCTAGTGAGAACGGTATGTATGAGTCTATAGAGGAGTTAGATGATATGGATAAATTAGGACAATGTTTTACGTCGGTCGATCCATTAGAAGAGATAAACATAGGAGATGGTTCAATTCCTAGGCCGACATTTGTAAACAAAAATTTAAAAGCCGATCATAAAGCTAAGTTGGTAAGCTATTAAAAGAATATGTTTGTTGCTTTGCATGGGAATATCATGAAATGCCAGGTTTAAGCCGAGTGCTGGTGGAGCATCGGTTACCTATAAAGGCCAATTTTAGACCATACAAGGAATCGGCCAGAAAGTTTAATCCGAAAATGTATGACCGGATCAAAAAAGAGATCGGTCGTTTGCTCAAAGCTAATTTTATTAGACCTTGCAGGTATGCCGAGTGGATTTCTAACATTGTACCAGTAGAGAGAAAAAGCTCCGGCAAGTTGAGGGTGTGCATTGATTTCAGAGATTTGAATAGAGCTACACCTAAAGATGAGTATCCCAAGCCAATAGCTGATATGCTTATTAATGATGCTTCTGGACATAAGATCATTAGCTTTCTTGATGGTAATGTGGGGTATTACTAGATTTGTATGGCCGAAGAGGACATGTCCAAAACGGTTTTTCGATGCCTTGGTTTCCTTGGTATATTTGAGTGCACAATGATGACCTTTGGATTAGAGAATGCCGGCGCCATGTATCAAAGGGCTATGAATTTATTTTTTCATGATTTACTTGGTGTTATAATTGAAATCTATATTGATGATATTGTTGTCAAATCGGATGTTTTTGAATCTCCCTTAGCCGATTTGCATTTGGCTTTTCAAAGAATGAAGAAATATGGGCTAAAAATGAATCCTTTGAAGTGTACCTTTGGTGTATCGGCTGGGAAGTTTCTGCGTTTCATTATTCCTGAAGATGGCATAGAAATTGATCCCAAAAAGATAGAGGCCATACAGAAAGTGGAGGCTCCAACATGCAAGAGAGATATGCACAAGTTCCTTGGCAAGGTCAATTATTTAAGAAGGTTCATAGCTGTCAGGGAAAGTTGATGCATTCAATCCTATCCTTAGGTTAAAGAATGATGTTGATTTCACTTGGGGGGCAAAACAACAAGAGGCGTTCGATATGATCATGAACTATTTGTGCACTCCTCCGGTGATGAAAGCGCCCAAGCATAGGGAACCCTTTAACCTTTACATTACAAGAGAGAAAGGCGTTATTGGTGTTGTTTTGACTCAAGAAACTAAAGGAAAAGAGCATGCTATTACATATTTGAGCAGGCGTTTATTGGACACTGAGACAAGGTATACATTTATTGAGAAACTATGCCTATGCTTATATTATGCTTGCACAAAATTGAGACATTATTTACTGCTGAGTGAATGCATAGTAGCATGTCAAACCGATGTCATTAAATACATGTTGCATATTCCAATTCTTAGTGGTAGAATTGGCAAGTGGGCTTATGTTTTGATTGAATATGATTTGGCTTATGAATCTAAAAATCCATGAAAGGCCAAATTGTTGCTAATTTTATTATTGAGCATCGTATTAATGACAAGCATAATGTTGACATAAACCTTATTTCATTAATACCTTGGAGATTATATTTTGATGGTTCAGTTTGTAGCAATGGCCAAGGTGTTGGTATTGTTTATATATCTCCTCATGGTGCTATTTTTGAAGCCTCATGCCGCTTAGAATAGTTTTGCACAAATAATCAAGCCGAATATGAAGCATTGTTATTCGGCTTAGAGATGTTGCTTGCCATAGGTGCAACACATATTGAGGCTTTTGGTGATTCATTATTAGTAGTGCAACAAATATCCAAAGTCTTTCAATGTTCTGACGAATCACTTAATGTTTATCTTGATAAATGTCTAGATATAATTTCTACTTTGGATTATTTTAGCATTGCTCATATATCTAGACATGACAATTGGAAAGCAAATGAGTTGGCACAATAAGCATCCGGCTATCATGTTGATCCTGGCATGTTTCATATTTCTGAAAAGCCGATGTCTAGTCTTGCCAACATAGGGGAGGCCGAACCGGAGCCCATCATTTCGCCCACTAATGAAATATTCAGCGCAGAAGAAAATCAAGACTAGAGGAAACCATCATTGATTATTTGTGTGATCCTAGTAGAAGGGTGGACAGGGCTGTTCGGCGTATGGCTTTCAAATACACAATGAGAGATGCTGGTCTCTAACGCCGAATAGTTGATGATGTTCTTTGAAAGTTCTTAGACGAGGACCAAGAGAGAGTTGCTATGGGAGAGGTACATGAAGGTATTTGTAGCACTCATCAGTCGGCTCCCAAGATGAAATGGTTACTACAACGTGCTGGGTTTTATTGGCCGACTATGATTAATGATTGCTTCAAATATTATAAATGGTGTGAAGCTTGTCAAAAAAATGGTTATATTTAGCTGGCTCCTGCTGCTATGTTACATCTCGTAATCAAGCCGTGGCATTTCAGATGGTTTAGACTCTATTGGGAAAATGCATGTGTCTCGCTCGAAGGGGCATCGGTTCATTTTGGTGGCAACCGATTATTTCACTAAATGGTCTGAAGCAGTACCTCTGAAGAACATGACACATATGTTATGGAGGTAATTCAATTCATAATGGAGCACATTATTCATAGATTCGTTGTTCCTCAAACGCTAACTACAGATCAAGGTTCATCTTTCATGTCACACCAAGTCAGAGAGTTTGCGAAATCTTATAACATAAAGTTGCTCAATTCCTCTCTGTATTATGCCCAAGCTAATGGACAAGCTGAGTCTAGCAATAAAATTTTAATCAAGCTCATTAAGAAGAAGATCGAGGATAATCCAAGGAGATGGCATTAGTTGTTGTCTGAAGCTTTGTGGGCTCATAGAATCTCAAGGCATGGTGCTACGAAGGTGACTCCATATGAGCTAGTATATGGTCAAGAAGTTGTTTTACTAGTGGAAGTAAATTTAAATGCCCCGAGAATAGCCAAATAAAATGATTTATCGGCAATAGAGTTTTATAACTTGATGATGGACAATATTTATGAGGTTGACGATAAATCTTTGGCTACTTTGAAGGCCATAGAGAGAGACAAGTTGAGGGTGGGAAGAGCTTACAATAAGAAAGTCAAGTTTAAGAATTTTCAAATTGGTGATCTCGTCAGGAATGTGATTCTACCGATTGGTTCAAGAGATAGAAAATTTGGGAAGTGGTCTCCAGGTTGGGAAGGTCCTTTTAGGATCGCAAGAGTAGTTCCTTGAAATTCATATTTGGTGGAATCCATACAAGGGGCATTGTTACCTCGAGCTCTCAGTGGCAAGTACTTGAAGAAATACTACCCGAGTGTGTGGCAAGAAGCCTAAGTAGGGAATGGCCGATATACGATTATCGCCCTTAGCACAAACATGGATGATACATAATTATCACCCTGAGAAAAATAAATGGCCGATGGAGTGTTACATCGTCCTTAGAACAAACAATGTACAAGTTATTTTTCAGCACACAAGTTTTGCCGAAAAACAGGAGGGCATGTGTTGACACTAGATTTTAGCATGGTCAAGAACACAATTAAGATGGCCTCAAATGAAAAAGTGCTCAAAGTGAGAAAGTTCTATATCTTCAAAAAGAGAAATTTGATATTTGGGCCATAGCCATCCGATCTCATCTCTAAGGCCGAAGTTGTGTTCGAAGTACCGAGATTTCGTATTCAGAACACTATTTGGCTGGTTACGCCCCCAAGACCGCCTCAGATGGAAAAATTATCTGCATGAATAGTCTTCATCTCGTCGAAACAATCGATTTCGATATAAGGGTTGACCCAATCCGAGTTCGCACGCAAAAGTTAGAGGGAACACTTCGCGGACCGGTCCTGAGTGAAAAAGTGACCAGACACCCATATAGGTGGTGTCTGATGGTTCACGTGAGTTATTCGGCCTTTGCCGGCTGAATGAAGCTTGCCAGGATGGAGACCATGCCGTTGTGGAAGCTTGCCGGGGTAGAAACCTTGCCGTGGTGGAAATCTTGCCGGGGTGAAACCTTGCTTGTGTGAAAAGCTTGCCGGTGTTAAAGCTTGCCGGTGTGAAATCTTGCCGGGTAGAAACCTTGCCAGTGTGAAAAGCTTGCTGGGGTGGAAAGCTTGCCGGGGTAGAGGCTGTCATAGTCAATCCGACTGGAAGTTAAAGATGACCTTGTAAAGTATTGAAGATGTCCTTATTTGAAAAAATGATCAACGGGAGAGTTGTTCATCTCGTCGAAGCGCACAAATTTGGTATTTTAATCTTCTTAATGGGAGGTCATATGCAAATTCCATGGCCTGTGCAAGGAACAAAACATAAGTTTGGATCAGATTCGGGTTGAATCCGGGTTGGATTGGAATTACAACTGTAGGACGTGAATTGATATAATTTTCTTGTAAGGAAAGCCTAGATAAATACCTTACTTGTACGAGAAGTCCATCCGCATCTTATATATGTTGGGGGTGACAGCCGATTGAACACACAA
Organism: Secale cereale; assembly: GCA_902687465.1. Taxonomy (NCBI): domain Eukaryota; kingdom Viridiplantae; phylum Streptophyta; class Magnoliopsida; order Poales; family Poaceae; genus Secale; species Secale cereale. The sequence continues at coordinate 332,612,817 of LR738714.1, read as the reverse complement.
TCGAACAAACTAATATACTACTTTTTCATCTACGTTTTATATCTCCATCATTTTTCTCTCTCGTTCTTCGCTGTTCTTCGTGTTTGAGAGCTGCGAATCCCGAGGCTCTAGGGGCGAGCAAATTGACCTAGGGCAACCCATTGCTGCCGCACTCCCTGACGGGGTCCCTCCCGGGTGTGCGGGGTTTTGGGTCTCAAAAGTGCCCGCCGACTGTCTTGCGTATCGCGTTGTTGGTCGGGTCTCCTTCGACGTGAGCTGCGGTGCATCACCCACGGTGTCGAGGGTACCCGTGACCTGTTCGTGTGTCAACAGAGAGCATCATTGAAATCATCAGGCCTAGCTAAAAGGCATTAAAGAAAAGCACTTGTGGGAGACAACCCAACATTTACCCCTACTGATTTAGTGTGTTCACATGATTATTTTACTATATTAATCATGTTTTATAGCTTTCGTTTCAATAAAGAGCCAAGTAAAGCCTTTGGGATAGTGTGGATGATAGTTGACTTGATTCTGTGCAAAGACATAAACCTTTGCGTCTAGTGCTGGAATTTCTATGCTTCACTGGAATGCGGTAAAATTTTGAATTTTTTACAGATGATTTATATACAAATTTACTATGCTTTCCTAATTTGTCAGAATTTTTTGAGTTGCAGAAGTATGACATTAATTCAGATCTTTACAGACAGTTCTGTTTTTGACAGATTTTGTTTTCAATGCATAGTTTGCTTGTTTTCTAGTTTCTATGGCTTATATTGGTCAATATAAATTGTAGAAATGATATTTTATAGTAGGCATTGTGTGAGAAGAATTATGAATCTTGTCTTTGACAATACCCAAAGTGACTGATTTTCTTTATTATACTAACCCATCTCATGAATTTCCGTTAAGTTTTATGTGATTGAAGTTTTCATGTTTTGGGTGAGATGTCGGTACGAGGAGAAGAAGGAGAAGGGAGACCCTAAGCTTGTGTATGCACAAGGCACCCCAAGGTAATATTCAAGGAAAAAACAAGAAACTAAGCTTGGGGATGCCCCGGAAGGCATCCCCTCTTTCGTCTCCAACATAATCGCTAACCTCACTTGAAGCTCTATTTTTATTCGTCACATGATATGAGTTTTGCTTGGAGCGTAATTTTATTTTATTTTGATTTGCTTGCTGGTATTTAGAATAATGTTTCGCATATTTTATTTCAATAAAAGTGTCAAGGATAGCCTTTACCATGCTTATTTTGCAAGACTATATGTTGTTGTTTGAAAATAGAAAGTTTTCTAGCATTGTCTGAATTCTTCTGGATGGTCAGGACGTGATAAAATATTGAAATTTTTACATAGTGAATATTAATAAGTTCTCTGTAACATGGTAAATTTTCAGATTGTTTGAGCTAGGGAAGTATGAGGAAAATTGCACTCTTTATAGACTATCATGTTTAGACAGATTGATGTTATGTTTGCATATGTTTGCGTGCTTAATGATTCTATTTGAGGATAGGAGTATTAAATACGTAGAGGCATTTATTATGCAATGTTAAATTATGATTTTAGTGATTTTCTATAGTAGATAATGATAAGGTTTGAAATTGATTTATACTAACTAATCTCATGAGTTCTTGTAGAGTTTTGTGTAGATGAAGTTTTCAAGATTTAGGGAAACCGTGATATAAAAGGAATTAAGGAGACACAAAATCTCAAGCTTGGGGATGCCCAAGGCATCCCAGGATAATATTTCAAGAAGTCTCAATCATCTAAGCTTGGGGATGCCCTGGTAGGCATCCCACCTTTCTTCATCAACAATTATCAGTTAGTATTGGTTGAGCCTAATTTTTTGCTTCTTCACATGATGTGTGCTATTCTTGAAATGTCATTTTGTTTTATTTTTGTTTGTTGTTTGAATAAAATACTTAGATCTGAAAGTTCTTTTAATAAAAGAGAGTCTTCACTTAGCTACCTATTTACATAACCACTCGCTTGATATTCACTTATATCTTTTTGGAGTAGTTTGTCAGTTGCTCTAGTGCTTCACTTATATCTTTTTTAGCATGACGTTCTTTAATAATTTTTGTAGAAATTCTCTCTTGATTCTCTTAGATTATTTTGAGAGAAAGAAAATTTTATGCTCATGTTCTTCACTTAGATATGTTTGAGCCTATCAAAAAGCAACATATGAAACTAGTCCCAAAGTGATAGATATTCAAGAAGGATATAATAAAAACTTTCCTGAAGATCATTGGACAAAATAAAGTTGATTCTTTGTAATAATTTTGCGATATGATGATAGTGATATGTGAGTCATGTTAATGAGTAATTATGTTTTAGTAAGACCTGGAACATGATGGCACACGTTTCCACACCCGTAAGTAATGATATAACAAATAGCACATAACAAACAATGTAAGTCGGTGCAACAAATTTGAGTTTAGTAAGATCTAATCAAACTTAGGCCCATTTGCTCGTAATTTCAGCTACAAATCACAATTTTGAACATCAAACTATTTTTATAAGTTTTTGGAAATAGCTTGAAACAATATATAATTTTAGATCAGACAAGAGGACGTGCCCAGCTAGCAATCAAGCAATAGTGAAAGATATCTTGTAAAAACACCAAATGTACACAAAAATTACATTTTCTTCGTGTTTTTCTCTTTCAAAAATTGATATGCAAAAAAATGTTTTCGGAAGAAAGGAATGAGAACACAACATAGACCATAGGATACGGTGTTGTGTCAGAATTCCGTGTGTCGGTGGCTCGTTGCAACCTTCTCGGGAGCCGCTTATTATATCATGCATGGCGGTGCACCATGGTACACCACAACCTCTTTCTAGTAGCCCCACCACAAATCCATATTTTATGTCGCAACCCAAGGAAGTGGTAGTCCAAAGAGAATATATTTGTCCACACATATGATAATGACATAAATTTTGATATCATTGAATACATTACAAAACAATAAGAAAGATACCAAATATTCATATCAAAATAAATTGATAAAAGCTATGAGGAGTTCTCAAGTAAATCCAAGAGAGTGTGCAAATTGCCAAAGCCTGTTGAAAAACGAGTTATATATATTACACATAAGATAGTTCCTTTATGGATATAAAAAAAACCCGAAAGAGGGCGGATCTTTGGCTCGCCCAACATCAAAGCGGGCAAAGATTTCTTATGTCATGAATGAAATTGGTATAATCGAATACAAACCAATGGACAATTTATCTAGAAATAATAGCACATAATTCTTTCTTTGCTATATCAGTCAAAGAAAAACTTCATACGTGTCACACGTAAATCAGAAATTGACATGAAAACAGTTCAAAGATCACATTAGCATGTATCTTCCAGCAGAGAGCTAATAAAGATGTGGCATGTAATAGGGGAAAGTATGTGTACCAAAGGCAAGAGAATAATGTTGGCTATCAATATTTCTTTTTATATTAGCAATTAAGCTCGTACCCAGAATAATTGAGAGAGTCCTTTTGTTGAATCCAACTAAACATCTACACCCATGACACAAATCACAAAGATCTTGAGCAAGCTGGAGTAGAACATAAAAACCATACCATGCCAGAATTCTACAAAACAATTCCGAGCGAAGTCTCACTTATTCAATTAAATCAAGGTCTGCGGTGGTGGACACTTGAATTGCTCTCGTGTCTTCTTCTAGACCTCGCCTCCTCCATGATCCTCCCTAATCTAAGAAGCTATATTAGATAGAACGGCGAGGGTGTAGGAGGGTACTGGCTTAGGTGCACCTCCTCTGCACCTTCGCTGTTGGGGTAGCCGCCGCCTCCTACTCCTCGTCATCTCCCATGGCCGTTGTCGCCATTGCTTCGCCTCCTGTCGTCTCTACTATCATGAAAATAAGATGATAAAATAGATATTGAAAAACATGGGAGAGGAGGTGGGCAACCAGAAACAGACGACCACTACAGCCGAAAGGGGATAGATCGGAAGGGCGGCGATGGTGCATCTTCCACGCCGTTAATTGCGTGAAGGCTGCACCATGAATGTAGGCGCTCTGCCTCTCGCCCTCCCCATCCTCCCGTATGGAGCACAGGAAAGCTGGATGACCTGGTCTGGTAATGTACGATGCTGGATTTGGGCCTTTGACCTTATGATGCAAGTACGCACAAAAACGGTAGATCATTCTGTGGATCTGCGGCCCACAAAACGGTGTCTGAAACCTGCGGTAGTTAATAACGTGAAAGTTCAATCCTGCATGTAGGTAATAGTGATACGACGGCTTAGAGCTCCAAATCGCTGTGGAGGCTCCTAGGTGGCTCAGTTTTACTGTTTCTCAATATTGATGTTAAGGTTTGTGATTCCGTATGCAAGCACGAAAGTCAATAGTTATGCAATGAAATTACATCCTACTTGTTGTGCATTATTCTGTGTTAGTTATGCTCAATGCTCGCTTATGTGATTTTTTGTTTCTTGGTTGGTTGCTTCCCAGTCTATTTGCTAGACTCCACTAGTACTAAGTAGAAATACTACTTGTGCATCCAAACTCTTTAAACCCAATTTTGCCACATAAGTCCACCATGCCTACCTATATGCGGTATTCCCGTGCTATTCTAAGAAAATTTGAATGTGCCATCTCTAATTTTCAAAATAAACTTCTCTTTTGTGTGCCCGTACTGCTCATGACGCGGTAAGGGGTGGCCGATATTTTTCCATGCTAGATGTGTTATTCTCAAGATGAGTGTTAATTCACTTGTCATTGCACGGGAGTACGAGAAAGGTATTAGGGATGCCCAGTCCCGAAATGAAAATTGAATTTACTTTATGTTGTCAAATAAAAAAAACCTTGGAAAGTGTTGGTATGGAGGGCACCCGTGGATACGGTTAGCCATGGATTGTGAAAGAATGGTGGAAAAGGGAAGAATCTTTAACTTCTGTTAGGGAACCGCCTCTGATATATCTAGCATGCAAAGTATTGGAAACTCTAAGTTGTTTTTGTTGACGGGAAAAGTACGCCTCTAAAAAAATTATCTCTCAATTTAAGCTATGAGCCCTAGCACCTCTACAAATCCCTACTTCCCTCTACGAAGGACATTTATTTTACTTTATGTAATTTTTATTTTTATTTGAGCCTCCATCATCTCTTATAAAGCACCAACTAAGGGGCACTATGATCGTACTTGAGCATTGGATGTAGCTAATATGCGAGTGTGTTTCATGAATGGATCAAAGATTGAGCATGATGGTCTAGGGATAACTTGTTTTAGTATTGATTTTTTGAAAGACATGGTTACTTGTTGGTACGCTTGAGTATTAAAGTCTTCATGCCAAAACTAGACTATTAGTTTGAACCATATAAAATTCCAAATGTCCATGCTATAAAGAAAATAATATGTGATGAACATGTTAGGAGGCATTCGACATCAAAAATTCTGTTTTTATCATTTACCTACTTGAGGACGAGCATGAATTAAGCTTGGGGATGCTGATACGTCTCCAACGTATCTATAATTTTTCACTGTTCCATTCTATTATATTATCATTCTTGGATATTTTACAATCATTTTATAGCAACTTTATATATTTTTTTGTGACTAACCTATTGACATAGTGCCCAGTTGTAACATCCCAATTTTTACTAAATTAGGATGTTATTAGATCAATCGTATGCATCTCATATTTTTATTGCATCTTTTGCTATTTTGTGAAATTTGGATCATTATGAAACTAAAGGCAATTATTGGAGTGGAGATAACATGACTTCTCCCCTATCTTTAAAAATGTTTATATTGTCCAGAATAATCTTTCCAGTAGATTTGATATGTTCTAGTATTTTTAATATTCTCAAAAGTATTTTATTTGTGGTTTTATTTGCTGCTGGAGTGACCAAATGCATCAAAATGATATTTCAAAATTGCATTAGTATTGGAACTAGTGTTCCTGTAGTTTATTGTTGTAGATCTACTTTTACTGCTTGTCTAGGTATTTTTATTTAGATGTTATATTGTGTTTTTTTAATTTTTAATTTCTGTTTCTGCTGCTGGATTAAAAAAAGAGGGGAAAGAGCAGCGAGCCGGCCAGCAAGCGGCCCAGCCAGCCAGCCGGCCCAGCAGCGTGGCCACCGCGCAACCTAGGCCACCTTTCGCCATGTGAAGCGGTACGCACAGCAGGGCGCCCTACCCGACCCGCGCAGCACCCGACCCGGCGCCCCTCTCACTGCCAGCGGGCCCCGCGCCACTTTCCCCTACCCCGAGCCGGAGCCATCGTGCCGCACCGCACGCTCGAACGCCGAGGCCGGCCCGGGCCACCCTGGTGCAACCCGAGCCCGAGACCCCACCGCACCACTGCACCCTCTTCTCCATCTTCTGCGCTGCCGCACATGAGAGCTAGGGCAGAACTGATCTCCCGGTGGAGCTCGAGCCGCCGCTGTCTTCTCCGGTCGATTCCGTCACCGTAAGACCATTCCCAGCCGCATTGACTACTCCGTTCGAACCCCCTCTCAACGCTGCACCTTCCTGACATCTCCTTGTCGCTGAGATCGCAGCAAATCATCGGGAACAAGATCGTCCGCCGCCGCCGGAGTTCGCAAGTTCACCGCCGCCGGTACAGTGCACCCCGCCGTCGTCCGACTTCACCACCGCTTCTGCCACTCACCGTCGCAGCCGCCCGTACCTTCACCTTCGCTGGAGCACCGCCGGAGGGCCACCACCGCCACCGCCCGACCGCCGCCGCCGTTTTCCCCTGTTCTGGTGAGCACACGCGCACACCACATGCCTTCGGCCAGTCGTCTACAGACACGTGGCACTCCGCTAGAGGACGAGAACAGGAGTTGCTACAGTTCATGCTTTTTCTGTTTTTTTTCTTCAGCTTTTCCTCTAAACTTCAATTAGCTATAACTTTTATTCTGTTTGAATTTGAATCAAATCTTCCGGAGGCCGTATCTTTTAAACTGTTTATCGGAATCGAGTGTTTCTTTTTGCATTTTGACCGTAGTGCCATGTAGTTGATCTGTATGTGTTGTTTTGCTGCTGTTGTTGAATTTTAAAATGATTTTCTTGTTGTTGGCTTTATTTTGGCTTTATTGGAGTTTTGGTGATTGATTGTTATATTGTGTGAAACGTGTAGATTATCCGGAGTGCGACGCGAGCTATTGTCAGGAGTGTGACTTTTTGAATCAGAACCAAGGCAAGTTACATGTTGATCATCCATTACCTATTGTTTTCCTATGCATTGTAGGTTATGCCACACTATAAATTTATGCATTATAGGATTTTTATAATTTGAGCTATATTATCGAGCTATCTCCCATCTTTGCAAATCGTGGTAGGTATAGTTTTGCTATGCTTGTAGACGGAGATGGTTCCTGTATACATAGAGCTTATGTGAGGATTATTAATATTTAACAAACTGAGTAGTAATTCAGGACTTAACTCACCTCTGGGCGGAAGTGGATTGATGGGTGGTTTCAAGAACATCATGGTTTATACACTCTGAATGTAAGTGGACGGCCGCCCAGGCTCAAAAAGACCAGACAGACTTAATGACTAGTAGCTTCCATGCGCGAACACTAGCTAAATGGGCTCTGGCTTAGTTGAGTAGGTTGTGGGATCCTCGCCCAGGTATGCTAGCAGATGTAGATATGGATAGGTGTATCGGCTGCCGGGGGTGGAGGTGACTACTTCTGATAGACTTCATCTCGATCTCCGGGTTGAGTCTAGTGGGTAAAGTGTGCAAAACTCTGGAGAGTATTAAAACTAATCATGATTAGCCATTTCCCCGGTTATGGATATTTTGAGCCACTATGGCATTACAGTTGTTGGATGATCTTGACAGATGTGAAACTTAATAACATTTGTGGGCAACTTAATAAGTGGGTAGGTAGGAGTTGATTTTGCCAACTCAACCTTGTGCATTTAACTGTAGTAATAAAAGAACTAAATGAAAAATTGACTAGTAGGTAGTTACGAGGACAAAATCAGCTTTCCGCAAAATTAAACCCCAAGCCTTCCTTTGTTGTTCTATGCATTTACATGTAGGTCTGCTTTATTACCTCTCCTATGTAACTTGCCAATACATTCAATTTATTGACCTATACGGCTGCAACGTCTCATGTTGCAGGATTTTCAGACAAGGAGTAAGGTACCGTTAGGGTCGCGAGTCTGCACTCAGCATCGCCAGTTGGGCTATGATGGGACTCATCGTTATTTTCTACTCCTTTCCGCTGTGTGATTGAATAAGAGCTAGCCATGAGCTATGCAGATTGTTTTATTTTATATACTCTGGATCATACGTTGTAATAAATGATGCACTTGTATTCTGGTATTCATCTATATTGTGTGTCCTAGCGAGTTTGATCCAAGGACTAGCACGGTAAGCACAAAGACTCAAATCCTTCGAGGTTTGGTCGCTACAGATGGTATCAGAGCAGTGTGTTGACTGTAAGACATGACCCTAGAAAATGGATTAGAAATGCCATAGTGTCGGTGTACTAAAGTAGGGGTACCTTAGTATCCCGAACTTGTGCACGGGCAGTTGCAGCGTCCCGTGGCAGGGCTAGCCAGGCGACCGCCAAGATCCTCCGAGGTCCCCTTTGGACCATTCAAGAACAAAGTTTTTGAGTCAAAAAGACAAGGCCCCGGCAAGAGGAGCTTGCCGGGAAGGCCACTCAAGGCACAGAACCATTCAAAACACAAGGCCCCGGCAAGAGGAGCTTGCCGGGAAGGCCATTCAAGGCATATCAAGAAGCTTGCCGCGACGCGCCACGCGTCCCGGCAAGACCCGGTGAGCGGAAAACTCCCGGAAGAGACAAGATAGCCACTGCGGCAAGGTGCTTGCCGCGGCAAGCTTCCACTCGGTGCGCACGCTCCAGCGCATCCACCCACGTGTCGACCTGAGACCCTTCCAGGCGCACGTGGCGGAAGGCTGTGCAGCCAAGGGAACACGGTGGCAAGTGGCGATGACATGGCCACCGTCGTGGCGGACGGTGGCGCCCTGACGGTCACTTTTTGCACTGTTTGGGGCGACGGCGACGGGCATTCAATGCCCTTGTCCCCTGCCGTCAGAGTTAGGTATAGAGCACTATACAAACACTGTTCCAACTACCACCCATTTTACGTTTTTACCCTCATCTATGTTGCCACATGTCGGTGACCCCTTTGACCTATAAAAGGAGGCCCATGCGCACATAGAAGGGGTTCCGATCATCGATCACTCTCGCGCTCGGTCTTGCCAGCGGTTAGAGAATACTATAGCTCTCCTCGCTCCCGAGCAAAGAACTCAATACAAACCAAAGCAGGAGTAGGGTTTTACGCATCCGTGCGGCCCGAACCTGGGTAAACTGCTCGCGTGCTGGCCTCGATCCGCTCTTTGTGCATCCTCCGCCCCCTTGCCGTATCGAAAAGGGGCTCCGGTCCCATATGTGTTCGTGGGCGATTAGTTTCCCCGACATATTTGGCGCACCAGGTAGGGGGTTGCGTCGAGGTTGTGTGAACCTGATCCGGCGTTCACGCGAGCGAAATCTTCAGCATCTTCATCGACATGCCGCCGAAGAAGAAGGCTTCGGAGGCAGCAGGCCCGTCTGCGTCGATCCAGCCACCGCCGGAGCCAACGGCTGGGGGGGTAGATGCCGGCGGAAGGACGGACGTCGGCAAGGAAACTCACGGCGCTGCCAAGTCCAAGGACAAGACGGACGACCGGGCACACTCCAAAGCCTCGGTGTCCGTACACGCACCGCGTCCATCTCAGGAGGCGCGGGACCGGCAGCGTCGTGGTACTCAAGGTACCATACGCTTGCTGGGCCAAGGTCAAGCTGGCGGATCTCGGGATGCTCAAGGCCAGCATGCACATCAACACGCCGGCACGAGCAAGGCGCGGTCGCCGAGATGGGAAACTGCTCCTTCTAACGTAGTTAGAAGTCCGAGCATATCCCGCTCCTCGCACCGTTCGTCGCCGTTACCCGCCACTCCAGCAGAAGCTCTAGCTCGAGCTCAACTGCTCCTCGACTTCCCTCCAGCGGCAGACAAGGACGACGACTGGAGGGCTACCATCCAAAGTCTCATCGCCTTCGCCAACGGCGACACCCCGCAGCAGCCGAGCACATTGCGGCCTCGGCAAGTCAGCCAGGCGCAGGCCGATGGTGACAAGACCGCCGGGGGTGCAACCACCGTGCACTCCCCGCCATGAAGGCCAAGATCGCCGGCTCGCCGGATCAACATCGACGACGACTCTACGGGATCATCGGATCCGCGAGCTCGTCGCGATCAGCGCCAAGTCCTTGACGACCGACGACAAGAGGACGCTCGAACCCGCATCGAGCGCCGAAGAGAAGCGCGGCATCAATCTGACCAGCGCGCTGGGCCCACTGTTGACATGCGCGCGCCCGGGGGACCAGGTGACTTGCCGTACGCGGTAGGTTGCCCTGCGTTCATTCGTGAGTTGCGGCAAGTCCAGTGGCCCAGCATGAAGAACTTCAAGCCCGACGTACCCGAGAAGTACGACAGCAAAACACATCCGTCGGAGTTCCTCAGCATCTACACCATTGCGGTGCAGGCTGCCGGGGGACGAGGCGAGAAGATACTCGCCAATTACTTCCCGCTGGTGCTCAAGCCAAACGTCAGATCTTGGCTCATGCACTTGTCGGAGAACTCCATTTCTTCTTGGGCCGACCTGTGCCATCAGTTTGTCGGCGCCTTCATAGGCGGCCACAAGCCTCATGGCAAGGAGAGTGATCTTCACATAATCGCCCAGAAGGAAGGAGAACCCCTGCGCAAGTATATCCAGAGGTTCAGCCGCGTCCAACACAACTTCCCAGACATCCACCTTGCCGCGGTTATCAGCGCGTTCCACCAGAACGTGCGAAACCGCAGGATGAGGGAGGAGTTGGCGATGTGCAAGTTCCGAGATGTCAGTGAGCTTTATGCCCTGGCCGACAAGTGCGCACGCACTGAGGAGGGGAGGAAACTCCCCGGAGAGGATACTGGAGCAGGGGGATCAGATAGTGAGGATGCCGCCCCGGCGAAGAAGAACCGGTGGCGGAACAACAGGAAGAAGAAGAACAAGGAAGTGCTAGTCGTCGAGCAGTCCGGCAAGGAGGCTGGCGCCAAGAAAGCCCAAGTTGGTAGCTCTGGCAAGGAGACTGCCGCGTGCACCAACTGCCAGGCTATGGCTGCCCCCGACAAGCAGGACGGCACCGACAAGCAGTACTGCAAGATCCATCGCACCAAGGGCCACGACCTCCAAAACTACAAGAAAGTCGAGTACCTCATCGATTAGCAGAAGGCTGAGTATGAGCGACGCGACAAGGAGAAGGCCCAGGGAGGTGATGGTGGATCCGGCAAGAAGCGGCCATTCAACGGCCGGTGTGGACGCCGCGGCAAGGCCAAGCAGCGGAAAAGATACAGACCTCCCCGCGACCGCGACAAGGATGAAGAAGACAACAAGGACGAAGACATGGATGACGGAGAAACCAGCGAGCAGGAGTTTCAGAAAGCCACGGAGGTTTTGTGCGTTGACGGTGGTGCTTTCTCTGCATGCTTCTCACCGCCAACTCAAGCAGTGGGTGCGGGAAGTTAATGCGGCAGAACCACCCGTCGAGTCGCGCAAACTTCTGAAGTGGTCCAGCACGCCTATCATCTTCGATATCGAGGACCACCCTGATCGCATAACTGCGGTCGGGTGCTTGCCGATGTTGGTTTCACCAACCATCCGCAACCTCAAAGTCACCAAGATGTTAGTTGACGGCGGGGCCGGCTTGAACTTGATCTCCTCCGCTGTGGTCCGGAAACTCTAGATCCCCGACAGTGAGCTCGAAGAGACCGGCACGTTTCAAGGAATCAGCCCGGGAAGGAGCAAGCCAAAGGGGAAGATCACGCTGCCAGTGACATTTGGCGGAGAGCTGAACTTCAGGACTGAGAGGATCACTTTCGACGTTGCCGATATTCCATTGCCTTACAATGGAATACTTGGCCATCCAGCTCTCGCCAAGTTCATGGCAGCCTCTCACTATGCTTACAACATGCTCAAGATGCCAGGCCCGATAAGCGTCATCTCTGTCCCTGGCGACAAGAAAGATGCCCTTATCTGCGCAGACAAGATCTACCGGGAAGCAGCGGCCGCATCAGAATGCAAGACACTTGCCGCTGAAGCTCCCGTGGAGAAGAAGAAGACCAAGTCCGGCAAGAGCTCTCGGGCCCACTCCGGCAAACGCACCTCTTCGGAGTGCTGCGCTGCCGTCGAGGACGCACCATCGAGCTCCACCAGCAAGTGCAAGAAGACGATGGCAGCTCCACCAACAACCTAGAAGGTGTCCGCCAAGGAGGACGGCACTGGTGGTACTTTCACCATCAGTGCCACGCTCGACCCCAAATAGGAAAGCGCGCTCGTTGCTTTCCTGCGGGCGAATGTCGACGTGTTTGCGTGGCAACCGTCCAACATCCCCGGTGTTCCCAGGAAAGTGATTGAGCACAAGCTTGCCGTTTTTCCTCACGTGCGGCCCGTCAAGCAGAAGGTTAGAAAGCAAGTAGTGGAGCGCGAAGAGTTCATTGCAGAAGAAATCAAGAAACTAGAAGCAGCAGGCCTTGTCACAGGTGTACTCCATCCTACGTGGTTGGCCAATCCTGTTGTCGTGCGCAAGGCAAACGGGAAGTGGAGGCTTTGTATCGACTTCACCGATGTGAATAAAGCTTGTCCCAAAGATCCATTTCCCTTGCCGCGCATTGACCAGATTGTTGACTCCACAGCTGGATGTGAGTTGCTTTCATTTCTTGATGCATACTCAGGATACCATCAAATCTTCATGGCAGAAGAAGATGAGGAGAAGACAACATTCATTACTCCATGTGGCACTTATTGCTTCATACGCATGCCTTTTGGTTTGAAGAATGCTGGTTCAACATTTGCAAGGGTGGTCCATACAACTTTTGAGCCACAGATCCACAAGAATGTAGAAGCATCCATGGATGACATAGTGGTTAAGAGCAAGGACAGGGCTACCCTAGTGCAAGATTTAGATGAGACCATTGCAAATCTGCGCAAGATCCAGCTCAAACTTAACCCCGAGAAGTGCGTGTTTGGAGTCCCTTCCGGCAAGCTTCTCGGGTTCTTTGTGTCTCAGAGGGGGATTGAAGCCAATCCCGACAAAATCAAGGCCATCGAGCAAATCGAAGCACCGAAGCGCGTCAAGGATGTACGAAGACTTGCCGGCTGCGTGGTTGCTCTCAGCAGGTTTATCTCTAAGTCTCCAGAACGCGCCCTGCCGTTTTTCAAAATTTTGAAAAAGGCAGGTCCAATGAAATGGACTCCGGAAGCGGAGGCAGCGTTGCGGGACTTGAAGAGGTACCTGTCCTCCACTCCAATACTTGTCGCACCTAAGCCACAAGAAAAGTTACTGCTATACCTAGCGGCAACCAATCAAGTGGTTAGTGATGCGTTAGTAGCGGAGAGGGAGGCGGATGATGAGCCAGCGGCCGCGGCAAGCACATCCAGCGACAAGCAGGGGGCTTCCCCGACAATCTCTGATCCCGACAAGGACGGATCTGCACAGATGCAAGAGGAGGTACGGAAGAAGATGGTGCAGCGCCCAGCTTATTCTGTCAGTTACCTCTTGTAGGGGGCTAGGTCAAGGTACTCTGGGGTACAGAAGTTGCTTTTCGGCCTTCTCATGGCCTCGAGAAAGTTGCGCCATTACTTCCAAGCACATGAGATAACCGTGGTCACTCGCTTTTCGTTGAAGAGGATATTGCAAAATCCAGAGGCAAGAGGCAGGATTGTTGAGTGGGCACTGGAACTGTCAAGCTTCGGCCTCAAGTTTGAAAGCACTTCAACTATCCAAAGCAGAGCATTGGCAGAGTTCATAGCAGAGTGGACGCCAACGCCAGATGAAGAAATTCCAGAGACAAGCATCCCCGTCAAGGAAGCAAGCAAAGAATGGATAATGTACTTTGATGGTGCCTTCTCGCTGCAAGGCGCCGATGCCGGCGTGCTGCTTGTCGCGCCCACCGGGGAGCACCTCAAGTACGTGGTCAAGATGCACTTTCCCAACGAGAAAGCGACAAACAATACTGCAGAGTATGAGGGTTTGCTTGCCGGTCTCAGGATCGTGGCAGACCTTGGGATTAAGAAGCCAATTGTAAGGGAAGACTCGCAGTTGGTCGTCCGCCAAGTAAACAAGAACTACCAGAGTTCGTTGATGGAAGCTTACGTCGATGAAGTGAGGAAGCTTGAAGAACACTTTGACGGCCTACAGATGGAGCACGTTCCGAGAGCTCAGAACGACATCGAAGATGGCCTGTCAAAGTGCGCCGCACTTAAGTTACCTGTGGAACCAGGGATCTTCGTGCTCAAGCTGACTCAACCATCCGTAACACCATCAACTGGACAGAGCAAGAAGAGGAAGTTGATTGTTGGCCACTATTTTCCAGCAGAGCTTCCCGAAGCCGCCGCCAAGAAGGTTCCCAAGATCAACGCCGAGAATGCTGAGGAGCAATCCGCTCCGGCAAGTCCTAGGATTTGTTCCGTTGAAGCGTAAGCTCCCTGCAAGTTTCGCTCCGGCAAGCTTGCCGGGGATCATCACGCTCCGGCTGAGACACAAGTTCTCGTCGTAGAAGCGGACGTTCCCGCAGCAGCAGATGTGCCTTTAGTCCTTGTTGTCGAGCGACAAGCTCCAGCATGGGCATAGCAGATTGTCCGTTTCCTCCAGACAGGAGAACTTCCCGAAGAACAAGAAGAAGCTGAAAGAGTAGCCCGGCAGTCAAGTATGTACCAGTTTGTCGGCAACGAACTGTACAGAAGAAGACTCAACGGTGTGAAATTGAAGTGTATTCCCCGGGAAGATGGACAGAAGCTGTTGGCAGAGATACATGGAGGCATCTGTGGCCACCACATTGGCACAAGAGCACTTGCCGGCAAGGCTTTCCGGCAAGGTTTCTTTTGGCCAGAAGCCCTCCAGGATGCAACCGCACAAGTAACCAAGTGTGAAGCGTGCCAGTTCCATTCCAAGCAGATACACCAACCAGCTCAAGCTCTCCAGACGATCCCTTTGTCCTGGCCATTTTCGGTCTGGGGGCTCGACATCCTCGGCCCCTTTCCCCGCGCAGCCGGGGGCTTTGAGTACTTGTACGTTGCCATCAACAAGTTCACAAAGTGGCCGGAAGTGGAACCAGTGAGAAAGGTGACCGCACAGTCAGCAGTCAAGTTCTTCAGGTCGATTGTTTGCTGTTTCGGGATCCCTAACAGGATCATCACCGACAACGGCACACAATTCACAAGTCGCACCTTCATGCAGTACGTCCAAGACCTTGGCGCCAAGGTCTGCTTCGCTTCTGTTGCTCACCCGAGAAGCAACGGTGAAGCGGAGAGGGCAAATGCTGAAGTGCTGCGCGGCCTCAAGACAAGGACTTTCGACAGGCTGCACAAGTGCGGAAGGAACTGGATCGAGGAGTTGCCGGCGGCTCTTTGGTCGATCAGGACGACGCCAAATCGAGCCACTGGACAGACACCCTTTGCTCTAGTCTATGGAGCAGAGGCAGTTCTCCCCACGGAACTTGTATACGGATCGCCTCGAGTGCTCGCTTATGATGAGCTCGAGCAAGAGCAGCTGCGACAAGATGACGCGCTGCTCCTTGAGGAAGACCGTCTTCAGGCTGCTATGCGAGCTGCTCGTTATCAGCAAGCTTTGCGTCGCTACCATAGCCGCAAAGTCAATGCTAGAAGTCTCGAGGAAGGCGACCTTGTTCTTCGGCGTGTTCAGTCGGCCAAGAATTCCAACAAGTTGACGCCGAAGTGGGAAGGCCCTTATCGGGTGAAACGAGTCACTAGGCCCAGCGCTGTCCGCCTAGAGACCGAAGATGGCTTTCCGGTGAGCAACTCCTGGAACATTGAACATCTTGGCAAGTTTTATCCGTAAGGCGCGGTTGACGTGATCCGTTCCGGCAACCACCTTTTGTACAAGTCTTGCCGCTGTTGCATGTAATCCTTTGTACAAAGCCAGGCGCAGATCCTGTGCATCAGTAAAGCTTATGTGCTCAGCACATCCTGTCATTTCATGCTTCTTTAATTTTCTTGCATGTATTATCTGACACTTTGTGCAGCACCTAACCCCGGTAAGCAATAACGAGCCCAAGAGCTCCATATCTATATTCTCTCTTCTGCCTTCTTTCTCCAGTAGAAGAAAGTTTTCCTCGCGCACAAGTTTGCCGGGGGGGAAGGAAGATGGTGGTATGGACCAGGTGTCCTTCAAGAAAATCTCGCCTTGCCGGGAAGCAGACAACGGCCGTTCAAGAAAATCTCGCCTTGCCGGGAAGCAGACAACGCTAAAGCTAAGTTGCCAAAGTTTGAGCAATCAAATTTTTAAATTTTTGAGTTATCTTCCTTGAACGACCGTGTTTTGTATGGAAAACCTCTGCGCGGAGGAACCAACTCGTGGCTAGCCGCGCCCTTACTTTGTTTCGAGCACGCTCAACGACTTAAGTATGCTGCGACTAGTGTCGCGCCCTTGCTTCGTTTTCGAGTTCGCTCAACAACCTATGTGTGCTGCGACTAGTTACGACAAGGTTTCTTGCCGGTGGCGGCACCGCCAGCAGGCTGCTGAAGTTCCGCACTTAGCGCTCGCGGCAAAGGGGCCTACACCGGCAAGTTCCCTAAAAGCGTAGGGTGAGAACATACAAAGCAAGGGAGTCAAGTAAAGGGAATAACATTGCATTCAGTACCTAAGATAGAGTTATAATACAAAATGACTTGCCGCAATTCTAACAGACTATTGTTCGTAACATGGTTGGCAGCGACAAGTAAAGAAGAAAATAAGGAAGCCTAGTCCGCACGGTCGCCTTCAACCCTCTTGATCCCGCCCACCTTGTCCACAATGGGTGCGACAAGGGCCTTGAGCGCCTCCTGGTCGGCGTCGGGCGGCAGGATCCGGAGGACGTTGGTGAGGTTGAGCCCTGGGTTCCGGAAAGCCACCTTCATCAACACCTTTTGGAGAGACCCCGCGCAGAGCCTGCGCGATTCGTCCGTCAGCTGCTTCGGGATCTTCTCCCGGAGTTGCCGGAGGGCTGTCGCCACTCCCTTGAAGAACAGAGTGAGCTTGGCGCTGGCGTGGAGGTTCTCGTCGTTGGAGTACCCGAGATACTCTGCCCCCAGCTGTGCCAACTCCGTGTTGATGTCCGCGGTGGCGTTGACAAGACCTTCTGTCCATAGCTCGACGGTCCGCCTAAAGTTATTCTGCGAAATGGCGGCACTGTCCAGCAACACCTTCTCGGCCCTGAGCTCCTCCTTCAGGGCCGTCTCCCGCTCCCTGGCGCCATCCAGCGTCGTGGTGAGAGTGGACAACTTCAGCTCCAGATCGGTGATGGAGTCCTTTGCGACGGCAAGCTCCTTGCCCTTATCGGAGAGACGGACCTGCAGCTCGGAGTGGCTGTGGGCGTCCTTCTCCCTTTCAAACTTGAGGGCGGCAACCTCCTCGCCGCTCGTCTTCAGGTTGGCCTCCAGCTGCGCCACCCTCTGCTCCAACTCCCTCTTCGCGGTCTCGGCGGCCGCGGCAACATCTTTCGCCTCCTGCAAAGCTCCGCCAAGCGATCGCTCGCGCGCGGCGAGCTCGTCCTCGTGGCTATCGAGGTCGACCTTCTACTGCGTCAGCTCGCCTTCTCTCCTGGATAGCTCCTCGGCGGCAAGCCGCTGCTACTCCTCCGCTTCAGCCTTCTCCAAAATGAATGCCTGATGCGCCTCGGCAAGTTGCTCCCACTCCTCCGCCAAGGATCGAAGAGCTGCTTGGTTCATGGCTCGGAGCTCTTCTGCGCGCTTCTCCAAGTCAGCACCCGCCTTGGCGGCCAGAGCCTCTCGGGACTCCAGCTTGGTTTGCCGGGCGCGGTAAAGGGACAGAAGCCTCCACAGAAGCCGCTCCTCCTCGGGTTCGCTGCTGCTGCTCGGCGCGTCGACGAACTTCAGTCCGGCGGAGGCGAGGATCTCCCCGTCGAAGACCTTTCCCTCAACGGGCGCCCTGGACATGGACGCCCATGGGAGCTGAATGAAGACGTCGTCGCCAGCCTTTAGATAGGCGCTTGGCTCGGGCTCGTCGGAGCTGGGGGCTGCGGCTGCGGTGGAGGGCTCGGCGGTCGACGAAGCGCCTGGCGCTCCTGCGGCCCCAGTGCCATCAGTGCGATCGCTGGCCTCTTCACCGGCTGCCGCGGTAGCAGCCCTGGCGGCCTCTACGGCGGCGGGATCATCCGCGCCGGTCGTCTCCTCAGCAACGGCGGCGTCGTCAACAACGACCTCCGTCTCCATTGGCTCGACTGCGGGCGGGTCTAACGGAGGAAAAGGAAAGAATCACAGTCAAGCAAATATCCAAAAAGAAGAATTGAAATAAGAAAAGTCCAAGGGTTTACCTGCGCGGGCCTGCTCCTCGGTGAGGTTCCTCGCCGGGGAGCTCTCCCTCGACGGCGTGGTGGTAGCTCCCGCCGGCGGAGGGCCGCCAGCGCCATCCCTCGGCGGAGTGCTCGCCCTTGGCGGGGTGCTCGCCCTTGGCGGAGTATTCTCCCTCGCCGGGGAGCTCCTTCTTGGAGCTGTGGTCGAGGCGTGCGGCACGTCGGGGGCGGTCTCCTGGCGCTCCGGATGCTGCTGCTCTGCTCCTGCACAAGTCAACAAACAAGATATCAGCAAGGAAGGAAGACCCACGCGCGCCCGACAAGCGGAAAGTGAACCGCACTTACGCTGCGGGCTGCGCTGGGGGCTGCTCCTAAGAACAGTTGCCGGGTCTGGCAAGCTCGTCTCAGGCGCACCCCCTGCCGTTGCGGCGGGCTCGTCCTCGATGACGATCACCGGGACCTTGGCCCTCTTCGCTGCCCTTTGAGCCAGAGTTCTGAAAAGAGAACAGGTTAGGAGTTAGGCGAAAGAGATGCAAGACAAGAACAACAGAAAAACAAAGAAGTACAAAAATTGCGAAGACTTACTCTTCCTCCTCCTCGTCGGAGCTAAGTGCGGAGAAATCAAAATCCGGCTCGCGCGTCCCGGCGCGAGGAGGCGGAGGGGTGGGCTCCCTCGGCCGCTTGGCGGGAGCAGGGACGGTGGTCTGGGAAGACCCCGCTCCGGTTGCCGCCGAAGCACGAGGAACAGCGGGAGCAGAAGCGCCAGTCTGGGAAGATCCCCCTCCTGTTGCCGCTGAAGCACGAGGCACTCCCTTGGCGGCCTTGCTTGTCGCGGTGGCGCGTGGCGCGCGGCGCTGCGGCTGTTGGCCCGCCTGCCGCCCCGTCACGTCTGCGGCCTTGCGGAGACGACTCCTTGTCGGAGCTGGAGGACTCGCTGGTGGTGGAGAACTGCCCGAGGACGAGGAGGAGGAGCCGATCTCCAGCGAGCCGCTCGAGTCCTCGGCAGGCTCGCTTGACCCGGCACCCTGCTCGGCGGGACTGCTCGACTCGACGCCCTGGTCGGTGGGCTCGCTTGTCCCGAGGATTTTCCCGGCAAGCTTCCCCGCTTTGCGGAGCTCTTCCTCCTCGGCGAGGCTTGTCGCCGCCACTGCCTCCGCCTCCTCCACTGTGTACCCGAACTCGCCCGCGGCCGCGGCTACCGCTGCCTCTTCCAGCCTGGTGGCAATATATGCCATCTCCTGGTCGGTGGTGCCGCGGGTGAGGCCTCTCTTCTCGTCGAGATCGACCGGCTGTTCCACCAAATTGTCGAAGAATGTCTGCACAGCTTCGTCGGAAGGTTCTTGCCAAGTGGGATCCATCCCGTGGGAATCGCACAGCGGCATCACCGCACGGATGGCGCTGAGCGCAGAGCTGTTGCACAGCGGGACGACACCTTGCGGCAACGTGAACCATTCGGGGTGAGCAGAATCGTACTTGAACAATGCCTGGAGCATCGCGTTGAGCTCCAAGACAGTGAAATTCCAATTGAGGCCCGGGCGCAACCTCATGATATTTGCCGCGTTCTCGAACTCCCAAGCAGCCCTCTTCCTCTCCTGCAAGGGGGCGATGCGGCGGCGGAGAAAGTCTGCTCCAACTGCGCCTACAGTGAGCCCGGCGTGCCTAAGGCGAAGAATCCGGGTAGTGGCAAGCTTCAGTCTGCTATCCTCCGGGGCCAAATCGCTCTAGTCATTGCCGCGTACTACTGCGGCTTGGCGCCAGGAGGTGAATGGCTGCGGGTCATCCTCTACGATCCAACACCAGTTGGCTCTCCACTCATCCCACTTGCCGCGAAGCTCCCCCTCCAGATAGGCCTCCTTCTTGTGCGTCCTCGAGATCCAGGAGACGCCGCCGGACAAAGGCGACCCTGCCTCGACTCGAGGCGTGAAGTAATGGCGGAAAAGAGCTACATTGGGGTAGGCTCCGACAAAGTTTTCGCACAGGTGTGCGAAAACGGCCATGGTCAAGACGGCATTGGGGGTGAAGTCAAGGAGATGGAGCCCGTAGGTGTTCATGACGTCGCAGAAGAACCCAGAATAGGGCGGGCAGAGCCCGCAGTAGAACAAAAGGGCAAAGAAGGCGTAGCCGGTCGGGAACATCTCGCAGGCTACGGCGGGGAGTACCTTGGTGCGCGGATGCGCCTTCGTCTCCCTTACCCAGAAGAGGTAGAAGGTATCCCTCAGCTCCTCCGCGTCAAGCTTTGGCGGGAAGACCGCCATCTTCTTCCGCATTGCTGCTAGCCGCAGCGCCTCGGCGGACTTCGCGGACTTCCCCTTCTCGCCTTTCGGAGCCATGGCGGGACGATGGGGGAGGTCGACGGCGCTGGTGATGCTAGTGACGACGGAGGGGGTGGAGCGCTGCTCTCTTTCGACCTTCGGGAAGGAGGGGAGCGGCGGGGGTTTCTGAAGATTGAGCAAGCAACGGGCGAATGGAAGGAACTGCCCCTGTTTCCCCTGCTTTTAAGGGGGGGAGAGGGATGTTCCGCATTTCCCATTAAAGAATCAGGCCACGATCTCTCCCACGATGCCGCGATTGACGCGTGCCGTTAGGGGAGGGCGCGGTGGATACGGAGTGGGATACGGCGTGCCACAGGCCGCGCGTGCCCGTGCACTATTTTGGGCCTGGCCCAATAGCGCTCGGCACCGTGTATGGCCCAGGCCCGGGGGCTCCTGTCAGTTTACTAAAGTAGGGGTACCTTAGTATCCCGAACTTGTGCACGGGCAGTTGCAGCGTCCCGTGGCAGGGCTAGCCAGGCGACCACCAAGATCCTCCGAGGTCCCCTTTGGACCATTCAAGAACAAAGTATTTGCGTCAAAAAGACAAGGCCCCGGCAAGAGGAGCTTGTCGGGAAGGCCACTCAAGGCACAGAACCATTCAAAACACAAGGCCCCGGCAAGAGGAGCTTGCCGGGAAGGCCATTCAAGGCATATCAAGAAGCTTGCCGCGACGCGCCACGCGTCCCGACAAGACCCGGTGAGCGGCAAACTCCCGGAAGCGACAAGATAGCCACCGCGGCAAGGTACTTGCCGCGGCAAGCTTCCACTCGGTGCCCATGCTCCAGCGCATCCGCCCACGTGTCGACCTGAGACCCTTCCAGGCGCACATGGCGGAAGGCTGTGCAGCCAAGGGAACACGGTGGCAAGCGGCGATGACATGGCCACCGTCGTGGCGGACGGTGGCGCCCTGACGGTCACTTTTTGCACTGTTTGGGGTGACGGCGACGGGCATTCAATGCCCTTGTCCCCTGCCGTCAGAGTTAGGTATAGAGCACTATACAAACACTGTTCCAACTACCACCCATTTTACGTTTTTACCCTCATCTATGTTGCCACCTGTCGGTGACCCCTTTGACCTATAAAAGGACGCCCATGCGCAACATAGAAGGGGTTCCGATCATCGATCACTCTCGCGCTCGGTCTTGCCAGCGGTTAGAGCATATTGTAGCTCTCCTCGCTCCCCAGCAAAGAACTCAATACAAACCAAAGCAGGAGTAGGGTTTTACGCATCCGTGCGGCCCGAACCTGGGTAAACTGCTCGCGTGCTCGCCTCGATCCGCTCTTTGTGCATCCTCCGCCCCCTTGCCGTACGGAAAAGGGGCTTCGGTCCCATAGGTGTTCGTGGGCGATCAGTTTCCCCGACACATAGGAGTGAAAATTATTTTACAAGCTAGTTATACTTTTTACACTTTACTAGTTCATCTCCTCAACTATCTTGGACATTTAAGAGTTGAGACCACCATTCATGCTTGCTTTATTTTACAACGTTACCGTGTTAGCATATCTAATTATGTACGCTTTCATGGTATGAAGATACTAGATTGTTTGCTTGATTGGTAGCTTGTTTGTTAGGTTTATCTCGTCGAAATTATTTGACTATATATATATACATATATATATAATACTATATTATTGTGCTTGTTTGTCTGTTTGTTTGTTGGTGTTATTCTTTGTTGAGTGTTGCTGCTTTATATTGCCTTGGACATATATGCATATGGGTAGAATATATTTATATATATATATAGCTTTTGGCCCTATTATATCTATAACTCTTCTATTCTTGCCAACCAAAACCCTTAGTATGCCTATTAGAGTGAGTTCCCCAGGAGCGGAGATTATGGCAGGTGTTGGTTGTCACCAGTTGAACCTGTCTATTGGGAAGCATGAATTTCCTACAGATTTGATTATATTGAAGTCCCAAGGTTTGGATATTATTTTTGGCATGGACTGGTTGACTTAATATAAAGGTCTTATTGATTGTGCCAGTCGATCTATTACTCTCAATGCACTAGGAGGTAAGAGGATCAGATATGTATGTAAATATAAGCATAATTAGGTGCAGGTGAACTCTCTTAAAGGGGGTATTCTGGAAGATGTGCCACTTGTGAGGGACTACCCAGATGTGTTTCCAGAGGAGTTGCCAGGTATGCCACTAGATAGAGACATTGAGTTTCTTATTGATTTAATACTAGGCACTAGACCTATTGCAAAGAGACCATATAGAATGCCTCCTCAGGAGTTGGAGGAATTGCATAAGCAGATAAGGGAATTGCGGAAACAAGGATTTATTCGCCCAAGTTCATCACCTTGGGGAGCTCCAGTTTTGTTTGTGGAGAAGAAAGATGGGACCTTGAGGATGTGTGTTGATTATCATTCTCTGAATGAGGTAACCATTGAGAATAAGTATCCCTTGCCTATGATAAATGATCTGTTTGACCAGTTGGAGGGAGCTACTGTGTTTTCTAAGATTGATCTCCATTCTGGTTATCATCAATTAAAGATTCGTGAGCAAGATATTCCAAAGACTGCTTTTACTACGAGGTATGGGTTGTATGAATATACTATTATGTCATTTGGATTGACTAACGCTCCTGCATACTTCATGAATATGATGAACAAGGTGTTTATGGAGTTCTTGGATAAATTTGTAGTTGTTTTCATTGATGATATATTGGTGTTCTCCAAGAATAAGCAAGAGCATGAGGTACATCTGTGATTGGTGATGGAGAAGCTGAGGGAACATCAGTTGTATGCCAAGTTCAGCAAATGTGACTTTTGGCTGGATGAGGTAGCATTCCTGGGACATGTTGTGTCAGGTACTGGAGTTGGAATTGATCCATCTAAGGTTGCTGCAGTTACAGAGTGAGAGACACCCACAACAGTTGGGGAGATTCGCAGCTTCTTGGGCCTTGCAGGTTATTACAGGAGGTCTATTGAGAACTTTTCTAAAATTGCAAAGCCTATGACCGAATTGTTAAAGAAGGAGAAGAAGTTTGTTTGGACTGATGAATGTGAAGCCAGCTTTCAGGAATTGAAGCAACGTTTGGTTACAGCACCAGTCTTAATTCTGCCTGATATACATAAGGACTTCCAGGTATATTGTGATGCTTCTCGTCAAGGACTTGGGAGTGTTTTGATGCAGGAAGGTAAAGTTGTTTCATATGCTTCACGTGAGCTTAAGAATCATGAGCATAATTATCCTACACATGATCTGGAGTTAGCCTCAGTTGTGCATGCATTGAAAACTTGGAGGCAATATCTTATTGGTAATCATTGTGATATATTTACTGATCATAAGAGCTTGAAGTATATTTTTACTCAGAAAGATTTGAACCTCGGGCAGAGGAGATGGTTGGATCTTATTAAGGATTATGATTTGGATGTGCAGTATCATCCTGGTAAGGCTAATGTTGTTGCTGATGCATTGAGTCGTAGGAGCCATGTTAATGCAGTTGATATTAATGATATGCCACAATAGTTATGTGAATAGTTCAGGAATCTCAGGTTGGAGATGGTTCCTAAGGAAATTTGGCAACACTTGAGGTAAAGCCTACTTTGCTTGACAGGATCAGGGAAGCTGAACAGAGTGATAAAGAGATTGCTGCAATAAAAGAGAATATGACTAAAGGTAAGGCAGAAGGTTTTCATAAGGATGAACATGGGACCATATGGTTTGAGAAGCGTATTTGTGTACCGCAAGATGCAGACATCGGGAAATTAATTCTTCAGGAGGCGCATGATTCACCTTATTCTATTCACCCAGGTAATACTAAGATGTATTTGGACTTGAGGGAAAGATTTTGGTGGCCTAGCCTGAAGAGAGAAATTGCTGGATATATTGCAACATGTGATGTGTGCTAGAGAGTTAAAGAAGAACATCATAGGTCAGCAGGTTTGTTACAGCCATTGCCTATACCTGAGTGGAAATGGAATCAGATTGGTATGGACTCCATTACAGGTTTACCCAGAACTCGGTTAGGTTATGATTCTATTTGGGTAATTGTTGATCGTTTGACTAAGGTTGCACACTTCATTCCAGTAAAGACTACTTATACCAGTGCTCAGCTAGCTAAAGTTTATATGTCTAAAATTGTTTCTCTGCATGGAGTTCCAAGGAAGGTAGTGTCTGATAGAGGTACTCAGTTCACATCTAAATTGTGGCGTCAGTTGCATGAATCCTTGGGCACTAGGCTGGAGTTCAGTGCAACTTTCCATCCACAGACTGATGGGCAGACAGAGAGGGTAAATCATATTTTTGAGGATATGTTGAGAGCTTGTGTTTTGGACTATGGGTCCAGTTGGGATGATAATTTACCTTATGCAGGGTTCTCATATAATAACAGTTATCAGGATAGTCTAAAGATGGCACAATTTGAGGTATTGTATGGCAGGAAGTGCAGGACACCGTTGATGTGGGATGAGGTTGGAGAGCGACAGTTCTTTGGACTAGACGTGATCAGAGATGCTGAGGAGAAGGTCAAGCTGATTCGTGACAGGCTGAAGATAGCTCACTCTAGACAAAAGAGTTATGCTAATGCAAAGCGCAAAGAGGTGACATATGAGGTAGGAGACCGTGCATAACTTCGAGTTTCACCACTTCGTGGAATCAAGAGGTTTGGAATTAAGGGTAAGTTAGCACCACGTTTTGTGGGGCCTTGCACGATCTTGGAGCGTAGAGGAGAGGTAGCTTATTAGCTGGAGTTGCCAGCGTCTTTGTCTGGAGTTCATAATGTGTTTCATGTATCTCAGTTGAAGAAGTGCCACATAGAGATGATGTATGTTCCATTGAGGGACACAGTGCCACTTGATGCAGTTCAGTTGGAGAGTGATTTGACATATGAGGAGAAGCCTGTTAAGATTTTGGAGACAGCGGAGAGAGTTACTCGCACCAAGACAATTAATTTATGCAAGGTTCAGTGGGATCATCATACTGAGGAAGAAGCTACATGGGAACGAGAGGAAGATCTCAGGCAGAAGCACCCACACCTATTTTCCTAGCCAGTCCGAATCCCGAGGGTGAGATTCATCTTAAGGGGGGTAGGTTTGTAACATCCCATTTTTTACTAAATTAGGATGTTATTAGATCAATCATATGCATCTCATATTTTTATTGCATCTTTTGCTATTTTGTGAAATTTGGATCATTATGCAACTAAAGGCAATTATTGGAGTGGAGATAACATGACTTCTCCCCTATCTTTAAAAATGTTCATAATGTCCAGAATAATCTTTCCAGTAGATTTGATATGTTATGGTAGTTTTAATATTCTCAAAAGTATTTTATCTATGGTTTTATTTGCTGCTCGAGTGACCAAATGCATCAAAATGAATTTTCAAAATTGCATTAGTATTGGAACTAGTGTTCCTATAGTTTATTGCTATAGGTCTACTTTTACTCGTTGTCTAGGTATTTTTATTTAGATGTTATATTATGTGTTTTTATTTTTTTTATTTCTGTTTCTGCTGCTGGTTTAAAAAAAAGAGTAAAGAGCAGTGAGCCGGCCAGCCAGCGGCCCTGCCAGCCAGCCGGCCCAGCAGCGTGGCCACCCCGCGGCCCAGGCCACCTTTCGCCCTGCGAAGCGGTACGCACCGCAGGGCGCCCGACCCGACCCGCGCAACACCCGACCCGGCGCCCCCTCTCACTGCCAGCGGGCCCCGCGCCACTTTCCCCTACCCCGAGCCAGAGCCATTGTGCCGCACTGCACGCACGGACGCCGAGGCTGACCCGGGCCACCCTGGTGTAGCCCGAGCTGTCTAGCTCGAGGCCGAGGCCACGCGGCACCACTGCACCCTCTTCTCGATCTTCTCCACTGCCGCACGCGAGAGGTAGGGCAGAACCGATCTCGCCGTGGAGCTCGAGCCGCCGCCGTCTTCTCCGGTCGATTCCGTCACCGTAAGACCGTCCCTGGCCGCATTGAGTACTCCGTTCGAACCCCCTCTCAACGCTGCACCTTCCTGACATCTCCTTATCGCTAGGATCGCAGCAAATCGTCGGGAACAAGATCGTCCGCCACCGCCGGAGTTCGCAAGTTCACCGCCGCCGGTACAGTGCACCCCGCCATCGTCCGACTTCACCACCGCTTCCGCCACGCACCGCAGCAGCCGCCCGTACCTTCACCTTCGCCGGAGCACTGCTGGAGGGCCACCACCGCCATCGCCCGACCGTTGCCGCCGTTTTCCCCTATTCTGGTGAGCACACGCGCACACCACATGCCTTTGGCCAATCGTCTACAGACACGTGGCACTCCGCTACAGGACGAGCACAGGAGTTGCTACAGTTCATGCTTTTTCTTTTTTTTTCAATTTTTCCTCTAAACTTCAATTAGCTATAACTTCTACTTTGTAAATCATTTTTAGGTGATTCTTTTTCCTGTGCACTCACAATTTCAGCCCCTCATCACAGTACCAACTTTGCACATGTTTGCACTGTTCAAATTTGAATTCATTTGAATTTGAATCAAATCTTTCGGAGGCCGTATCTTTTAAACCGTTTATCGGATCGAGTGTTTCTTTTTGCATTGTGACCGTAGTGCCATGTAGGTGATCCATACATGTTGTTTTGCTACTGTTGTTGAATTTTAAAATGATTTTATTGATGTTGGCTTTATTTTGGCTTTATTGGAGTTTCGGTGATTGATTGTTATATTGTGTGAAACATGTAGATTGTCCGGAGGGCGGCGTGAGCTATTGTCAGGAGTGTGACTTTTTGAATCAGAACCAAGGCAAGTTACATGTTGATCATCCTTTACCTATTGTTTTCCTATGCATTGTAGGTTATGCCACACTATAAATTTATGCATTAGGATTGTTATAATTTGAGCTATATTATTGAGCTATCTCCCGTCTTTGCAAATCGTGGTAGGTATAGTTTTACTATGCTTGTAGACGGGGTTGGTTCCTGTATACATTGAGCTTATGTGAGGATTATTAATATTTAACAAACTGAGTAGTAATTCAGGACATAACTCACCTTTGGGCGGAAGTGGTATTGATGGGTGGTTTCAAGAACATCATGGTTTATACCCTCTGAATGTAAGTGGACGACCGCCCATGCTCAAAAAGATCAGACAGACTTAATGACTAGTAGCTTCCATGCGCGACCACTAGCTGAATGGGCTCTGGCTTAGATAAGTAGGTTGTGGGATCCTCGCCCAAGTATGCTAGCAGATGTAGATATGGATAGGTGTACCGGCTGTCGGGGGTGGAGGTCACTACTTCTGAAAGACTTTGTCTCAATCTTCGGGTTGAGTCTAGTGGGTAAAGTGTGCAAAACTCTGCAGAGTATTAAAACTAATCATGATTAGCCATGTCCCCGGTTATGGATATTTTGAGCCACTATGCCATTACAGTTGTTGGATGATCTTGACATATGTGACACTTAATAACATTTGTGGGCAACTTAATAAATGGGTAGGTTGGAGTTGATTTTGCCAACTCAAACTTGTGCATTTAATTGTAGTAATAAAAGAACTAAATGAAAAATTGACTAGTAGGTAGCTTTGAGGACAAAATCAGCTTTCTACAAAATAAAACCCCAAGCCTTCCTTTGTTGTTCTATGCATATACATGTAGGTCTGCTTTATTACCTCTCCTATGTAACTTGCCAATACATTCAATGTATTGACCTATACTGATGCAACGTCTCATGTTGCAGGATTTTCAAACAAGGAGTAAGGTAGGGTTTAGGGTCGCGAGTCTGCACTCAGCATCGCCAGTTGGGCTATGATGGGACTCATCTTTATTTTCTACTTGTTTCCACTGTGTGATTAAATAAGAGCTAGCCATGAGCTATGCAGATTGTTTTATTTTATATACTCTGGATCATACGTTGTAATAAATGATGCACTTGTATTCTGGTATTCATCTATACTATGTGTGCTAGCGAGTTTGATCCAGGGACTAGCACGGTAAGCACAAAGACTCAAATCTTTCGAGGTTTGGACGTTACACTAGTGCCAGTTGTTGTTTTTTGCTTGTTTTTTACATCGCAGAAAATCAATATCAAACGGAGTCCAAATGCAGCAAAACTTTTTGGGTATTTTTTTGGACCATAAGACATCCAGTGGACGAGAGAAACACCAGGGGGTGACCAGTGGGGTGCACAATCCACCAGGGCACGCCTAGGGGCCCAAGCGCGCCCAGGTGGGTTGTACCCACCTCAGTGGCCTCCCGCACCGCCTCTTCGCCCTATAAATTCCCAAATATTCCAAAACCCTAGGGGAGTCAACGAAATCTTGTTCCAGTCGCCTCTAGTTCCAAAACCACGAGATCCAGTCTAGAGCCCTTCTCCGGCACTCCACCAAAGGGAGAAATCATCACAAGTGGCCATCTTCATCATCCCGGCGGCCACCATGATGAGGAGGGGGTAGTCCACCCTCGGGGTTGAGGGTTTGTACCAGTAGCTATGTGTTTAATCTTTCTCTCTCTCTCATGTTCTTGAGATGCACAATCTTGATGTATTGCGGGCTTTGTTAATATAGTCGGATCATGTGGTGTTTTCCCCTCCATAACTTGTTGTGATGAATTGAGTTTTCCCTTTGAGATTACTTTGGATTGATTACTTTTATGGATTGGAGAACACTTGATGTGTGTCTTGCTATGAATACATGTGGTGACAATGGGGTATCGTATTGATTCACTTGATGTGCGTTTTGACACTCAACTCGCAGATTCCCGAGGTGACATTGGGGTAATCTATGCATAGGGGTTGATGCACGTTCTTGTCTTTGTTTCTCCGGTAGAAATCTTGGGGCACTCTTTGAGGTTCTCTGTGTTGGATTGAGTATTATGAATCTGAAATTGTTTGATGCATATCGTATAATTAACTCACAGATACTCGCAGTGACATTAGAGTTGGTTCATGTGTATCATATGGTGTTATTTTAGTACGAACTCTTGGATAGATCGATCAGAAAGAATAGCTTTGTGTTAATTTAGTACAAACTCTAAGATAGATTTATTAGAAAGAATAGCTTTGAGGTGGTTTCGTACCCTACAAACAATTTCTTCTTATGTTCTCCACTAGATAGGAACTTTGGAGTGATTCTTCATTGCATGTTGAGGGATGGTTATGTGATCCAATTATATTAGCGTTGTTGAGAGATTGCACTAGCGAATGTATGGACCCTAGGCCTTATTTTCAAGCATTGCAATATCGTTTGTGCTCACTTTCGTTAGTTGCTACCTTGTTATTTTTTATTGTTCCTATTACAAAAATCAATATCTACTATCCATATTACACTTTTATCACCATCTCTTTGCCGAACTAGTGCACCTATACAATTTGCCATTGTATTGGTTTTGTTGGGGACATAGGAGACTCTTTGTTATTTGGTTGTAGGGTTGGTTGGGAGAGACCATCTTCGTCATATGCCTCACACGGATTGATAAACTGAGAGGATCGAAGAAGAGGTATCTAGAGGGGGTGATTTGACACTCAACAAGAAAAGTAGCAGATTTATAGTTCTTTAAGCTGAGGTGGAGTTTTTAGCACAATTTCAAACATTCACAATACATTTCAAGCAAGCATGGTAAGAGTATATGAGCAGCGGAAAGTAAAGCATGCAAGTAGAAACAAAATAAAGGGATGGGATTGGAGTGTGCAAACGCAATTGGACACACGGATGTTTCTGGGGTGGTTCCGATAGGTGGTCCTATCGTACATCCACGTTGATGGAGACTTCAAACCACGAAGAGTAGTGGCTGCGCGAGTCCACGGAGGGCTCCACCCACGAAGGGTCCACGAAGAAGCGACCTTGTCTATCCCACCATGGCCATCACCCACGAAGGACTTTCCTCACTAGGGTAGATCTTCACAAAGTAGGCGATCTCCTTGCCCTTACAAACTCCTTTGTTCAACTCCACAATCTTGTCGGAGGCTTCCAAGTGACAGTTAACCAATCTAGGAGACACCACTCTCCAAAAGGTAATAAATGGTGTGTTGATGATGAACTCCTTGCTCTTGTGCTTCAAGTGATAGTCTCCCCAACACTAACTCTCTTTCACGGATTTGGATATGGTGGAAAGAAGATTTGAGTCGAAAGCAACATGGGGAAGGCTAGAGATCAAGATTCTTGTGGTTGGATTGGAATATATTGGTCTCAACACAAGAGCAGGTGGTTCTCTCTCAGAAAATGAATAGTGGAAGTGTAGATATGTTCTGATGGCTCTCTCTCTGATGGAGAGGGGGTGGAGCGGTATATATAGCATCCACACAAAATCAGCCGTTACACTCATTTGACCCAACTCAGACAGATCGAATAAACAAAGTCGGTCAGACCGAAGTAGTTCCAAATGTGAATGTTAGACATTTCGGTGGGACCGATACTATCAACTCGGTGAGAACGATGTGTTAGGGTTAGGGAAAAACCTCAACTTGGTTTGACCGATTACACACACTCGGTGAGACCGATTTTGGTAATAGGCTAACAGAGTGTTGGTTAGGCAAACTCGGTGGGACCGATTCTCTCATCTCGGTGGGACCGAAACATTATGAAGAGGAAGCAGAAAGTTTGTGATGCCAACTCAGTGAGACCGATTCTCACATCTCGGTTAGACCGAAACGTTGCAAAAAGGAAACATAGAGTTTACATTCCCATCTCGGTGAGACCGAGATCCCTATCGGTGAGACCGAACAGATTAGGGTTTGTGGCAGTGGCTATGTCATGTAAACTCGGTGGCGCCGGATAGATCAAATTGGTGGGGCTGAGTTTGACTTTTAGGTTTGGGACATATGTGGAAATGAGAAAGTGGTTGAGGGATTTGGAGCATATTACTAAGCACTTGAGCAAGTAGACCATTAAGCAACACCTCATCTCCTTTTAATAGTATTGGCTTTTCCTATGGACTCAATGTGATCTTGGATCACAAAAATGAAAATGTAGGGTCTTGAGCTCTTGCCAATCTTTGTCCTTAGGTTCTTGAAAAGGTTACACATCCTCTTGTCCTGCCACTCCACTATTGAAATCATCTGAAATATACTAGATAAAAATATTAGTCCAACAAGAGATATGTTTACATTAATTACCAAAATCACCCAGGGAGCACTTGTGCTTTCAATCTCCCCCCTTTTGGTAATTGATGACAATCATACATCAAAGCTTCAGATAAAGATATAAAGAATAACAAGTAAAGGCTTGGAAGAACCTGTAACAAGCATATGCACCCCCTACAAGTATGCAATCATGTAAACATAGAATATAAGAGCATGTGAATGCATAAGCATGTCTGAGCAAGCAATGAGTTACATGTATCTTGGCTATATGCATGAGAGCAAATTATGTTGAATGTAGAAAAAAATACCTCCAT
Source organism: Secale cereale (assembly GCA_902687465.1). Classification (NCBI taxonomy): domain Eukaryota; kingdom Viridiplantae; phylum Streptophyta; class Magnoliopsida; order Poales; family Poaceae; genus Secale; species Secale cereale. The sequence continues at coordinate 332,580,893 of LR738714.1, read as the reverse complement.
GTTTATGAGTCCTCCTTGCAACCAATATGTACATCAGCAAGAGATCATCATGCACATGAATGTGATACATATACTTACCTTGTGGTCTTGAGATGGCTTTGGAGAGGGTGAACTTGAGAAAACAGGGTTAGATAACACAAGATCACCTACTAAACAAAGCACAATGAGTAACCACAAAAAATACCAACATTGGGATAACATGTAGAGAGTGAGTACTTTAGTACTCTATATGAATATAGACATGTCCCCAAAGATTTTCTTCCCTTGAGTATCTTTCTCCCCTGAATCTTATGTTGGATAATGGGAGAAGATAGGGTAGTAGAAAATTAGAGCAAACTAGCAAACTAGAAAAACATAGAAAAACAATCATGATACATACTAACATGTCTTTCCCCTCTTGAAGACATGTGACTTCTCTCCTCTTAGGATAATAAGCATCTGGGGATAAGCTTGGATGTGCTTTCTCTCACCCCTCTATGTGATAAGCTTTGATGTGCTCTCTATCCCCCTTTGAAATCAATTTCCAAGAAGGGATCTTCTGGAGCATGAGACAAATAGGCTTGGTCCTTGGGTCACAGTACAAAGCAACATGTATATTAAGATGCTAGTAAAGGATAATAATCATTGAGTGGAGGTCGAATAGATATGCAGGATGCAAATTGAAAAATCTTTGCTCAGTGTTGAAATCGGTGCGGCCAATTTATTTGCATCGGTGTCACCGAGTTCAATTCAAAGAAAAGATTGTGTCATCTCAGCTCACTTAGTGATGGCTTCTCGCCCCTCGTTGGTTACCCCAAGTGGAAGGTTTGAGATGCAGTGTAGCGGAAGTTTTCCCTTGGCAAAGATACCAAGGATCGATTTCCCTGAGACTCCCAGTTTCAACAAGAAGGAGTCAACTGCTAACGGCGCCAGATATTAGCAATCAACGTGGACCTGCACACAGATACAAATAACTTTGCTCCCAACGAGTACAGAGAGGTTGTCAATCTCTCCGGCCTTGTAGTTTACAAAGGATCAAATGCAAGTGATAATAGTGATAGGTTTTGCTGCAATAGTAAGTAAAAAGCGGAAAGTAAATAGCGGATGTGATCAATGATGGTAATATGGACCGGGGTCCCATGTTGTTCACTAGTGATGTCTCTCTCCCAAAAGATGATAATACAGCTATGTGAGGTAAACGAATTACAGCTAGGCAATTGACAGAATTATGTGCGCAAACCAATGCTAACTATGTTACAAGAAAGGTAGAGGTTCAAAGCATGGGCGGTACGCCAATGCAAGTAGACCGAAATCCATCTGCATCTACTACTAATCATCCACCTTGAGATATCTATCCAGAACATCTCGCTGGTATTAAGTTGCGAGTCCCACCCATAGTGTAAACTCAAAGCAACAGACAACTGCATTAAAAGAACTTTGCGTAAAGTAAACAATCCTTGCACCCGCGGTCACAAGCACCGTTGTTTTCCCCCTTGTGGCAACAGCACATCCCCTAGACTCATGTTTCTGTCACTCAAGCTAGTCATCGAGGGGCATGAACCCACAATCAAGCATAACGTTCCCTCTTGGAGTCACTACCTACTACTTGGCCAAAGCAATAAATAACAATGGAGAACATGCAAGAATTACTTACGAACATAAATATAAAAGAGGTAGATCAAATATATTACTCAAACACAATCTGAACATAATCTCACAATCCATCGGATCCCAGCAAACTCAACATAGCAATAGCATAAGGATTACATATGTGCCTCGATCATGTAGGGCAGCTCACGAGGACTAATTAGTGAAGCACAAGAAGGGGAGGAGAACATCACATAGCTACTGGTCATGGACCCATGGTCAAAGGGAGACTACTCACAACTCATCCGGGAGGCGTCCATGGTGGTGGAGAAGCTCCCGGTGGTGATCCTCCCCTCCGGCAGGGTGCCGGGAAGAGTTCTCCTGGTGCTCCCGATCTTGGAAGCACGGCGGCGGCGGAACAGAGATGAGATCGCGAAAAAGGGTTTCCGTCTCGAGGGTTTCGGGACACGATATAAATATATGCCAAAGGGGGGCATCAGCGGAGGCCCGGGGGGCCCAGGCGCCCCCCCGGCGCGGCCAGGAGGGGGGCCGCGCCACCAGGGCGCCTGGAGCCCTGGTGGCCCCCCTCCGGCTGTATTTTGGCAGCCGGGAAGCTTTTGGAACGCTGATTTTTATATAATTTTTCCGGGATTTTTCTGGCAGTTTTCGTAATGGGAAATCCTGAAATACAAAAACAGCAGAAAACAGAAACTGGCACTGGGGTGCACTGAGTTAATAGGTTAGTCCAAATATGATCAAAAGTGTATGGAAGTGTATAAATATCATAGCAATATCACCCAAAAGAGGCATGGAGCAAGAAGAAATTATAGATACGTTTTGGACGTATCAACATCCCCAAGCTTAATTCCTGCTCGTCCTCGAGTAGGTAAATGATAACAAGAATAATTTCTGTGGTGACATGCTATTAACCATATAAGGATTTTTCATAGTCATATGACAAAAGCTTACTGAGACAATGAATCTGTAGTAATTAAGTTGCCTCATGAGAAAATCACAAAGAACTGAAAGTTTTACAACATGATACTGAAACATCAAATAGATTTGTAATGAGCATGGTGTGCAAATATGATAAAGTGATATCTCGCTTGCCCCCTTTAGTGAAGCAAAACATAAATGCAGGGGCAACTCCAAGGTTTAAGTGATGACTAGATACAATGATTTCAGAATAAACGATATCACAATCATGCAAAAGACAATGCTACTTTGGGACAATGCACATTACACTCAGAATGACAATCATGCTCTCAGTAGTTGGTGCTTTAAAAGAAGGTGGAGACTCTCGAACCGTGGCTTTTGTTGGCAAGGTTGAAAACCCGTAGTCGGAAACAAAGACAAAACATGTACCAGAGCTCTTGGTTTTAAAAACAGAGGTAATAATGATTTTTTTTCTTAGATCATGCATGTTTCGTCAACGAATGCTAGCAGATAGCTCAATCACTTCTTGAGATGGACAAGTTTCGAGGAACGGCTCCCGAATGAGGACGATCACATCCTCTTAATCTCCTTTGTTTATCACTGCCAAAGTTTTCTGATTTCTCATGAACAAGGCGTGAAGGAGGGTTTGTTTGTTATATTAATTTTGAGCCGGGCGCACTCAATGCCAGTTCCTTCTCGTGTTATGGGTTTGCACATTAGACATGCAATCCCGGGGTGAAGCTTGTCCAACTTAAAAAGATCATGAATTAACTACTACTTCCTCATGAACTTAAAATAGAGGCACAAAATAGGAATGCATTTTTTTTCTTTTTGAATAATTTCGAGATGGTACATGCAAGTCTCCGTTAGGAATGGCAGGTAAATACCATGTAGGAAGGTATGGTGGACTCATATGGCATAACTGGTTTAAAAGAATTTGGATGCACAAACAGTCAGTCCTCTTAGTACAGGTGGATGTTAGCAAAAGACTGGGAGCGACCAACTAAGAGAGCAATGACGGTCATAATCATGCAGAGCGACAAAGCAACATTGAATCAGGCATGGTAGTTATATCGCTACTCAGAAACAAAAGATCATCAAGGCTTGACAGACTTTCTTTACAGTCTTAAATATGCGTGAGCATACGCCAAGTCAATCAAAATAAATTCTTGAAGGAAGATATTACTAAACCATACCACATCATAGGCAAACAAATCATGTTGGTACTCCAATAACACATTGGGAACCCCCCAGCTATTTAAGACTAACCATAAGAAAACATGAACTACTAAGCACCATTATGCACGTAGCATTTTTATCATAGACATATCAACCATGCAACAGAAGCAAACTCTCTTAATAAGATAATCATGATAACTAAAGAGAGTTCAAGCAACCAACTAAACAAAAGCTCTTTAAAAAGATAAGCATGAAAACTAAAAGCTAAACATGATAGTAGCTATTGAAAGACAAAGAACACACACAGCAAAGATAGACATGAAAATTCTATGTTATGTTCTAGGTAGAAGTGGAGCGCGTTTCTCTCCCACATAAAGAAAGCTGAGTTCCGACTCGTTATGAAAAGCTAAGGAAAACTAAAAAGGGAAACTAAAAGCAAGACGCTCCAAGCATAGCACATAACACATGAAGTGATAAAAATATAGTGGAACGAAAGAAGAACTGATAATGTTGATGGAGAAGGGGATGCACGGGGGCATCCCCAAGCTTAGACGCCTGAGTCTCCTTGAATATTTCTTGGGGGTGCATGGGGGCATCCCCAAGCTTGAGCGCTTGACACTCCTGAATATTTTTATCATCTTCCCTCGCACATTTGAAAACTCCCTTCATACATAACTCATCATAATCTGATTAGCGAGGTTAGTACCCATAATAAAATAATTGTTCCTTGCTGGAAATAAGGATATTCTTGAAGATCTACTCTTTCTCAAGATTGCCAAAAGGTTTTTGCAAAGAAAAAGCAAGCTCAAGGTTTGCAAAATGAAGGAAAGGCAAAACAGGACAGAATCTGTGAAAAACAGAACAACAGGTAGTAAATGATTTTTTCGGGCACTTCTGCAACTCTAATCAAAAAACTCAAAACAGACACACGAAAGACAATTGTATAGATCACGCTGTCGAAAAAATTCAGACCAAAAAGATGATCTGGTGATTTTATACGAATTTTTATGTCCAAGGACAGAATCTGTTTCCTGGACAGCATGTCACAACTTTTGAACTTTCTTGCAATCAGAGGCTACACTTGGCACAAAGTTGAAAATCAAAGATACAATGATGATGCTACTGTAGTAACAACATCAAGACACACCAAAAGCAAAATATAATTTTTATTCATGTGGGTTGCCTCCCAAAAGCGCTTTCTTTTATGCCTTTAAGCTAGGCATAATGCAAAGAGATCAAGTTTTATCAAGAGTAAAAGAATAGCTAGCCCGTATAACGGACTCAAAAGGTAACTTAATCTTCTTTCGAGGGAAGTGTTCCATCCCTTTCTTGAGAGGAAATTGGAATTTTATATTCCCCTCTTTCATGTCAATGATAGCACCAACGGTGCGTAGAAAAGGATGTCCTAAAATAATTGGACACGAAGGTTCACATTCAATGTCCATAATAGTAAAATCAACGGGAACATAATTGTCATTGACAATGATAAGAACATCGTCGATCCTCCCCAAAGGTTTCCTAATGTAAGAATCAACAAGACGAACACCAAAAGAACAAGAATCAAAAGGTTTCAATTTAAGCATATCATATATTCTTTTGGGCATAACGGAGGTACTAGCTCCAACATCACATAAAGCATAGCAAGAGAAGTTATTCAACTTAATTTTAATCATAGGATCCCAACCATCTTCTAGCTTTCTAGGTATGGAGGCTTCTACTCTAAGTTTCTCCTCCCTAGCTTTGATAAGAGCATTAGTGATATGCTCTGTGAAGGCAAGGTTAAGCGTGCTAGTGCGGGGATCTCTAGACATCTTGTGAAGGAAATCAATAACTTCGGTAAGAGTGCAATTATCAAAATCAAGGTCACTACTATCAAGTAAGGTGGTAGTGGTGTCCTTTAGGATCACTTGTTTGGTAGTTTCTATAGTCATAGCATCACCATTAATAGGTCCAATGGGACCAGGAGTGCATTGGGTGCTAAGATTTTGGATATCCTCAACAACTTGGATAGTAGCAACAGTGTGGTGGGTAGGAAGGTTCTTAATTCTATCTTCTTCCTCCCTTTCTCTAGCCCATCTCTCTTTAAGTTTAGCCAACATCCTAATGTTTTCATTAATTTGCACTTGAATAGCATTCATAGGAGTGACCTTCCTCTCCTCAAGAGGAGAAGTTCTAATTTTAAGCAATTCTACCTCATTGGCTAAATTGTCTACCTTCGAAGAGAGATCATCTAGTTTGTTTAGTTTTTCTCCTACACTCTTATTAAAGGCTTTTTGGGTAGTGATGAAATCTTTAAGCATGATCTCTAGTTGAGTAGTGGAGTTCTTGGTGATAGGATAAGCATTGTTGTTCCCAAAAGAATTAGAGGGGAATGGTCTAGGATTGCTACCAAAATTACTCCTATAAGCATTGTTATTAAAATTGTTTCTAGAGATAAAGTTCACATCTACTTGTTCTTGAGCAATCAAAGAATTTAAAGGAACATCACGAGGATCAACAGAAGATTGCTTCGAAAGTAGAGACATGATCAAGTCAACTTTTTCATTTAGGGAGGAAATCTCCTCGACAGAGTTTACCTTCCTACCAGTTGGAGCGCGTTCGGTGTGCCATTGGGAATAGTGGGTCATCATCTCATCGAGAAGCTTCGTGGCAGCACCAAGTGTAGTTGACATAAAGGTTCCTCCCGCGGCCGAATCTAACAAGTTCCGCGAGGTAAAGTTCAAGCCTGTATAAAAAGTTTGGATAACCATCCAAGTAGTCAAACCGTGAGTAGGGCAGTTCTTGATAAGAGATTTCATACGTTCCCAAGCTTGGGCAACGTGTTCATTATCCAATTGTTTAAAATTCATTATGTTACTTCTTAGTTGGATAATTTTAGCAGGTGGATAGTATTTTCCAATAAAAGCATCTTTGCACTTGTCCCAAGAATCTATGCTATTTCTAGGCAAAGACTGAAACCAAATTTTAGCTCCTCCTCTCAAGGAGAAAGGAAAAAGCTTAAGCTTAACAATATCACCATCTACTTCTCGGTACTTTTGCATGTCACAGAGTTCAACAAAATTGTTCAAGTGTAAAGCAGCATCCTCTCCAGCACCGGAGAATTGATCTTTCATAACTAGGTTCAGTAAAGCAGGTTTAATTTCATACGAAGGTGCTGAAGTGGCCGATGTAGTGATGGGTGTGCAGATAAAGTCATCGTTGTTGTGACTAGTGAAGTCACACAACTTGGTGTTCTCAGTGGAACCCATAGTAGCAAGCAAGCAAGATAACTATTTTTGTGATTTTCGATAAAAGATACTAAAGCAAAAACTGAAAGGTAAACTAACAAGACTAAAAAGCAAAGGTAAAAGATAGCATGCAACTCGCCTATCTTGAAGAGTGGAGTCCCCAGCAACGGCGCCAGAAAACTTTGCTTGATGGCTTCTCGCCCCTCGTTGGTTACCCCAAGTGGAAGGATTGAGATGCAATGTAGCGGAAGTTTTCCCTTGGCAAAGATACCAAGGATCGATTTCCCTGAGACTCCCAGTTTCAACAAGAAGGTGTCAACTGCTAACGGCGCCAGATATTAGCAATCAACATGGACCTGCACACAGATACAAATAACTTTGCTCCCAACGAGTACAGAGAGGTTGTCAATCTCTCCGGCCTTGTAGTTTACAAAGGATCAAATGCAAGTGATAATAGTGATAGGTTTTGCTGCAATAGTAAGTAAAAAGCGGAAAGTAAATAGCGGATGTGATCAATGATGGTAATATGGACCGGGGTCCCATGTTGTTCACTAGTGACGTCTCTCTCCCAAAAGACGATAAAACAGCTATGTGAGGTAAACGAATTACAGCTGGGCAATTGACAGAATTATGTGCGCAAACCAATGCTAACTATGTTACAAGAAAGGTAGAGGTTCAAAGCATGGGCGGTACGCCAATGCAAGTAGACCGAAATCCATCTGCATCTACTACTAATCATCCACCTTGAGATATCTATCCAGAACATCTCGCTGGTATTAAGTTGCGAGTCCCACCCATAGTGTAAACTCAAAGCAACAGACAACTGCATTAAAAGAACTTTGCGTAAAGTAAACAATCCTTGCACCCGCGGTCACAAGCATCGTTGTTTTCCCCCTTGTGGCAACAGCACATCCCCTAGACTCATGTTTCTGTCACTCAAGCTAGTCATCGAGGGGCATGAACCCACAATCAAGCATAACGTTCCCTCTTGGAGTCACTACCTACTACTGGCCAAAGCAATAAATAACAACGGAGAACATGCAAGAATTACTTACGAACATAAATATAAAAGAGGTAGATCAAATATATTACTCAAACACAATCTGAACATAATCTCACAATCCATCGGATCCCAACAAACTCAACATAGCAACAGCATAAGGATTACATATGTGCCTCGATCATGTAGGGCAGCTCACGAGGACTAATTAGTGAAGCACAACAAGGGGAGGAGAACATCACATAGCTACTGGTCATGGACCCATGGTCCAAGGGAGACTACTCACAACTCATCCGGGAGGCGTCCATGGTGGTGGAGAAGCTCCCGGTGGTGATCCTCCCCTCCGGCAGGGCGCCGGGAAGAGTTCTCCTGGTGCTCCCGATCTTGGAAGCGCGGCGGCGGCGGAACAGAGATGAGATCGCGAAAAAGGGTTTCCGTCTCGAGGGTTTCGGGACACGATATAAATATATGCCAAAGGGGGGCATCACCGGAGGCCCGGGGGGCCCAGGCGCCCCCCCCGGCGCCGCCAGGAGGGGGGTCGCGCCACCAGGGCACCTGGAGCCCTGGTGGCCCCCCTCCGGCTGTATTTTGGCAGCCGGGAAGCTTCTGGAACGCTGATTTTTTATATAATTTTTTCGGGATTTTTCTAGCAGTTTTCGTAATGGGAAAACCTGAAATACAAAAATAGCAGAAAACAGAAACTGGCACTGGGGTGCACTGAGTTAATTGGTTAGTCCAAATATGATCAAAAGTGTATGGAAGTGTATAAATATCATAGCAATATCACCCAAAAGAGGCATGGAGCAAGCAGAAATTATAGATACGTTTTGGACGTATCACTTAGGAAAATAAGATCTCACAAGGATTTGCAAGAAATTAATTGAAGAATTTGCAATGAATTTGATGTAGAGAATAACAGAGAAAAGAAAAAGATCTAGATGAAGTTTTGACAGAGTAACAAGCAAGCAAAAAGAAATGCAAGATCATAGAGAAACACCAGAGAACTTCATCTAGAAATGGTTGGAGACAGAGTCACCTATATTAGAGTATATTGACTTAGGAGTCAAGTAAGAACACTTGATCATAGGTTATACTCATCGTTTAAGCTCAAAAATGCGGTTGCCATTTTTTGTTTAAGCATTTTGATGTATTCAAATCTTGCTGAGCTGCTTTGACCTCATGTCTTGGGGTAAAGCTTCTCTAAGATGGAATACATACCTTGGGTGGTGATATTGATCTTGATCATGTAGTTGAACTTGTGTTGGACGCTCAAGGTTTATGTAGTTCATCAAGAGTTGGGAGCTCCACTTGTAATTTTAGTTCATCTACCTACATGGGTTAGATTTGCAAGGAAGAGCACTGGTGTATCCAAAATGACAATCATGAAAATTTGATACCAAATGAAATTTGATATATAGAAATTTTCAAAGGATATGTTGAAAGGATTCATGCTTCCTTGACTTCAACCACCATATTGTAGAGACTTGGTGATGTAAAGAATGCTTAGTATGTGAGTGAGTTGCAATCTCATAGATTTGGGTACATCCAAGTACTTACAATGGTTAGATAGCATGCAAGGGTACAAGTAGATCCAAGATATATGACCATCATCATAAGAGAAATATCAAGGATTAGTCAAATAATAATGCCTTGCATACATTCAAAAGAGTTACTACTCCAAGTTTGAGGCATCAATAATGATCAATTCACCTCTCAAACAACAAAATACTTTCTCATCATGTGGTTTGGTGAATATATCTGACAATTGCTTATCCGTACGAACATGTTTAAGATCAATGTCTCCTCTAGCAACATGATATCAAATGAAATGATGACAAACTTCAATATGCTTAGTTCGAGAATGTTGCACAGGATTGTGACCAATGTTAATAGCACTTTCCTTATCACAAAGCAAAGGAACGTGTTTCACATTTATCCCATAATCTTTAAGAGTTTGGGTCATCCACAGTAATTGAGCACAACATGAACTAGCGGCAATGTATTCCACTTCGGCGGTGGATAAGGATACCGAGTTTTGTTACTTGGAGGACCAAGATACAAGAGATCTACCAAGGAAATGACAAGTACCCGAAGTGGATTTTCTATCAACCTTGTCTCCGGCATAGTCCGAATCGGAGTAGCCAACAAGGTCAAAACAAGACCTCTTAGGATACCAAATGCCAAAGTTTGGTGTGTGAATTAAGTATCTCACTATCCTTTTCACAGCCTTAAGAGGACATTCTTTGGGGGTCGCTTGATATCGTGCACACATGCACACACTTAGCATAATATCGGGACGGGAGGCACATAGATATAACAATGAACCAATCATAGAGCGGTAAACCTTTTGGGTTAACCGGTTCATCATCCTTAGTCAAGTCAAGATGTCCACTAGTCGGCATGGGTGTATTCATACCTTTGCATTCTTGCATGTTGAACTTCTTGAATAAGTCCTTGGTATACTTTGTTTGAGAAACAAAGGTACCTTCCCTAGTTTACTTGATTTGCAAACCAACAAAGAACTTGAGTGCACTCATCATAGACATCTCGAACTTCTCCGGCATAAGTCTTCAAAACTTTTCACTAAAATGAGGGTTAGTCGAGCCAAATATGATATCATCAACATAAATTTGGCACACAAATAATTCACCATTAACTCTTCTAGTAAAAAGTGTTGAATCAATTTTCTCAATTTCAAAGCCTTTTTCAATAAGGAACTTGGTCAAGCATTTATTACCACGCTCTAGGAGCTTGTTTAAGACCATAAAGAGCTTTGTGAAGTTTGTAAACATTATTATGTTTCTTGGGATTAACAAAACCGGGAGGTTGTTTAACATAAACTTCCTCCTCAATTTCACTGTTGAGAAAAGCACTTTTAATGTCCATTTGATATAAAATGATATCATGATGATTTGCATAAGCAAGTAAGATGTGTATGGACTCAAGTCTAGTAACTTGGGCATATGTCTCACCATAGTCCATACCTTCTACTTGAGTGTAGCCTTGGGCGATGAGACGGGCCTTGTTGCGAACAACTTGTCCATCTTCATCTTGCTTATTGGGAAACACCCATTTGGTACTGATGATGTTTTGGTTGTTGTCGGGTTTCTCAACCAATGTCCAAACTTGGTTTCTCTCGAAGTTATGTAGTTCTTCGTGCATAGCGTTCACCCAATCCGGATCATCAAGAGCATCTTCAACCTTCATGGGTTCAAGGTTAGATATGAAAGAGTAATGCTCACAAAAGTTAGCTAAACGAGATTTAGAGCGAGTGATTCTCTCGGTTTGGATATCATCGTAAATTTGCTCTACGAGATGATCTCTAGCAATTCTTGCTCTAACTCGTGAGAGCTTTTGCTTGGGTCGGGGTGGAACATCCTCTTCATCATCATCATCATCATCATCTTCTTCTTCTTCTTCTTCTTCTTCTTCTTCTTCTTCTTCTTATTCTTCTTCTTCTTCTTCTTCTTCTTCTTCTTCTTCTTCTTGTCCTTCTTCATTGTTGTTGGCATTGTTGTCCTCTTGTGGAGGTGGAGAAGGAGGTCGATGAGGTTCATCTTGTAGCACTTCCTCATTTCCTTCATCTTGGTGTGTCCCACTTGTAGATGCCTCCAAGTCAACTTGTGGTTCACCTTGACGCGAAGTTGAGGCTTCCACTTGAATGGATGAAGTATTCTCCTTCACCTCCGTTGGGCGAATCTTGCCATTAGACAAGTCTTGTATTGCTTCCGGAGTGTCTTTGTCTCCTACATCAATTGGCAATTGCTCTACTTGCGAGCCGTTAGATTCATCAAACTTCACATCTACCGTCTCTTCAACCTTTCGAGGTGAAATTGTTGTAGACATGGTAAGTGTGAGAGTTTGAGCCGTAACCGAGTAGCAAACCTTCATGAGACTTAGGAGCAAATTTTGAACGACGATTCTTGTCAAGAATGTAGCACTTTGAGCCAAATACTCGAAAGTATCCAATTTGGGGTTTGTTACCGATGATAAGCTCGTATGTCGTCTTGCCGAGAAGTTTGTGAAGGTATAGTAGATTAGTAGCATGACAAGCTATCTCAACCGCTTCTGCCCAAAAGTGTCTTGGCGTCTTGTACTCATCAAGCATCGTTCTCGCCATTTCAGTGAGTGTCCGATTCTTCCTCTCAACAACTCGATTTTGTTGAGGTGTGTACGTAGCCGAGAACTCATGTAAGATCCCTTCTTCGTCAAGAAAGGTATCCACATCGGTGTTCTTGAACTTCGTTCCGTTGTCGCTCCGAACCTTCTTGATCTTCACTTCAAATTAGTTTTGGGCCTTTCTAGCGAAGTTCTTGAAGATCTTTTGGACCCGCGATTTATCATCAAGAAAGAACACCCACATAAATCTTTAAAAATCATCAACAGTGACCAACCCAAAAGAGTTACCACCGATACTCTTGTAAGCATTGGGACCAAATAGATCCATTTGAAGTAGCTCAAGCGGTCTTCTTGTGGTCATGATGTTCTCCACGGGATGACTTCCTCCAACTTGTTTTCCTGCTTGACAAGCACTACAAAGTCTATCCTTATCAAATATAACATCTTTAACACCAAGGATATGATCACCTTTAATAAGCTTATGAAGATTTCTCATGCCGACATGACCTAACCTTCTATGCCACTACCAACCTTTAAAAGATTTAGCAATAAAACAAGTGCGAGGTTGGGCTTTCTTAGTGAAGTCAACAATGTATAGGACACCTTTACGAATGCCGGTAAATACCATATTATGATTATGTTTACGAAAGACTTGGCAATCAACATGAGTGAATAGCATATTTAAACCAAAATCAGCTAATCTAGACATGGAAAGAAGATTATAGCCGAGAGATTCTACAAGCATGACATTCTTGATATAGCTATCGTTGGATATGGCCACCTTACCAAGGCCAACAACTTACCCTTAGAGTTGTCACCAAAGGTAACATACTTTTGTGGACCATCGTTTCTAGCAAGCTCGTCAAACATGTCCTTATCTCTGGTCATATGAACTGTGCAACCACTAGCAAGTACCCATTCCTTTCCTCCGGTTGCGTAACCACGAAGATTAGCCATAATACCAAAATGTCTCATTTGTTCATCAAGGTCAAAGTCACTATCATCATCCTCATCATAATATCCTTGTTGAACATCGTCTTGGGATTGATCAACACCTAGAGAGAGTGATTCATTAGTTATGTGATCATGACAATGTTCATCTTTATGAATTCTAATGACTTCCGAGATGATATTACTAATGATTCCTACATCTCCTTTGGCACGCATAAGGTCACAAAGCTCAAATAAACTTTCATCAAATTTGGGATGACTAGTGTTCATCTTATTTATAGCAATTGAATTTTGAAGGATCACATCTAGATTTTTCAAAGAGTAGTCCGGAAATCATTCTCAAGGAATTTCCATATAGTGTAAGCACATTTGAAAGTTGGCAAGCAAACAAGCAAATTTCTAGGCAATCCTCTAGTAATAATATCAACAGTTCTAAGATTGCGAACCATGTCAAGATGTTCATTGGACGTTGTATTCAAAGGGTCAATGGGGGGTACATAAGGACTAACAATATACTTGTTCAAATGATATTCATTGAAGATCTCAAGCATGTCATTTTTCCATTCCTTATAAAATTCTCCATCAAACATAGGAACTCCACGTCTAATACTCCCGATCGTAGACTCATCCATCTTCCTCCAATGGTCATTATGCCAAAGCAATGGAGACCAAAGCTCAGGTACCAATTGAGAGGATCGAAGAAGAGTTGTCTAGTGGGGGGTGGGGGGTGATTAGACACTCAACAAGAAAAGTAGCAGTTTTTAAGTTCTTATAGTTAAGGTGGAGTTTTTAGAAAAATTTCAAACATTCACAATACATTTGAAGCAAGCATGGCAAGAGTATATGAGCAGCGGAAAGTAAAGCATGCAAGTTGCAAGAAAGTAAAGGGATGAGATTGGAGTGTGCAAACGCAATTGGAGACACAGATGTTTTTGGCGTGGTTCCGGTACGTGGTGCTATCGTACATCCACGTTGATGGAGACTTCAACCCACGAAGGGTAACGGTTGCACGAGGTCCACGGAGGGCTCCACCCACGAAGAAACAACCTTGTCTATCCCACCATGGCCATCGCCCACGAAGGACTTGCCTCACTAGGGTAGATCTTCACGAAGTAGGCGATCTCCTTTCCCTTACAAACTCCTTGGTTCAACTCCACAATCTTGTCCGAGGCTCCCAAGTGACACCTAACCAATTTAGGAGATACCACTCTCCAAAAGGTAATAAATGGTGTGTTGATGATGACCTCCTTGCTCTTGTGTTTCAAGTGATAGTCTCTTCGACACTCAACTCTCTCTCACAGATTTGGATATGGTGGAAAGAATATTTGAATGGAAAGCAACTTGGGGAAGGCTAGAGATCAAGATTCTTGTGGTTGGATTGGAATATCTTGGTCTCAACACATGAGCAGGTGGTTCTCTCTCAGAAAATGAATAGTGAAAGTGTAGGTACATTATGATGGCTCTCTCTCTGTCGGGGAAACTGATCCACGAACACCTATGGGACAGGCGGACCGAGTCCCTTTCGGTTCGGCGGGGGCGGAGATCGCACGAAGAGCAGATCGAGGCGAAACACACGAGCAGTTTACCCAGGTTCGGGCCGCACGGATGCGTAAAACCCTACTCCTGCTTTGTGGTTTGTATTGAGTTCTTGCTCGGGAGCGCTGGGTGCTACAGTACACACTAGCAGCTAACGAGACCGAGCGTGAGTGTTCTCCTTGTCCCCCCCCCTTTCTACGTTGCGCATGGGCCTCCTTTTATATGCTCAGGGGGTCACCGACAGGTGGCAACATAGACAAGGGTAAAAATGGAAAGGTGTTGCGGTTGGTACAACTACCTGTACAGTGTATCATACCTAACCCTGACGGCAGGGGACAAAGGCATTGAATGCCCGTCTGCGTCGCCTAAATAGTGCAAAAGGGACCGTCAGGGACGCCACCGCTCGCCACGATGGCAATCTTGTCAGCGCCGCTTGCCATCGCGCACCGCTGGCTGCACAGCCTCCCGCCACGTACGCCTGGAAGGGTCCCAGAGTGACACGTTGGTGGATGTGCTGGAGCGCGGGTACAGAGTGGTAGCTTGCCGCGGCAAGCGCCTTGCCGCGGTTGCTGCCTTGTCGCGTCCGGGTGCTTGCCGCTCACCGGGCCTTGCTGGGACACGTTGCGCGTCGCGGCAAGTTCCTTGAGATGCCTTGGTTGGCCTTCCCGGCAAGCTCCTCTTGCCGGGGTCTTGTCTCCTTGCCTTAAATACTTTGTTCTTGAATGGCTCCAAAGGAACCACAGAGGACCTTGGCGGTCACCCGGCAAGCCTTGCCGCGGGATGCTGCGACTGCCCGTGCACAAGTTCGGGATACTAGGGTACCCCTACTCTAGTACATCGACAGGAGCCCCCGGGCCTGGGCCATACACGGTGCCGAGCGCTGTTGGGCCAGGCCCAAAACAGGGCACGGGCACACGCGGCCTGGGTTACGCCGTATCTCTCTCCGTATCCACCGCGCCCTCCCCGAACGGCACGCGTTGATTGCGGCGTCGTGGGAGAGATCGTGGGTGGTTTCTTTATTCGGAAAGGCGGATTGTCCGCCCCCTCCCTCCTTATAAGCAGGGGAAACAGGGGCTGTTCGCCCATCTGCCAGTTGCTACTCCAATCCTTGAAAACCTCCGCCGCTCCCCTTCTTCCCAAAGCTGAAAGAGAGCAGCGCTCTGCCCCCCCCCCCAATCGCCACCAGCACCACCAACGCCGTTGACCTCCCTCACCACTTCCGCCATGGCTCCGAAAGCCGAGAAGGAGAAGGCCGTGAAGTCGGCCGAGGCGCAGCGGCTCGCGGCGCTGCGAAAGGAGCGGGCAATCTTCCTCCCCCCCAAGCTCGGCGCGAGGGAGCTGAGGGAGTACTACTACCTCTTCTGGTCGAAGGAGATGCAAGCACACCCGCGCACGAAGGTACTTCCATCCGTCGCTTGGAAAATGGCTCCAAATGGATATCCGTTCTTTGCCTTGTTCTTGTACTGCGGGCTCTGCCCGCCTTTCTCTGAGTTTTTCTACGACATTATGAACACCTACGGGTTCCGCCTCCTTGACTTCACCCCCAATGCCGTTCTGACCATGGCAGTTTTCACACATCTCTGCGAAAACTTTGTCTGAGTCTATCCAAATGTAGCCCTTTTGCACCACTTCTTTATGCCCCGAGTCGAGAGAGGAGAGCCTTTATCCGGCGGAATCGCCTGGATCTCGAGGGCCGGCAAGAAGGACGCTTATCTGGAGGGAGAGCTCCGCAGCAAGTGGGAGGAATGTAGAGCAGACAGGTGCTGGGTTGTCGAGGAGAACCCGTAGCTGTTTACCGCCCGGTGCCAAACCCCAGTAGCGCGCGGCAGAGATTGGAGCAACGTGGCCCCGGAAGACGACAGGCTAAAGATTCCCGTCGCCCGGATCCAATGCCTCAGGCTTGCCGGGCTCACTGTAGGTGCGGTTGGCGCAGATTTTCTTCGCCGCCGCATCGCCCCCCTGCAGGAGAGGAGGAGACTCGCCTGGGATTTCGAGAATGCGGCGGACATCATGAGGCTGCGCCCGGGCCTCAACTTCAACTTCACTGTTCTGGAACTTAACGTGATGCTCCGGGAGCTGTTCAAGTATGACCCTCAACATCCCGAAGAGTTCAGGTTGCCGAAGGGTGTCGTTCCGCTGTGCAACAACTCCTCGCTCAGCCGCATCCGTGCAATGATGCCGCTGTGCGACTCGCATGGAATTGACCCAACTTGGCAAGAGCCTGCAGACGACGTCGTGCAAGAGTTCTTCGACGGCTTGGAAGAAGTGCCGATCCGCTCCGACGAACAGAAAGGCCTCACCCGCGACACCACCGATGCGGAGATGAAACGCATCGCCACCAGGCTGGAAGAGGCGGCGGCAGCCGCAGCCGCGGGCGAGTTTGGATTCACCGTGGAGGAGGCAGAGGCAGCAGAGGCGGCAAGCCTTGCCGAGCGAGAGGGGCTTGCCGGCGAGGAGGAGCTTGCCGGGCATGACGTCGAGTCGAGCCAGCCCGCCGAGGATACGAGCGGCTCGTTGGAGATCGACTCCTCTTCCTCCTCATCTTCGGGCAGCTCGCCGCAAGCAGAGCCCCCGGCTCCACCAAGAAGGCGTCTCCGCAAGGCCGGGGACGTAGCGGAGCGGTAGACGACTCAATAGTCGCCGCGCCGCGCGACACGCTCCACCGCGGCAAGTACTGTTGCCGCGGGAGCACCTCACGCTGCTGCAGCAACTGGAGCGGGGTCTTCCCGGACCACCACTTCTGCTCTTACCGCTTCTCACGCCGTGGCGGCAGCCGGAGCGGGGTCGTCTCGGACCACCGCCACTGCTCCCGCCAAGCGGCCAAGGGAACCTACTCCTCCGCCTCCTCGCGCCGGACGTGAGCCGGACTTCGACTTCTCCGCACTCAGCTCCGACGAGGAAGAAGAAGAGTAAGATTCCTCGCTGTACTTATAGTTCTTCAATTCTTGCAGTTTTGTCTTGTATCTCATTCGCCTTATTCCGAACTTATCCCTTTTCAGGACTCTGGCCCAGAGAGCGGCGAAGATAGCCAAGGTCCCGGCGAGGAGAGAGGAGGTGATCATTGTCGAGGACGAACCCACCGCGACAACAGAGGATGCGCCCGAGACCACCTTGCCGGACCCGGCAACCATTCTCCAGAGCAGCCCCCAGCGCAGCCCCCAGCGTAAGTATATGGTTCGCTTTCCACTGTTAGGCGCGCATGGATGCTCTTTCTATGCTGACATCTGTTTGTTGTTTTGTGTAGGAGCAGAGTAGCCCCACCAGGAGCGCCCGGAGACCGCCCCCGACATGCCATATGCTTCAACTACGCCGCCAAGGGAGAGTTCTCCGGCAAGGGACTGTCTGGCAAGGGAGAATTCTCCGCCAAGGGAGAGTTCTCCGACAAGGGAGAGCACCAGCGGCCCCCCGGCGGTGGAGACTACGACTGCAGAACCTGGTACAGGTAATCCTCTCGTTTCAAAACTTCCCTTGGGTTCTTCTTCTTTTGATCTTCTTTTTGGATATTTGCTTGACCTTTCTCCCTTTTCCGGCTGTCAGACCCATCTGCTGCGAAGCCGATGGAGACCACGGTTGCTGCTGACGACGCCGCTGCCACCGAAGAAGAAGCCGGCGCTGACGATCCCGCCGGCGCAGAGGCCGCCAAACCTGCCGCCGCAGAAGCAAGCGGGGGGTCCAGCAATCGCACTGATGACCCTGAGGCCGCAGGAGCGCCAGGAGCTACGCCGACCGCCGATCCCTCCGCCACTGCTGTAGCGCCAGGCTTCGAAGAGCCCCAGCCAGGCGTCTACTTGAAGGCCGGCGATGGCGTCTTCATCAACCTCTCCTGGGCGTCAATGTCCAGGGCGCCGGTCGAAGGAGAAAGCTTTGACGGAGAGGTGCTCGCCTCCGCTGGGCTGGCGCTGGTCGACGCGCCGAGCAGCAGCAGCGGCGAGCCTGAGGAGGAGCGGCTGCTGCGGAAGCTGGTGTCGCTCTACCGCGCTCGGCAAGCCAAGCTGGAATCCCGAGAGGCTCTTGTCGCGAAGGCGGGAGCGGACATCGAGAAGCGCGCGGAGGAGCTCCAGGGTCTCAACCAGGAAGCTCTCCGGTCCCTGGCAGAGGAGCGGGAGCAACTTGCTGAGGAGTAGAAGGCCTTCTTCCTCGAGAAGGTTGACGTTGAAGAGCAACAGCGGCTTGCCGTTGAGAAGCTGTCTGCGCAGGAGGGCGAGCTGGCGCAGCGGAAGATTAACCTCGACAGCCACGAGGAGGAACTTACCGCGCGCGAGCAATCATTAGGCGGAGCCCTCAAGTAGGCAGAGGATGCTGCCGCAGCTGCTGAGGCCGCCAAGCAGGAGCTGGAGATGAAGGTGGCGCAGCTGGAGGCCGATCTCAAGGCGAGCGGTGAAGAGCTTGCCGCGCTCAAGCGTGAGCGGGAGAAGGACGCCCACAGCAACTCAGAGCTGCAGGTTCGTCTCGCCGAGAAGGGCAAGGAGCTTAGCGCCGCCAAGGACTCCAACGCAGATCTTGAGTTGAAGCTGACCACTTTGACCAAGACGCTGGACGGCACCAGGGAGCAGGAGGTGGCCTTGAAGGAGGAGATCAGGGCCGACAAGGCGCTGCTGGAGAGTGCTGCTGCCGCCCAGAATACCTTTAGGGAGAATGTGGAGCACTGGACGGAGGGTCTCGTGAATGTTGCCGCAGATATTGACAGGGAGCTGGCGCAGCTGGGGATGGAGGATCTCGGGTATCCCTCCGATGAGAACCTCCAACCCAGTGCCAAGCTCACCTTGTTCTTCAAAGGCGTGGCGACGGCCCTCCAGCGACTCCGGGAGACGACTCCAAAGCGGCTGGCCGACGAGTCGCGCAAGATCTGCGCGGGAGCTCTTCAAAAGGTGTTGGTGAAGGTGGCCTTCCACAACCCGGGCCTCAACCTCACCAACGTCCTCAAGACCCTGCCGCCGGATGCTGATCTGGAAGCGCTCAAGGCCCTTGTCGCACCCATTGTGGACAAGGTGAGCGGGATCAAGAGGGTTGAGGGTGATCGTGTAGACTAAGCCGCCCGTTTCTTTATTTTCTTGTCGCTGCTGGTCATGTTTATGAGAACAATCTGTTAGAGCCGCGACAAGCTATCTTGTAATATAACTCTATTTTGGGTAGTGATTGCAATGTTATTTCCTTTACTTGATTCATTTCTTTGTATGTTTTGGCCCTACGCTTTTAGGGAACTTGCTGGTGCAGGCACCTTAGCCGCGAGCGCTGAGTGCGGGACGTCAGCAGCCTGCTGGCGGTGCCGCTACCGACAAGAAACCTTGTCGCAACTAGTCGCAACTCGCTTAAGTTGTTGAGCGGACTCGAAACAAAGTAAGGGCGCAACTAGCTACGAGTTGGTTCCTCCGCGCACAGGTTTTCCATACAAAGCACGGTCGTTCGAGGAAGATAACTTAAAAATTAAAAAAAATCTGATTGCTCAAACTTTGGCGACTTAGCTTTTTTGTTGTTTGCTTCCCGGTAAGGCGAAACTTTCTTGAACGACGCCTGATCCACACCATTATCTTCTCCTTTCCCCCCGGCAAACTTGTGGGCGAGGGAACCTTCCTTTCCTTGGGAAAAAGAAAGAATAGAAAATAAAGATATGGAGCCTTACGGCTCGTTATTGCTTACCGGGGGCAGGTGCTGCACAAAGTGTCAGATAACACATGCAAAAAATAGAAAGCATGAAATTGACAAGATGTGCGGAGCACATGAGCTTTACTTATGAACAGGGTCTGCGCCTGGCTTTGTACAAAGGATTACATGCAACAGCGGCAAGACTTGTACAAAAGGTGGTTGCCGGAACAGGGTCCGGCAACCGCGCCTTACGGGTAAAACTTACGAAGATGCTGAATGTTCCAGGAGTTGCTCACCGGAATGCCATCTTCGGTCTCAAGGCGGACAGCGCCAGGCCTAGTAACTCGTTTCACCCGGTAAGGGCCTTCCCACTTTGGCGTCAACTTGTTGGAATTCTTGGCGGACTGAACGCGCCGAAGAACAAGGTCGCCTTCCTCGAGACTTATGGCGTTAACTTTGTGGCTATGGTAGCGGTGCAAAGCTTGCTGGTAGCGAGCAGCTCGTACAGCAGACTAAAGACGGTCTTCCTCAAGGAGCAGCGCGTCATCTTGTCGCAGCTGCTCTTGCTCAAGCTCATCATAAGCGAGCACTCGAGGTGACCCGTATACGAGTTCCGTGGGGAGAACTGCCTCTGCTCCATAGACTAGAGCGAAAGGTGTCTCGCCAGTGGCTCGATTTGGCGTCGTCCTGATCGACCAAAGAACCACCGGCAGCTCCTCAATCCAGTTTCTTCCACACTTGCGCAGCCTGTCGAAAGTTCTGGTCTTGAGCCCACGCAACACTTCAGCATTTGCCCTCTCCGCTTGACCGTTGCTTCTCGGGTGAGCAATAGAAGCAAAGCAGACCTTGGCGCCAAGATCTTGGACGTACTGCATGAAGGTGCGGCTTGTGAATTGCGTACCGTTGTCGGTGATGATCCTGTTAGGGATCCCGAAGCAGCAAACAATCGACTTGAAGAACTTGACTGCTGACTGTGATGTCACCTTCCTCACTACTTCCACTTTCGGCCACTTTGTGAACTTGTCGATTGCAACATACAAGTACTCAAAGCCCCCGACTGCTTGGGGAAAGGGGCCGAGGATGTTGAGCCCCTAGACCGAAAATGGCCAGGATAAAGGGATCATCTGGAGAGCTTGAGCTGGCTGGTGTATCTAATTGGAATGGAACTGGCACGCTTCACACTTGGTTACTTGTGCAGTTGCATCCTGGAGGGCTGTCGGCCAAAAGAAACCTTGCCGGAATGCTTTGCCGGCAAGTGCTCTTGCGCCAATGTGGTGACCACATATGCCTCCATGTATCTCTGCCAATAGCTTTTGTCCATCTTCCCGGAGAATACACTTCAATTTCACACCGTTGAGTCTTCTTCTGTACAGTGTGTTGTCAACGAACTGGTACATACTTGACTGCCGGGCTACTCTTTCCGCTTCTTCTTGCCGTTCGGGAAGTTCTCCTGTCTGAAGGAAACGGACAATCTGCTGTGCCCATGCTGGAGCTTGTTGCTCGACAACAAGGACTAAAGGCACATCTGTTGCTGCGGGAACATCCGCTTCTACGGCTAGAACGTGCGGCTCAGCCAGGGCTTGACGTTCCCCGGCAGGCTTGCCGGAGCAAAACTTGTCGGGAGCCTCTGCTTCAACGGAGCAAACCCTAGGGCTTGCCGGAGCAGACTGCTCCTCAGCACTCTTGGTGTTGATCTTGGGGACCTTCTTGGCGGCGGCTTCGGGAAGCCCTGCCGGAAAATAGTCACCAGAAATCAACTTCCTCTTCTTGCTCTGTCCAGTTGATGGCGTTACAGACAGTTGAGTCAGCTTGAGCACAAAAATCCCTGGTTCCACAGGTAACTTAAGTGCGGCGCACTTCGACAGGCCGTCGGCAATGTCGTTCTGAGCTCTTGGAACATGCTCCATTTGTAGGCCGTCAAAGTGCTCTTCTAGCTTTCTCACTTCATCAACGTAGGCTTCCATCAACGGACTCTGATAACTCTTGTTCACTTGGCAGACGACAAGCTGCGAGTCACCCCTGACAATGAGCTTCTTGATCCCAAGGTCTACCGCGATCCTGAGACCGGCAAGCAAACCTTCATACTCTGCGGTATTGTTTGTTGCTTGCTCCTTGGGAAAGTACATCTGGACTACGTACTTGAGGTGCTCTCCGGTGGGTGCGGCAAGCAGCACGCCAGCACCGGCGCCTTGCAGCGAGAAGGCACCATCAAAGTACATCAGCCACTCTTTGCTTGCTTCCTTGACGGGGATGCTCATTTCTGGAATTTCTTCATCTGGTGTTGGCGTCCACTCTGCTATGAATTCTGCCAATGCTCTGCTTTGGATAGTTGAAGTGCTCTCAAACTTGAGGCCAAAGCTTGACAGTTCCAGTGCCCACTCAACAATCCTGCCTGTTGCTTCTGGATTCTGCAGTATCCTCTTCAGTGGAAAGCGAGTGACAACTGTAATCTCATGTGCTTGGAAGTAATGGCGCAGCTTTCTCGAGGCCATGAGAAGGCCGAAAAGCAATTTCTGCACACCAGAGTACCTTGACCTAGCCCCCTGCAGAAGGGAACAGACAAAGTAAACTGGGCGCTGCACCATTTTCTTCTGTATCTCCTCGCGCGCCTGCGCAGATCCATCTTTGTCGGGACCAGAGCTTGCCGGGGAAGCCCCCTGCTTGTCGCTGGATGTGCCTGCCGTGGTTGCTGGCTCATCATCTGCCTCCCTCTCCGCTACTAACGCAACACTAACCACTTGATTGGTTGCCGCTATATACAGTAGCAATTTCTCTTGTGGCTTAGGTGCGACAAGTATTGGAGTAGAGGACAGGTATCTCTTCAAGTCTTGCAGCGCAGCCTCTGCTTCCGGACTCCATTTCATTGGACCTGCCTTTTTCAATATTTTAAAAAATGGCAGGACGCGCTCAGCAGACTTAGAGATAAACCTGCTAACAGCAGCCACACAACCGGCAAGTCTTCGTACATCCTTGACGCGCTTTGGTGCTTCAATCTGCTCAATGGCCTTGATCTTGTCGGGATTGGCTTCAATTCCCTGTTGAGACACGAAGAACCCGAGAAGCTTGCCGGAAGGGAATCCTACACACACTTCTCGGGGTTGAGCTTGAGCTTCATCTTGCGCAAATTTGCAAAGGTCTCGCCTAAATCTTGAATCAGAGTTGCCTTGTCTTTGCTCTTGACCACTATGTCATCCATGTAGGCTTCCACATTTCTGTGTATTTGTGGCTCAAGAGCGACATGGACTACCCTTGCAAATGTTGAACCAGCATTCTTTAGTCCGAAAGGCATCCGTATGAAACAGTACGTGCCACATGGAGTGATGAATGCAGTCTTCTCCTCATCCTCTTCTGCCATGAAGATCTGATGGTATCCTGAGTATGCGTCAAGAAATGAAAGCAAGTCACATCCGGCCGTGGAGTCAACAATCTGGTCAATGCGCGGCAAGGGAAATGGGTCTTTGGGACAAGCTTTATTGACATCAGTAAAGTCGATACAAAGCCTCCATTTCTCGTTTGCCTTGCGCACGACCGCAGGATTGGCCAACCACGTAGGATGGAGCACTCCTCTGACAAGGCATGCTGCTTCCAACTTCTTGAACTCTTCTGCGATGAATTCTTGGCGCTCCACTGCTTGCTTCCTCACCTTCTGTTTGATGGGCCGCGCGTGAGGACAGATGGCAAGATGGTGCTCAATTACTTTCCTGGGAACACCGGGGATGTCAGACGGTTGCCACGCAAACACGTCGACGTTCGCCCGCAGGAAAGCAATGAGCGCGCTTTCCTATTTAGGGTCAAGAGTGGCACTGATGGTGAAGGTACCACCAGTGCCGTCCTCCTTGGCGGACACTTTCTTGGTCTCTGGCGGTGCTGCCATTATCTTCTTACACTTGCCGGTGGAGCTCGATGGTGCTGCCTCGACGGTAGCGCAGCACTCCGAAGAGGTGCGCTTGCCGGAGTGGGCATCAGAACTCTTGCCGGACTTGGTCTTCTTCTTCCCCCCCGGGAGCTTCAACGGCAAGTGACTTGCGATCTGTTTCAGTTGCCGCTTCCCGGTATATCTTGTCGGCGCAGATAAGAGCATCCTTCTTGTCGCCAGGGACATAGATGACACTTATCGGGCCTGGCATCTTCAGCATGTTGTATGCGTAGTGAGAGGCTGCCATGAACTTGGCAAGTGCTCGACGGCCGAGTATCCCATTGTAAGGCAATGGAAAATCGGCAACGTCAAAAGTGACCCTCTCAGTCCTGAAGTTCAACTCGCTGCCAAATGTCACCGGCAACGTGATCTTCCCCTTCGGCTTGCTCCTTCCCGGGTTGATTCCTTGGAATGTGCCGGTCTCTTCGAGCTCGCTGTCAGGGACCTGGAGTTTCTGGAGTACAGCGGAGAAGATCAGGTTCAAGCCGGCCCCGCCGTCAACTAGCATCTTAGTGACCTTGAGGTTGCGGATAGTTGGTGAAACCAACATCGGCAAGAACCCGACCGCAGTTGTGCGATCAGGGTGGTCCTCAATATCAAAGATGATAGGCGTGCTGGACCATTTCAGAAGCTTGCGCGACTCGACAGGTGGTTCTGCCGCATTGACTTCCCGCACCCACTGTTTGAGTTGGCGGTGTGAAGTATGCAGAGAAGCTCCGCCGTCAATGCACAAGACCTCCGTGGCTTTCTGGAACTCCTGCTCACTGGTCTCGACATCATCCATGCTTTCATCGTCGTCGTCATCTTCATCCTTGTCGCAGCCGCGGGGAGGTCTGTCTCCTTGCCGCTGCTTGGCCTTGCCGCGGCGTCCTCCCCTGCCGGGGCGCTTCTTGCCGGACCCTCCAGCACCTTCTTGGGCCCTCTCCTTGTCGCGCCACTCGTATTCAGCCTTTTGCTGCTCGACCTTCTTGCAGCTCTGGAGGTCATGGCCCTTGGTGCGGTGGATCTTGCAGTACTGCTTGTTGGTGTCGTCCTGCTTGTCGGCGAACGCCACAGCCTGGCAGTTGGTGCATGCGGCAATCTCCTTGCCGGAGCTACCAGCTTTGGCCTTCTTGGCGTCACCTCCATTGCCGGACTGCTCAACGACTAGCACATCTTTGCCTTTCTTCTTCTTGTTGTTCCGCCACCGGTTTTTCTTTGCCGGGGCAGCATCCTCGCTGTCAGATCCTCCTGCTCCTGTATTCTCTCCGGGGAGTTTCCTCCCTTCCTCAGCACATGCACACTTGTCGGCCAGGCCATACAGCTCGCTGACGTCTCTGATCTTGCACATCGCCATCTCCTCCCGCATCCTGTGGTTACGCACGTTCTGATGGAACGCGCTGATGACCGCGGCAGGGTGGACATCTGGGATGTTGTGCTGTACACGGCTGAATCTCTGAATGTACTTGCGTAGGGGCTCTCCTTCCTTCTGGGTGAGCAGATGAAGGTCACTCTCTTGGCCATGAGGCTTGTGGCCGCCTGTAAAGGCGCCGACATACTGATGGCATAGGTCTGCCCAGGAGGATATGGAGTTGCCCGGCAAGTGCATGAGCCAGGACCTGACGTTGGGCTTGAGCACCAGCGGGAAGTAGTTGGCAAGGATCTTGTCGTCCCGCCCCCCGGCAGCTTGCACCGCGATGGTGTAGATGCTGAGGAACTCCGACGGATGCGACTTGCCATCGTACTTCTCTGGTACGTCTGGCTTGAAATTCTTCGTGCTGGGCCACTGGACTTGCCGCAGCTCACGAGTAAATGCAGGGCAACCTACCGCGTACGGCAAGTCGCCTGGTTCCCCTGGCGCATGCATGTCAATAGAGGGCCCAGCGCGCTGGTCCGATTGACGCCGGGCTTCTCTTCGGCGCTCGATGCGAGTACGAACGTCTTCTTGCTATCGTTCGTGAAGTACTTGGCGCTGATCGCGACGAGCTCGTGGATCTGATGACGCAGTAGAGTCGTTGTCGAGGTGGATCCGGCGAGTCAGCGATCTTGACCTTTGGGGCGGAGAGTGCACGGTGGTTGCACCCCCACCGGTCTTGTCGCCACCGGCTCGTGCCTGGCTAACTTCCTGCGGCTGTGATGTACTCGGCTACCGTGGAGTGTCGCCGTTGGCGAAGCCGATGAGACTCTGAATGGTGGTCCTCCATTCGTCGATCTTGTCCGCTGTTGGAGGGTAGTCTAGGAGCAGTTGAGCTCTCGCCAAAGCTTCTGCTGAAGTGGCGGGTGGCGGTGGCGAACGGTGTGAGGAGCGGGAGATGCTCGGACTTCTAACTATGTTAGAAGGAGCAGTATCCCGTCCAGGCGACCGTGCCTCGCTTGTGCCAGCATGTTGGCGTGCATGCTGGTCTTGAGCGCTCCGAGATCCACCAGCTCGATCTTGGCCCAGCAAACGTATGGAACCATGAGTACCATGACGCTCCGATCCCGCGCCTCCTGAGATGGGCGCGGTGCATGTACGGACGCCGAGGTCTTGGAGTGCGCCCGTTCGTTGTGGGAGCCGGCTACGCCACCGATGGGCAGCGCAGCCTTGTCCTTGGACCTGGCAGCACCGTGAGCTCCCTCGTCGACGCCCGTTCTTCCGCCGGCGTCTACCCCACCAGCCGTTTCCTCCGGTGGTGGCGGGTTCGGCGCGGACGGAGCAGCCGCCTCCGAAGCCTTCTTCTTCGGCGGCATGTCGATGAAGATGAGGAAGATCTAGCTCGTGTGAACGTCGGATCAGGTTCACACAACCTCGACGCCCCCTACCTGGCGTGCCAAAGATATCGGGGAAACTGATCCACGAACACCTATGGGATCGGCGGACCAAGTCCCTTTTGGTTCGGCGGTGGCGGAGATCGCACGAAGAGCAGATCGAGGCGAAACACACGAGCAGTTTACCCAGGTTCGGGCCGCACGGATGCGTAAAACCCTACTCCTGCTTTGTGGTTTGTATTAAGTTCTTGCTCGGGAGCGCTGGGTGCTACAGTACACACCAGCAGCTAACGAGACCGAGTGTGAGTGTTCTCCTTGCCCCCCCTTTCTACGTTGCGCATGGGCCTCCTTTTATATGCTCAAGGGGTCACCGACAGGTGGCAACGTAGACAAGGGTAAAAATGGAAAGGTGTTGCGGTTGGTACAACTACCTGTACAGTGTATCATACCTAACCCTGACGGCAGGGGACAAAGGCATTGAATGCCCGTCTGCGTCGCCCAAATAGTGCAAAAGGGACCGTCAGGGACGCCACCGCTCGCCACGATGGCAATCTTGTCAGGGCCGCTTGCCACCGCGCACCGCTGGTTGCACAGCCTCCCGCCACGTACGCCTGGAAGGGTCCCAGAGCGACACGTTGGTGGATGTGCTGGAGCGCGGGTACAGAGTGGTAGCTTGCCGCGGCAAGCGCCTTGCCGCGGTTGCTGCCTTGTCCCGTCCGGGAGCTTGCCGCTCACTGGGCCTTGCCGGGACACGTGGCGCATCGCGACAAGTTCCTTGAGATGCCTTGGTTGGCCTTCCCGGCAAGCTCCTCTTGCCGGGGTATTGTCTCCTTTCCTTAAATACTTTGTTCTTGAATGGCTCCAAAGGAACCATAGAGGACCTTGACGGTCACCCGGCAAGCCTTGCCGCGGGATGCTGCGACTGCCCGTGCACAAGTTCGGGATACTAGGGTACCCCTACTCTAGTACACCGACACTCTCTGATGGAGAGGGGGTGGAGGGGTATATATAGCCTCCACACAAAATATGGCCGTTACACACATTTGACACAACTCGGTCAGACCGAATAAACGAACTCGGTCAGACCGAAGCAGTGCAAAATGTGAACGTTAAACATTTCGGTGGGACCGATATTATCAACTCGATTAGACCGATGTGTTAGGGTTAGGGAAAAACCTCAACTTGGTTTGGCCGATTACACAAAATCGGTGAGACCGATTTTGGTAATAGGCTAATAGAGTGTTGGTCAGGCAAACTCGATGGGACCGATTCGCTAGTCTCGGTGGGACCAAAACGTTACGAAGAGGAAACAGTAAGTTTGCAATGCCAACTTGGTGAGACCGATTCTCACATCTCGGTTAGACCAAAACATTGCAAAAGGGAAACAAAGAGTTTACATTCCCATCTCGGTGAGACCGAGGTCCCTATCGGTGAGACAGAACAAATTAGGGTTTGTGTGGGGACCCCGACTCATAAGTCGAGATCACCGAATGCACGTGTACAGTGATCTTAGAGATCAATGCTCACTGAACACACATAAGCTGAATAACAAGAGTCTTACATCCATACATACCATATTACACAATTAGGACCATTATGGTCAAGTCTTGAGTATATCATCGCAGCGGAAATCTTCAATAACAACTTGGATCCATGCCATCAGCCTTAACCCTACAGGCATTCTGACTAGGAAGCGTCCTAGCTCGCATGTTCGTCTCCAAAGAAATCTTCATCTTACACCTGTTCTTTCATGCCTGGCCAATAAAATAACCAGTGGCAAGACAATGAGTACTTTGAATGTACTCGCAAGCAAACCAAGAGTGATAACAGAATAATTATGCAAGGCTCTACTACTAAATTCGCATTTTTACGTAAGGCTAGTTTTTCATATGCAAGTATGATCAACTTTTATCAAGGACATGCATGCGTCGGCAACAAGTATCAGGAGGTTACTAACATCAATATGGAGAAAGAGTTGTAAACAACTCGTGCTCAAGCTCATCGTGACTTCCTCAATAATCACATCATCAATATCACCGAACCGTGTTGTTTTCCTCAAACACACACCAGGTTTCGCAAACAATGGACGTAGCCCAAGAGCACTTAACCAACTGTCCTTGACTATGGACGCGGTTATTCAAATAGTTTTACACTCTGCAGAGGTTGCACACTTTACCCACAAGATCTGGGGAACTTCCATTTCATCCACGACCCGCGGTACCTCAAGTACCCGAGGTAAGCACCCGATCACTATCTTTCCCTAGACGACACGAACATAGAGTCCACTCGATTGGTAGTAACCCCCGTGCCCAACATTTCACATCTTAAAATTGTGGAGCCTCGCTCCCATATTCATCACATACCACTGGCACAGGGTACCAACAGTGTGTCCGGTGCCCTGTGAAAACAGTCATGGCCGCCTATCCAAGCACGACCTCGTCCCGAGTGTGACCTCGTGTCACCCCCCTCAGTAGTAATGCGGGCACAATGCTAGTATCGGCCTAGGTAATCAATAATGCACTTTCCCATATAAGGGTAGAGTATTTGCGCATGTAAGGTTGGAATAACAGTCGCAACTGAAACCAATCTGTTTTGAAAACAACACACACACTTGCCTCGATACACCACTTCGTCATCAAGTGGTTACCCAACTCGTTATCTCCCTCGGGCATAAGTGTCACCCGACGGGGTTTTCGAAAAGTCTTTTGAAAGTACTCTGCCTTCGTCACCATGCATATTCCTGTCCCATTTGCGTAGCCACTACTATATCAACCTATCTACTCCCACCCACATAACCCTCATAGGAAGGTAGGGTCATGCTTGATGCAAGTTTCAATAGGAAATTAACAAAGGTACCAACCAAAGTGGTCACCACCTCAACATGATTCTGATGCATTGATAATAAGGTGCTATGAGACATGCATAAAAAGGTTTCTCAAACATGGTCAAAGGGCTGCTTGCCTTGTCCTTCAGAGTCTTCAAACCGTCTGTTCCATCTCCAAGTACTCAGTCTATTTCGTCAACTAACGACGGAAACAATCATAATAAGCAACACAACAAGGCAAAAATAAAAAGTGCTCTAAAAATAGGAGTTGGACTTTTCTAGGATACCTCTGGTCATATGAAAAGTGACCAAGGTGGTTTCATAGGCATTGGATCAATGGATAGTTTGGAACATTTCAATATGATGTAATCAAGGGGTTTAATGGATCTGTAAGAAGTGTACAGAAGAATTATTTTGAAAAATGGGCAAAGCCACCCATTTAACAAGGAATGATTGTAGAAGCATCTAGGAGTTAGTTTCACTCGATTTGGAGTTCAAATGATTTTCTTATGAATTTGCAAAGTTGGCTATACATGGATATATAGACCAATATTTGATGTGGTACAGAAGGTATTGGAAAAAATGTTCAAAAACTAAGTTATGAGCATATAAGTATACATGAATCTGAATTATGGCATTTGTATCAACTTTGAGCTCTCTATGATTTTCTAAAGTTTATCACAGAAATGGAAAAATAGGATTTGCTAATTATTTGTGAAGAAAGTTTTGCTAGAAAAATGTGCAAGTTACACCATGTGATAGAGCATGATTTCTGGATTCACTAGAAATTTGAATCATCAAATTTGGAGGTCTAATGAATTGATTATGGATTTAAGAAACTTACTGAAAAAGAAAGAGAAAAAGAATTTACCTAAGTGGGCTGGATTTAACAATGCGTTGGCATGCATGGAGCGAGGCGTAGCGCCGGAGCGCCGCTAGGCCGGCCCAGTGGCTCGGCCACACGGGCAGAGGCCGATGTCGAAGGCACCGTCTCCGGAGTACGTCTTCGCCTGGGGGAGGCGGTTCTAGCCTGGCCCGTCTCAACTCATACCGCGCGGCTGGCCGGCGGGGTCACTGACCGGCGGGCCCCACCCGTAGAGTCATCCCCTTCCTCCCGCGCCCGCGACAGAGAGGCTTGATGCCTCGGCTGCACATCGGCCGGCGCTTGCCCACGGCGGCATAGGCGATCCCCGGCCAAGATCCGGGCACCAGAGGGGTCGCCGAGAAGCGAATCATCAGGGGTAGCCCTCGGGGACGGCGGGGGACGGCCGAAGCACCCCCTACACCAGCCGTGGCGGATGGCCTTGTCGGGCGGTGGTGGTGTGGGCACCACTGGGCACGGGAAGAGGCGGCGAAGGGAGGGGAAGCTCTGTAGCCCAATGGCGGTTCTCCTGGAGGTTGAAGGGGAGGTGGAGAGGCCCTGGTTCACCGGAGCCAAGTGGAGAACGACGGCGACCGAGGTGGCGAGGGAGAGGCAAGGAGAGCCAGAGGGAGAGGTAGAGCATGTCCAGGACGCACCTGGGAGGGACAGGGAACCAGCGGAGGCGAGAGATGGAGCTCGGGGTGGCTTATATGGGAGAGGCGCCGGTGCATCATGAGCACGGTCCAGGCCGCACTCGCGCAAGCTCGCAGAGGGGAGAGGAGAGAGGTTCCGATGGGGGCCGGCAATGTCCTGTGTCCCGGACGTCGAGACGACCTCGGGGGACACGAGGTTGAGGCCATAGGTTGTCGGGCAGAGGGTCGCTACAGTGCGGGAGCGCACTATAGCCCGCCATTGGCATGCCAGGGCGTGTCGTTGACAGTTGCGCATGGCCAAGCTTGTCCACTAGCTGTGGGGTGGTACTGGGATGCTTTGAGATGCCTAGGAGGTAAGGAAGGAGGGAGGGGTAAGAAGTAGGAGGGTTGAAAGGTGCTGCCATGGTGAAAACAGAGAGGTAAATGGGGTTTTTACCCCCTCCAATGATTGAGCTGGGGGCGTGGGTGAGTTACTAGAGGTAGAAGGTGACTAGGGGAGGCTCGAGTAAAAAGCTTAGCTAATGGAGAAAAAGGAAAGAGGTGAAAATAACAGTATTGGAAAATCACCAGAAGGTGTTTGATGGTGTTTTGGTAGCAAATGGAGTCCAAATGGCATGATACTTAACAGGATGAAATGGCACTTCAAAATAGGGTGTTCCACCAAGTTTGAACTCATTTGGGCAAAGTTGCTTAAGTAACTTTGGCAAACTCTAGAAATCAACAGAAATGACTTTTCCAAGATTTAGTCTTGCAAATCATTCCTCCTTGAGGCACCACTTGGTCTAGTATCCTCATTTGGGGTTGTGAGAATGTCCACAAAATTTGAGGTCACAAGTAAAAAGTTGGTAAT
Source organism: Secale cereale (assembly GCA_902687465.1). NCBI lineage: Eukaryota > Viridiplantae > Streptophyta > Magnoliopsida > Poales > Poaceae > Secale > Secale cereale. The sequence goes on along the minus strand of LR738714.1, from coordinate 332,548,964 downwards.
GCAGAGTTGTTCAAATTTGGATCTGGTCAGAAAGGGTTTTGGGGCACTTTGATCAAGTTATCCTTCTCCAATACGTGTGCCATTTGGTCTAGATGCATAATTAGACCATTTTAGCATGTGCACCAAGTTTGAGAGCATTTGGACAAGTTTGGCAATGTAAAGTTGCTCAAACTTCAAAATGGACAGAAATGGTTTTGAGGGGATTTGATGATGTTTTCTTGTTCTCCAAGGCATGAGGCTTGGCAAGATCATCAAATATGTCCTATTTGACATGATAGAATTTTCCTGGAATTTTTAGAGAATATTTCTTTTGTAAATATTTCAAAAGCTTGAAATATCCAGAAAGGGTTTTTGTGGGATTTGCCCAACATTTTGAACATGACCATGTGTTGAAACTCTCATATATGGTCAATATATGTTCAATGAGTTTTCCTCAATTTTCTCAAACATTTTTTAAACATTAAAATATTTTTTACCTATTAAAGACCATTTCTGGCCTAAAGAAAATGCCTTTAAATAAAATAGGTAATTAACTTTGAAAATAATTTTTTGTGGTTTTGGGGAGTCCTATATCTAATAGGGTTAAAATATATTTTTTGAAAGATTTTTCACACCCTTAATTAAGTACTTGTAGTGCAAACCTCAATTCAGGGGTTTTGGGAGAAACTAAATTTAGAAAATACTTTTTGGCCAAAATATTTTGTAAGAAAATACTATTATGTCCTAGACACATGGCATGATCATGGGGAAGAGGTTTTGGATCAAGGAGAAGGAGTACAAGAGTAGGAGGATTTATTTTATTTTTAGAGCACTTGCAAATAGCGAACAGAAAACCAATCAAGCATAGTCCAATCACTCAAAAGTTTTTGTCAAACCATCTTTTAGCATGATTATTAGCTTAAGTGTTGTGGCATGAAAATCAGGGTGTGACAGAACTACCCCCCTTACAAGAATCTCGTCCTCGAGATTCCCAAACTAGGTGCGGAAAGGATTATGGAAACTTGGATCCGGGGTAGTCTTCACGTCCTCATATTGCTTATGCTTCGGAGTGGTGCTCCTTTGAACCTTGAAGTACTTGATGGTGTGGCTGCGCACATGTTTCCCTCTTTGATGCAGGTTGCTGAGGGGTCTCTTGCACAGGTCAGGTTGGGGTAGAAGATAATGGCTCGGTGATCGATGTCCTTGTAGAGATCTGGTTAGTTAGGAAGTTGGAAAACGTTTTTGGGTGGTGTCGTGTGGAAGGACATTGTGTACACGGGGTAACTCAGGTGGTAACTCTAGCTGGTAGCCGTCTATTCTTCATCTTGCTGTGATCTTGGAGAGGGCCGATAAATCTTGGTGCGAGCTTCTCTTGACATGGGAATTCTTGGTTCCTTCGAGGGAAGTGGTTTGTAGACACACCTAGTTTTTGACGCGGAAGTATATTTCTTGACGATGGTGGTTGGTGTAGTTCTTCCTTCTTGTCATGGCGGTCTTCAAATGTCTTCTAACCAGCTGAACGGCTCTTCTTCCGTCTTCAGGTAATCAAGCATGTTGCCAAATAAAGATGACAAATAATTTGTCCAAGTACTCCATGTAGTGTATGTGGTACGCTAGGTAGGCTGGGGTATTGGTGGTGGTCTCGATTGAGTATGGCCAATGGTCTTCTTGACCTAGAGTCAAGGCCCGTGGTCAGGATCTGACCATGCCGTGGCTTGGTGGGGCTTAAGGGTTTCAAGGATTCTAGCGTGTGAGTGAACGTTTATCATCTTATCCTTAAGCACGATTTCTAAGATGCCAATAGTTCCACCCAATCCTTTAAACAAATAACCTTATACCACCGAAAGCATCATCTCGCATAGGTCGCTCCAACCATCACTCAAGTTATTCATATCTTCACGACTCCCAAGAGGAGGTCTAACAGAATCATACATGTCAACTATCCCCCAAAATCATATGTATTGCTACCCCTAAGAATCCACGGGTAGAGCATACAAGCTGCTAAGCTTGATTTAAACACCACAATCCAAGTGCTCAACTTATTCTTCCAAGGTTCAAGATAATGCATCTCTATTCTAAGGAAACATGTCATATGCCACTCCAAGATCTTGTTTCCTTCCTATGAATCATCTCCAACATCCTGTTAACTTCCATCAATCACTACATAATCCAATATCTACGGTGTTCCACATGATCTAAAGTCCCTATAATCCTCAAATACTTGGAAGGCTATCCATTACTATAGTAATTCCACCAAATTCGCACCATCATCGTCAAGTAAACTCCAAGGTCATGCTTATATAGATCCCTAAATCAACTCCGACAAGTAATCCAATCTCCTAGTTTTCCATTCACCGAGAAACATGGTATCATGATCAAGATCAACAGTCTAAATCAAATTTACTCCGGACCATGTAGATATATTTAGCATCTATACCCAACCAGAATCACCTACTTAAATCCAGATTTCATGTCTGACGAGAATTCCTACATTTCCCCCCAAGTCCTTATCGTAACATCAACTATGTCCTCTCAATATCCCCCGGCTAAGCCAAATCCTCATAACTCCAAGTATTTCAGCTTGCGATCACAATTGCCCTGCAAATCCAAGTTACTCAAGGGTGATGAAAGTTTCGCTACTCTATTAATCATGATCCCACCAACATGAAAACCTCACAATCCATCAAGGTCTAAGATAATTCCTCAAAGTCACTGATATAAATTCACCAAGTCATCTGTCCTCTATTCCTATATCCTCAAATTGGTCTTCCCTATGGCATCGTCGGTTCTTATGCTATATTAGGATGTCAATGTGCTCGTTCACTACGTCCACTAGTTCCATAATGAACCTAGTGTTGTGCAAGGTTACAGAGGCTTAACTGGTTCTCTCTTAATTCTGGAGGTTAGGCACATGATTAAGGATTCGTGCTGGAGTATCTCGTGAAGTCTCAAAGGGCCTAGGGATGGGTTTCTAGTCTGGAGGGTTAAACATAATTCTACGTGGTTTGCACTTGGTCGCGGGGGTTGTAGCAGAAGTCTTCATTGTTAGTTGGTTGCCGAGTTGGAATCCTTGGTACTTCTTGTCTTGCCGGTCTTCAGTTGAGGAGAGAGAAGAGAGGGAAAAAGTAGCATAGAGGAGGGGAATGCCTAAAGGGGGTTCTATAGAAACAAGGTAAGGAAGGTGATATAGTCGTGTACCTGCTGCCTAGGGCAAATGTGTGACTTATATCAAAATAGAAACAAATAAAAACAAGCAACACACAATCATGGTTCTACTCGAACCATCATACAGACTCGACTGCGCATAGGGGGTACACGACTCATCCTACCCTAGGGGTTCTCGGACTCTGTAGTCGTGCCTTGAGCCTTGTGCAGTCTTCTGAGTTTTCCTTAGGTGTTGTTATGTCCATTGTAGTTGTTTGATGAACAATCCAGGTTGGGCCTAAAGAATCTTCAACAACTCCTCGTCTGACGAGGTGATGGGGTGAAGGTGTCTCCTCGTAGCTGGCATTGACTGATCTTCTACTGTCTTCTTATTCATGATGATCCCTTTTTGTCTTAAAGCCGTCAATGGTACCAGGTAGGCAATCCTTTATGCAATGAAAATAACAAGGCTTAGTAGAGGTCTAACATGTCTGTTTCATTGATGACAACATCGACACCAGGAGCGGGCGATGAAGAGAACTGTTTTCCTGCTCACACCGGTGAGGCGGACCAATGGCTAGGTTCTCATCCACCGGTGGTTGCCGATACAACAACGGTAAGAACATGGTTGCTCTATTAGCGATGTATATCATGATCTTGCATTACTTACACACTGATCATCATAGGACAAGGTTGCATCATCCTGGGGCAAATTCAAAGGTGTCACCATCTTCTAGGTCTTCATGTCCTCATTCCTCGAGGATGTATCTTCTGTTGGTATTGTCTTGTTGTGGTGTCGCCAATCTTGTCTTCAGAAGATGTGGGTGAATGTTTGGCAAGGTTTAATCCTTCTAGGCTATCCCCGAGGATTACAAGGAATCCCATGGTCAAGGACTTGAGGGTGCTAGCAACCGTTTGCATAAGTTTTGAAGGGGAAGAGGTCGAGGAGAATATGCTCTAGTTTTCGAAAACTTCAGAATGGGAAGAGAAGTATAGATAGTTTTGAAAATTAGTGATAGTCCTGAAAATAGTTTTATCCTAACTAACGACCATGCTAACTAAGGCTTCCTACAGTCAGGATGGCTCTGATACCAGCTCTGTGGGGACCTTGACTCATAAGGCGAGATCACCAAATGCACGTGTACAGTGATCCCAGAGATGAATGCTCACTGAACACACATAAGCTGAATAAAAAGAGTCTTACATCCATACATACCGTATTACACAAGTAGGACCTTTATGGTCAAGTCTTGAGTATATCATCGCAGCGGAAATCTTGAATAACAACTTGGACCCATGCCATCTTCCTTAACCCTACAGACATTCTGACTGGGAAGCATCCTACCTCGTATGTTCGTCACCAAAGAAATCTTCATCTTACACCTATTCTTTCATGCCTGGCCAATAAAATATACAGTTGCAAGCCAATGAGTACTTTGAATGTACTCGCAAGCAACCCAAGAGTGAGAACAGAATAATTATGCAAGGCTCTACTACTAAATTGGCATTTTTGCGTAAGGCTAGTTTTTCATATGCAAGTATGATCAACTTTTATCAAGGACATGCATGCATCTGCAACAAGTATCAGGAGTTTACAGACATCAATATCGAGAAAGAGTTGTAAACAACTCATGCTCAAGCTCATCGTGACTTCCTCCAGAATAACATAATCAATATCACTGAACCATGTTCTTTTCCTCAGACACACACCAGGCTTCGCAAACAATGGACGTAGCCCAAGAGCGGTTACCCAACTGTCCTTGATCGTGGACATGGCTATTTGAATAGTTTTACACTCTGCAGAGGTTGCACACTTTACCCACAAGATCCGGGGAACTTCCGTGTCATCCGTGACCCGCAGTACCTCAAGTACCCGGGGTAAGCACCTGATCACTATCTTTCCCTAGACGACACTAACATAGAGTCCACTCGATTGGTAGTAACCCCCGTGCCCAACATTTCACATCTTAAAATTGGGGAGCCTCGCTCCCATATTCATCACATACCACTGGCACAGGGTACCAACGGTGTGTCCGGTGCCCTATGAAAATAGTCATGGCTGCCTATCCATGCACGACCCCGTCCCGAGTGTGACCTCATGTCACCCCCGTCACTAGTAATGCGGGCACCATGCTAGTATCGGCCTAGGTAATCAATAATGCCCTTTCCCATATAAGGGTAGAGTGGTTGTGTCACATCCCTAGTCAGTGCTTGCATTAGGACTAGCTAGAGTGTGCATCATGTTTACTTTCCATAGAAACTTGAAATGGGAATGATAGAAACCCCAACACCCCTTTTCTAACAACTAGGGTTTAATAAAATCTTTTCCAATGTACCCAAAATGCCCTTCAAAAATGTTCATCATCTTTGCCTTGGTCTTAAACCTCTGCCAAAAATGGTGCACAATTTTCTAGGACATCCAAAGGTCTATGGATTAATTCATATTGTAATTGCATTGGGCATTTAAATACTATAAAATATTATATGTGCCCAAATAATCATAAACTAAAATGTTCCATGCTGTTCATATTATATACAGTGGTCATGACTAGTTTTATGATTTATAAAAATGTTCTAGCATTTTTATTAATTCAACAAAGTTGCAAAAGAAACAAAACAGAAAGAAAATAGAAAAACGAGAGAGACAGGGGGACAGCCCACTCACCTGGGCCACTTACCTAGCTTGGCCCAGCGTGGCCCAGCCCGCTGGCACTCTCCCCCGTGTCCTCCCCCTCCTCTATCTATCGGGACCCCGATCCTAAGTCACACAGGTCTAGCCTATAACACATCATATCACTTTGCGGCCTCACGCACGGTATTCCCACGGGTGCCACCTTATCTGGCCCGGGACCGTTTGCGCATTTTGGCACACGTATATGATAGTGTCGCTAGCATCCATATGACAGAGAACCCGGGCCGACATGACCAGTTATAAACCAAAAGTGGCACTAAATTACAGAGACAGGCATACATGACCCAGCAACGAACGTGTCGGTCATCAACGTATGAACCCAAGTCGTAGCAAGCTACAAGGACTTAAAGGAACAACGTGTGACATTTACCCTAAGGGACAGACATAGGAACGAAGAAGGACACATGCCGGCCAGCCGTTCCGGAGCAGTAGCAAGCTACCAAGGCTCAGTGGAATCACTAGGAGACATTTCCCTGTAATATAGGCTACCAAGGGTAAACAACAAGGTGTCGGATCCCACACATAGCAATACACATTACACGTACGCATAACATGCAAGTATGTGATGTACAACATGGCATCACAATATAACTCAACAACTCATATAGATAAAGGCCCAGAAGAGCCATCATAGCATTTATTACAAACAGAGGTCACATGACCCAACATACAGAGCATACAGGCAACGGAAGCAAAACATGTCTGAGTACAGACAACTACAAATGAAAAAGGCTGAGGAGCCTGACTATCTATAGGACCCTCCCTTGGGTACAAGATCGCAGCTGAGGTAACAAGCTAAACGTCGAAGTCCACGCGGAATCACTAGCGAGACTGAAGTCTCTCTGCAAAAACATAAATTAAACAAACATGAGTACAAAGGTACTCAGCAAGACTTACATCAGAACTAGCTACATATGCATCAGTATCAAGAAAGGGGTGGAGGAGTTTGACTGCAGCAAGCCAGCTTTGACTCGGTGGCTATCCTGAACTACGACTGCAAGTAACTCTTTTGAGGTGGCGCACACGAGTCCACATATTCACCAATCAATACAACACTATGTATCCTCTTCTGTCTCCCTACGAGAAGGCCATCCATAGCACTCATGTTTATCTTGCATGTTTTAGAGTATCCACTTTCACTTGTCTATCAACTGTTATAGGCAACCCAGAAGTCCATTACCGCGGACACGGCTATTCGAATAGATCATATATAACCCTGCAGGGGTGTACTTCTTCACACATGTTTCCACCACTTAGCGTCTACACACGACATGTGCTCGGCAGACTTCAAGCGAAAGCCGATGTGGGTGTAGACCACGACCTAACCAACCACTCAAGTCTCTTGTCCAGGTTTATCGCCTATTTGGGTTCCATCCGTGGGGAGATCCGGTCGGGGTGTTGCTCACGTCCCCAAACGATGTGTACAGGGTTCCCGCGTCACCAAACGAGAGACCGGTACACCGTGCCACGTACCTGCCGCGTCACAGCCCACCCCGAGGGTCAGCGTTGCGCACGACCTCCAGTAAACTACAAACACTAGAAACTAGTTGCAACTCCTGGACAAAGAACAAGGGCAGTCAATAAGTTGAGCGGGGTCATATTTCAGGGCCCAACGTGTGGTAGTAGCTGTTCATGGATCAACCAACACAGGACTCAGTTCCTGAGGACGGCTTTAGTGAGACAACCCACCATGTACTCCTACATGGCCTCTCATCGCTACCTTTACCAAATCATGTTCACACACTTAGGTCTCAACAGTAGGACATGTTCACCACATTCCAATTCATCCCCGATGAATCAGACCTGACACAACTCTAAGCAATAGCAGGCATAACCAGAAGGCATGAATGAGTAGGCACAACATGGCTCAAACAACTCCTACTCAGACTAGTGGGTTTCAACTATTTACTGTGGCAATGACAGGTCATGCAGTGGAAAGGGGTTCAATTACCGCAGCAGGTAACAGTTAAAGCGTTGTTGTCCTAATGCAGTAAAAGAGAGCAAGAGCGAGAGAGTGGGATTGTATCGGTATGCTCAATGGGGTTTTGCTTGCCTGGCACTTCTGAAGATATCACTGGGTCTTCATCAGTGTCATCGATCACATCGTCGGAACAACGTCTACTGAGAGGGGACAAATACCGGCAACAGAGAAAGAAACACAATCAATGCAATGCACAATATGATGCATGATCATGACATGGCATTATGTTGTGATTTGAGCTAATGCGACTAGCAACAGGTTAAATGAAGTTGGTTTGAATCCAGGATTCAAATTCAAACTCCATATGTGGATATTCAAATGCCATTTATATGATTTGGCCTAAACAGTAGTCATAAGTTGTTCTAACATGCATGAAAATGCCATAAACTGATTCCTTGAATTTTTCTGATCATTTTTCATATATAAATTATTTCCATCTGAGCTACGGTTGATTTTATATGATTTTTAGAAGTTTTGAATATTTTCTGAAATAAATAAATCATTTATGATTTATTTAAAATTGCAGAAAACACTTATTGCATCAGCATGATATCACTGCGATGTCAGCTGTCAACAGAGGTTGGTCTAGGTCAAACCTGACCAGTGGGACCCACTGGTCAGTGTCACAGTACTAACTAATTAAGTTTAACACTAAACTAAAAGTTAACAGGGGTTGGGCCCCACGTGTCAGTGACCCATCTAATTAACTAGCTTGGTTAACACTAATTAATCCTAAGCCTAGCTAAACAGGTTCTGGGTCCACACGTCAGTGACCCAGAGGGGGTCATAACAGGGTCAACCCGGGTCAAACTCGCCGGAGCTGACCCGCGGCTCATCGCCGGCGACACTCGAGACGGTGGAGGGCATCGGAAATGCTCCTACGGTGACCAAATCGGAGGCTGAGAGGCTCTACGTGGAGCTGGGACTCGCTCGCATCTATCTGGGCAAGCGGTGGGGGTTGAGGTGGCCCGAGCTCGCCGAAAACGAGCTCGCGGCGGCGGCCGGAGTTCGGGAGCAGTCGGGTTTGGTGCTAGAGAGCGTAGGAGGGGGAACTCCTGAGGGTTATGGACTGGCGAAGATGCACTGAGCATGCCAGTGTGCTCGGACACGGGCTGAAGTGACCGTGGCCACAGCTGCAACATCGCCGGCGATGAGAAGCATACGGCTCCTGGCGGAACCACGGCCTAGGCGAGGGAGCGAGTTCAAAAATAAGGGGAAACGGCGTAGGAGCTCACGGCGGGGTCGACGGGGGTCTCAGGAGGCTCGGGAAGGCGCCAGCCATCGCGAATTCAACGGTGAGGTCGTCGACGGCTGGAGGTTGAAGAAGATGTCGGAGGCGACGCTGTAGGGCTCCCGCGGTCGCGTGCGTCAGCGTGTAGCTTCTAGGCGTAGTGGCGGATCTGGCTATCCTACTGGTGGGGCGAGGGGTGGCCTGTAGCCATGGCTACGGCGAGCGGCGGCGACGGTGGCGTTCGGCCATGGCGAGGAGGGGCTGGGGAGCGAGGGAAAAGTGAGTCCGGGGAGGTGAGATGGAACGAGGGGGCCGTGGACGTCTTCGTGGCACGACCAGAAGGTCGGAGGCGTCACGGTGGAAGCAGGAGGTGGCCGGCGTGCCGCGGGCACACGCCCTCCGTCCCTCTGGCGAGAGGAGGGGGATGACTGGCATCGGCCAGTTGGGCTGGGCCGTGCTGGGCCACCAGGTAAGCTTGGGCCAGGTAAGTTCTCTCTCTCTTTCTAATTTCTGTTTTCTATTTTCTGTCTTTGTAAACTTTAGGGCTTTATTAAAAATGCCAGGGCATTTCCAAAAATCATGAAACCAAGCATCGCTACTGTTTAGAATAAATCCAACAGTAAACATTTTAGTTTATGATTATTTGAGCATTGAAAATAATATATAATATTTAAATGCCCAATGCAAATAAGGTATGATTTAATTCAGTGCTCAAAATATTCCACAAAAATGTTCACTATTTTTGGTTTGGTCTCAAAGCCTTGCCAAAATTATCAACATTGATGAAGGTATTTTGGTTCATTGGAAATGATTTTAATTCTTGACCCTAGTTGAATTCATTTGGTGCTAGGGTTTGAACATCCCCATTTCCAGTTTTCTGAGGAGATTAAACATGATGCACATGAAGACCAAGCAAGACAGGCAAGGGCTGGTCTAGGGCTGTGACACTATCCCTCTCCGCCGAGCTCCACCGAGCGGGCTCATCGCCGCCGTTCGCTGCCACCGCGCATTAAGCCACCACCTCGCCTCACCGACGGACCCATCGGCTTAGCCGCGTCGCCCTGAAACACTCCACCGATGCACACGACGCCAGAAGCCCCTTGCGCCGTCCTCGCCGTCGTCTTCAACCTTCGGCATCGGAGATCGCTGCGGCCCATACGTCGTCGTACGGCCTTCCCCAAGCCCGCGTCGACGCCCTCTTCGACCGCTGTGAGCTCACACGTCGAACCCCCCTCTCCCCGAGCTCGATTACGCCTTGTAGTGGCCGTTCTGCAAGCCCCCGAGCTCACCGCCGGCGTCCTCGTCGCCGCCGTCGTTCTAGTGGTCCTTAGACATGCCCGAGCACTTCATCGTGCTCCTGACCTCACGAGGATGCCGTTGAGCCCCTTCCCTTGCTCGCCCGTGTCCCGCAACGCCTAACCCGATGATGCCCGAGCTCCGGCCGCCGCCACGAGCTCTACTCCGGCGAGCTCCGGCCACCCTAGCTCCAGCCACCACCACCATTAGATGCGCATGAGCTTTAGCTCGCCGTAGGACCAAACCCCGTTGCAAACCGCAGCCTGTAGCGCCGTTCCGAGCAACTCCGGCGAGCCATCGCCGCGCGAATTGGTCGCCGCCGGCCAAATTCCGGCGGGCTGACGTGGCCAATTAGTCAGGGACTAATGACATTTAGTTTAACCACCACAGCCACTGACAGTGGGCCCCACTGCATGGTCAAACCCAGTCAACCCCAGTTTTGACCGGGATTAGCCCCTCTGACACTGACATGCGGGACCCACCAGTCAGGTTTGACCTGGACTAGGTCTGTTGACCTGCTGACGTCAGCATGATGTCATGCTGACGCAGTAAATGATTTTCTAGAATTATTTGATTTAAAACAAGTCAGGAAATTCCAAAAAGTGCTTCAAACTTCAAAAAATCATATAAATTCAACAGTAGCTTAGATGGAAAAGATTTATATATAAAAATTGATCAGAAAAATCCAATCTTTCCAATGGCACAGGTTTCATGCATGTTTGAGCAAGTTAACCTTGCTGTTCACATTAAAACATGTTAATGCACTTTAATAAATAATAGTTTGGGTATAAATTTGAATCTTTGATTCAAATGGGCTCAAACCCTTATGTTTATAGTTGCATTAGCCCAAAACACATTCATCTTGCCATATCATGAGCATGCATCATATTGTTGCATTTGTTTGCTTATTGATTGTATTGCCGGTGTTCTCCGTGGTAGGTCCTGCTCCCGAGGATACTTCTGCGTATCCAGCTGAAGAGCAGTACCCGACAACCACTCTGTCAGGCAAGCAACCATTGATCATTCTGATACAAACCCATCTTCTCACTCCTGCTCTCTTTTACTTCATTAAGGCAATAGTGTGTGAACTGCTACTTGCGGCGGTAGTTGAACCCTATTCCTTGCATGACCTGTCATTGCCACAGTAAATAGTTGAAACCCACTAGCATGTCTAGGAGTTGTTTGAGCCATGTGATGTGTGTTCCACCATGCTATTTGTTTATGTTGCCTGCTATGCTTAGAGTTGTGTCAGGTCTGGTTCATCTGGGTGATGGATCAGAGTGAAATGATCATGCTCGGTAAAGAGAGGGAAGTGTGGAACATGTTTGGTAAAGGTATCGATGAAAGGCCATGTAGGAGTACATGGTGGGTTGTTTCATTGGAACCGTCCATAGGACGTGAGATATGTATGTGTGGTTCAAATTACAGCTACTACCACACATTGGGCCCTGAAATATGACCCCACTCGACTTATTGACTGCCCATGTTCTCTGTCCAGGAGTTGCAACTAGTTTCTGGTGTTTGAAGTTTACTGGTGGTCGTGCACAGCGCTGACCCTCGGGGTGGGCTGTGATGCGGCAGGTACGTGGCCGGGTGTACCGAGCGCCCGTTTGGTGACTCGGGAACCCTGTACACATCATTTGGGGCCGTGAGCGACACCCCGACCGGATCTCCCCACGGATGGAACCCAAATAGGCGATAAACCTGGACGAGAGACTTGAGTGGTTGGTTAGGTCGTGGTCTACACCCACGTCTGCTTTCGCTTGAAGTCTACCGAGCAGATGTCGTGTGCAGACGCTAAGTGGTGGAAACATGTGTGAAGAAGTACACCCCTGCAAGGTTACCAATCTATTCGAATAGTCGTTGTTCGCGGTACGGACTACTTGGTTACTTATAAAGTTCATAGACAAGTTGATGGATACTACTAAAAGCCTCAAGACAAGTGTGAGTGCCGTGGATGGCCTTCTGTAGGATGACGGAAGAAGATCCACGGTGGTGTATTGTTGTGGTGAGTACATGACTCATGTACGTAGTCTTATCTTGCAATCTGTTGAGAGTTGTAGTATAGGTTAGCCAAGAGTCAAAGTCGGCTTGCTGCTATGAACTCCACTACCCTTGTTGATAATGATGCATGTATGTTAGGTTCTATTGTAAGACTTGCTGAGTACCTTTGTACTCATGTTTACTTAATAACTGTTGCAGAGGAGAAACTGCCCCTTCTGATGGGATTTACATAGACGTTAACGTCGACGAGTAGCTTGCTACCCAGAAGGAGATCCTGAGCTTGTGAAGGGCCTTGTAGATAGTCAGGCTACACCAAGCCTGTTTTATTTTCCAAGTTGTCTGTACTCAGACATGTTAGCTTCCGCTTGTGCTTGTATGATTGTATGACTTGAGTGTTGGGTCATGTGACCCCTACCTGTATGGATATGTTATGTATGGCTCTTCGGAGCCTCTTAAATAAAGTACTTTGAGTCATAGAGTTCTGTTGTGATGCAATGTTGTATTTGCACATATTGAGCATATTGTGTGTATGATTGAAATGCTTGGTATGTGTGGGATCCGACACCTAGTTGTTTTCCTTTGGTAGCCTATCTTACAGGGAAATGCCTCCTAGTGCTTCCACTGAGCCTTGGTAGCTTGCTAATGCTCGGAACACGTAGGCTGGCCGGCATGTGTCCTTCTTCGTTCCTGTGTCTGTCCCTTAGGGGAAATGTCACGCGTTGTTCCTTTAAGTCCATGTAGCTTGCTACGACTTGGGTTCGTACGTTGATGACCGACACGTTCGTTGCTGGGTCATGGATGCATGTCTCTGTAATTTAGTGCCACTTTTGGTTTACAACTAGCCATGTCGGCCCGGGTTCTCAGTCATATGGATGCTAGCAACACTGTCATATACGTGTGCCAAAATGCGTAAACGGTCCCGGGCCAGGTAAGGTGGCACCCATGGGAATACCGTGCGTGAGGCCGTAAAGTGATATGACGTGTTACATGCTAGATCGGTGTGACTTAGGATCGGGGTCCTGACAGCATGGGCAACAGAGCCGGACTGCCTGTAGGTTTCTCAAGCCAAACAGGTCGATGTTGAGTCTAGAAAAATCCTTAGTTATATGTAGGGGACTTGATTGTGGAAGGGAACGTCAGGCTCTTTTTACTCCTTTACCTTATACCCTTCTGATATGAGTCAGCCTATTCTTTCTATGGGGGTTTAGGACTAGGCCTCTCATCCTTACTAGGTTCACGTGTTACTAATCCGCAGACTCTTAGGATTGTTGGTTTCAAGCCTCAGTTCAGTTTCTACCCTTCTAGTATGATGATTAGTTGGACCCGGAACCTTGATATGATGTTTTTGAGTGGCTATGCTATCATTGTATGATGTCTCAAAACCTTTTTTTGAGCATTTACAGTTGTTATGTTGCCCGATTTCTTCCAGAAATTCTAATGCCTTTGCATTATTTCGTGTTTCAGATGTCTGTTCGCACACCTCACCAGGTGGTCCGTTTTACTCGGTGCATTAATGTGCCAGGTCAAACGGCCATGCTAGTCCGTGTGTTGACTGAGACCGGCTACCGTTGGTATCCTGAGTACACCATGGAGGAATAGTACCAGGACTTCAACCAGAGTCGGCATTTCTGCACCGTCCGGATATACCCCTCATATCCCGGAGCTAGCGACCCCATTCATTTGTCTTATGGACTCGGGGTTACCATCGAGATGGTAGTGCAGGATGCCGCTTACTCGATGATGACCATCATCCGAGCTAGGCATGCCCAGCTGCTGAACACTGAGTTTTGTTGCATGCCATCCTCATTTCCTGGAGAGGAAGGCTACTACACTAGTTTGTATACTGATGCCGCTCATGAGGAGCCACTGCTTCAGACCACTACTCAATGCTGGAGGATAGGGACCGTGAGGTCCGTGCCCTCCGGATGGAGCTTTATAACACTCGAGCCGCCCACTTGACTACTTTGACACGGCTTGCACCTGCCGTGCACGCCGGATATCTGGATATGCGAGATTTGTACCCCGTGCGGACTCATCTACCTGATTGTATGGATTGGCGTGACGTTGGGGATATTACACCTCCACGTGGGCGTCGGTTACCACCAGCATCGGGACCGAGACCGCATCCATGTCCCTATGGTCCACAGCCTTCCAGGCTACGGTGGTAATCTTTATGAAGATTACTACGGGAGTGTCTGAGCTAGACCGTGGCAGTAGTAGTATCGTAGTGGTTGTATCTCCATAGTCCTACGTGTCTTGTGGAATATGACTTAGTTTGTGCTGAGTTCCGGAGGCGTAGTTAAATAATGTATAGGAGCTTGGAATTCCTCTGATGAGATGTCTCGTCTTTCACCGCAGTTGTACTTTAGCCTTGGCTTGTACTAAACTATGTTTGGTGTGTATGACCATTGGTGTATATATGGCAGTTTCTATATTACCATGTCGTACGGATGAACATCTCTGCATTCCGTGTCATCCATTACATTCTGCACTCCTATGTCATGTTTTGCCATCCTTGTCTAAATCGTTGTTTTGTTTCCCTAGGATGGTCAACACTCGCAGCACTCCTGCTGCTCAAGAGCAGGGTGAGGCTAGTGGGGCTAGAGATGAGAATCTTCCCCAGCCACCCTCCGTGGCTGAAGTTATGCTCGAGGCAGAAAGGAACAAGAGAGAGACCAACCGTCTGCTGGAACGCATAGAGCAAAACACTGCCCTCCGTCAGAGGAATGACGTGGTGTCAATCAATGACTTTATCAAGATGTGCCCACCGAAGTTCCATCATTCCGCTGAACCTCTGGATGCAGATGACTGGCTTCGCAGTATCACCCACAAGCTACACTCTACCCGTGTGGCCGAAGCTGACAAGGTTACCTACGCCGCCTACCATCTTGAGGGCCCTGCCAGCTTCTGGTGGGAAAAATTTGAAGCTATGAGTCCTGCTGGCCAACTCACTACTTGGGCTGAGTTTAGTGAGGCATTCCGTGAACATCACATTCCGGAAGGTCTCATGGATCGCAAGCAGGAGGAATTCTGCAATTTCACCCAGGGTCGGTTAACCATGGATGGCTATAGTCACTAGTTTGGCAACTTGGCACGCTATGCACCTAAGGATGTATCCATCGATGCCAAGAAGTAGGCGAGGTTCCGAAAGGGACTCAGCCCTGAACTTCGCCGAGATCTACGCTTGCACGAGTGCACCTCCTTCCAGAAGTAGGTGAACAAAGCCATCAGTTCTGAGACGGGCCAGACTGATTGTGAAGCCACACGCAAGCATCCTCGTGATTTTGGTTCCTCATCCGGCTCTGGCTCTCACAAGCGCCGTGTGTGGGTTCCTAACACTGCTCTGCCACCCAAGTACACTCCGAGGCCATCCTATGAGGCGCCTCGCCCAACTCAACAGTATGCACCTGCCAAGACTTATGGAGGACCCCCTGCCAACTTTGCTCCACGCACTGGCACTGTGACATGTTTCAAGTGTGGAGAACCAGGGCACTACATGAGTGAGTGTCCTCAGAACCAGCCAGGAAGGCCAGTTGGCCGTGGTAAGCCAACAGGCAAGGTGAACTATGTCAAGCCAATCCCCACTGCACGTGGTCATGTCAACTATGTCTCTGCTGAGGAAGCTTATGAGGATCCTAACGTCATCCTTGGTACGCTTCTCGTTAACTGTCATCCGGCACCTGTTCTTTTCGATACTGGAGCATCTCATTCGTTCACATCTGAGAGCTATGCTCGAGTGCACAACATGACTTTTTGTGACATGCCCACCACCACGGAAATTCAAACTCCTGGCTCTAGATGGCAAACCTTTAGAGTAAGCCATGGGAATGCAATTCTTGTTGATAGACTTGTTTTCCTTGCATCACTAATCTCTCTCAAGTCCTCGAACATAAACATCATCTTGGGTATTGACTGGATGACAACTCATTACGCCAAGATTTATTGCTACACTAGGACTGTTCAACTTACACACCCATCCGGCAAGACAGTGAATGTCTTGACCCGAATGGCTGAGCGTCAGCTCTACTCTCTTAATGCCAGCCCTCTACCGGAACTCGAAGATATCTCGGTAGTCCATGACTTTCTGGATGTCTTTCGAGAAGAACTGCCAGGTGTTCCGCCTGACAGAGATGTCGAGTTCGTGATAGATCTTATTCCAGGAATTGTCCCAATCTCTAGGAGACCCTATAAGATGGCACCCCTAGAATTAGCTGAGCTTAAGAAACAACTCGATGAGTCCTCGAAAAAGGGTTTCATCTGTCCTAGTTCTTCTCCCTGGGCTTGTCCCGTTCTCTTCGTCAAGAAGAAGGATGGAACGGAATGGATGGTTGTAGATTATCGACCTGTCAATCTGGTCACTATAAAGAACAAGTATCCACTCCCCAGGATCAACGACCTATATGATCAGCTCGCTGGATCCTCAGTCTTTTCCAAAATGGATTTGAGGTTGGGTTACCATCAAATCAAAATCAAGAACGGGGACATTCCCAAGACGGCTTTTGTTACTCGTTATGGCCAATACGAGTACACCGTCATGTCCTTCGGGTTAACCAATGCCCCAGCCACTTTCTCCCGGCTAATGAATTATATATTCATGGATTACTTGGATAAATTCTTCGTGGTATACCTCGATGATATACTCATCTACTCCAAGAACAAGGAAGATCATGCCCAGCATCTAAGGCTGGTATTGACGAAACTTTGAGAGCATCGCCTATATGCCAAATTCTCCAAGTGTGAATTCTGGTTGCCAGAAGTGACCTATCTGGGTCATGTAATCTCTGGTAGGGTATTGCCGTCAATCCCAAGCGAGTTCAAGCCGTCCTTGATTGGACTCCTCCTGAATCGGTCAAGCAAGTTAGGAGTTTTCTTGGCTTAGCGAGCTATTGCTGACGCTTCGTCGAGAATTTCTCCAAGGTTGCTAAACCTCTAATTGAACTCCTCAAGAAAGATAAAAAGTTCAAGTGGACCCCACAGTGCGAGTCCAGCTTTCAGGAACTGAAAAGAGGCCTGACATCTGCACCCGTACTGGTACCACCAGACTTTTCCAAGGACTTTATTATCTATTGCGACGCCTCGCGACAAGGACTAGGTTGCATACTCATGCAATATCGTCAAGTGATCGCATACGCATCTCGACAATTGCGTCCACATGAGGATAACTATCCTACACATGATCTAGAGCTTGCAGCTGTAGTCCACGCACTCAAAACATGGCGACATTACCTTCTCGGTAATCGCTGTGAAATCTTCACTGATCACCAAAGCCTGAAATACATCTTCACCCAACCGGATTTGAACCTCAGGCAAAGATGTTGGGTTGAGTTGCTCACAGATTACGACTTAGGAATCACTTACACCCCTAGGAAGGCCAATGTCATGGCTGACGCACTAAGTCGTAAGTCTTATTGTAACAACATGATGTTACAACAAGGGCAACCACTTCTCCACGAGGAATTTCGTAAGCTTAACCTTCACATTGTTCCTCGAGGATTCCTTTCCACCTTGGTGGCGAAACCTACCCTTACGGATCAAATCATAGGTGCCCAGAAGCGTGATAAGGGTATATCCCGACTCCAGGAGAGCATTGCTAGCGGAGCTGCTAGAAGTTTCTCTACGGATGATCGAGGTGTTGTCTTCTTCGAGAACCGTTTAGTGGTTCCCAAGAACCAACATCTACGGCAGCTGATTCTTAAGGAGGCTCATGAATCTCCTCTCACGATTCATCCCGGTAGTACCAAAATGTATCAGGACCTACGCTAGAGGTTCTGGTGGACTAGGATGAAGAGAGAAATCGCTCAGTTCATTGCTAACTGCGACGTTTGTAGTCGAATCAAAGCAGAGCATCAACGGCCTGCTGGCACCCTTCAACCTTTAGCTATTCCTGAATGGAAATGGGACAAGATCGGTATGGATTTCATTACCGGGTTTCCCAGGACCAGGAAAGGGAATAATGCTATCTTCGTCGTTATCGACCGCCTCTCCAAAGTAGCCCATTTCCTACCTGTTCGAGAGAGTATAACCGCTAGCCAGCTAGCAGACTTGTATATCTCTCGGATAGTATCACTTCATGGTGTGCCGATGGAGGTTAACTCAGACCGTGGGAGTCTTTTCACTTCTCGATTTTGGGAAAGTTTCCATAATGCTATGGGGACTCATCTCTCTTTTAGCACCGCCTTTCATCCTCACTCAAGTGGTCAAGTGGAACAAGTCAATCAAATTCTGGAGGATATGCTTTGAGCCTCTGTCATCTCTTTCGGTATGGATTGGGAGAAGTGTCTTCCATTCGCCGAATTCGCTTATAACAATAGTTATCAAGCCAGCTTGGGCAAGGCTCCCTTCGAAGTTCTATATGGACGAAGGTGTCGAACGCCTCTTAACTAGACAAAAAATGGGGAAAGACAATTCTTTGATCCGGATATGATCCAGGAAGCAGAAGAGCAAGTTCGCATCGTTCGTGAGAAATTGAAAACAGCCCAGTCTCGCTAGAAGAGCCAATATGATAGTCATCATAAGGCTGTGACTTTTGAAGTCGGCGATAAGGCTTACCTTCGGGTTACTCCTCTTAAGGGAACCCATCGCTTCGGTATCAAAGGCAAATTGGCTCCTCATTACATAGGTCCTTTTCGCATTCCTGCCAAGCGAGGAGAAGTTGCCTACCAATTGGAACTACCTCCACACCTTTCTAGAGTTCACAATGTCTTCCACGTCTCTCAACTCAGGCGCTGCTTCTCGGATCCTATCTGTGGAGTGGACCACGAAACGCTTGATCTCTAGGACAATCTCACATATTGTCGTGGAATTAGCACGGCAGATGTCCGGTTTAACGGACTTGATGATGGAACCATCGCACGGGTTAGCTTGAAGGGGTTCATAGCACACAAAGGACACAGAGAGTTTATACTAGTTCAGCCCCTTCGATGAAGGTAAAAGCCTATGTCTAGTTGGTTTGGTATTGCTTGGGCGTCGGTTTACAGGGAGCGGATTCGCTTGTCTGTGGTCTCGACGGGTTGATTCTTTTTTCCCCTGAACCGTCGCCGGGTCGTCCCTTTATATAGAGGTGACGCCTGGTCCGGTTTACAGAGTCCCGAGGCCGGCTCATACTTGTGTCCGCCTCGGTCTCTGTCTGTTCTTCCTTATCTCTCAAGTTACATTGCTTGGCGGTTTATAAACCACACTTCTATACATGGGCCTTAAGATCTCATGGGCCGTAGCCTTTACTAAATATTACAACCAAGTATAATATAACTAAGCCGGTTTACACTAGCCGGTTTATACCTGCTAGTCATATCCCTGACATTAGGCCCCAGAATGATTTGAACTTGTTCATATCAGTCTTCCTTGTCTTGTATAATTTTCTTCTTTGTCTTCATATTTTTGTAAACCGGCTCTGACATCATCTTCGAGAATTACTAAATTTGACCGTGACATCATCTCCGCATTTAACGCCGTGAGCTGTACTGTAGCTTTGTTTAATGGTTATCCAAAAATCGAGGCGTCAAAAGGATCTTTATCCGATCTTTACCCCCTCGAATCCCGCACCTGTCGTTTCCCATCTGTCCTTCGCTTATAAATACCGCCGTCCCCCTTTATTCTTCCTTCTTCTCACCTCTTCTTCCTCCTTCTGCCGCCCGAGCTTCAAGACTCCATTGACGCCCAAGCTTGAAGCGCCTGCCATTTCCTCGCCGAGTTAAGACCTCCCTGGCCGCTGCATCAACCTGATTCGACCAGAGAACTCCGCCGCTGTCCTCCATTGTTCAGGTATGTCTTTCCTTCCTCATTCTAGATCTGCATCCTTTAGGGTTCTTCCCTTGTTCTTCCGCCATTAGGGCTTTCAATGAAAACTTCAACATGTTCCTCGTAAATGCTCACTTCGTAGAAAATTTGTGACCTTTATACCCAGTTAATAGATCTTCCACTAGTATTAGCTTTAAATCTTGCCACTTATACTTATCTTGTAGATTCATCTGCTCCGCATAAGACCCTTGCGTTTCTTCTCGTATTTTCTTGCGCTTTATTTTTCTTTTCTTTGCACGCCCAGATCTGTTCCACTTTAGCCGTTTACAAGGAAACTGTTTCTTCTCCTTTGTAGATCCATTAGATATACTCCGGTTTAAACTGTTATGCCCTGTTTTTGCAAAATTTTGAAATTGAAACGCGACGGTTTAGCTGTTCCTCTCTTTACTGTCGTGAACCGGAAATGACGTAGCTCCCTGTTATTGCCGGTTTAACCATGCCATTAGTCCTCGGTTCAAACCGTTGCGTACCTTTCATAGATATTTTCCGGTTTATACTGCTGTCCCCGCATAATCCGTTTTTTTGCACTTTATCTTTTTCAGTACTTGTCTTTTCGTTGCTATGGCCAAACAGTTCGCCTCCTGTGATTGGGTTCCTTCCATCATCACGGAAGAAGATTTGGTCAAGATTTATGAAATTGGTACCTTAGGCCCTCAGTCTGTTTTGAAGTGGCGGGCTCCGGGGAATGAATGCCCTCCTACCCCCAGGCCTGGGGAGGTTATCGTGTTCTTTGATCACATATCTCGAGGCTTCTCTCCCCCCCGGTTCAAAATTTTTCCGGGACGTTCTTGCTGCCTTCCAACTCCACCCTCAGGATATTGGACCCAACTCTATTTCAAATATCTGTGACTTCCAAGTGTTTTCGGAGGTGTATCTGCAAGAAGAACCGTCTGTCGATCTGTTCCGGGACTTCTTTCACCTGAACCGGCGCACAGAGTTCACCAGTGGACCGCATCAGGAACTCGGCGGTGTTAGTATCCAGAAAAGGAGGGACGCTGTCTTTCCTCACGCCGCTTTACACACGCATCCAAAAGAGTGGAACAAGTCATGGTTTTATTGCATCGACACTTCTCCTGAAGGGGAGAACCCCTTGCCGGGTTATCGTGAGCACCGTATTCCGGAGGATCATCCTCTACCTCAACGACTCAGCTCTGTTGAGCGGACCCGGTTTGCATCACAGCTCTCTAGGTTGAAAGCTTTCATGGCCAATGGCTTCACTGGAACTGAATTTATGCGCTGCTGGTTGTCTTGGAGCATCCTTCCCTTGAGCCGGCGATCTCAGCTGATGTGCCAGTATTCTGGTAAACCGGACGATCCTCAAAGATTCACCAAGGACAAATTATCTGAATCGGAGGTTATTGAATCGGCTAAAAAGATGCTCAACGTCTCCTTAGCAGACTGCAGCAAAGTCGGATTAGCACCATATTATAAGAAGAATAAACTGCCTACGGTAAGTTTTGCTTTATCCTGTATTTGTAATCGGTTTATTTAAACCGTCCCTTCAACTGTCCTTCCTTCTTTTGAATAGGCTGATGATCCTTTCTGGAAGAGAAAACCTCACGAGAAAACTAGCAAGCAAGCACGCCGTAAGACCTTTGCTAACAAGAAAAGAAAGGCAGCTCTTGACTCCAGCTCTCCCGCCGAGGATGATGATCCGGATTCCGAGGTATGAAATAAACCGGTTTGAATTTTGCTTTCTTGTATTCATATCTGTACCTAATGATAACTTTCCACAGGAGTTGGCTGAAGGTGATAATCCGGCCGAGGTTGAGGTAACTATCCTTTCTTCTGATTCAGAACCTCTTCCACAAAAAAGTCGTCGGACCGTCCGGAAATACCAATTTTCTCACCCTTATGCTCAGTTGGATCCTAATTTTATTTTGAAGAAGCAACAGCATGAAGCTCTTCGTCGGACCACTCGCCATAGTGGCCTGGCAGTGGAATCATCCGGGATTTCTTTAACTCCGGCTCGGAAGCGCCGTGCTGAGGTGATACTTTCTCCGACTCTCCTTCATCCCAAGGCCGGGCTTATCCGGAAACCTCTTAAACCGTCTGACCCTGATTATCAGGAAACTCCACTGTCTTCTTCTGGTGAATCGACCGCCACCCAGCTTCCTCCATTGAAAACTGTCCCAGGGTAACTTTTTAACTTTTCCGGTTTATGATTCCTTTTTGCTTTATAATGTTAACTCATTTTGCAAACTTTTTTCAGCAAACCAAAGCCTAGCAAGAAACCCAAGGCAAACAAGCCTCCTGCTGAGACCACTGCAGATGATCCGGCCAATGATCCGGCAACGACCGTTCCTCCAGAAAGCGAGCCCATAGCTCCTCTTGAAGATCCTGCGCCTACGGATCACCTCTCCGCACCCAAAAATCCTACTGCTGAAGATGCACACAACTTGCCAAGCCCTGCCCGGGTCAACTCTCCGCAAATTAATCCGGCATCTCCCAATCCGGCTCACACTGCGACTCCTATTGCCCCTTCTTCTCCAGAAGTTGTAGTGACTGGGGCTGCATTCGTTGCTCTGGCTGAGCCGACCGTTTTAGCCAAGCATACAGCTAAAACGGAGAAGCTATATAAAGAGAAGGGCAAATGGAGTACTGAAGTATCCAATCTTGCAGACATGAGCACCCAAGAAATTTATTCTGGGTATCTAAACCGGCTTCACAGCAGCCGAGACTATGAAGCGAGTTTGGTTAACTTGATGAAGGAGAAATATGAGGTAATCCTCTTCTTCTGACTTTGTACTTTTGATATGCCTCTATCCCATAACAGCCCCCAAGTTCCGGTTTAGCTGCGTGCTGAAGGTGAACCGGAACTTTGTAGTTTGAACAATTGATCTTTACATTAGCCCCCAAGTATCAAGTAGATAACTTGTTTATGTATTTGATACTTGTAAAAATTTCTGATGATACTTCAACCATCCATTAGCCCCCAAGTGTGAAGTAGACAACTTGTTTGTGTGCTTGAGACTTGTAATTTTAAATTGCTGTTGCTTATTGCTTCAACTGCCATTAGCCCCCAAGTGTCAAGTAGACAACTTGTTGTGTGCTTGAGACTTGTCTGATCTTTGCTTCTTGTCACTTTATTTTGCAGGCTGAGTTAAACCGGAACGCTGATGAAATCAATGAACTTCGGAGCCGTCTTGCTGAGACAGAATCTGCCGCTTCAAAGGCTAAGAAAGATCTTCAGGTAAGTTTAAAGACTGTTGAAGATCTGAAGAAATACTTTGAAGAAGAGCGGACCACTTTTGAGGTTCAAAAGAAAGATCTGGAGAAAAGGATCCAGGATGCTGAAGGGGCGCTTAATCCGGTTACAGAAGAATTAACCGGTTTAAAGCAGCAGATTGAGTTGATGACCTCTGCAGTTTTTGGTAAGTATAATCTGAACTCCTGCTTTATCCCTGCAATCTTCCGTCTGTGCCAGTTTAACCGTACTATCCATATGCAGGGCGCCGTGTCTCCCATCTTGGGGATGACTTACGGAAGAAGCTTAAAGCGTGTTACACCTTGGTTGAGCAGCTGTATTTCGGTGCTCAGAGGATCATCAATGCAACATCCTTCGGTAAACCGACCCCTACAACTATCCAAGACACGTTGAAAAGATTATCTGTTTTGCCGGCTCGTCTTGAAGAAGTCAAGAAATCTGCTGCCCGAGGTGGTGCTCTTCTGGCCCTTACCAGGGCTAAAGCCTGGGTCCCGGATCTTGATCCGGAAGAAGTTTTAACTGGATTTCCGGACACCAAAGATGACGGCTCTGCCTTTACCGCAAAGGATCTCTACGCCTTGACGAAGGAGATGCGTCCCCTCGCCAGCAAGCTCGCAGCTGAATCTGATCTATCCAGGTATCATCCTGGATACGACTTGCAAAACGAGCGGGTGGAGCGGCCGGTTTATGACACCGTCAACTTAATCCCGCCGGTTCGTCCTCATACCTTCGCTCCTGATATTGAACCTTATGAACTTATCAACGAAGAGATGTATTTCCGGGCTTTGACGAAGATTGACTGGCGTGTGCCGGACTTCCAACCGCTTCAAGAAGATGAAGATATTCCGGATCAAGGTGATGGCCAGCCGTCTCAGCAAGGCGGAGCATAATTCAAAACTCATTGTTGTAATCGCAGTCTCTGTTTTGCCAAACAATCTTTTTAATCCGTCAGGCTTGCTATGCCTTGTAATAGGATAGCTGAAACTTGATCTGCTTTAATCCGGATATTCTGTCTTTCTTATATGAAATATTTGCCAAGTTAAATGTTATCTGATGGTGCTTATCTTGCATATCCTCTGCTCCTGCAGAAATAACACTGAAAATATGTCCTAGCGGTTTACCACTGGATGGATTAAATTGTTCTCTCAAACCGTCAAATAAATACACTCATACCAGCAATAAAGTTATACCTGAGATTATATATACTCAATACTTTGATGATGATCTTCCTGGATCCAATTAGAAACTCGGGTTTTGATGATAGACTCCGGTTTATCTTGTTCTGAAAAACTTTGTTCAGAAAATTGTGGCTTATTGCCTGATAGATGATCCGGGTTACAATGAACACCGGTTTACTCATGCTGGTATTCATGACCCAGACTTTCCACTTTATAGATATGTGGTCAAGTTATGTGGCTGTTCCACTCCGGTTTAATGGGTCATAAAACACAAACACAAAAAGATGCAAATTTTTCAAATAAGACCATGTAGTCGAGGCTTTTTAAGAGCTGCCAGGCTCAAAGCAAGGTTCAGCCAATCAATGGGACGTGGATTATCCATCTTTCCCAGGGGGCCTAGCCAATCACTGAACGTGGATTTACTTTTCAGAGGGCCGATAGAACCGCAAATAAAAACTGAGCCAATCAATGGGACGTGGATTATCCATCTTTCCCAGAGGGCCTAGCCAATCACTGAACGTGGTATTTATCCATCTTTTCAGAGGGCCGATAGAACCGTAACAACTTTTAGCCAATCACTGGACGTGGATTATCCATCTTTCCAGAGGGCCTCCATGGTTCCTCCTGAACTGGTGGGTAATTATAAACCAATCACTGAACGTGGATTATCCAACTTTTCAGAGGGTCTCCAGGGTTCCTCCTGAACCGGTGGGTAAATCTAAACCAATCACTGAACGTGGATTTATCCAACTTTTCAGAGGGTCTCCAGGGTTCCTCCTGAACCGGTGGGTAAATCATGAAGCATCCTCTCTTCGAACCGGATGTCATCTCATGTTCTTTTAGAAAGTTTTGCTTTGTAAAAAATCAATTTTAACTGGCCAATATGTTGAAATATAATATCTGATAAAAAACTTGCATTGTTGTTCTCACAAGATATTTGCATATGGAAAGAAGGTTGAGCCCCCGGTTTACCAAGGGTGCCGGTTTATTAATCATAATATATACATAGGATACAGTGGAGCTCGTAGCTCAAGTATAATATGGCCGTAAGTGGGGGATGTTCCATGGCCTCTTCGTCTCCTCTTCTGATGTCCGTGAGTCCTTGTGTTCTCGAACGTCCACCAAGTAATATGAACCATTGTGTAGATTCTTACTGACCACAAAGGGCCCTTCCCAAGGTGGGGATAACTTGTGCATATCTGTTTGATCTTGGATGAGCCGGAGTACCAAGTCGCCCTCCTGGAATGTCCTTGTTCTAATCCGGCGGCTATGATATCTGCGTAAATCTTGTTGATAAATCGCAGGTCGTGCCGCAGCTATATCACGCTCTTCATCCAGCCGGTCTAAACTGTCTTGCCTTGCTCTCTCGTTAACTGCTTCAACATAAGCCGTCACCCTTGGTGAATCATGACGTATATCGCTCGGAAGGACTGCTTCAGCACCATAGACCATGAAGAAAGGTGTGTAACCTGTAGACCGGTTTGGTGTAGTGTTGATGCTCCAAAGAACAGATGGCAACTCCTCAACCCAACATCCTGGGGTTCTCTGCAAAGGCGTCATAAGCCGGGGTTTGATACCTCGCAAAATCTCCTGATTTGCCCTTTCAGCCTGACCATTGGATTGGGGGTGGGCCACAGAAGACACGTCTAGACGAATATGTTCTCGTTGGCAGAATTCTTCCATCTCACCTTGAGATAAATTAGTGCCATTGTCTGTGATGATGCTATGTGGAAAGCCAAACCAGAAAATTACTTTTTTGATGAATTTGACCGCCGTTGCCGCATCACACTTGCTTATAGGCTCCGCTTCAACCCACTTTGTAAACTTGTCTACTGCTACTAGTAGATGAGTTTTCTGATCTTTGGATCGCTTGAAGGGTCCAACCATATCAAGCCCCCAAGACGCAAACGGCCAAGTTATTGGTATCATCCGGAGCTCCTGCGCCGGAACCAGAGCATGCCTCGAAATTTTTTGACAAGCGTCACACTTCCGGACTAGATCTGCCGCATCTGCATGAGCAGTTAACCAATAGAAACCATGCCGGAATGCTTTAGCCACCAATGATTTTGAACCGGCATGATGACCACAATCCCCTTCATGGATCTCGCAAAGAATCTCACAACCTTCCTCAGCTGATACACACCGCTGAAATACTCCAGAAGTACTGCGATGATGAAGCTCTTCGTTTGCAATTGTCATGGACTTAGAACGCCGGATTATCTGTCGTGCTTCTTCTTCATCATCCGGTAACTCTCCTCGGCTCAGGTATGCCAAATAGGGCAGCGTCCAATCTGGAATAACATGGAGCGCTGCAACTAACTGTGTCTCTGGATCAGGAACAGCTAGGTCTTCCTCCGACGGTATCTGAACCGAAGGACTGTGCAATTCATCCAAAAAAGTGTTTGGTGGCACTTGTTTACGTTGAGGTCCCAGCCGGCTTAGAGCGTCGGCCGCTTCGTTCCTTCGTCGTTCTATATGATCCACCTGATATCCTTTGAAGTATCCTGCAACTGCTTCAACCTCCCGTCTATAAGCCGCCATGAGGGGATCTCTTGAATCCCACTTGCCGGAAACTTGCTGTGCCACCAGATCTGAGTCGCCAAAGCACTTAACCCGGCTTAAGTTCATCTCCTTTGCCAGCCGAAAACCATGAAGTAGTGCTTCATATTTTGCTGCATTATTAGTACAAGGAAACAATAGGCGGATGACATAACAAAATTTATCACCTCTGGGGGAAGTTAAGACAACTCCAGCCCCCGAGCCCTCCAACTGTTTTGAACCGTCAAAGTGAATCGTCCAGTAAGTAAGATCCGGCTTCTCCTCAGGAGTTTGCAACTGTGTCCAATCATTGATGAAATCTACCAATGCCTGAGTTTTTATAGCGGTGCGTGGCACATATTTTAACTCATGTGGGCTGAGCTCTATGGCCCACTTTGCTACCCTGCCTGTAGCCTCCCTGTTCTGGATTATGTCTCCCAACGGTGCTGAACTGACCACAGTTATTGGATGACCTTGGAAATAGTGCTTCAACTTCCGGTTTGCCATAAACACACCATATACCAACTTCTGCCAATGAGGGTACCTCTGCTTGGATTCAATGAGTACTTCACTCACGTAGTAAACCGAGCGCTGAACCGGGTATTCCTTCCCTGCTTCCTTGCGCTCAACCACGATTGCGACGCTGACTGCCCGTGCATTGGCAGCGACGTATAACAACAACGGCTCCTTATCAATCGGAGCAGCTAAAACCGGCGGTTTTGCCAATTGCCGCTTTAAATCCTCGAACGCTGCATTTGCCTCATCACTCCACATAAACCGGTCGGTTTTCCTCAGCATCTGGTAAAGTGGGATCGCCTTCTCTCCCAAACGGCTGATGAACCGGCTTAATGCTGTGATCCGGCCAGCTATACGCTGAACATCATTGATGCAAACCGGTTTAGTAAAAGATGTGATGGCCTTGATCTTCTCTGGATTAGCTTCTATTCCTCTGTTTGAGACCAAGAATCCCAGTAGTTTACCTGCCGGAACACCAAAAGCACACTTCTCCGGATTAAGCATCATCTTATAAGCTCGAAGATTATCAAAAGTCTCCTTAAGATCCTCTATCATTGTCTCCTCTTTCCTTGATTTAACCACGATGTCATCCACATAAGCATGAACATTCCTCCCTATCTGCCCTTTCAAACAATTCTGAACACAACGTTGATAAGTTGCTTGAGCACTCTTTAGTCCAAAAGGCATAGACACATAGCAAAAAGCACCAAAAGGAGTTATGAAAGCTGTCTTCTCTTGGTCTTTAACTGCCATCTTGATCTGGTGATACCCTGAATACGCATCTAAAAAGCTTAGCCGCTCACATCCCGCTGTGGCATCGATGATTTGATCAATGCGAGGGAGAGCAAAAGGATCAGTTGGGCAGGCCTTGTTGAGGTCTGTGTAGTCCACACACATTCTCCACTTTCCATTCTTCTTTAACACCAGCACCGGATTAGCCAACCACTCCGGATGAAAAACTTCCACTATGAATCCTGCGGCCAAAAGCTTGGCCACTTCTTCTCCTATAGCCTTGCGCCTCTCTTCATTGAAGCGGAGTAGATACTCCTTGACCGGTTTAAACTTCGGATCAATATTAAGACTGTGCTCAGCGAGTTCCCTCGGTATACCTGGCATGTCAGAAGGTTTCCATGCAAAGATATCCCGGTTCTCACGGATGAATTCGATGAGCGCGCTTTCCTATTTGGGATCAAGGTTAGCGCTGATAGTGAACTGCTTAGACGAATCTCCAGGCACAAAATCAACTTGCTTGGTCTCCTGTGCTGATTTAAACTTCAACGCCTGATCATGCTCTATAGTTGGCTTCTTCAGCGGAGTCATATCTGCCGGATCAACATTATCTTTATAATATTTCAACTCTTCCGTGGCACATACTGCTTCTGCATAAGCTGCATCTCCTTCTTCACATTCCACTGCTATCTTGCGACTTCCATGAACCGTGATCGTGCCCTTATGACCCGGCATTTTAAGCTGCAGATAAACGTAACACGGCCTAGCCATAAATTTAGCATAAACCGTCCTTCCAAACAAAGCGTGATAAGGGCTTTTGATTTTGACGACCTCGAAAGTTATCATCTCCGACCTGGAATCATGTTCATCTCCAAAGGTAACTTCCAAATCAATCTTTCCAACCGAATAAGCAGACTTACCTGGCACTACTCCATGAAACACTGTGTTTGATTGCCTTAACTTCTTATCCGTCAGACCCATACGGCGGAAAGTCTCATAGTACAGAATATTGATGTTGCTACCACCGTCCATGAGAACCTTAGTGAATTTGTAACCTCCCACCTGGGGTGCCACCACCAAGGCCAAATGGCCCGGATTATCCACCCGTATCGGGTGGTCTTCTCTACTGCATACAATGGGTTGTTCTGACTAACGCAGAAATTGCGGTGTTGCCGGTTCAACTGCATTAACAGCCCGCTTCAAAACCTTCTGATCTCTCTTACACAGACTTGTGGCGAAGACATGATATTGCCCACTGCTCAATTCCTTGGGATTACTTTGATATCCAGATTGCAGCTGCTGTTGCTGATGCTGTTGATTCCCCTGACTATTGTAATTCCCTTGGCCCTGCTGTTGATTGCTCTGGTTATTGTAACCACCTTGATGATGCGACTGATTGCCCTGGTTATTATAATTTCCTTGATTATTTTGATTACCGGCCCGGTTTTGATAACCATTGTTATTGCCCCTATATCCTGATCCGGAGCCATTCCCCTGATGACCCGGACCATAAAATCCAGGACCTGAACCGCCATTTGGAGGCCTGTTATGAGGATTGAAGCGGCCCGCCATTGCCTTCATAAGGGGCCTGCACTCTCTTATGGTATGCTTTGCCGGTCGACCTTTCATGCTATGTTTCGGACAAGGCTGATCTAACTCTTGATCCCAGCTAAGAGTCCCTCCGCCGGTTTGTGAAGGTGGATTTCCCAGGCTATGCTGAAACTCCACTTGAACTTGAGTGTTGGCCACGAAGTCAGAGCCACCCTCTGCCTTCCGTTTGCCCAAAAAACTCGTGGTAGCCGGATTAACTGGCGCCGGTTTACCAGATTTGCTAACCTTCCCTGTCTTGTCTCCTTCCGCTTCTGGGTACTTGGTATTATCACAGTCTCCATATTTTACCAAGGCACTCATGAGAGTTCCCATATCATTGCAATCCCTTTTAAGTCGTCCGAGTTTTAATTTTAAAGATTCAAACCGGCAATTGGTTTCCAAAGTCACTATCGCCGTACTAGGATTGATACTATTCGAAGAGTGTAAAATCTCCGCTACTCTCCGCACCCAAGCTGCTGTAGACTCTTGCTCTCCTTGGACACAAGCTGCTAGATCCACCACTGACATCGGTTGTTTGCATGTATCTTTAAAGTTTTTGATAAACTGGCCGCGTAGTTCCCCCCATGATCCAATAGAGTTCGGGGGTAAACCCTTCAGCCAGGTCCGGGCCGTACCTTCAAGCATCATAGTAAAATACTTGGCACAAGCCGATTCATCCACATCCAGCATCTCCATGGCCATCTCATAACTTTCAACCCAAGCTTCCGGAGCTAAATCTGCTGTGTAATTAGGTACCTTGCGGGGCCCTTTAAAATCTTTAGGCAGCTTGACACCCCGTAAAGCGGGGATAAGACATTGCACCCCGAAAGAACTCGTTGTAGCTCCTGTTTCTGCTGTAGCTGTGTGAACCGGCGTTGTTTGACGAACCTCCTCCCGGGCTCCTGATCCAACCCGGTTTATATCCGGAGCTGGTGCCGCCGCACCCGCCGGATTATCCTGTCTGCGTTGATGCCTCCTGCGTTCGCTGCTAGACACTTCTGGCTCCTCCCAATGCCTAGTATAACTCCGGCTGGGACGTGGTGTTGAATGTGGCCTTTCCCTGCTGTGAGAATATGCTTGCTGCTGTATCATCGCCGTATTAAGCAGCTCCTTGACCCTACGCGCCTCCAATGCCTCCGGAGACGTCTCCTCCACAGGTAAAGCGGCCAAACGTGCAGCAGCTGCAGCGATGTTATCCAACGGGTTTGAATAATGACCTGAAGGGGTGGGAACATAAGGTGCCGATGTGATCCGACGATCTCGCTCTGCGGTGGGTTGCTGAATCGGCTCCTCCCTGGCTGGGGGTGCCCTCCGGTTTGAAGCCGGATTATTACTAGTCCCCAGCCCCAGGTGTCCTGAACAGATTCGTTGCTTCATAAACCGGTGGTAGACGAGACTGGTACTTTCGTCCCCTTACTCCTTCCATAGAAGCTTGCTCCATCCTTAGGTGAAAAGCCTGACCATCCAGCTCCGCTTGTCTTACCGCTATCATCTCTCTCTCTGCCTTCAGATCCTCCTTTATCTGATCAATCCGGCCTTTTAACTGGAGGAGCTCTGCATCATGTTGCGCCTTGTCTGCTGGAGCTACTGTTTCCACCGCTTTAGCTGTGAACTCATCCATCAAGGTGGATAGAACGTCAGTAGGTGAGAGGGTCATGCCGCTCCCCCCTACACCAGCTACTGCTGTCGCCCCGTTCACCGGGGGCTGTGAACCGGCCATAAAGACAGCCACCCGGTTTGGCGGGCCAAAGGGGTCCGGAATACTGTTTCCATCGGACTCACCCTCAGACCGGCCGTCCTGCAACTGATACAGAGACTCAGTTTCACCGGATAAAGATTCGTCGTCTGAGTAGACAGCTGTTGCACCATCGGATTGCGATCCGTCCTCGGCTCGAACTCCGTGGATTGCTCCAACGAACACGTGCTTCATGGCGGGCTGAATCCGGGCCGATCTCGCACGCTGAGCCGGCTCGATGATGTTGGGGAAGATGTCCGGCTCCGGTCCCGGTTCGCCGATTTTGCCAATGAAGACTTGGATGCCACCGAAAGGAACCCGATACCCGTATTCGATTGAATCGGCCTCCGGTCCCCAACCTGCATCATCGATGTAGATCCGGCCGCGGCGACTCTTGGTCATCCGGCCGACCGCGTAACCTCTGAGCCCTTCAAAGCTTCCCTTCAAGAACTCGAAACCATCGTGCGGAGGCCCCACGGTGGGCGCCAACTGTCGTGGAATTAGCACGGCAGATGTCCGGTTTAACGGACTTGATGATGGAACCATCGCACGGGTTAGCTTGAAGGGGTTCATAGCACACAAAAGACACAGAGAGTTTATACTAGTTCGGCCCCTTCGATGAAGGTAAAAGCCTACGTCTAGTTGGTTTGGTATTGCTTGGGCGTCGGTTTACAGGGAGCGGATTCGCTTGCCTGTGGTCTCGACGGGTTGATTCTTTTTTCCCACCGTCGCCGGGTCGTCCCTTTATATAGAGGTGACGCCTGGTCCGGTTTACAGAGTCCCGAGGCCGGCTCATACTTGTGTTCGCCTCGGTCTCTGTCTGTTCTTCCTTATCTCTCAAGTTACATTGCTTGGCGGTTTATAAACCACACTTCTATACATGGGCCTTAAGATCTCATGGGCCGTAGCCTTTACTAAATATTAGAACCAAGTATAATATAACTAAGCCGGTTTACACTAGCCGGTTTATACCTGCTAGTCATATCCCTGACACATATCGAGAATACCCCGTTCGTATTCTTGATCAAACCGAGCGTACCACTCGACGTCATAATATCAAGTTTCTCAAGGTTCAATGGTCACATCATTCCGAGAGTGAAGCTACTTGGGAAAGGGAGGATCGTCTTCGACTTGAGTACCACACCCTTTTTCCGGAGGAACCCGAATCTCGGGATGCGATTCTTTTGAGTGGGGGTGAGTTGTCACATCCCTAGTCAGTGCTTGCATTAGGACTAGCTAGAGTGTGCATCATGTTTACTTTCCACAGAAACTTGAAATGGGAAAGACAGAAACCCCAGCACCCCTCTTCTAACAACTAGGGTTTAATAAAATCTTTTACAATGTGTCACATCCCTAGCTCTGTCTTGCACTTGGGTTGGTCTTGCCTGTTGCATCATGTTTAATTTTCTCAGAAACTGGAAAGGGGGATGTTCAAACCCTAGCACTAAATGAATTCAACTAGGGTCAAATTAAAATCTTTTTCAATGAACCCAAAATGCCCTTTGGAAAAGTTCATCATTTTTGGATTGATTACAAACCTCTGCCAAAAATGTTGCACATATTTCTAGGACCATTCTGGATTTTTGAATTAAATCATACCATATTTGCATTTGGGCATTTAAATTATATTTATTATTTTAAATGCTCAAATAATCATAAACTAAAATGTTTTCTGTTGGTTTTATTCTAAATAGTAGCCATGCTTAGTTTCATGATTTTTGGTAATGCTCTGGCAT
This sequence comes from Secale cereale, assembly GCA_902687465.1. Lineage (NCBI taxonomy): Eukaryota > Viridiplantae > Streptophyta > Magnoliopsida > Poales > Poaceae > Secale > Secale cereale. Next base: position 332,515,610 of record LR738714.1, on the reverse strand, counting down.
TTTTAATAAAGCAAAACAAAAACAGAAAATAGAAAACAGAAAACAGTAATATAAATAGAAAGCAGAGAGGGAGAGTTTTACCTGTGCATCCCACCTGGCGGCCCAAGTGGCCGGCCCAGCCCACCAGCCGCCGCACCGTCTTCAACCTCCTGCCAGTAGGCAGGAGGGCGTGTGCCCGCGGCGCGCCAGCACGCGCACGGCCACCGACGGCCACCTCATGCTTGCCGCTTCGCCCTGGACGTCTCTGGCGTCTCCACGCACCCCCCCGGACCCCTCTCACTCCTTCTCGATCTCTTCTCCCTCTTCTCTGGTCCTCTCTCCCGCACCACCGAAAACGACCGTCGCCACCGTTCGCCGTTGTCGCGGCCACAACCTCCCCCTCGTCCCCTCGACGTGTCTACGAGCTCCGCCACGGACCTGTGAATCTACACGCCCACGCACGCGAGCTCGGGAGCCTCTTAGCGTCTTCCCCGACCTCGTCTTGAAGCTCCGGCCGCCGGAGACCCCCCTCAACGCCCTGCTCTGCTCCGAGCCTCCCCCGAGCCCACGTCGACGCCTCTGCACTCACCGTGAGCTCTGCCGTCGTTTTCCTCTACTCCCCGAGCTCGTCTACACCTCTAGCCGCAGTAGCCGCCGCACCCGTGAGCTCCCCGCCGCCGGTGATGTCGCCGCCGTCGTTCTAGCCCCCGCCGCTCGTGTCCGAGCTTACCTCTGCACTCAGTGCACTCCCGCGCAAAGATTGAGGCCACCGGTTGCCCCTGCCGTGCGCTGCAACGCTGTTTTCACCGCAGCCAGAACTCCGGCGCCGCCGCGAGCTCCGTTCCGACGAGCTCCGCCGTCCCCGTGTCCTCCCGTTACCTCCATTAGATGCGCGAGCTCCCCAGCTACGCGTAGCACCAAGCCGCCGTCCAAATGGTCACCGGAGGGCGTTTTCCGAGCCCCTCTGTCGTGCCTGTCGCCGCCGGCGGCTAACCGCCGATTGGTTTGACCTGTTTGACCACCAACGGCCGCCCCTCGGGTCAATGACAAGTGGGGCCGCCCTATTAAATAACCTAGTTTAGTATTAATTATTAGGTTAGTTAGTTAGTCACTGACGTGTGGGCCCCGCCCTGTCTAAGTTTAGTTTAGAATTTAACTAGTGCTAATTAACCATGTTAATTAGCAGAGTCACTGACGTGTGGACCCCACACGTCAGGTTTGACCTGGACCAGCCTCTGTTGACTGCTGACATCACAGTGACGTCATGCTGACGCAATAAGTGTTTTCTGGAATTTTAAATAAATCAGAAATGATTTATTTATTTCAGAAAATAGCTAAAACTTCTAAAAATCATATAAAATCAACCGTAGCTCAGATGAAAATAATTTATATATGAAAAATGATCAGAAAAATCCAAGGAATCTGTTTATGGCATTTTAATGCATGTTTGAACATGTTAAACCTGCTGATCAGGTCAAATCAATTAAATGGCAGTTAAATAATCACATATGGAGTTTGAATTTGAATCTTGGGTTCAAACCAACTTCATTTAATTGTGTTGCTAGTTGCATTAGCTCAATCAACAGCATATTGCCATGTCATGATCATGCATCATATTGTCGCATTGCATTGATTGTGTTCTCTCTTGTTTGCCGGTGTTTGTCCCCTCTCAGTAGACGACGTTCCGACGATGAGTTCGATGACACCGATGAAGACTCATTGATATCTTTAGAAATGCCAGGCAAGCAAAACCCCATTGAGCATTCCGATACAATCCCACTCTCTCGCTCTTGCTCTGTTTTAATGCATTAGGACAACAACGCTTCAACTGTTACCTGCTGCGGTAGTTGAACCCCTTTCCACTGCATGACCTGTCATTGCCACAGTAAATAGTTGAAACCCACTAGTATGAGTAGGAGTTGTTTGAGCCATGTTGTGCCTACTCATTCATGCTTTCTGGTTATGCCTGCTATTGCTTAGAGTTGTGTCAGGTCTGATTCATTGGGGATGAATTGGAATGGTGATGAACATGTCCTAATGTGTGTGAGCTAAGTGTGTGAACACGATTTGGTAAAGGTAGCGATGAGAGGCCATGTAGGAGTACATGGTGGGTTGTCTCATTGCAGCCGTCCTCAGGAACTGAGTTCTGTGTTGGTTGATCCATGACTAGTTACTACCATGCATTGGGCCCGAAACCAATGGACCCTCTCGACTTATTAACTGCCCTTGTTCTCTGTCCAGGAGTTGCAACTAGTTTCTGGTGTTTGTAGTTACTAGAGGTCGTGCGCAGTGCTGACCCTCGGGGTGGGCTGTGACGCGGCAGGTACGTGGCACGGTGTTCCGATCGCCCGTTTGGTGATGCGGGAACCCTGTACACATCGTTTGGGGCCGTGAGCGACACCCCGGCCGGATCTCCCCACGGATGGAACCCAAATAGGCGATAAACCTGGACGAGAGACTTGTGTGGTTAGTCAGGTCGTGGCCGACACCCACGCTGGGCCTCCGCTTGAAGGTTGCCGAGTACATGTCGTGTAAACGGCAGTAAGTGGTGAGAGCGTGTGTGAAGAAGTACACCCCTGCAGGGTTATATATAATCTATTCGAATAGCGGTGTCCGCGGAAATGGACTTCTGGGTTGCCTATTACAGTTCATAGACAAGTGAAAGCGGATACTCTAAAACACGCAAGATAAGCGTGAGTGCTATGGATGGCCTTATCGTAGGGAGACGGGAGCGGATCCATAGTGGTGTATTGATTGGTGAATATGTGGACTCGTGTGCGCCACCTCAAAAGAGTTACTTGCAGTCGTAGTTTAGGATAGCCACCGAGTCAAAGCTGGCTTGCTGCAGTCAAACTCCACCACCCCCTTGTTGATACTGATGCATATGTAGCTAGTTCTGATGTAAGTCTTGCTGAGTACCTTTGTACTCACGTTTGCCTAATTTATGTTTTTTTAGAGAGACTTCAGTCTCGCTAGTGGTTCCACGTGGACTTCGACGTTTAGCTTGTTACCTCAGCTACGATCTTGTACCCTTGGGAGGGTCTGGTAGATAGTCAGGCTTCTCAGCCTTTTTCATTTGTAGTTGTCTGTACTCAGACATGTTATGCTTCCGTTGCCTGTATGCTCTGTATGTTGGGTCATGTGACCTCTGTTTGTAATAAATGCTATGATGGCTCTTCTGGGTCTTATCTATATGAGTTGTTGAGTTATGTTGTGATGCCATGTTGTACATCACATACTTGCATGTTATGCGTACGTGTAATGTGTATTGCTATGTGTGGGATCTGACACCTAGTTGTTTACCTTTGGTAGCCTATCTTACATGGAAATGCCTCCTAGTGCTTCCACTGAGCCTTGGTAGCTTGCTACTACTCCGGAACACTTAGGCTGGCCGGCATGTGTCCTTCTTTGTTCCTGTGTCTGTCCCTTAGGGGAAATGTCACGCGTTGTTCCTTTGAGTCCTTGTAGCTTGCTACGACTTGGGTTCATACGTTGATGACCGACACGTTCGTTGCTGGGTCATGTATGCCTGTCTCTGTAATTTAGTGCCACCTTTGGTTTATAACTAGTCATGTCGGCCCGGGTTCTCTGTCATATGGATGCTAGCGACACTATCATATACGTGTGCCAAAATGCGCAAACGGTCCCGGGCCAGGTAAGGTGGCACCCGTGGGGATACCGTGCGTGAGGCCACAAAGTGATATGGTGTGTTACAGGCTAGACCTGTGTGACTTAGGATCGGGGTCCTGACAGCTTTGGTTTCAGAGCCTGACTGCCTGTAGGATTAGTAAGCCAAACTGGTTGAAGTTGTGTCTAGAAACTCCTTAGTTATATAAGGGAATTGATTGTGGAAGGGAACGTAAGGCTCTTTTTACTCCTTTACCCCATGACCTTCTGATCTGAGTCACCTTCTTCTTTATACGGGGATTAAGAACTAGGCTTTCTCTTATGTCTATCAGGATCACGTTAATTGTGGATTCAACTCTCAGTTCAGTTTATTCTACTTTTGTGTGTTCAATTGTTGATCTCAGAACCTTGACATTATGATGTTAAGTGGAAATGCTACCCTTTTGCTTGGATCTCAAAAGTATTTTCGAGCATTTTCAACCGTTATGCTGTCCGAGTCATCCCATGTTTCTAAATAGTCTGATGCATTTGCAAATCATTCCTATATGTTCTTAATGTCCTTTTAGGCCAGATTAACCACACTAGTCGGTGTGTTGAGGCACTCTGTTACCTCGACATATATGTTGGACTTATTATTATGACCCTAGGTGTCTTAGAAGATCACCAGTAATCTAGCTATGCCTTATATTCTCAGCGTGATGAATCTGGCCATTATTCTCGAAAGCATCCCGTGATGCCATTTAGTTAGTAAGCATTCTACTCCTGGTTTCTTGAACCCAAGATTTTTTCTACCTACTTCATGTTGGTAGTATTTGCTCGTCCCTTTAGGATATTAGTAACCTTGTGATAGTCCTCGAGGTCCGTGGTATGTCCTTCTTCCGAATACCATGAACCATCATGGCAAAAGTTCTTCTGAACCAAAAGATCACAACCCGAGTGCTCTTGAATAGTACTCCATCTATATTGTGACTCTTCCAATTCTACTTTCTGCATGGGTTATCCGGAAGAAATATGTTGAACTCGTTCGACATGTTAATCTATGCATCCACAACTCAGAAGTTATATGTTCCCCGAGTTGTCCCCCTTTAGTTATATTCCGATCCTCGTCTATCAATTGATAGTCAGGAGTAGTCGTGCACCTGTATTCATCGATGCCTTTTACTCTTGTGGTCCGTCAAGCCATTCTATTCCGGAATGACAAGGGAAACAAACTCCAGTACCTTATCCATATCCAGGATTGGGTCAAAGAAGTTGTACTTCACAGATGAAGAATTTTAATCCAGCTTCTAATCTGTTCCATCTTGGAATATTACCATCTTTAGGTCAAGAATGTCATGGGAATTGCACATCATCCTATGTACTCTTGATACAGTAATACTTCTCACCATCATCGTCCATTCCTCGGTCTCCGTGTTGTTGTAACCGGAATACTGACAAGTGAAATGTGATGTGTGAAATCAATACTCCAAGCAACTTCGTTGCTTGGTAGCAAATGGACGATAATCTCATTCTTAGTGTGTTGGTTACCGAATCACCATCCTAAGATTGATCGTGTTACCTAGTCCACTTTCCTGGTGCACTCCTTGATTGATGAGTTACGATTTTGTTAAGTCCTTGCTCATTTGATCATATCATCTTGCCTTGAAAAGCAAGATTGTTCTCGAGCTTAGTAACATATCGGTGGTTCATGATTTTCCGAATATCTTCTAGGAAGTATTACCAGGTTGTCACCTGACCGCTATGTTGAGTTCGTGATCAAGCTGGTTTCTCTCTAAACCACCCTTTCTCCAAGAATCTGTGTTGGATACCCTGAATTAGTTGGTTAAGCTAAACAACAACTTGGAGAGTTGGAAGATAAGAGCTTGCCTGACTTAGTTCCTTCTAAGGGGTATCTTTTGTGTGTGTGTGTTGAAGAAAGATGATATCTTGATCGGTTGATCCTTGTGATCAATTGCTGGATCTATTGTCTTGTCCAAAACTTTGATTTGAGTATGGGCTATCATCAAATCAAATCAGAACCAACGATGTTCATAATGTTGTCTTACTCGGGGATGATTCCTCGAGCATACACCATTATATCCCCTTCGTCTGACCAATACTACCACTTGTTCACATAATTATGGAATTCCATCTCCATGGAAACCTGGATGAATTGTTGTTGAGCCCATCAGCAACACTGTTATCTCCTCCATGATTTTGTAGGACATTAAGCTAGTGTTGGAAACTTTGTAAGCATTGCCTTCGTGTCCCGTTCATGAGGTATATGTTGGATGAGAGAAGAGACTTTCCCTAATTCATGTGTAATTGATGTAAGTTGCCAACGTGAGTTTGAGAAAGTTGTTTTGCTTCCTGTGGAATCATCCCAAGTCAGTCATGCATACGTGCGAAGTATTCTGTGGTTTGGAGACTTGAAACCTTCACTCTATACGTATCCCTAGCATACCAAGCCACTGATTGATTTGTTCGAGAAAATGAAGTCTGTTGTGCTAATCCTAGGTCATGCACATGACTTCGCTATCTTCAATGATGGTTCTCAATCTGAACTCGGTAGCATCTTATTATAAGACTACCATGTGGTCACGTTTGTCCGGGACAACGTGTTCACCGGTACGTAGCAGAACTAGCTCATGTTTTGGAGCTGCTATCGTAGTTCATTCCCGAGAATCCCGCAACGCCGTCTCGTCGAATTGTGTTGCAAACATTCATTCTTTCTAGACTCGATAAGTCTGGAATATCCTCACACCAACCAGAACTGAATCTCAGGCAGATATGATGGTTGGTGCATTTCCCAAGAACTATAATATTGGTCTCTCGATAACCGGTAAAGTGGATGCCGTGACCAACACACCCAGCCGGAAGACCTGTTGTTGTAGAATCTTGATTGAAGAAGTTGGCCACCTCCCCATAAGGACTTCGTAGGATTTACTCCCTAGTTGTTCCTTATGGATTTTTGTGCTCCTAAAGTCCGACCTTTTACTTGACGTTCTAGGTACCAAACCATTTCAATAAATGGGTTGCTCTAGCACATCAAGGAGAACATTAGAAGCGGAGTGCTAAATGTCTCTCGGTTGATCATCCAGATTTCGTCCCCCTAGCCTCGCCAAGGTGAAATCCGAGAAGGTGTTATCTTCCTTTGCATCTGCATCATCCATCATTATTCATCATGGTAGTATGTGATGTTGCCAGGATCCTTGACACGGATATTGGTAAAACCTTGATGAATATGGGAATGCTCAAGTTCATGAGAGAATGCACAAGCACTAGGTGTTATCCTCGACACTAACCGGGATTGCTCCCAGTGTTCTTGGTTATGCTATAACCCCTCAAGAGTAGATTTACTCTCTACTGTTGGGATTCACCCTAGTTACCAGAATTATTCCCAGCATTTGCATTTTGTTCCCAGCTTGCACCGCTAATGTGCCAATTTTCCATGGGTTGCCATTCCCAGCATCTGCTGTTCAGGATTATCTTCAAAAGTGGTCCTACCATGGGTCCCACTCATTTCCGATGATAAGCAAAATCAACCTTGGCATTGTCTTTTACAAGGCAGTCCACATCATCCATTCTAGATGGAGAATGTCATTCCTTCGGGCTCCGTCAAACGATCGATTGTGTTTGCCTTAGGCTGGTATAGGGATTTTCAATGATCTCTATATCAAAAGTAATCCTTTTTGCCACTTAAGGGAATAACTCTACGAGTCACCTTCTCTAAAGGTGCCCCGTCTTGTGGTATCAATCACCCTCTTCTTAGGTGTGGAATTATTGCCATCAGGTGAACCTTCATCATTTATTTCACTACATCCCTCTGGAGGTGTACTCCCTGTCTCAGATCAAGAGATGTTTCGACATCTCAATCCATGAGATGATCTTGAATTACTCGATCTTCGAGAAGATCAAATCTTGTAGAATTCACACTCCTTTGTTGTCGTGTTGTATGAAGCTTTGAAATCAAAGATGCCAAGATCTACATGATGCAATGAATCAACAATTTCGAGGAGGGAAATTGGATCGAGAAGATTGTGTTAGATAATGACCCCTCTGATTTCTTATCTCACGTCTTGAATCTCGGGACGAGATTCTTGTTTAGTAGGGGTTAGTTGTCACATCCCTAGCTCTATCTTGCACTTGGGTTGGTCTTGCCTGTTGCATCATGTTTAATTTTCTCATAAACTGGAGACGGGGATGTTCAAACCCTAGCACTAAATGAATTCAACTAGGGTCAAATTAAAATCTTTTTCAATGAACCCAAAATGCCCTTTGGAAAAGTTCATCATTTTTGGATTGATTACAAACCTCTGCCAAAAATGTTGCACATATTTCGAGGACCATTCTGGATTTTTGAATTAAATCATACCATATTTGCATTTGGGCATTTAAATTTTATATATTATTTTAAATGCTCAAATAATCATAAACTAAAATGTTTTCTGTTGGTTTTATTCTGAACAGTAGCCATGCTTAGTTTCATGATTTTTGGTAATGCTCTGGCATTTTTAATAAAGCAAAACAAAAACAGAAAATAGAAAACAGAAAACAGTAATATAAATAGAAAGCAGAGAGGGAGAGTTTTACCTGTGCAGCCCACCTGGCGGCCCAAGTGGCCGGCCCAGCCCACCAGCCGCCGCACCATCTTCAACCTCCTGCCAGTAGGCAGGAGGGCGTGTGCCCGCGGCGCGCTAGCATGCGCACGGCCACCGACGGCCACCTCCTGCTTGCCGCTTCGCCCTGGACGTCTCTGGCGTCTCCACGCACCCCCCCGGACCCCTCTCACTCCCCCTCGATCTCTTCTCCCTCTTCTCTGGTCCTCTCTCCCGCACCACTGAAAACGCCCATCGCCGCCGTTCGCCGTTGTCGCGGCCACAACCTCCCCCTCGTCCCCTCGACGTGTCTACGAGCTCCGCCATGGACCCGTTAATCTACACGCCCACGCACGCGAGCTCGGGAGCCTCATAGCGTCTTCCCCGACCTCGTCTTGAAGCTCCGGCCGCCGGAGATCCCCCTCGACGCCCTGCTCTGCTCCGAGCCTCCCCCGAGCCCACGTCGACGCCTCTGCACTCACCGTGAGCTCCGCCGTTATTTTCCCCTACTCCCCGAGCTCGTCTACACCTCTAGCCGCAGTAGCCGCCGTACCCGTGAGCTCCCCGCCGCCGGTGATGTCGCCGCCATCGTTCTAGCCCCCGCCGCTCATGTCCGAGCTTACCTCTGCACTCAGTGCACTCCCGCGCATCGATTGAGGCCACCGGTTGCCCCTGCCGTGCGCTGCAACGCTGTTTTCACCGCAGCCAGAACTCCGGCGCCGCCGCGAGCTCCGTTCCGACGAGCTCCGCCGTCCCCGTGTCCTCCCGTTTCCTCCATTAGATGCGCGAGCTCCCCAGCTATGCGTAGCACCAAGCCGCCGTCCAAATGGTCGCCGGAGGGCGTTTTCCGAGCCCCTCCGTCGTGCCTGTCGCCGCCGGCGGCTAACCGCCGGTCGGTTTGACCTATTTGACCAGCAACGGCCGCCCCTTGGGTCAATGACAAGTGGGGCCGCCCTGTTAATTAACCTAGTTTAGTATTAATTATTAGGTTAGTTAGTTAGTCACTGATGTGTGGGCCCCGCCCTGTCTAAGTTTAGTTTAGAATTTAACTAGTGCTAATTAACCCTGTTAATTAGCAGAGTCACTGATGTGTGGACCCCACACGTCAGGTTTGACTTGGACCAGCCTCTGTTTACTGCTGACATCACAGTGATGTCATGCTGACGCAATAAGTGTTTTCTGGAATTTTAAATAAATCAGAAATGATTTATTTATTTCAAAAAATAGCTAAGACTTCTAAAAACCATATAAAATCAACCGTAGCTCAGATGAAAATAATTCATATATGAAAAATGATCAGAAAAATACAAGGAATCTGTTTATGGCATTTTCATGCATGTTTTAACAACTTAAACCTGCTGATCAGGTCAAATCAATTAAATGGCAGTTAAATAATCACATATGGAGTTTGAATTTGAATCTTGGGTTCAAACCAACTTCATTTAATTGTGTTGCTAGTTGCATTAGCTCAATCAACAGCATATTGCCATGTCATGATCATGCATCATATTGCCGCATTGCATTGATTGTGTTCTCTCTTGTTTGCCGGTGTTTGTCCCCTCTCAGTAGACGACGTTCCGACGATGTGTTCGATGACACCGATGAAGACTCATTGATATCTTCAGAAATGCCAGGCAAGCAAAACCCCATTGAGCATTCCGATACAATCCCACTCTCTCGCTCTTGCTCTCTTTTAATGCATTAGGACAACAACGCTTCAACTGTTACCTACTGCTGTAGTTGAACCCCTTTCCACTGCATGACCTGTCATTGCCACAGTAAATAGTTGAAACCCACTAGTATGAGTAGGAGTTGTTTGAGCCATGTTGTGCCTACTCATTCATGCTTTCTGGTTATGCCTGCTATTGCTTAGAGTTCTGTCAGGTCTGATTCATCGGAGATGAATTGGAATGGTGATGAACATGTTCTAATGTGTGTGAGATAAGTGTGTGAACACGATTTGGTAAAGGTAGCGATGAGAGGCCATGTAGGAGTACATGATGGGTTGTCTCATTGCAGCCGTCCTCAGGAACTGAGTTCTGTGTTGGTTGATCCATGACCAGTTACTACCATGCATTGGGCCCGAAACCAATGGACCCTCTCGACTTATTAACTGCCCTTGTTCTCTGTCCAGGAGTTGCAACTAGTTTCTGGTGTTTGTATTTACTGGAGGTCGTGCGCAGCGCTGACCCTCAGGGTAGGCTGTGACGCGGCAAGTACGTGGCACGGTGTACCGATTGCCCGTTTGGTGATGCGGGAACCCTGTACACATCGTTTGGGGCCGTGAGCGACACCCCGGCCGGATCTCCCCACGGATGGAACCCAAATAGGCGATAAACCTGGACGAGAGACTTGTGTTGTTAGTCAGGTCGTGGCCGACACCCTCGCTGGGCCTCAGCTTGAAGGTTGCCGAGTACATGTCGTGTAAACGGCGGTAAGTGGTGAGAGCGTGTGTGAAGAAGTACACCCCTGCAGGGTTATATATAATCTATTCGAATAGCCGTGTCCGCGGAAATGGACTTCTGGGTTGCCTATTACAGTTCATAGACAAGTGAAAGCGGATACTCTAAAACACGCAAGATAAGCGTGAGTGCTATGGATGGCCTTCTCGTAGGGAGACGGGAGCGGATCCATAGTGGTGTATTGATTGGTGAATATGTGGACTCGTGTGCGCCACCTCAAAAGAGTTACTTGCAGTCGTAGTTTAGGATAGCCACCGAGTCAAAGCTGGCTTGCTGCAGTCAAACTCCACCACCCCCTTTGTTGATACTGATGCATATGTAGCTAGTTCTGATGTAAGTCTTGCTGAGTACCTTTGTACTCACATTTGCCTAATTTATGTTTTTGCAGAGAGACTTCAGTCTCGCTAGTGGTTCCACGTGGACTTTGACGTTTAGCTTGTTACCTCAGCTACGATCTTGTACCCTTGGGAGGGTATGGTAGATAGTCAGGCTTCTCAGCCTTTTTCATTTGTAGTTGTCCGTACTCAGACATGTTATGCTTCCGTTGCCTGTATGCTCTGTATGTTGGGTCATGTGACCTCTGTTTGTAATAAATGCTATAATGGCTCTTCTGGGCCTTATCTATATGAGTTGTTGAGTTATGTTGTGATGCCATGTTGTACAGCACATACTTGCATGTTATGTGTACGTGTAATGTGTATTGTTATGTGTGGGATCCGACACCTAGTTGTTTACCTTTGGTAGCCTATCTTACAGGGAAATGCCTCCTAGTGCTTCCACTGAGCCTTGGTAGCTTGCTACTGCTCCGGAACACTTAGGCTGGCCGGCATGTGTCCTTCTTTGTTCCTGTGTCTGTCCCTTAGGGGAAATGTCACGCGTTGTTCCTTTAAGTCCTTGTAGCTTGCTACGACTTGGGTTCATACGTTGATGACCGACACGTTCGTTGCTGGGTCATGTATGCCTGTCTCTGTAATTTAGTGCCACCTTTGGTTTATAACTAGTCATGTCGGCCCGGGTTCTCTGTCATATGGATGCTAGCGACACTATCATATACGTGTGCCAAAATGCGCAAACGGTCCCGGGCCAGGTAAGGTGGCACCCGTGGGGATACCGTGCGTGAGGCCGCAAAGTGATATGGTGTGTTACAGGCTAGACCTGTGTGACTTAGGATCGGGGTCCTGACACAATGTACCCATAATGCCCTTCAAAAATGTTCATCATCTTTGCCTTGGTCTTAAACCTCTTCCAAAAATGGTGCACAATTTTCTAGGACATCCAAAGGTCTATGGATTAATTCATATTGTAATTGCATTTGGGCATTTAAATACTATAAAATATTATATGTGCCCAAATAATCATAAACTAAAATGTTCCATGTTGTTCATATTGTATATAGTGGTCATGACTAGTTTTATGATTTATAAAAATGTTCTAGCATTTTTATTAATTCAACAAAGTTGCAAAAGAAACAAAACAGAAAGAAAATAGAAAAACGAGAGAGACAAGGGGACATCCTACTCACTTGGGCCACTTACCTGGCTTGGCCCAGCGCGGCGCAGCCCGCTGGCGCACTCCAGTCATCCCCCTCCTCTCGCCAGGAGGACGGGGCGCGTGGCTGCGGCGTGCACACACGCGTCCGGCCACCTCCTGCCTGGCTGCCTGCGTCCCCCGACGCCTCGACGCTCCTATGCGTTGCCACGCAGCTCCTGGCCCCTCTCCCACTCTCCCCCGTGTCCTCCCCCTCCTCTATCCCTCTCCACCAAGCTCCACCGAGCGGGCTCGTCGCCACCGTTCGCTGCCACCGCGCCCTAAGCCACCACCTCGCCTCCCCGACGCACCCATCGGCTTAGCCGCGTCGCCCTGAAGCTCTCCACTGACGCACACGACGCCAGAAGCCCCATAGCGCCGTCCTCGCCGTCGTCTTCAACCTTCGGCACCGGAGATCGCCGCCGCCCGTACGTCGCTGTCCGGCCTTCCCCAAGCCCGCGTCGACGCCCTCTGCGACCGATGTGAGCTCACACGTCGAACCCCCCTCTCCTCGAGCTCGATTACTCCTTGTAGCCACCGTTCTGCAAGCCCCCGAGCTCATCGCCCGCGTCCTCGTCGCCGCCGATGTTCTAGTGGTCCTTAGACACGCCCGAGCACTTCATCGTGCTCCTGACCTCACGAGGACGCCGTTGAGCCCCTTCCCTTGCTCGCCCGTGCCCCACAACGCCTAATCCGATGATGCCCGAGCTCCGGCCACCGCCACGAGCTCTACTCCGGCGAGCTCCGGCCACCCTAGCTCCAGCCAACACCACTATTAGATGCGCATGAGCTTTAGCTCGCCGTAGGACCAAACCCCACTACAAACCGTAGCCTGTAGCGCCGTTCCGAGCAACTCCGCGAGCCACCGCCGCGCGAATTGGTCGCCGCCGGCCAAATTCCGGCGGGCTGACGTGGCCAGTTAGTCAGGGACTAATGACGTTTAGTTTAACCACCACAGCCACTGACAGTGGGCCCCACTGCATGGTCAAACCCAGTCAACCCCAGTTTCTACCGGGATTATCCCCTGTGACACTGACATGCGGGACCCACCAGTCAGGTTTGACCTGGACCAGGTCTGTTGACCTGCTGGCGTCGGCATGATGTCATGCTAACGCAGTAAATGATTTTCTGGGATTATTTGATTTAAAACAATTCAGGAAATTCCAGAAAATGCTTTAAACTTCAAAAAATCATATAAATTCAACCGTAGCTCAGATGGAAAAGATTTATATATGAATATTGATCAGAAAAATCCAATCTTTCCAATGACACTGGTTTTATGCATGTTTGAGCAAGTTAACCTTGCTGTTCACATTAAAACATGTTAATGCACTTTAATAAATAATAGTTTGGGTATAAATTTGAATCTTTGATTCAAAGGGCTCAAACCCTTCTGTTTATAGTTGCATTAGCCCAAAACACATTCATCTTGCCATATCATGAGCATGAATTATATTGTTGCATTTGTTTGCTTATTGATTGTATTGCCGATGTTCTCCGTGGTAGGTCCTGCTCCCGAGGATACTTCTGCGTATCTAGCTGAGGAGCAGTACCCGACAACCACTCTGTCAGGCAAGCAACCATTGATCATTCTGATACAAACCCATCTTCTCGCTCCTGCTCTCTTTTACTACATTAAGGCAACATCATGTGAACTGCAACTTGCTGCGGTAGTTGAACCCTATTCCTTGCATGACCTGTCATTGCCACAGTAAATAGTTGAAACCCACTAGCATGTCTAGGAGTTGTTTGAGCCATGTGATGTGTGTTCCAACATGCTATTTGTTTATGTTGCCTGCTATGCTTAGAGTTGTGTCAGGTCTGGTTCATCTGGGTGATGGATCAGAGTGAAATGATCATGCTCGATAAAGAGAGGGAAGTGTAGAACATGTTTGGTAAAGGTATCGATGAAAGGCCATGTAGGAGTACATGGTGGGTTGTTTCATTGGAACCGTCCATAGGACCTGAGATCTGTATGTGTGGTTCAAATTACAGCTACTACCACACATTGGGCCCTGAAATATGACCCCGCTCGACTTATTGACTGCCCATGTTCTCTGTCCAGGAGTTGCAACTAGTTTCTGGTGTTTGTAGTTTACTGGTGGTCGTGCACAGCGCTGATCCTCGGGGTGGGCTATGATGCGGCAGGTACGTGGCCGGGTGTACCGAGCGCCCGTTTGGTGACTCGGGAACCCTGTACACATCGTTTGGGGCCGTGAGCGACACCCCGTCCGGATCTCCCCACGGATGGAACCCAAATAGGCAATAAACCTGGACGAGAGACTTGAGTGGTTGGTTAGGTCGTGGTCTACACCCACGTCGGCTTTTGCTTGAAGTCTGCCGAGCACATGTCGTGTGCATACGCTAAGTGGTGCAAACATGTGTGAAGAAGTACACCCTTGCAGGGTTACCAATCTATTCGAATAGCCGTTGTTCGCGGGACGGACTACTTGGTTACTTATACAGTTCATAGAGAAGTTGATGGATACTACTAAAAGCCTCAAGACAAGTGTGAGTGCCGTGGATGGCCTTCCGTAGGATGACGGAAGAGGATCCACGGTGGTGTATTGTTGTGGTGAGTAGAGGACTCGTGTACGTAGTCTTATCTTGCAATCTGTTCAGAGTCGTAGTATAGGTTAGCCAATAGTCAAAGCTGGCTTGCTGCTATGAACTCCACTACCCTTGTTGATAATTATGCATGTATGTTAGGTTATGTTGTAAGACTTGCTGAGTACCTTTGTACTCATGTTTGCTTAATAGCTGTTGCAGAGGAGAACGCTGCCCCTTCTGATGGGTTTTACATAGACGTTGACGTCGACGAGTAGCTTGCTACCCAGACGGTGATCCTGAGCTTGTGAAGGGCCTTGTAGATAGTCAGGCTACACCAAGCCTGTTTTATTTTCCAAGTTGTCTGTACTCAGACATGTTAGCTTCCGCTTGTGCTTGTATGATTGTATGACTTGAGTGTTGGGTCATGTGACACCTACCTGTATGGATATGTTATGTATGGCTCTTCGGAGCCTCTTAAATAAAGTACTTTGAGTCATAGAGTTCTGTTGTGATGCAATGTTGTATTTGCACATATTGAGCATATTGTGTGTATGATTGAAATGCTTGGTGTGTGTGGGATCTGACACCTAGTTGTTTTCCTTTGGTAGCCTATCTTATAGGGAAATGCCTCCTAGTGCTTCCACTGAGCCTTGGTAGCTTGCTACTACTCGGAACACGTAGGCTGGCCGGCATGTGTCATTTTTCGTTCCTGTGTCTGTCCCTTAGGGGAAATGTCACGCGTTGTTCCTTTAAGTCCATGTAGCTTGCTACGACTTGCGTTCATACGTTGATGACCGACACGTTCGTTGCTGGGTCATGGATGCCTGTCTCTGTAATTTAGTGCCACTTTTGGTTTATAACTAGCCATGTCGGCCAAGGTTCTCAATCATATGGATGCTAGCGACACTGTCATATACGTGTGCCAAAATGCGCAAACGGTCCCGGGCCAGGTAAGGTGGCACCCATGGGAATACCGTGCGTGAGGCCGCAAAGTGATATGACGTGTTACATGCTAGATCGGTGTGACTTAGGATCGGGGTCCTGACAGGTTGCGCATGTAAGGTTGGAATAATGGTCGCAACTTAAACCAATTTGTTTTGAAAACAACACACACACTTTCCTCGGTACACCACTTCATCATCAAGTTGTTACCCAGCTCATCATCTCCCTCGGGCATAAGTGGCACCCGACGGGGCTTTCGAAAAGTCTTTTGAAAGTACTCTGCCTTCGTCACCATGCATATTCCCTTCCCATTTGCGTAGCCACTACTATAGGAACCTATCTACTCCCACCCACATAACACTCATAGGAAGGTAGGGTCATGCTTGATGCAAGTTTCAATAGGAAAGTAACAAAGGTACCAACCAAAGTGGTCACCACCTCAACATGATTCCGATGCATTGATGATAAGGTGCTATGAGACATGCATAAAAAGGTTTCTCAAACATGGACAAACGGCTGCTTGCCTTGTCCTTCAGAGTCTTCAAACCCTTTGTTCCATCTCCAAGTACTCCGTCTTTTTCGTCAACTAACGACGGAAACAATCATAATAAGCAACAGAACAAGGCAAAAATAAAAGTGCTCTAAAAATAGGAGATAGACTTTTCTAGGATACCTCTGGTCATATGCAAAATGACCAATGTGGTTTCATAGGCATTGGATCAATGGAAAGTTTGGAACATTTCAATATGATGGAATCAAGGGGTTTAATGGATTTGTAAGAAGTGTACAGAAGAATTATTTTGAAAAATGGGCAAAGCCACCCTTTAACAAGGAATGATTTTAGAAGCATCTAGGAGTTGGTTTCACTGGATTTGAAGTTCAAATGATTTTCTTATGAATTTGCAAAGTTGGCTATACATGGATATATAGACCAATATTTGATGTGGTACAGAAGGTATTGGGAAGTTCAAAACTAAGTTATGAGCATATAAGTATACAGGAATTTGAATTATGGCATTTGGATCAACTTTGAGCTCTCTATGATTTTCTAAAGTTTATCACATAAATGGAAAAATAGGATTTGCTAATTATTTGTGAAGAAAGTTTTTCTAGAAAATGTTAGTTACACCATGTCATAGAGCATGATTTCTGGATTCACTAGAAATTTGAATCATCAAATTTGGAGGTCTAATGAATTGATTATGGATTTAAGAAACTTACTGAAAAAGAAAGAGAAAAAGAATTTACCTAAGTGGGCTGGATTTAACTGTGCGCTGGCGTGCACGGAGCGAGGCGTAGCGCCGGAGCGCTGCTGGGCCGGCCCAGTGGCTCGGCCACACGGGAAGAGGGCGACGTCAAAGGCGCCGTCTCCAGAGTACGTCTTCGCCTGGGGGAGGCGGTTCCAGCCTGGCCCGTCTCCACTCAAACCGCGCGGCTGGCCGGCGGGGTCACTGACCCGCGGGCCCCACCCGCAGAGTCATCCCCTTCCTCCCGTGCCCTCGACAGGGAGGCTCGATGCCTCGGCTGCACGTAGGCCGGGGCTTTCTCACGGTGGCATAGGCCACCCCGGCCAAGATCTGGGCACCAAAGGGGTCGCTGGGAAGCGAATTGTCAGGGGAAGCCCTCGGGGACGACGGGGGACGACCGAAGCGCCCCCTACACCGGCCTTGGCGGATGACCTCGTCGGGCGATGGTGGTGTGGGCACCACGGGGCACAGGAAGAGGCGGCGAAGGGAGGGGAAGCTCTGTAGCCCAATGGCGGTTCTCCTGGAGGTCGGAGGGGAGATGGAGAGGCCCTGGTTCGTCGGAGCCAAGCGGAGAATGACGACGACCGAGGTGGCAAGGGAGAGGAAAGGAGAGCCAGAGAGAGAGACAGGTAGAGCATGTCCAAGAGGCAGCTGGGAGGGATAGGGAACCAGAGGAGGCGAGAGATGGAGCTCAGGGTGGCTTATATGGGGGAGGCGCCGGTGCACCGTGAGCACGGTCCAGGCCGCACTCGCGTAAGCTCGCAGAGGGGAGAGGAGAGAGGTTTCGGTGGGGTCCGGTAACGTGCCGTGTCCCGCACGTCGAGACGACCTTGGGGGACAAGAGGGGGAGGCCGTAGGTTGTCGGGGAGCTCGGGCAGAGGGCCGCTACAGTGCGGGAGCACACTGAAGCGCGCTCCAGAGCACGCCATAAGCATGCCCGGGCGTGTCATTGGCAGTTGCGTGTGGCCAAGCTTTTCCACTAGCTGTGGGGTGGTACTGGGATGCTCTGAGATGCCTAGGAGGTAAGATAGGAGGGAGGGGTAAAAAGTAGGTGGGTAGAAAGGTGCTGCCATGGTGAAAACAGAGGTAAATGGGTTTTTACCCCCTCCAATGATTGAGCTGGGGGCGTGGGTGAGTTACTGGAGGTAGAAGGTGACTAGGGGAGGCTCTGGTAAAAAGCTTAGCTAATGGAGAACAAGGAAAGAGGTGAAAATAACAGTATTGGAAAATCAACAGAAGGTGTTTGATGGTGTTTTGGGCAAGCAAATGGAGTCCAAATGACATGATACTTAACATGATGAAATGGCTCATGAAAATAGGGTGTTCCACCAAGTTTGAACTCATTTGGGCAAAGTTGCTTATGTAACTTTGGCAAACCCTAGAAATCAACAGAAATGACTTTTCCAAGATTTAGTCTTGCAAATCATTCCTCCGTGATGCACCACTTCGTGTAGTATCCTCATTTGGGGTTGTGAGAATGTCCACAAAATTTGAGGTCACAAGTAAAAAGTTGGTAATGTAGAGTTGATCAAATTTGGATCTGGTCAGAAAGGGTTTTAGGGCACTTTGATCAAGTTATCCTTCTCCAATACTTGTGCCATTTGGTCTAGATGCATAATTATACCATTTTAGCATGTGCACCCAAGTTTGAGAGCATTTGGACAGTTTTGGCAATGTAAAGTTTCTCAAACTTCAAATGGACAGAAATGGTTTTGAGGGGATTTGATGATGTTTTCTTGTTCTCCAATGCATGAGGCTTGGCAAGATCATCAAATATGTCCTATTTGACATGATAGAATTTTCCTGGAATTTCTAGAGAATATTTCTTTTGTAAATATTTCAAAAGCTTGAAATATCCAGAAAGGGTTTTTGTGGGATTTGACCAATATTTTGAACATGACCATGTGTTGAAACTCTTATATATGGGCAAAATATGTCCAATGAGTTTCCCTGAATTTTCTCAAACATTTTTGAAACAATAAAATAATTTTTACCTAGTAAAGACCATTTCTGGCCTAAAGAAAATGCCTTCAAATAAAATAGGTAAATAACTTTGAAAATAATACTTTTGTGGTTTTGGGGAGTCCTATATCTAATAGGGTTAAAATATAATTTTTGAAAGATTTTTCACACCCTTAATTAAGTACTTGTAGTGCAATCCTCAATTCATGGGTTTTGGGAAAACCTAAATTTAGAAAATACTTTTTGGCCAAAATATTTTGTAAGAAAATACTATTATGTCCTATACACACGTCATGATCATGGGGAAGAGCCTTTGGATCAAGGAGAAGTAGTATAAGGGTAGGAGGATTTATTTTATTTTTAGAGCACTTGCAAACAACAAACAAAAAACCAATCAAGCATAGTCCAGTCACTCAAAAGTTTTTGTCAAACCATATTTTAGCATGATTATTAGCTTAAGTGTTGAGGCATGAAAATCAGGGTGTGACAGTTTGTGGCAGTGGGTATGTCATGTAAACTCAGTGGCGCCGGATAGATCAAATTGGTGGGGCCGAGTTTGACTTTTAGGTTTGGGACATATGTGGAAATGAGAAAGTGGTTGAGGGATTTGGAACATATTACTAAGCACTTGAGCAAGTAGACCATTAAGCAACACCTCATCCCCTTTTAATAGTATTGGCTTTTCCTATGGACTTAATGTGATCTTGGATCACTAAAATGAAAATGTAGAGTCTTGAGTATTTGCCAATCTTTGTCCTTAGCTTCTTTCAAAGGGTTCCACATCCTTTTGTCCCACCACTCCACTGTTGAACTCATCTGAAATATACTAGATGAAAATATTAGTCGAACAAGAGATATGTTATCATTAATTACAAAAATCACCCAGGGAGCACTTGTGCTTTCATAAACCTTAGGTCATCCACTTCAGGGAAAATTGCTACTGTCCTACAAAACTCTGCGCTTGGAGGCACAACACGAGTCTACAAGAATAAAGTTGTGTAATAGACATCAACAATAGCCACCTATACGTAGGAATGAAGAAACAACGCCGTGTTCATCGAGAGGCAACATAATGCGTCCTGTTCAACGAGAGCCAACCGGCTTGGACAGAACAGCCAAACGGGATCTAGCATACCGCGGAATGGAGGAAATGGCCTTCGACCGCCTATGTCGAAACGGGGTCCTGTTCATCAGCTCGGAGTCTGGTGTACCACAAAACGGAGTTATCTTCGACGTCATACGGTCGAAACGGGGTCCTATGGATCGGGAGGGGTGTGGCGTATCGCAAAATGGAGGAAACAGACTTCTGTTGGAGCGCCTATGTTTGAAACAGGGTCCTGCTCATTGGGAGGGGTGTGGCGTACCGCATAATGAGACTCCACGGGCTATTTTTCATCACCGTCTACTGCCCCGCTCTAGCCTCCACGGGCTACTGTTCATCCACCGTCGACCTCCTCCAGCCTCCACCGGCTGCTGTTCATCCAGCCCTCCACGGGGTCATGTTCATCCACCCCCAACCGGTTGGGCTAGCGGCCTCCTCGAGGTCATGTTCATCCAGTGGAAACCACGGGTCATGTTCATCCAACTCCCACCGGGAACTGTTCATCAGCCAACCAACCGGCTCGATCGATCGATGTGTCTCGACTCGTGTCGGCGTGTATCTCGCGCGCGAGGTGGCAACGGGTGTTGTTCATCGAGAGGAAAGCCCCGGCTACGTCTCGCACATACACGGGGGCCTTCAGCTTAAGTAAGCACCAAGAAGGATCGATTGGGTTCAGTTAGGCAGCGATGGAATCGCTCGGGCTTAGCGAAGGATCGATCGCTCGGGTTCAGTAAGCGAATGCCTCGCTCGATCGAGTTCACATATAGCGACACGGCTCGCACCACACACCCGTACGAGAGAAACGGGCAAACCACACTCCATCGCTCGGCCCCGACCACCCACCATAAATGGGAAGTCCCCGAAAATTTCCTCGCCCTCACTTCGACCATGATTTTTTATGTCACGGGCGGCCAAAGGAATGTCATTGATACGTCTCCAACGTATCTATAATTTATGAAGTATTCATGCTGTTTTATTATCATTCTTGGATGTTTTACAATCATTTTATAGCAAATTTATACCATATATAGGACTAACCTATTGACCCAGTACCAGTTGCCGTTTTTTGCTTATTTTTTACATCGCAGGAAATCAATATCAAACGGAGTCCAAACACCGCGAAACATTTTGGAGATTTTTTATGAGCTAGAAGACACCCAATGGGCCAGATCTGAACCTGGGGGTGCCCCGAGGGGGGCACAACCCACCAAGGCGCGCCAGTCCCCCCTGGCGCACCCAGGTGGGTCATGCCCACCTCGGTGGCCTCCCGCACTCCCTCTTTACCCTATAAATTCCCAAATATTCCGAAAACCCTCGGGGTGAACCTATATCAGAAGTTCCATCGCCGCAAGGCTCTGTAGTCCACGAGATCCCATCTAGAGCCCTTTCCGGCACTCCGTCAGAGGGGCAAATCATCACCGGTGGCCATCTTCATCATCCCGGCGGCCACCATGGTGAGGAGGGAGTACTCCACCCTCGGGGCTGAGGGTTTGTACTTGTAGCTATGTGTTTAATCTCTTTATCTCTCTCGTGTTCTTGAGATGTCACGATCTTGATGTACCGCGGGCTTTGTTAATATAGTTAGATCATATGATGTTTTCCCCTCTCTATCTTGTTGTGATGAATTGAGTTTTCCCTTCGAGATTTCTTTGGATTGAATACTTTTATAGATTTGAGAACACTTCATATATGTCTTGCAATTGAATACTCGTGGTGACAATGATTATCATATTGATTCACTTGATATGTGTTTTGGCACTCAACTTGCGGATTCCCGCGGTGACATTGGGGTAACCTATGCATAGGGGTTGATGCACGTTATTGTCTTTGTTTCTCCGGTAGAAATCTTGGGGCACTCTTTGAGGTTCTTTGTGTTGGATTGAGTATTATGAATCCGAATTTGTTTTGGTGTTATTTTAGTACGAATTCTTGATAGATCGATTGGAAAGAATAGCTACAAATAATTCCTTCTTTTGTTCTCCGCTAATAGGAACTCGGGTGTGATTCTTTATTGCACATTGAGGGATAATCATATGATCCAACTATGTTAGCATTGTTGAGAGATTACACTAGCGAAAGTATGTACCCTAGGCCTCATTTTCAAGCATTGCAATAACGTTTGTGCTCTGTTTTATCACTTGCTACCTTGCTGTTTTTTATTGCTACTATTACAAAAACCAATGTCTACTATCATTACTACACGTGTATCACCATCTCTTCACCGAACTAGTGCACCTATTCAATTTCCCATTGTATTTGGTGTGTTGGGGACACAAGAGACTTTTTATTATTTGGTTGCAGGTTTTTTTGAGAGAGACCATCTTCATCCTACACCGCCCATGGATTGATAAACCTTAGGTCATCCACTTGAGGGAAATTTGCGATTGTCCTACAAAACTCTACGCTTGGAAGCCCAACACAAGTCAACAAGAACAAGTTGTGTAGTAGACATCAAGCTCTTTTCTGGCGCCGTTGCCGGGGAGGTGAGTGCTTGAAGGTATATCTTTAGATCTTGCAATCGAATCTTTTAGTTTCATGTTTTATCACTAGTTTGGTTTTGTAAAAGAAAACTTAAAAAATGGAATTGAGGTTGCATGTGTTATTAATCATCTTTATAATATCTTTCTTGAAAATGATGGATCGGAAAATTGTGCTCAATTGTTAAAATAAGAAGTCAATAAAATGTTTGCCTCAAAATATTTGAATGATGAGCATGATTACAATGTTGTTAGTATGAATTCTTTGAATATCCATGATGCTAATGATATGCAAAGCCATAAGCTTGGGGATGCTATATTTGATGAATATAATATTTTTAGTCCCCCAAATTTTGATGAGAAAATTTATTATGATGATTTCATGCCTCCTATTTATGATGATTATATTGATTAAAGTGGATTTGGAGAGGTCATGACTTTATTTAGTGATGAATCCACTACTTTGGAGGATGTTTCAGTTGACTATGATAACAAAGTTGCTATCTCTGATGATTATGGTGATGACATGTATTCTATATTGAATAATGATAACCATGAAACTTGTCATCATGACTTTAATTTTCAATCTCATGAGAGTTATTTTGTTGAGTTTTCTCCCACCACTATTCATGAGAATAAAATTGCTTATGTGGAGAGTAGCAAAATTTCTATGCTTTTTGCATCATGAAAAGAATGATTTGTGATGGATATATTGTTGAATTCATTCATGATGCTACTGAGAATTATTTTGAGAGAGGAACATATGCTTTTTCATATTGCAATAATCCTCTCTAAGTGTTGAAATTTTGAAGTCATGCTTGTTTTGCCTTCATATGCTAGTTGATTCTTGCTCCCAAAGGTTGTTTGCTCACAAAATCCCTATGCATAGGAAGTGGGTTAGACTTAAATGTGCTAGTCATATTCTTCATGATGCTCTCTTTATGTTTCAATTCATATCATTCATGTAAGCATCATTGAAATCATCTTGCCTAGCTAAAAGGCATTAAACCAAAGTGCTTGTTGGGAGACAACCCAACACTTATACCTACTGTTTTTGTGTGCTCACATGATTATGCTACTGTAGTAATCATGTTTTATAGCTTTTGTTTCAATAAAGCGCCAAGCAAAGCCTTATGATCATGTTGGGTGATAGTAGATTCGATCTTGCTGAAAAATAGAATCTTTTGCGCTCACGAAAAAATTCTCATTTTTTACAGAAGGGTGTTTTTGATTTGATTCTTTTTGCAGATGATTGGTATACAAATTTCCTACGTGGTCCTATTTTTTCAGAATTGTTCGAGTTGCAAAAGTACTGTGAATGTTCAGATCATTACAGACTATTCTGTTTTTGACAGATTCTGTTTTCAATGCATAGTTTGCTTGTTTTCTAGTTTCTATGGCTTATATTGATCAATATAAATAGAAGAAATGATATGCTACAGTAGCCATTGTGTGGAAATAATTATGAATCTTGTCTTCGACAGTACCCAAAGTGAATGATTTGTTTTATCATACTAACCCATGTCACGAAATTTTGTTAAGTTTTGTGTGATTGAAGTTTTCAAGTTTTGGTTGATATGTCGATATGAGGAGAATAAGGAGTGGCAAGACCCTAAGCTTGGGGATGCCCAAGGAACCCCAAGTTAATATTCTTTCATCTCCAACATTATCGATAACCTCACTTGAAGCTATATTTTTATTTGTCACATGATATATGTTTTGATTGGAGCATCAATTTATTTTGTTAGAATTTAATTGTTGTTATTTAGAATAATGTTTTGTATCTTTTATTTTAATAAAAGTGTCAAGAATAGCCTTTACCATACTTATTTTGCAAGTCTACATGTTGCTGTTTGAAAACAGAAAGTTTGACGCTGTTGTAAAAATTCCCGAGAAAAGTCAGAATGTGATGAAATGTTGAAATTTTTTGCATAGCAAGCTATGATAAATTTCCTACAGCATGTTAAATTTTCAATAAAAATTGAGTTAGGGAAGTATGCATCCTCTTGCATTATACAGACTATACTGTTTTGACAGATTGCTGTTATGTTTGCATTATTTGCATATGTTTGCGTTATTAATGATTCTATTTGAGGATAAGAGTATTAAATATGCAGAGGCATTTAGTATGCAATGTTGAATAATAATTTTCGTGATTTTCTACAGTAGAGAATGATAAGGTTTTTCATTAATTTAAACTAACTTATCTCACGAAATCTTGTTGAGTTTTGTGTGGATGAAGTTTTTATGTTTAAGGAAACCGTGATATGAGAGAAATTAAGGAGACAGAAAAGCTCAAGCTTGGGGATTCCCAAGGCACCCCAAGATAATATTTCAAGAAGTTTCATGCATCTAAGCTTGGGGATGCCGCGATAGGCATCCCACCTTTCTTCATCAACAATTATCGGTTAGTATCGGTTGATCCTAAGTTTTTACTTCTTCACATGAGATGTGCTATTCTTGAAATGTCATTTTATTTTGTTTGCTTGTTGTTTTAATAAAATACTTAGATCTGAAAGTTTTTAAATAAAATAGAGCCACCAAATAGTTGCCAGGGAGGCTAAGTAAGCGGCATTCACATCCCGTCAACGAAGCTCTTTTCTGGCGCCGTTGCTCTAGTGCTTCACTTTTATCGTTTTGAGCACGATGTGCTTTAGTATTTTTGAAGAAATTCTCTCTTGCTTCACTTAAATTAATTTTAGAGAAAGAAATATTATGCTCATGATCTTCATTTATATCTTTTTGGAGTAGCTTGTCATTTACTCTTGTGCTTCACTTATATCCTATGAGTAAATTCTTGAATAAATTGAATCTCATGAAGTTGAAACCATATCTTGCCTAGTGGTAGCTTCACATTGGGTTTATAAAGTGAAATCTTTTGAGGCTTGACAATCACAATATTGGTCATACAAGCAATTCAAATAATTAGTATAAGGAAGAGAACTTTCACATGCAAATACACTATCGTGGAAATCTTTTGTGATTGTGAGCCCCCATAAAAATATTATATGCCAAAAAAATTGATGTTGAACAAGGAAGACAATGTAATGGTTTATGTTTGTTCATATTCACATAGAAGTTATATTGTCATAGATTCTTCAACATGTGGTGCTTGCCCCTATCTTTGCTAGCCAAAAATTCCGCACCAAGTAGAGATACTACTTGTGCATCCAAAATCACTTAAACCCAAATCTTATCTTCAAGAGACCACCATACCTACCTAAGGATTGAGCAAGATCCTTCAAGTAAGTTGTCATCGGTGCAAAAAGGCAATAGAAATTGCTTCTAAAAGTGTTAGATCATTTAGTGTAAGAGAAAATTGAGCGTTGTACGAACTTGTGATGGCAAAGAATAAAAGCGACAGACTGCAAAATAAAGGTTCCTATCATAAGGGGCAATATAACGTGACGTTCTGTTGCACTAAGGGATTGAGCATACAAACAAAGAAGCGCATGGCAACCTCTAGTTAGGGCCTATCTTTTACTTTTCAGTAATTACTTTTATGCAAAGAGTCATAGTTTTTCTCTCTATTCCTTTTTATTTTTCTCTTTTGGAAAGCATCATGTGGTGAGGAAAGATCTAGGCACATATGTACATCTGAATATGGGTAGCATGAGTTATTATTGGTGACATGACCCAAAGGTGAATACGTTGGGAGGCGAAATTACAAGCCCCTATCTTTCTATGTGTCCAGTTGAAACGTTTTGCTCATGTGTATGCGGTGAGTGTTAGGAATCATAGAAGACTATATGATGGTTGATTATGTGGAGCTCTTACTTAAACTCTGTTGAATAAGTTGTATTACAATTGCTTGGTGACTGAGAACATAGGTTGTTGTGTTTCAAGAGAATTCATTGTTTGAAACTTAACATGTTATTTGGTTGCTACTCTAACGTGAGAACTTTGATAGGAAATAATTGTTGTTATGACGCTAGGAAAAGTGATTGAAATTGCCATTGATCAAACTTGTTCACTTTGATAGCATTAACACTTCATAAATTATTTCTTTTATCATTTATCTACTTGAGGACGAGTAGGAATTAAGCTTGGGGATGATGATACGTCTCCAACGTATCTATAATTGATGAAGTATTCATGCTGTTTTATTATCATTCTTGGATGTTTTACAATCATTTTATAGCAACTTTATATCATTTTTTGGGACTAACCTATTGAACCAGTGCCCAGTGCTGGTTACTATTTTTTGCTTGCTTTTTACATCGCAGGAAATCAATATCAAGCGGAGTCCAAACAGCATGAAACTTTTTGGAGATTTTTTATGGGCCAGAAGACACCCACTGGGCCAGAGCTGCACCTGGGCGGTGTTCCAAGGGGGACACAACCCACTAAGGCGTGCCAGCCCCCCTGGCACGCCCAGGTGGGTTGTGCCCACCTCGGTGGCCTCCCGCACTCCCTCTTTACCCTATAAATTCCGAAATATTCTGAAAACCCTCGGGGTGAACCTAGATCAGAAGTTCCGCCCCCACAAGGCTCTGTAGTTCACGAGATCTAATCTAGAGCCCTTTCTGGCACTCCGCCGGAGGGGGAAATCATCACCGGTGGCCATCTTCGTCATCCCGGCAGCCACCATGGTGAGGAGGGAGTAGTCCACCCTCGGGGCTGAGGGTTTGTACCAGTAGCTATGTGTTTAATCTCTCTCTCTCTCTCTCGTGTTCTTGAGATGTCATGATCTTGATGTATCGTGGGCTTTGTTAATATAGTCGGATCATATGGTGTTTTCCCCTCTCTATCTTGTTGTGATGAATTGAGTTTTTCCCTTTGAGATTTCTTCTGATTGAATACTTTTATGGATTTGAGAAAACTAGATATATGTCTTGCAATTGAATACTCGTGGTGACAATGTGGTATCATACTGATTCACTTGATATGTGTTTTGGCACTCAACTTGTGGATTCCCACGGTGACATTGGGGTAATCTATGCATAGGGGTTGATGCACGTTCTTCTCTTTGTTTATCCGGTAGAAATCTTAGGGCACTCTTTGGGGTTCTTTGTGTTGGATTGAGTATTATGAATCTGAATTTGTTTTGGTGTTATTTTAGTACGAACACTTGATACATCAATCGGAAAGAATAGCTACAAACAATTCCTTCTTTTGTTCTCCGCTACTAGGAACTCATGAGCGATTCTTTATTGCACTTTGAGGGATAATCATATGATCCAATTGTGTTAGCATTGTTCAGAGATTGCACTAGCGAAAGTATGGACCCTAGGCCTCATTTTCAAGCATTGCAATAATGTTTGTGCTCCGTTTTATCACTTGCTACCTTGCTGTTTTTATTGTTACTATTACAGAAACCAATATCTACTATCATTACTACACTTGTATAACCATCTCTTCGCTGAACTAGTGCACCAATACAATTTCCCATTGTATTTGGTGTGTTGGGGACACAAGAGACTTTCTATTATTTGGTTGCAGGGTTGTTTGAGAGAGACCATCTTCATCCTACACCTCCCACAAATTTATAAACCTTAGGTCATCCACTTGAGTGAAATTTGCTACTGTCCTACAAAACTCTGCGCTTGGAGGCCCAACACGAGTCTACAAGAACAAGTTGTGTAGTAGACATCAGTCATGCAGGTGCGTCACCGGCCCGACAAGGACGAAAAGTCCATTTTTTCATATAACTAGGAGCCCACCACATCTATGATGATACGTGTTTTTCTCACAATTATCGTCATAGAAGTGTCAGAAGCATGACATTAAAAAATTCGTTTGGGCCAAAATGTCACTGATGTGTATTTTTTTGTAGTGATTGAAGCACACCAAAAGCACGCTCCACGTCCATCCAGGCACTCTCTTGTGCTTGGGCATATATATGTTTCTTCTCTCCTTCTGGGTTGGATATTGTCTTCACAGGAGTTGAGCACTTAGGATAAATACTGTCAGCTAGGTAGTATCCCTTGTTGTAATGGTGGCCAGTGATCTCAAAGTTGACCTCTGGGTAGTGGCCTTCTACAAGCCTTGCGAACACTGGTGAACACTAAAGCACGTTGATACGATTGTGAGAACCAGCCATGCCAAAGAGAGAGTGCCATATCCATAGATCTTGTGAAGCTACAACGTCTAGTATGGCAGTGTTGCCTCTGCCAAGTAAATGGACGGTTCTCTCACTTCCAGTGCATACAATCTATACCCGCAAGTATCCCTGAAAGCATCTACTGCATTGATCACCAACAACCGGGTTGTATCTATGTCATTTGGCTCTCTCAAGTACTCAGGGTCAAACACCGCCACCACAGCCTTGCAGAAACTATACATTGACATGTGGACTCACTCATACGTACGTACCATCCGCAAGATCACCCGGAATTCCATATGCTAGCATACGAATAGATGCAATGCATTTCTGGTAAGAGGAGAAGCCACCTTGTCAAGGGGGTCCTCCTTGCACTCAAAGTATGGGCCATATGTTACCACTCCCTCCCGAAAACTATTGAACACATGTCTCGCCATCCGGAATCGGTGACAGAAAAGATGTGGTTTGAAGAGCGGGGAATCCTCAAAGTAATCGACATAGAGTAGGGCGTAACCACTTCCCCTATTGCGGTTCAAGGCTGGAGCATGGCCAGGATTGTCCCCTGAAACAAGCCGATGTTTAGAAATGTGGTCATTGACGACCAATGCAACAACCACAAACTCTTCGTCATCCGACGACGTTCGACGAACAAATGAAGTTGTTCAAGACAAACTCGTCCCCTCTATCCATGGTAACTAGCGAGAAAAGTGTCAAACACCTTGCGGACATGATGCAGATGCGGCCACTGAAGAGCACCTCGGCCTCTCCACACATGCAGCACCATGCATGTAGTAGCGTTGATTATCGGCGGGTAGGGGGCCTTGCAGTCCTTGGAAGAAGGGGTTGGGGTTGATGGGCATCGCCGGTGGACTTCCCTAGTACTGAAGGTAGCGATAAAAGCCACAAACGCGGGTTAGACAGCGAGGAGGCAGCCAGAAAATGGATGGCGGCAATGGCGTGGGGGAGGAGAGGGGCAAGCCGTGCAAGGGGAAGATGAAAAGAGGACTTTTTCATCCACATGCGGACGAGCGGAGGACAAAGAGAGCGTCCATGCGCGGTCCATTTCGACACAAACGCAGCCCAAATTAGAGTCGAAAATGAATTAGCAGATAAAAAGCAGACGCAATTTGTGTGTGTTTAGTTTCAAGCCGGACCAAATGTGGTCTTGCGATCTGAGTTGGGCCAAGCAACGGTCAAATATTATGAACTATACACCAGGTCCATAATGACTCTGCCCGTCTCCTCCTCCAGCCAGACACACGACACAAGACGGTGGTACCTGTCCTCTCAAAACACACTTATACAGCGGCCACTTTGGGCTCCTTTTTTTAAATACGCCCAGAACTCGCTCCTCCCGTCTCCTTCCCGTTAGTTAGATTAGACCTCTAGAAACTTCGTCTAAATAAAAGTACAGATTAGATAGAAAGAAACCCATAGCCACCTTGAAGCCCGAACCGGAGGAATCTATCCAAAACTAGGGGTCAAGTAGGGCCGTACCTTAGGAAGTAGCCGTTGCGAGGTTCGAATCGACTGAAATTGGGGGGAAGAGCAGATCAAATCGTGAGAAATTTTGCAGTTTTTTGGGGGGTTTGTGTTCTTGCCCTTTCCCGAGCAATTCGTTGACGCGGTTCTCTCGTTTATGCTCTTGTAGATCCGTGGAAGGGTTGGGATTGGCGTGCAGGATTTGGAGCGGGAGGAATCTGAGGTGAGTAGTTTGAAATCTGGGCAGATTTGGTTGGCTCGCGTCCGCCCGAACGACATTGCTGCTTTTTCCTGATCCATTCTTTTAAAAACAATTATTATTTTTTCGAAAGTAACACTTATGCATTCCATTACATTAGATTGGTGGGCAAATCGCCAGCTACACAGTCATTTAAAAAGTCTGGGAATTGACCAAACCAGCATTCAAAAGTGCCTACATTCATGATTGTGCTGTGCGCAGCATGATTACATGATCTTGGGCAATGTTTGATACATACATCAGATAGACCCATGCGTAACTAAAATTTAATCTCCTTAAACACAGCACCTAAGGCAGAGAGATTATAAGCTTCAGAAGTGATAGCATGCTTCAGCACCAGTGAATCTGTCTCAAAGATTACTCGGTCACATCCCAGCTGGATGGCTACATTCATAGCATGGAGCATTGCTAATGCTTCTGAATGCAACGGCTCAGCTACGCTCTCCAAATTACCTGCTCTGGCTGCCAAAAGCTTGCCTTTGTTGTTCCTTATAGTGAAACCCCAGCCTCCTGAAAGGTACTCTTCGCGGAAGGCCCCATCTGTATTAATCTTTAGTATGTCTGCAGGAGGTGGAGCCCATTTTCTAGTAGAGCTTTGTTTCTTTATGTTCCCTTGCTGCATAGAAGTACAAACGTTAGTTAGCTGGTGGCTAATTGAAAAAGATATTTCATCATTTGTTCTCATAGCATCACCAACAATGCATTTATTTCTCTGATGCCACCATAACCACAAGAGCATACATGTTTTTATTTTTTCCTCTTCCTTTAAGCTGAGCACTTCCTCCATGAATTTAACAGAGTCTGGACAGGCTAACAATCGAAGTCTAACATGTTCAAGTTTAGTTTGCATCCATATGGCTTTCACCTTTTTGAATTTATGGAAACAATGGCCTCCATCATCATCAAATCTAGAGCAGAGAGGACATCGAGTATCAACATCCATACCTATGCGTTGAAGCTTTCTTTGGTTGCGAATTTTTGGAAGTTCGAAAAAAATGCTTGGGTTCTTTTGTTGCGAATCTTTGGAAGTTTTAATAGATTCTGACCAAAAAGAGTCGTAGAATAGATGATTTTTTTTCTGTTTCGAGGTGATTTCTTGATGGGTGCTCTTCGTGATGTCTCCATCGTTGATGCGTTCTTGTAGGTATCATTAGAGCCTTAGGGCGGCAAGTACAAGAAATCATAATTAGAGACAAGCAAAAGGTGTGTAAATGCTATCCATTGACTCGTTATGCGTATGTTCTCTGATTGTTTTTTTGGCCCATTTCACCTGAAAATCTCTTCAAATCTTCAGGAGTGTACTAGAAATTTGCCGTAGGAAACGTTAGAATAAAGAATAGGTGAGAGAGCCGAACGACTTGTGATTTCTAGGACCATGTCTTCATCTTGGATCCATTTCTTTAGTTCTTGCGTTGCTGATCTGCTATAATCTTCTCGCAGTAAAGATGGCTGAAGTGAGGATTTCCAGCAGGACCACTGTAGCCGATTGCTCTGGCGTTGGA
This sequence comes from Secale cereale, assembly GCA_902687465.1. NCBI lineage: Eukaryota > Viridiplantae > Streptophyta > Magnoliopsida > Poales > Poaceae > Secale > Secale cereale. The sequence continues at coordinate 332,483,872 of LR738714.1, read as the reverse complement.
TTCTTCGTCAGGAGGGTGGCGTCTCCCGAAGCCGTGGTGGACAAGGGCGCCGTCAAGCCGCTTGCTCGTCGGGTCCCGTCACCGTCTAACAATAAGGAGAACGTGCCACCAGCGTGGGCTGGGTGGACTTCACCCAAGAGAAGGAGCTCCCTAGTCGAGTGGTACTCGAGGACCCCACTCTGCGACATCACATCAGTCATCGAGGTGATAAATGTTTCCTCGTGTGGGTCTGCTCCTTCATGAATCATGACAGTTTTATAGTGTATGAGCATGTGCATTTTAGCTGTGCCTTGTAGTCCATGGCGTCTAGGGTTATACATTAACTATTTTTTTGGCCCCAAAACCGTAGAACAATAGTTCTACGGTATATTTTCATTTAATAAAAGGTAAATATGTACATGCAAAATAAAGAGAAAATATAGAGCATCTATCCTACTCCAGTTTTTTCTAGCATAACTAAATATCATCCGAGAGAGCCGAAGAAAGAAGGGAACTCATCCATTGCTCAAGAGTGGCAACGTTCTTATCTTTGGTTTGATATTTGACTAGAGAGAGGTCTTGGTATAAACCCTGCTTCCAGGCATGAATTCCTGGGGGTACATTATTGAAGATTTTTCCATTCCTTTGCATACAAATGTTCCAGCACCCCATAATCACAATGTCCATGGCAATTGAGGCTTGGAAACACTTCTTGAGAAATATGATATCATCTTAAGCAGAAACGCCTCTGCGTCTGTGTGGAGCAATAGAATCCCAGCAAGAGAGGGCAAAATGGCAATCCCAAAGGAGGTGCAGAGATGTTTCTTCAACATGGTCTTGGAAGATGGCACATTCATAACTCTGAAGCAAGAAAATTTTCCTTTTAAGCATACTCCTGGCGCTGATTTTATCATGAAGTAGCAACCAAAAGAAGATTTTATGTCTTATCCTGTTGCCAGCTTTCCAGAGTTCTTTGAACAAGTGGTGAGTGTCAGGGAGTCCCATCAGATGCTTGTACATTTTACTAGCAGAGAAGTTATTAGATTTCCACTCATATGTCCATGAATCATTAGAGCTGTCCAACTAAAGAAAAATTGGATTAAGATCATGTAGTTGCTGGAAGGCAATATAGGAGAGTGGAGTATGAAATTGCTATGTGATGTCCAAAGTCTGTTTCATAGTTGCCACTGAGCATTTACCATCTATTCCAAAAGTGTTTAATTCGGGATATTGCTGAGCCAGGGGATTTTGGTGCCAGTTGTCAGTCCAGAACAGAGTGGATTCTCCATTGCCCATATAAGAATGAGTCACCTCCTTGAACAGAGGGATTAACTTCAAATGTGCTTTCCACCAAAAGGAGCCTTCCATTTTCCCTTGAGGTGGGTTGGTAGTGTAGTAAGATTCCCACATCAATTTAAACCAAGGTAAATTGTGCTTGTTGAAGAACTTGTGCAGATTTTTGATAAGCAGATCTTGGTTGTGTAGTTTTAAATCCACCACTCCTAGTCCCCCATGGGACTTAGGTTTGCAAACTGTTTCCCAAGCAATCATTGCTTTTCCAGTTTCTTCAGAACCATACTTTCTCCAGAAGCAGTGCCTTAAGTATTTGTTAATCTGATCAATTACTCCCACTGGCAAGTCAAGGCAACTCATGAAGAATGTTGGAAGGGCAGAGAAAACTGATTTGATGAGCTGCAGTCTTCCATCATAAGAGAACAAGGTTGAGCAGCCAGAAATTCTTCTCTCAATTCTTAGCGGCATAGGACAACAATCCTCAATTTTCAGCTAATTTACACTGAGGGGCAATCCTAAGTAAGGAAAAGGAAAGCTTCCTTCTTTGCACTGAAGTATGTTAAGGATATTACCCATTTTATGAGAGGCCACATTGATTGGAATCACAATGGATTTGCTGTAATTAACTTTGAGACCTGTTTGTGTAGTAAAATGTGCCAACAAGTTTTTTATCTCCATTAACTGCATATCCTGAGCTTGAAGAACCGCAATGGTATCTTCTACATATTGGATTACAGGGAAGTTAGGGAAACTGTTTACTTGCAATGGAGGGGGGAGAATCCTGTTTCTCATGGCTTCATTGAGGATGGACTGAAGCAGATCAACAACCAGAACAAAAAGGAGGGGTGAGAGAGGATCCCCTTGTCTGACACCCCTCTTACAGTGAAATATTTTACCCGGTATTCCATTGAGCAATACTATAGAGGTCCCATATTTCAAAATCACATCTATCCAGTTAATCCATCTCTTCCCAAACCCTTTGGCCTTCAAGATATCTAGGATGGTTTGGTGCTCAATTAGATTAAAGGCCTTTTGAAAGTCCAATTTCAAGATGATAATTGCTTCCTTGGATTGTTGGCATTGATGTAGATATTCAAAAGCCCAGGCTAGACAGTCTTGAATTGTTCTAGACTTTATAAAGCCATAGTGGTTGATGTGCATCAACTGAAGAATGACAACCTGCAGTCTATTGACCAAGAGTTTAGTAATGATCTTGATAGAGCAATTTAGGAGAGAGATAGGCTTGTAATGCCCTGGCAATATTGGATTATCTATTTTATGAATGAGAGTAATATGTGAAGAGTAAATGCTTTGAAGATTATCATTCCCATTATAGAAATCCTTGATCACACTATAAAAGTCTCCAGCAATTATACTCCAACAACTTTTGATAAATGCCCCATTAAAACCATCTGGACTAGGGGCTTTATCTAGGGGCAATTGAGCTACCACAACATCTATTTCTTCTTTAGTAAAAGGTCTTTCTAGCCCACTTAGATTTCCCCTTCTTTGAATCAAAGTGTGAAAAGGAAAAGATTCCACTATTGGGGTAGATGTGCTTAATCTATCTTTGAAAGCTCTCCATAGAGCAGCTGCTTTAGCTTGATGATCAGATGTCTCTTGACCAGCCTCATCCTGGAGAGAACTGATGTGATTCTTTCTATACTTGATAGTGGCTTTTTCTTGATTTTTTTTGTGTTTTCATCTCCCAACTTGACCCACCTTATGGTAGCCCTTTGCTTCCAGTAGGTTCTCTTATATGAATGAAGTTTCACATAATGCTCACTGATTATGCATCTACCATTCCATTCCACATTGGTTAGAGGTCTGAAGTCTTCCACTGTATCCATTAGGAGAATGAAATTATTACAAGCTCTAATAGTGGCTGCAAGGTTGGACAAATTTTTGGACCAAAGTTTCAGGCCTTTTCTAAGTCTTTTGAATTTTGCTGTGATCATCTTGGCACTGTCTTGTTCTTGCACATCTTGTGACCACATATTTTGCACCACCTCTTTGAAATCACCATGCTCTAGCCAAAAAAAATCAAACCTGAATAGGTTGAATTTGGCAATGTTTGTGCCCACTTTTATCACACATGGGACATGATCTGAGATAGGTTTTGACAGGGAAGTTGCTTCAGTGTTGGGATATGAAATTGTCCAAGATTTTGAAGAAAAGATCTAGTCTATTTTTTCCAGCAAGGGTGCAGTTTGCATGTTGCTCCAAGTATAGTTTCTTCCTTTGAGGGGAATTTCAACCAAACCAAGATTGCTAATAGCTTTATTGAATTGCAACATTTCTTGAAAAGTCCCACCCTCTTTATTCCTATTCTCAGGATATCTAATGTAATTAAAGTCACCCAAAACTAGCCAATTTACATCATTAGGAGTTTGAATGTTATTGAACCAGTCTTGAAATTGCAGCTTTTCCTCTGGTGTACAAGGGCCATAAATATTAGTCAGAAACCAACTTTCCCTAGTGTGAACTGAAGTGAACTAGATTGACAGGGAGAACTTGTTTTCAAAGACTTTTTGCCCCTGGAAGAAATTGTCATTCCAGGCAACAAGGAGACCTCCAGAAGCCCGCACAGATGGGGTGAATTCAAACTTGTTCATCCTTTTAGGGCAGAAGTTTTTAACATAGGCAGAGTCAAAAAGTTCTCTCTTTGTTTCCTGTAGACATAGAATAGCACAACCAGCTTCTTCTATTTTATTGGAAATGGCAGACCATTTGTCTTTAGAGTTGACCCCCCTAATATTCCAGTTTAACATATTCTAGTTTGTATTCATTTATATGAGCATTGAATCCTTTCAGCCAGGGTCTTAAGAGCAAGAACGTTCAAAGACAGCAAACATTCCAAAAGCTAGAGTCTGACACAGATAATCCAAGACTGAGATAAGTTCCAGCAGGAAAGCCAGCAGGACCAACACAGATCAGAAATTTTAGGAGTACTTAAGGGGGTGCTTACAAACTTAACACAGGACCAGCACCTTATCATACAAGTCATTACATTCATTCCAAAAAGTCAAACTTGCTGGGAGTGCAACAACTGTTTGGGGATCAAGGCTTGAAGATGGCATTGGCCTTGGGAGCCTCCTTCTGTCCCTCCTTGTTAGTCTCCACCTTGGTACCTCTCTTCTTTTTCTGCTTGTTAAGAATGTCCTCTGTTACTTCCTTAGCATCCACCTTGCAAAAGGAAGTGGATACGTTTTTGACAATTTTCCCAACAATAGGTGGGGGATCTGAGTGGCATGACATGCAATTCTTATTAACACAAGTTTTTTTCCTGAAACCTTTACATTGCTCTTTCATTCTATTTCTCCTCCTTACCTCAGTTTCTACCACAGGTGCTCTGTCTAGCTATTCACAACAGTATCTATTCACAATAGTATCATCTAGCTTATGGTAGTTTTGTACCTTGCTGAGATTCATGCAACATCTGACTTGGTGTATCGAATTTGTACATCAATAGTGTACTTTGTGGTCCGTAATCTCAGTTTACTTTTCAAGTGTTCTCTTTCAGCAAGATATTTATGTATCAAGTTTTACTCCACGTTCAGTCATATATCCATTGTAAACTCTCATATTTTTGAACCACACTCCAGTTGCTCTCACAATGGATATAATGTTATTTAGGTGATGCAATTTTAGATAACTGAACTTTGATGTTTTCCTGTGTCAAGTTTTTTGTCCATGTTTAGTTATCTACCCATCTTTTGTTTTAAAATTTTCAGAATTATACTCCAGTTTTTCTGTAATGTTTAGTTTACACTGGATTTCCTTTTCATCCCGATTATGCTATTTTATAACCTGGATGCTCTCTTTTAGCAATGTGTTTGTGTCTCAAGTTTTAATCCCATGTTCAATCATTTACCTATTTTTTATTCCAATATTTTGGAATTATAAGTTTGCTGCTTACAATGGATATTAACTTGTTAGAAGAACCATCAGTTAATGTAGATTTGACAAGAAAAAATTGCTTCACTGCTTCCCTTGAGAACGCATCGAAAAACATGAAACATTTCTCTGAAAAAGTTAGTTGTTCATGCATTTTATTCCTGCTCATAGTTCTGTGTACTTAAGGGTTGAAATTCTGCTTGTAGACTGTCAACTTTAGCATGGTGAAAGTGGAAATGCATTTTCACCCTTTAAGATGATATGTTTCCATGGTAGTCTGAAGCTATACTAACTAAAATCGCTGTAGGTTGTTGAGAGGAAAATTCGGCTGCAAGATGCTGCGGCTCGGCAGCAGCTTCAGTGGGATGAAGAAGACTCCCCGGAGCCTGAGGATCCAGCACAAACAGATGAGGATATTCATGGAAGAACATCACCAACAAATGAAACCCTGGGTGTTGGATCGGCTCAAGCTGTTGAAACCACCGCGATATCGGCAACCTGCTTGGGCGAGTGCAGCATTGTGAGGAAGGCATCTGATGAGTGCTCCTTGCAGTCTCCATCCATACCAAGTGGAGAAGATGACGTGGATAAGCAACTGGCCAATTCCATAGAAGAGATTGGGAAAATGGTGAGCCAGAACCTGAAGCGAACTGAACCCAAGGCTAGTCGGCCTTCCAAGACCCCGACTATCCAAAGGCGCACCCTGATGTCTATGCGATGAGCATCACATGTCTGCTCCTTTGTTAGTGGTAAGTACTAACTAACCATGGTGCTCGGTTGCCTGTCTGCTTGACGAGTTGGGTGGTGTTGTGCTCATGGTTCTCTGCTTGAGGATTTGGGTGGTGTTGCAATCATGGTTCTCTGCTTGAGGACTTGTGGTATGGGCGGTGGTAGCTGGCTCTCTGCTTGAGGGCACATGTAGGATTACATCACCAGACATGATTGTGTATGTAATGCCCAGTATGTGACTATGCCTCCCACGTGTCGAGGCACGACTTAAAGGCATAAGCACATACTAGAATGATCTCAAGTACGGTATCTTTGCACAACTCATGTAAAAGAGGGGATGAAAATGTAGAAGAGTAGTTGGCTTACACTCGGCACGTCACACAATGTAATACATTAACATACATCATCCAATAACATCAGAGTCCGACTACGGACGAAGATCCAAATGAAAGATACCATAAATAAAGTAACACAAGGTCCGGATCATGCTAGTAAGAGCCCTACTGATCCTCGGGGTAAGACACGTAGTATCGCCCACGCTCTTCATCGAACTCCCAATACAGCTCTGAACCACCACCTATGTAGTTCTCATCAGTACATGCATCTGGTGTTGTGTAAAATCTGTAAGCCACGGAGGACTCAGCAATCCCGTTTCCAGGTAGCAATACTATCAAGGCCTTAGGTGTGGATAAGGCTTAAAACAAGGTTGCAGTAGCACTAGCACTAACTTACGGGTTTAGAGCGAGGAGAGAAACAAGTGACAACGATCGTCAAAGTGATCATGAAGTGATCATAACTACTCCCGTCAAACATAACCACACCGTGTTCACTTCCCGAACCCCTTCGGAAAGAGACCGTCAGGGTTACTCACGTAGGTAGTGTATTATGAACATGGTGTCAAGTTGTCTACAACCGGATATTAACAAATTCCCATCTGCCACATAACCGCGGGCACGGCTTTTGAAAGATCAAACCCTCCAGGGTTGTCCCAACTTAGCCCATCACAAGCTCACGATCTGCGGAGTCGCAACTCCAAGGTGGGAAGACCCGAGTATTCCCGGAATCCCGTGCTCAAGATATTCCGAAAAAGGTAAAACTAATCCCGCAAGACCTCCTTGCGTGCCGACACCAAGATAGTAGCCGCGCGTTTCTCGTCTCAGGCCACGACCGGATGGGTGATCATACAGGTAATTCCAGATACCTCGGGTTTCCCCAAGGCGGCCCCGCATAACCCCCACTTTGGACCAACACTCATCAGGAGCACTGGCCCGGGTTGTAAAATTAAGTCCTCGGGGTCCGGACAGTCCCTATGCAAGTTATTTAGTTATGGCAAATGGTAAAACCAAAGTTGGGCCTTGCTGGAAAATCATTAGCGCTGAGCGGGTTATCGAGGGGGGCCCATAAACCCCAACCGTGTTAGGGACGCAAAAATCATGGAACATAACACCGGTTTAATGGTTCCTAGGGTGGCATGAGTGGAACAAAACACCAAGCAAGAGGCTTAGCCTTCCACCCGTTACCAATATATAGGTGAATTAGTTTAACAAATTATATATTGTGATATCCCAATAATAACTTCATCACGAATCAAGAATCTTCAAATCTTCACCTGCAACTAACAACGCCATAAGAGGGGCTGAGCGATGCTTACGTAGCCAAACAATGGTTTGCTAGGTAGGTGGTTAGAGAGTTTCATGGCAACAATAGGAGGCTGACAAGCTGACATAGGCATCGAGGCAATATCTAAAGAGTGAGACATCTAGCATAGGTAAAGATAGTAGTGATATCTGGGTAAGGTCATCTTGCATGTTGATTCCACGGAGGGATCGTAACCTTGCTCCTCAAACTCAGCCTCGGCGGTAACCTCGAACTCCGAATCGGCTCCCAGCTCTACCCAACACAAGAACACACACAACACAATATCAAACACGCTGTAATGCACAATCAACATTATGCAAGTCATAACGAGGGATGCGAGTATGATGTGCGTATGCATTTGGAAGCACTTGAGCCTAAGGAGAAGATGATGGAGAAGGCCTCATCTTGGAAAACCAAGCAAGCCAATGGATAGAGGGTAAGATTTCGGTTGAAATCGATATAAAGATCACCGGAAACGGACGCACGGTTTGCAAATGGCAAGCAAAACAATATTCACACAAAACTGTAGTTTACAGCAACATGGCATCTTTGGAGCAAGAAATAATTATGCTACATCACTCAAACATGGAGACAAAGGGCATGGATGTGAAATAGACATGATACTTAACAAGAATGAACTTAGAACACACGCAAAAACCTACTGGAACACAATTAACCAAGCATGGCAAGTTGCAATAAATTTATCCAGACTTAGTCAAAATCTGGGAAGGCAAAAACATCATCACGATGCTGCCTTCGGAGGGACAAAACAACAAGCATATCAACTCCATTAAGTATATAAAGATCATGGACATGTAATAGACATGGCATACATCAAACATCTAAATTGGAGCAACTCCATAGGAGGCATGGATCAATAACAACAAGCTTCACCAAATTGATCATGCTGATAAAAATATGACAGGTAAATTTATAGCAACTTGAGAGCAAGAAATAAATAAGCTACAACAGGCCATATGTGCAAATAAGGGCATGGATGGATAGATCATAACATGGACAACAAGGAGTGATCATTTGACATACTAAAACATGCATCGATTTGAGTGAGGCATCAAGCAAACATAGCATCAGGTTTAACAAATTCCAGACTTAGCAGTTTTTTCACCAAGTATAAAAACAGTAACATTGGCATGGCAAGTTTACAAGCTTTTTTAAGTCACCTCAAGGCATATCATGGAAAGTGGATTGCACCACAGCAAAGACCATATGATTGTGCTTCTAAAACATATATACATGTGGCATGAAGACATACACATCAATAGCTATGAACAAGTGAAATCAGCATCTCATCACAAGTTTCAGCACTTAACAGCCAAATGCACTTTTGCAACAGAGACTAACATGGCAAGATGGCACCTAAAATGAATACTACAACAACCAACATGTAGAGCACTTCACAATGAACATTTTGACATATCACACACTCCATTTGGACCAACATGCACAAAGTTATCACATCTCAAACATGCTCAGAAAATTACAGTTAACAGCAGTTTTAAACTTATAGCACTCTTGCAACGACGATTACGGCATCAAGATGAACTCAAACAATCATGCCGCAATGGAACAAAATGAAGAGCATATCACAACGATCATTTTGACATATCATACATGCAAAACGGAGCACTGAGCACAAGGTTATCACATGGTGAAGGAGGCAAGAAATTTAGCAGATATGGGGACTTAGAGAAAATATACCCCTATGAGACAAAGTCAACGGGACGGGGATGTCCCGGGACGAGGAGGTCCGGGTGCGGGGACGGGCGTTTGCTTTGTGGAATTGGTGGATCTGATCGCACCTAGATCGGATCCATTGGATCGGGCGGCGGCGGCTCGCTGGAGCCGGGCCGGCGGGTTGAGGAGGCGGTGCGGGGCCGGCCGGGGCGACGAGGGCGAGGCGGCGGCGGCTCGGCCGTGGGGCAGCGAGGCGGTGGAGAGCGGGCGGTGCGGTGGCGGACGGCGCCGCAGCGGCGGCCGGCGAAGGTGGCGGCGGACGGCGGGGCTCGCGGCGGCGATGGGCGGTGGCGCGCCGGCGGCGGGGACGGGCGACGCGGGCGATGCGGGCGGCGACGCGGAGGCGAGTCGGGCCGCCGGCCGGCTACAGGCCCCGCGGGCCCGCGCGGTGCGAAGGAGGCTGGGAGCCGGCGGCGACACGTGGCAGCCCTGGATTCGTCCGGGCCGGCGGACGGACGTGTCCGGCGCGGTTTGGACGTGTCTGGCGGTGAGAGAGGAGGTTTTCTAGGGTTTTTCCCGTGAATCTCCGGGGTGGGGGCTAATTTGTAGATTCTGGGAGTTAGGAAGGTCCAAATGGGGAGCGTTTTTTGCCCAAACGATCGTGATCCGACGACCGAGAGGGTGGGAGTGGTTGTGCTGGGTTAGTGGGCTGCTGTGGAGGGGGTATTGGGCCAAAAGTAAGAGGAGCTTTTAGCCCACTAGGTTAACCGTTGGAGTACCAAACGAACTCCAAACGCGACGAAACTTGACAGGAGGCCTACTTATACCAACACAACAATGCACGACAAGTCTCACCTCATTCCGGGAACGTTAGATGGCCACACACAAAAGTAGGACTTGGGGTGCCTCGGGCACGTGTGTGAGTGTCGGAACTCGAAACGGACAACGGGAAGAGACGGGCATGACTGGGTGCAAGTGACAACACGAATGCAATGCAATGCACATGATAACATGACATGGATGAAATGCACACACGCACGCGACAAAACAAAGAAACCCGAAATGAAAGAAGAGCCCAGAATGGAATAGATGAAGTCAATGTTTCATATATTGCCATAAATGGAAGGTATCACATATGGGATGTTACAAACTCTCCTACACTACAAATAGATCTCGTCCCGAGATCTAGGACTGGAAGAAGGAGGGATACTCGGAACGAAGTTGATCTTCTTGTTCCCACGTAGCTTCTCGGTCGATATGGTGTGACCACTTCACTTTCAAGAACTTGATGGACTTGTTGCGGGTTTTCGCTCAGTTTCTTCAAGAATAGCAACAAGGTGCTCACGATAAGACAAGTCTTGTTGAAGATCAATCTCCTCGAACGGAATGGTGTGTTCAGGTGTCTTGAAGCACTTGCGGAGTTGAGACACGTGAAACACATCATGAACATTTCCAAAGTTGGAGGGAAGCTCGCGTTGGTAGGCTAGATCGCCTCTTTTGCCAAGAATCTTTGGCTTCCTTTCATAGGAGAAACACGAAGATAGACATGATCTCCAATGTCGAATGCCAAATCACGATGCTTGCCGTCATAGTAACACTTTTGACGCGATTGAGCGGCTTTGAGATTCTCACGTATGACTTTGCACATTTCTTCGGCTTCTGAGATCAAATCATTACCAAGAAGTTGACGTTCACCAGTCTCGGACCAGTTGAGCGGGGTACGGCACTTTCTGCCAAAGAGGATTTCAAAAGGAGCTTTGCCGGCACTTGCTTGGAAGCTGTTATTGTATGAGAATTTGGCAAATGGGAGACAATCATCCCACTTCATACCGAAAGAGATGACACAAGCTCTCAGCATGTCTTCGAGGATCTGGTTCACTCTTTCGACTTGACCACTAGTCTGAGGGTGAAACGCAGTGCTGAAGCGAATTTTTATGCCCATGGCTGACTGAAAGGAGTCCCAGAACTTGGATGTGAACAAACTTCCATGGTCTGAGGAGATGACTTGAGGAATGTCATGCAAAGAAACGATTCTGGAAGTGTAAAGCTCAGCCAGCTGAGCTGCGTTGATTGATTCTTTGACGGGAAGGAAATGAGCTACTTTAGTTAGCTTATCAATCACTACGAAGATAGCATCATTCCCCTTCTTGGACTTAGAAAACCCAGTGATGAAGTCGATTTCAATGTGATCGAATTTCCACTCGGGAATAGGTAGAGGATTAAGGAGACCGGCTGGACGTTGATGCTCTGCCTTCACTCTTCTGTAGACATCACATTCATTCACGAATTGGGAAATCTCCCTTTTCACGCGAGTCCACCAGTATGATTGCTTGAGGTCTTGGTACATCTTAGAACTTCCGGGATGAATCGATAGGAGGGAGTCATGTGCTTCGTTCATTATTAGCTTCCTGAGATCACCCTTGGGAACCACAATTCTGTCCTCAAAGAACAAGGTGTCTCTCTCATCAATATGATAGCACTTGTATTTGGGAGTGCCCTTAGGAATACCATGTTTCACTTTCTACACCATAGCATCACTGAGTTGGGCCTCACGGATTTGATCTTCCAAGGTAGGAGCAACTTGAAGGTTTGCAAGAAAGCCTTGCGGAACAACTTGGAGGTTGAGCTTCCTGAATGATTCACAAAGTTCAGGATGGAACGGTTTGAGAAGGAGACTGTTGCAATATGCCTTTCTGCTCAAGGCATCTGCAATGACATTGGCCTTGCCAGGTGTGTACTCAATGCTTGGATCATACTCTTGGATCATCTCAACCCAACGAGTCTAGCGAAGGTTAAGGTTTGGCTGTGTGAATATGTACTTCAAGCTCTTGTGATCGGTGAAGATGTCCACTTTTCTGCCCAACAGAAGGTGTCTCCACGTGATCAAGGCATGTACAACTGCTGCTAGCTCGAGATCATGTGTGGGGTAATTCTTCTCATTTGGTTTCACCTGACGAGAAGTGTATGCCACAATCTTCTTGTCTTGCATGAGAACACCACCAAGACCTTGCAAAGAAGCATCACAAAAGACTTCATAAGGCTTGGACTCATCCAGAGGAGTAAGGACCGGAGCAGAAATTAGCTTCTCTTTGAGTGTTTTGAATGCCACATCACAATCAGGAGTCCAGGAGTACTTGACATTCTTCTGCAATAGGTTGAAAAGAGGCTTGGCAATCTTGGAGAAGTTCTCAACGAACCTTCTGCAATAGCTAGCGAGACCAAGGAAGCTTCGGAGTTGCTTGCCATTCCATGGGGGTTTCAAGTTGACAATAGCTTCAACTTTCTCGGGGTTCACAGAAATACCCTCAGCAGAGATAATATGGCTAAGATATAAGACTTTATCCAGACAGAATTCACATTTAGAGAACTTCGCATAGAACTTGTGTTCACGGAGCCTGTCCAGAACCAAACGGAGGTGCTTGGCATGGTCTTCTTCATTCTTTGAGAATACCAAGATGTCATCCAGATAGACAAGAACAAATTCATTGGTGTAGGGGTTGAATATGAAGTGCATCATCCTCGAGAAAGTGGGTGGAGCATTTGCAAGGCCAAAAGACATGATCGTGTATTCATAAGAGCCATAGCTTGTTCTGAATGCGGTCTTGTGAATATCCTCTTCACGGATACGAATCTGATGGTAACCCATCTGGAGTTTGAGCTTCGAGAACACCTTTGCTCCTTTGAGCTGCTCGAACAATTCATTGATATTGGGGAGCAGATACTTTTTCTTTATTGTCTTCTTGTTTAATGGCCGGTAATCAACGCAAAGGCGTTCCGTGCCTTCCTTCTTCTTGACAAATAGAACACCACAGCCCCAAGGAGAAGTACTAGGCCTGATTAGACCCATACGTTCTTACTCATCGAGTTGTTTCTTCAGCTCCTTCAACTCATCAGGAGAAAGCTTGTATGGACGCTGACATGCTGGCTCGGTACCGGGTTCGAGTTCAATGACGAATTCAACTTGACGATGTGGAGGCATGACTGGAAGCTCTTCAGGGAAACCATCTTCATATTCATTGACCACCAAAATATGAGAAATGCCATTAATCTCGCCCTTGTCATTGAGAGATAATAGCCTGATTGTGTTATCTCGAGAGGCGAAGATAATCCCGTCTTCGTCAGGATGAGTAAGCTTGACTTCCTTATTTGCACAATCAATGTTTGCAACATGCTTGGAAAGCCAATCCATCCCAAGAATAAGATCAATGTAGGAGTTGCCGAGAATAACTGGAGAAACCAGGAAACTGTAATCACCCATATGAATAGATATATCCGGAGCAAACATGCTAGAATGCATTAGTTTTCTTGAAGAAACAATTGATAATTCCATTGGTAAACTTTTGATGTCAACATTGTGCTTCGAAGCAAAAGGTTGAGACATGAAAGAGCATGATGCACCCGAATCAAACAGGACTTTAGCAGGTTTAAGGTTAACTGGAAGATTACCAAGTATCACATCTGAAGAATTCTCTGCTTCAGTTGCATTCATCAGATTCACTCTTGCTGACTTGGGATTGTGCTTGACAATAGCATTGCTGACAGGTGGAGGAGGCGGAAGGCGCCTTTGAGTACACTTGTTTGCATAGTGACCCTTCTGGCCACACTTGTTGCAAGTTAATTCTGAGAGAGGCCGGTGATAAGGACAACTTGATCTTGGAGCTTGAAACTGAGGCTTGGACTGATTGCTTGGGTTGGGTGGATGGGAGAAACCACGGCCACCTGAGTGCTTGTTGTTGTTTGGAGGACGGAGCACTAGAGGAGGCGGAAGCCAAACCTATGCTGCTTTGCAACCACTTGGGAAGAAGAGGAGGAGTGAACAACATCTCTGATCCTCTTTTTGGAAGCTTCAATCTTGAGCTAGGCTGCCTCTTGCTTAAGAGCCATATTGTAGAATTGGTCAAATTCATCCGGCTCGAACAAGGTGAGAGCTAGTTGGAGTTCATCCTTAAGACCACCACGGAACTGATAAATCTTGCTCTTGGCATCTGGGATGTCTTGCTTGGCATAGTGGGCAAGATTCTGGAACTTGACATTGTATTGATAGACGGACATGGTGCCTTGCTTCAGGTTGCGTAATTGCTCACGCATGCCTTCAATGACACTGGTTGGAATGTGGTGAGAGCGGAAATCCTTGTAGAAGTCAGTCCACGAGATCTCACGACCACCTCTGGAATCTTTGTACTTTTGCCACCAATCAGCCGCTTGATATTTGAGTTGGAAGGCGACAAACTTGACATAATCCTCAGGTCTCACGTTACTGCATTCAATGTGCTTTTTGATGTCTGTTATCCAGTCTTTAGCATCTAGCGGATCCACACAGTAACTGAAAGACTTCGATTGGTTTGCCAGGAATTGATTGAGGGTAGCAAAGTGAGGTTGATTGAAGAGATTGCCTTGGCCTTGTTTCCCATGACCACCTTGATTTGCTTGGTTGGCTTGAAAGTTCTGCATCATTTGCAAAAGCATCTGGTTGGTCGCTTGCATAATTGCTCTCCAGGCCTCGGACGGAGGAGGAGGGGAAGGAGGACGTTCAGGAACACGCTCTTCTTCACCCTCTGGGTTAGCGTTGGGAACCTTCTTAGGAGCCATCCTGAATGAGATGACAACTATTACCATTCCTTGAAAATATATAAGCTGAATCAATGGCTAGAATTGCAACATAAGTCTTCACAAGAAGATTCGAACAAAATGAACGAATGTATTCCACAGTTTAATAATACAACAATCTTCTTCAGAAGCCACTTGGGAGAACAAAAGGTAAATAAAACAACAAGGTTGTAAGTGCATCTAGTGCCACCCCTAGTTGGTTTTGGAGTATTGACGACAAACCTGGTTGAGGGACTAATGTGTTTGTGAGAATTGCAGGATAACACAGGTAGTAGTCCCTCATTGATTCGGTTAACCTACCGGAGATGACCCCTAAAAATGTATGAAGACATTGACAACTGTGGTGGTATATGAAGATAATCATATTGAAGACTATGACATGAGAAGACATTGTGTAAAGGCTATGGAAAGCGAAGATGTAGAGTTGTCGCTGTTTCCTTTTCTTCTTTATTGAGTCATAGGAACCACCGCACTGTTAAGTGGGGTCCAAGTGAACTAAGTCAGAGTGACTGATGTGATGCTCAACCAAATCCTATGTCTTCGAGCGAAGACTATGAGAGCAAATCTTATCTAGAGGCGGATGAGTCAGCTTTACTTGGAGCTCAAGTAAAGTTGCCGTGTGTGTTTGAAATCTGACAGTTGGAACACGTGTCAGTTCCTTAGTGACCCAGGGTCACTTCGGACAAATCAGGTCGGGTTGCCTAGTGGCTATAAATAGCCCACCCCCTACACCATAAATTCGTGGCTCCTCAGAGTTATTGCACGGCTTTTGTCGTTTGAGAGCAACCCACCTCCAAAGCATTTGAGATAGAAATCCTTGCGAGGACAAATCCCAAACACCCAGAGCCAAAGAGTGTTAGGCATCACTGAAGTCTTTATGTCTGTGTGACCTGAAGACTTATTACACTTGAGGACTGTGTTTCCTCCAGCCGGTCAGGCGTCGCATTCTGAGCATCCAAGAGTAATTGTGGATTGCCGGTGAACGAAGTCTGTGATGGTTTGGCAGTCTCCCTCGAAGACTTACCAGAGTGATTGGGCGAGGACTAGGTGTTCTTAGCTCAAGGGGAACAAGGTGAAGACGCAGTCTTCTGAGTTAAATCTCAGCCTCCCTAACCAGACGTACAGTTGTCACAGCAACTAGAACTGGTCTAACTAATCACTGTCTTCCCCGAGCTACTGGTTCTATCCTTTTCTTCCCTTTACTTACTACTCTATGTTGTGAAGACATTGCATGCTTTCCCTATCTGATTGTCTTCACTGAGTATCTACTTGTTGTGATTGGCTTCATTCCTTCTTCCTTTATGATCACTGCTGCCTAGTTGCTATTAGTCTTCATGGTTGCACTTCATTGAATACATGACTATGGCTTACCTAGTGTAGTCCACTTTCCGCTGCATACAAATAGGCTCAAGCTTATCGTTTGTCTTCGAAACTATCATGTTTTGAAGCATTTCATAAAAAATCGCCTATTCACCCCCCTCTAGTCGATATACTGCACTTTCAATTGGTATCAGAGCAAGGTACTCCCTTGTTCTGTGTGATTCGGTTTAACCACCTGGAGTTTTAGCTATGTCGACTGCAGGGACAATCAAAGTCTCCGCTGCGTGCCCTATCTTCGATGGCACCAAATATCCCTACTGGAAGAACAAGATACGCATGCTTCTTGAAGCCATTGACGTGGACCTCTGGTTTGTCGTCAAGCACGGCCTTGCCAAGACTGGTGAAGGCGTCACCGCTGCTGATGTCAAGAGGCTCGTTCAACTGGATTCAACGGCCAAGAACATCATCTGTGGTCGTCTGACCAAAGGACAGTACGGTCGTGTGAGTGCTCTGGAGACGTCAAAGGAAGTTTGGGACTGGATCTCAAAGGTCAATGAAGGAGTCTCTACCCAGAGAGATCAAAGGATCAGCGTCCTTCGCAATCTCTTCAATCGCTTCAAGAGACATGACAATGAGAATGTCCAGCACACTTTTGATCGTCTCACTGACATCACAAATGAGCTTCAAGGACTTGGCGCCACTGAGATCACCAAGCATGAAATCATTAAGACACTTCTGAGATCACTCGACAGCTCATTTGATATCCTTGCATTGATGATTCAAGAATGCCCTGACTTCAAGACTCTCGATCCGTCTGATATACTTGAGAGGCTCAACACACATGAGTTTCAGCTATTTGAGAAGCGTGACATCTATGGTCCCAACTATGGCCGATCTCGCGCGTTGAAGGCAAAAGCTGTTTCCTCATCTGAAGAAGAATCTGACTGCAGTTCTGATGATCCTGAAGACATTGGAAAGGAGCTTTCCATGCTTGTGAAGAAGTTCCAGAAATTCACTAGGAAGAAAGGCTTCAGAAGATCTTCAAGATCTAGCTCAAGAAATGATGAAGCATCTGCTCATGACTATAAGAAAAGAACATGTCATAAGTGCAAGAAACCTGGTCACTACATCTCTGAGTGTCCTTAGTGGGACAACGAGAAGAAGAAGAAGAAGAGCAAGGAGTATGATTCTGATGACAAGAAAAAGAAGAAATACTCAAAGTCTTCTTCAAAGTCTTCATCAAAGTATTCATCACACAAGAAGAATTCATCTGGCAAGGCTCGTGCTTTTGTTGGCAAGGAGATGGATTCTGAGGAAGAGTCTGCTTCTGAAGAGGTCGAGGTGGAGTCGGAGGAAGAGTCTGACTCTGGTTCTGCAAGTCTGGCTTTAGCCACTGCCTACGTGGGCAAGTCTATCTTCAACACTGAAGACAATGGCCCCGTCAACAACAATGATGATGAGGACGACGACTATGCACCCACCTTCTGCTTCATGGCACGCGGTGCCAAGGTAAAATCACGCGATGCTTACTTTCAAACATCTAGTGAAGATGACTCTGATTGTGAATCAAAACCTAGCTACAAAACACTTGCTAAAATTGCCACTGAACAACAGAAAGCCATGGAACATATTCAAAAACTGTTAGACAAAAGCGATGACCTGTTGGACGCGGAAATGACCCGTTCTCAGTCCTTAATTGAAGACATAAAAAATCTTCATGTTAAGTACAAAGAACTTGAAGAGCTTTATGAATCGCTTTCAAAAACTCATGAAAAGCTTTCCCATGATTACATTCAAAGGAAGCGAGAACTTGAGAAAGTGAAAGCGGCTCATGAAGATCTTCAAAAGGAGAATGAGTCACTCCGCGCACAACTGATCAGCTCTACTCACGAAGAGTTTGATCCACCATGTGTAAAATGCATTGAACGTGATAATGCTACATCTGTTGCTGAATGCACTACTGCTGTCACCGTTGCAATATCTTCAACTATTGATGTGGTGACTAACCCCTCTGCTGAGGAAACCACTACTATTGCTGATGAAAATGCTAGGTTGAAGACTTTACTTGAAACAGGGATGTACAAAAGCCTCAAAGGGCATCAGACTCTATGTGATGTCCTCAAAAAGCAGATACTGAACCGAAACCCTAGGAAAGAGGGTGTTGGGTTCGACAGGAAAATGAATGTTGATGGTTCATACTAGAAGCCTGAGCAGTATCCCAAAACCACATGGGTTGCTGCAAAGGAACCTTCAGTGGATCCATCTACCTTATCTAGCTTCACTTGTGCTAATCATGTTATCACTGATGAATCCTTTGATGCAAACTACAAATTGTTTAAGAATCAAAATGGTGAAGTGTTTGCCAGGTATATTGGTACTAACTGCAGGAATGGACCACCTACGAAGAAGATCTGGGTACCCAAAGGTTGTCTTGAGAAGCTTCCAGCAAATTCTATCATGACACCTCGTGGGATGAAGACAACCCCCATACCAAAGGCTTCATATGGTCCTAAGGCTTCCTACAGACAAAGGACTCACCCGAGTCACCCTAACACAGATGTTTTGCAGGGAAATCATACTCAGACCCATGAATATGAGCATGTTTCTTCAAACCGCTATGTTCATAAATCAAAGAACTTTTCTGCCTATTCATATGAGTATTATTCTCCTCCTGCAAGATTGTTTGCTAGGGCCCCAAAGCAAAAATTCTCAGATGCTGCTCTTAGACTCATTGCTTCTAAGCCACCCCTGAAGATGTGGGTGGTTAAGAAGAACTAACTTTCTCTTGCAGGGAAAGGTCTCCAGCCTGTAATCAAAGGCTTCTGATGCTATTGCTGGGGACCTAAAACACTTGTAGGCCACAAGATCAAATGCCCAAAATGACTTACTGCTCATACTATCCATAAATCACTTGCTGAAGATCTTATCAGTCCTAACTTACATCTAAAGCATTCATAATCCACTTATGCATCAATTGTTTATGCTTCATAATGGCTTTTGGTGAAGCCTATCCTCCTAACTGCATTGTAGGGAGTGACACCAAAGTCTTCGGAATGGATTATGGATAGCGGGTGCACAAATCATATGACTGGTGATCGAAATCTTCTCATGGACTCAACTTTACGTCCATCCAACAAGAGTCACATTACATTTGCTGATACTGGTAAAAGCAATGTGTTGGGTCTAGGTAGAGTTGCAATCTCAAGAGATCAGCACATGGACAAAGTCATGCTTGTTGAATCTCTTGGTTTCAACTTAATGTATGTCTCAATGCTTTGTGACTTAAACATGATTGTGATCTTTGGTAAATTTCGTTGCATTGTACTAATGGAATCTGACAAGTATTTAGTATTTGAAGGATACAGAAAAGGTGATCTGTATATGGTAGATTTCTCAGCTGGACCACAAATGGCCGTATGTCTTCTAGCAAAAGCTTCAGAGTGCTGGCTCTGGCATCGGAGGCTAGGACATGCTGGCATGAGGAACTTGCACACTCTCGCAAAGAAGAAGCATGTCATAGGCATCGAGGAAGTCAAGTTCAAGAAAGATCATCTATGTGGTGCCTGTGAAGTTGGGAAGATGATTAGAGCCAAGCACCCCTCGAAGACAATCATGACGACATCCAAGCCCTTCGAGCTGCTTCACATGGACTTATTTGGCCCTACTCACTACTCCACATTCTCTACCACAGCCTCTCTCTATGGCTTCGTCATTGTTGATGATTACTCAAGATACACATGGGTACACATAATACTCTACAAGACTGAAGTGCAAGATGTCTTCAGACGCTTCGCCAACCGTGCCATGAACAATTATGGCATCAAGATCAAAAATATCAGAAGTGACAATGGCACTGAATTCAAGAACACTAGCCTCGATCTTTATCTGGATGAGATGGGAATCACTCATGAATTCTCAGCCCCATATACCCCTCAGCAAAATGGGATTGTTGAGCGCAAGAACAGAACTCTAATTGAGATGGCTCGAACGATGATCGATGAGTACAAAACCCCAAAAATATTCTGGCCCGAAGCTATTGATACTGCATGCCATATCATCAACCGTGTTTATCTTCACAAGCTTCTCAAGAAAACATCCTATGAACTCCTCACTGGAAAGAAGCCAAATGTAAGCTACTTCAGAGTATTTGGAGCTAAGTGCTGGATCAAGGATCCTCATCATAAGTCAAAATTTGCACCCAAAGCTCATGAAGGCTTCATGCTCGGATATGGAAAGGACTCACACTCCTACAGAGTCTTCAACATTTCTCTCTATAAAACTGTTGAAACTGTGGATGTGAGGGTTTGATGAGACAAATGGATCACAAAGAGAAACCCTACCAAATGTGCTAGATGAAGCTTCACCAAATGAATCTATCAAGCTAATGGGAACTGGAGAGATCATTCCTTCTGAAGCACAACCTGACGAGGAACTCATCATCTCTGCTCCAAATCAACCAGACGACAATGCTCAGCCCGAAGACAATCCTCCTGATGAAGACAATGCACAACAAGAGCAAAATCTTCGTCCAGCTCATCCTCGTGTTGCAAATGAAGTACAAGTTGAGAGGATAATTGATAGCATAAATGCTCCTGGTCCACTCACTCGCTCTAGAGCAACGCAGCTTGCAAAGTTCTATGGGCACTTTGCTTTTTTCTCAATATCTAAACCCAAGAAAGTTGCTGAAGCTTTTATGGATCCTGAATGGATTCAAACAATGCAAGAAGAGCTTCAACAGTTTGAGCTGAACAATGTGTGGGAACTTGTCAAGCATCCTAATCCTCGAAAGCACAACACAATAGGCACAAAATGGATCTCTCGCAACAAGCAAGATGAGCATGGTCAAGTGGTCAGAAACAAAGCTCGTCTTGTTGCTCAAGGATACACTCAAGTTGAAGGGATTGACTTCGATGAAACATTTGCTCCCGTGGCTGGACTTGAAGCTATTCGCATACTGCTAGCCTATGCAAATCATCACAACATACTTCTATATAAAATGGATGTAAAGAGTGCCTTTCTCAATGGAAGAATTGAAGAAGAAGTGTATGTTGCACAACCACCTGGCTTTGAAGACCCAAAACATCCTGATATGGTTTACAAGCTCAACAAGGCACTATATGGCCTCAAACAAGTGCCTCGTGCTTGGCATGACACCCTCAAAGACTTCCTGAAGAGCAAAGGCTTCAAACCTGGATCCCTAGATCCTACACTCTTCACGAAGACATATGATGATGAGCTATTTGTCTGCCAAATCTATGTGGATGACATTATCTTCGGCTGCACGGACAAGAAATACAATGATGAGTTTGGTCACATGATGCAAGAACAATATCAAATGTCTATGATGGGTGAGCTGAAGTTCTTCCTTGGTCTTCAAATTCGTCAGCAAAGCAACGGCATTTTCATATCTCAAGAGAAGTATCTTAAGGACTGCCTGAAGAAGTTTGGAATGCAAGACTGCAAAGGGTACTCGACGCAAATGCCTGCTAAACATCATCTGGGTCCCGACGCCAATGGTAAAGAGTTTGGTCAACAGGTATACCGCTCCATGATTGGTTCTTTACTTTATTTATGTGCATCTAGGCCAGATATTATGCTTAGTGTTTGCATGTGTGCTCAATATCAAGCGGCACCAAAGGAGTTGTATCACTTAGCTGTGAAGCGAATACTTCGATATTTGGCTTACACCCCAACGCTAGGATTATGGTATCCAAAGGGCTCAGAGTTTGATCTAGTAGGATTTTCAGATGTTGATTATGCTGGTGAAAAAGTTGATTGCAAGTCCACATCTGGCACATGTCACTTTCTAGGACGATCACTTGTCTGTTGGTCTTCAAAGAATTAGAACTGTGTATCACTCTCCACTGCTGGATCTGAATACATTGCTGCTGGATCTTGCTGCGCTCAGCTTCTATGGATGAAGCAAACTCTCAAGGACTATGGAGTCCATCTGAAGCATGTGCCACTCTACTGTGATAATGAAAGCGCCATCAAGATTGCCAACAACCCAGTTCAGCACTCGAAGACAAAGCACATTGAAATTCGTCATCACTTTCTCAGAGATCATGTTATGAAGGAAGATATCGATATGATACACGTCAACACTGAAGAGCAACTGGCAGATATCTTCACAAAGCCCTTGGATGAGAAAAGGTTTTGCAAGTTGCGGTGTGAGCTAAATATCTTAGAATCCTCAAACGTCCTGGCATTGATCCTAGAATGGCTGCCAAGAAGAAGAAGAAGCAGTCTGTGCCCGAAGCTGAAGCATCTGGGCAGGAAATGCCTCGCATAGTCTTCCCTGCTAGCATGACTGGCACGAAGCCTAAGGCAACTCCAACCGCTTCAACGCTCAGGAAGACTAAGGTGGCTGAAGCTGATGCTCGCAAGCGTAAGCAATCTAATGATGAAGCTCCACCCACCAAAAAGCGAAAGACCAAGAAGGATAAGGCTGCTTCCAAAGCGCCTATCTTTGTCGAGCCAATCTCAGTTGCTCGCCCTGCATCTGCCCAGAGAGAAAGAAGACTGCCTGTTCATGAGCCTGCTCCCACAGAGGCTGAAGACATTTCAGCTGTTGACCCCACCGCAGCTGAAGACATTGGTCCTCAAGACAATGTTGAACATGATACCGTCCTTCCTCAGATCGAGTACAACATCGACTCTTCGCCTGTTCTCACGAACAGCAAACACATCAGCATTGGTCGTCCATTGACGCCAATTTCTCAGAATGACTTGTGGGCTGATCATCCACAGGAAACCCAAGACACTCCCCAGCAAACTCAAGACACCAGTATGGTGCTTGAAGACGAAGACTTTGAGGCCCAACAACCTCCATCTCCTCAGGCGTCGCCAGCTTTTCGCAGGCTTCGCAAAGGACCAAGGCCTCAAGTCACTGCCTCAAGTGCTCCAGAAGGAGTAGAGCAACCATCTGCACCTGATGCTGCTCCAACTGGAAGCCACTCAGAATCTGAAGCCAAAGTGGCTGAAGATATTCCGGCTGCATCAGCCGAAGAAGAACCACCCCAACAAGAAGAAGAACAAACCCAAGTTGTTGAAGAAAGTACTGCCGCACCACCTGTTCTCGAGGAGAACGTGTCCGACCCTCCAGCTCCTGAAGTGGAGGTAACAAATTCAGAGGCTGCCACCACCAACACTGAAGCCAATGACGTGGTCATGGCTGAAGCTTTTGTGGCACCTGAAGATACTGTGGAGCCTGAAGAACCTGAGCCTGAAGTTACTGCTCCTGAAGCCAGTGCAGTGCCTGAAGCCAGCGTTGTGCCTGAAGCTAATGCTGCACCTGACGCCAATCTGCAGCTTGAAGACAATGTCTCTGCTCCTGTTCCGCCTCCACGGCCTCACACAATTGAGAAAGCATACAACAAGGATGATCAGCTTGTTACTGTCCGGTGGCCATTTCTGATTCCACCACCTACAACTGAACCACGTGCTGCTGGTCCTCAGTTTGATCATCATATTGCGCAAAGGCCTCAAGTTCAGAAGCCTAAACCAAGACTGCCAAGGCTTCCAGGTATTGCAACATCTTCAGGGTAATTCAATGACAATAGCTTCACTGCGCACAACACCTTCTTTGACAGCGCCAAGAACCCATATTCCAAGCCAAGAATATCATCAGATAGGTTCTTGAGCCATCAACAGCGCAGCTACTACTCAAGGGTACTATATAATCAAGGCCGCATTTTCCCTCATATGTGTCTTGACACTGAAGCTATTGCTGGTCTGCCCTGCTTGGAGGAAGCTCTTGACTGCTTCCGTGATGCTGGCCTCCTCAATTTTGTCCTAGATAAAGAGCGTTGGAATGAAGAGCTGCTTCTGCAATTCTATGCCACACTTCACATCCGAGGCCACAACAGAGATCTGAAGACATGGGTCCTTGAGTGGATGTCAGGCAATGTGCATCATGAAGCTAAAGCCTTTGATCTCATTGAGCTTACAGGCCTGCCCACTCCAGGAGATCTCTATGAACCTGGCTGTCAACTGGACACTAAAGCCTTGGAGACCATCTTTCAGAAGCGTCAGCCCACCATGAGCCAAATGCTCAGCATGATGAAGCCTTTGCCAAGTGATTTTGAATATCCTAAAGAATTCTTTGTTGAAGACCTTGAGTACCTGCCTCACACCATCTATCACATCATAAGGCGTACTCTATGGCCTGTCAAAGGACATTCTTCATCAGCCAAGCTTGAAGGCACTATGAAGACTTTGGTCTTCTATATCTTCAATGGCGTCAGCTTCAATGCTCAAGATTTCTTCATCAGGCAACTGGCCACGTCTGGAGCTGATCTATTTGGACTGAAATTTTATGCCCCTTGGATAATGCGCCTCATCAAGTTGCACTCAGCTGTCACTTATCAACCCTCTGCTCGCAACCATCAGATTTTCTTGCCTGAGGTTGATATGTCAGCTGAAGCCATTTACCAAGAGCCTGCTAAGGAGCCAGTTAGTCTTCACAACGCTGATCATCAAAGCTTCACTCAGCAGATTGAAGGGGTCCCAGCAGTCTCTCGCATCTATCCTCTGGCTGGCCGTACTCGTCTACCTCGACACGCTGAAACCGAAGCCACTGAAAGCACTATCGCTCAAAGGCCTCAAAAGCGTTCTCGTGTCCTGAACAACCGAGAGCTTCTTGTAGCCCTTCATCAAAAACAAGACAAGCATCACCTCTGGTTAAAGCGTCAGATGCAGAGCCTCTTGGTGGATGTCAATCGCATTCGCAATCTTGCCACCAAGAATGCTTTTGTTGCTCATGAAACATGCAGGCGGTCTTGGAAGAGTTTGACTTTACTGAGTGCTAAAGCGGATCTTCAAGACGATGGCTTCACTGAGAGATTCAAGTTTGACAACACTCCTCCAAGGACTGCTGTTATGCGTCGAACTCCATCCCTTGAAGACTCTGAGTACTCCTTCTCCGCTACAATAATTGACGCCAGGGTGATTGATGATCAGGATGATGCTACTTCACTGCCTCCTACTTCAGCGCGCATCGATACTGTGCCAACCACCTCTGCACCGCCAAACGACAACACCGACCCTGCATCCTCTTCTGCTCCACCTGGGAATGAGTAGAGGCTCTATGTCTTCAAACCTTTTTGGTCCTTACTTACAAAAGGGGGAGAGGCCTATGAGTTGATAGTCTTCAAGCGGGTCCATATGGGCGGGTGGTTTATAATTTGCCTAGTGTTTACAACTCTCGTTTTGCTACATTTGGTTGTTTGAGTTGTAACACTTAAACGGATGGTCGTCTGCTACTTTTTCATGCTACTCTGTAATGCGATGATAAATTCCGCATCTGCTACCTTATATTCCAAACTTAGTCATTTTTGCAGACGTCCATTTTTCATTATGCATGTCATTATCTTCGATATATCAATTATGCATGATGAATTGTATTCATAAGTTGAAGAGGATCTCCACAAGTACAACCTGCCATGTGCATTTGCATTCAAAGGCAAATCAACTATATGCACATCTTCAGGGGGAGCCTTTTGCTACTTACGAAGACAATACCTTATCCTTTACAATTTCACATATCTTATCCCCGTTGAAAACTTCAACCAGTTTGTCATCAATCACCAAAAAGGGGGAGATTGTATGTGCATCTAGTGCCACCCCTAGTTGGTTTTGGAATATTGACGACAAACCTGGTTGAGGGACTAATGTGTTTGTGAGAATTGCAGGATAACACAGGTAGTAGTCCCTCATTGATTCGGTTAACCTACCGGAGATGACCCCTAAAAATGTATGAAGACATTGACAACTGTGATGGTATATGAAGATAATCATATTGAAGACTATGACATGAGAAGACATTGTGTGAAGACTATGTAAAGCGAAGATGTAGAGTTGTCGCTGTTTCCTTGTCTTGTTTATTGAGTCATAGGAACCACCGCACTGTTAAGTAGGGTCCAAGTGAACTAAGTCAGAGTGACTGATGTGATGCTCAACCAAATCCTATGTCTTCGAGCGAAGACTATGAGAGCAAATCTTATCCAGAGGCGGATGAGTCATCTTTACTTGGAGCTCAAGTAAAGTTGTCGTGTGTGTTTGAAATCTGACCGTTGGAACACGTGTCAGTTCCTTAGTGACCCAGGGTCACTTCGGACAAATCAGGTCGGGTTGCCTAGTGGCTATAAATAGCCCACCCCCTACACCATAAATTGGTGGCTGCTCAAAGTTATTGCACAGCTTTTGTCATTTGAGAGCAACCCACCTCCGAAGCATTTGAGAGAGAAATCCTTGCGAGGACAAAACCCAAACACCCAGAGCCAAAGAGTGTTAGGCATCACTGAAGTCTTTCTGTCTGTGTGACGTGAAGACTTATTACACTTGAGGACTGTGTTTCCCCCAGCCGGTTAGGCGTCGCGTTCTGAGCATCCAAGAGTAATTGTGGATTGCCGGTGAAAGAAGTCTGTGAAGGTTTGGAAGTCTCCCTTGATGACTTACCAGAGTGATTGGGCGAGGACTAGGTGTTCTTAGCTCAAGGGGAACAAGGTGAAGACGCGGTATTCTGAGTTAAATCTCAGCCTCCCTAACCAGACGTACAGTTGTCACAGCAACTGGAACTGGTCTAACAAATCATTGTCTTCCCCGAGCTACTGGTTCTATCGTTTTCTTCCCTTTACTTACTACTCTATGTTGTGAAGACATTGCATGCTTGCCCTATCTGATTGTCTTCACTGAGTATCTACTTCCTGTGATTGGCTTCATTCCTTCTTCCTTTATGATCACTGCTGCCTAGTTGCTATTAGTCTTCACGCTTTCACTTCATTGAATACATGACTATGGCTTACCTAGTGTAGTCCACTTTCCGCTGCATATAAATAGGCTCAAGCCTATAGTTTGTCTTCGAAACTATCGTGTTTTGAAGCATTTCATAAAAAATCGCCTATTCACCCCCCCTCTAGTCGATATACTGCACTTTCAAAGGAGTTGATAGAACAAATACAAGATAGAAGCTTCGTTCCACAAGTTCGTGCTGAAAGCTCATGGAACGTGTTACAAAAGGGTTTTGCAATCCCCGGATCAGCATAGCCAAGGACCCTTTAAGATGCATCTCCCGATTTGAACAACGCCCATAAAACCACTTCACTCAATGTTGACCCCCGAACTCCATATCATGCATTCATTGGAAGAATGCCTACGAGCTACTAGAAGAACCCACCTATTAATTTCCGAAGGTTTCCGGTTGTGCAATCGGGTGTTGGGGATACAGGGGAAGCACCGCGCACTCAACTCTAATCCTACATCCAGCTGTATCCATCCTTCAACACATAACCAGTCATCCTCGGAAACTGCTTACCTCGGACCTTCGAAATGCATCTGCTATACAAGCTGTGGCAATACTCCCGAACTACCTCCCGAGTACTGGGTGATGTCGGGGTTATCTCACCACTAACCGCATAGAAGAGTTTTCGATGTCGGTCGTCTTAAGTATTCTAGAACCACTGCGATATATTTGTGACGACAACACTTGGAGCTCAACTCCCCGGGACACTGCCACAACCCCTAAATGACAGGAGGCATCGAGAACAATGTTCTCGTCACAAAGATATCGGAACAATCCAAAAAATACTCGCGTGATCCTAAATTTTTTTTAGTGAATTCTTGAGAGTAGAAGAGATAGAACATCGTCAGGAGTCCTCACCAAAGCGACGAAGGGATGATGAGTAAAAAGAAATCCTACTCTCCGATATATATATAGGACTCAAAACATTTTCATTTGTGTGCCTAGACTCAACCGTCAATGATTCGATCAATCAGGGGGCTCCTAGGTCGGAGAAGGTTCTGAATACCAACTTGTAATGCCCATTATGTGACTATGCCTCCCACGTGTCGAGGCACGACTTAAAGGCATAAGCACATACTAGAATGATCTCAAGTATGGTATCTTTGCACAACTCATGTAAAAGAGGGGATGGAAATGTAAAAGAGTAGTTGGCTTACACTCGGCACGTCACACAATGTAATACATTAACATACATCATCCAATAACATCAGAGTCCGACTACAGACGAAGATCCAAATGAAAGATACCATAAAAAAAGCAACACAAGGTCCCGATCATCCTAGTAAGAGCCCTACTGATCCTCGGGGTAAGACACGTAGTATCGCCCACGCTCTTCATCGAACTCCCAATACAGCTCTGAACCACCACCTATGTAGTTCTCATCAGTACATGCATCTGGTGTTGTGTAAAATCTGTAAGCCACGGAGGACTCAGCAATCCCGTTTCCAGGTAGCAATACTATCAAGGCCTTAGGTGTGGATAAGGCTTAAAACAAGGTTGCAGTAGCACTAGCACTAACTTACGGGTTTAGAGTGAGGAGAGAAACAAGTGCCAACGATCGTCCAAGTGATCACGAAGTGATCCTAACTATTCCCGTCAAACATAACCCCACCATGTTCACTTCTCGAACCCATTTGGTAAGAGACCGTCACGGTTACTCACACAGGTAGTGTATTTTGAACATGGTGTCAAGTTGTCTACAACCGGCCAAGAGGGAGAGAGGGGCTCTGGGTCGCCCGAATTTGAGCGGCGGCCGGCGGCTCTGCTCCGGCCAGGGAGGTGGCTGCAGGGCATGGGAAGAGCGAGGGATGGGTCCAGAGGATGTTTGGAAGGGAGAGGGAGCAAATGGGACGGAGAGGAGGGTCTGGAGCAGTCTTAAATAGACACCTCGCAGCTCACCGTGGACGCGGCGCACGAGTGGCCGCGGCAACGGCTCGGGAGGCCAGGGGAGAGGGCGAGGTGCTGTCTACGGAGTGCGTGGACGTGGTTCAAGTCGAGAGGAAGGGAGAGAAGGGGCGGGGAGCGCCAGAGGGGCTGCACGTGCGAGCTTGCTCACTGGAGCGCTCGGGCGGCCATGGCGCACGTGCGAGCAGAGGTGAGAGAGGGGGAGAGAGGAGGGGGCCGACCGTCCAGCAGGTTGCGGACGTCGAGGCAGCCTCGGGGGACACGAGGGGGAGGCCCAAGGCTGTCGGGGCTGGTGATTGGGGGGCGGCTGCAGTGCTCCAGAGCGTGCTTTTGGCTGCCAGTGACATGGCCTGGCGTCCAGGGCGTGGCCAATGGTGTCCAGAGGGTAGAGGGAGTAGTAAAGAAATGGCCTGTGGCCTTGGATGCTCTAGTGAGCCACTGGAATGAGGAGGGAGGTGAGGAAGAGGGTGCAAACTGCTGTCCAGAAGAGTGAATTGGGGTTTTACCCTCCTCCAATAATTGAGCTGAGGCCATAGAGAGTTACTGGGGGGTAGAAGCTGATCAGGAGAAGTTGTGGTAGAAATTTGAAGTAAAGGGAAAAAGAAAAAGGGGTCCAAACAAGGGTTTTGGTAATTGGACAGAAGGTGTTTGATCAGGTTTTGGGAAAGCAAATGGCCTCCCCTTGACATGGGGCTTAACAGGATCAAATGTCACATATAATTAGGCTCTTACACCAAATTTAAGCTCATTTGGGCAAAGTGGCCAATGTAACTTTGGTGAACTCTAGAAATCAAGAAAAATGGTTTCACCTTGTTTGAGTTGAGCTATTCATCTCCCCTTGATGCACCACTTGGTGTAGCATCATCATTTGGGGTTATGATCATGCCCACAAAGTTTGAAGCTCCAGGTAAAAAGTTGGTAATGTAAAGTTGTTCAAATTTGCATTTGAACAGAAATGGTTTTGGGGCACTTAGATCAAGTTATGCTTCTCCAAAACTTGTGCCATTTGGCATAGATGCATAACTACATCCTTTTAGCATGTGCACCAAGTTTGAGAGCATTTGGACAAGTTTGGCAATGTAAAGTTGCTCAAACTTCAAAATGGACAGAAATGGTTTTGAGGGGATTAGATGATGTTTCCTTGATCTTCAAGGCATGAGGCTTTGCATGATCATCAAATATGTCATATATGACATGATAGAATTTCCCTAGAATTTTTGGAGAATATTTCCTTTGTAAATATTTCAAAATCTTGAAATATAAAGAAAGGGTTTTGGAAGGATTTGCCCAATATTTTGAACATGACCATGTGTCGGAACTCTTATATATGGACAATATATGTCCTATGAGTTTCCCTGAATTTTGGCAAATATTTTTGAAATGATTAAATATTTTTTCCCTGTTAAAGACCATTTCTGGCCTTAATAAAAAGCTTTTAAATAAAATATAAAAATAACTTTTAAAATTATAATTTTGTGGTTTCTAGGAGTCCTATACCTAATAGGATTCAAATATACTTTTTGAAAGATTTTTCACACCCTAAATAAGGTACTTGTAGTGCAAACCTCAATTCAAGGGTTTTTGGAAAACTAATTTTTGAAAATACTATTTGGCCAAAATATTTTTATAAGAAAATTCTATACTGGTCTATGAACATGGCATGATCATTGGGAAAAAGTTTTGGATCAAGGAGATGAAGTATAAGAGTTGGAGGATTTATTTGATTTTTAGAGCACTAGCAAACAGCACACAAAAGTCAAATCAAGCATAGTCAAAAACACTCAAAAGTTTTTGTAAATCCACATTTTTAACATGATAATCAGCTTAAGCAATGTGACATAAAAATCAGGGTGTGAGACTGCCGCACCAAGCAAGGCCAAGGAGGTAAGCCAGGGTAAGACTGAAGCCCAAAGCCAAAACCACAAAGAGCAAAGGGACGATGCGGGTTCCCCTGGCAAGATCCTTGACGGGAGCCTGTTTTAGCAGCCCCAGCAAGATCCTTGCCGGGGCCGGCTTTAGCAACCGCGGCAGCTCGCCCCACGCCTACGGAGCGAATCACCCTCGAGTCCACTGCCCCCATGGGGCAATGATTCGGGAGACATCCCCGTAGTGGCATGCAGATCTTTGTGAAGACATTCAAGATCAGATACACAATAAGAAGACGGCGACCCTTGGCGGGATCCTAGCCAAGGAAGACCACAAAACCTCCGGCAAGCACCTTGCCGGGGATGGCAGTAGGCGCCGCGGCAAGACCCTTGCCGGGGCCTCGGCAAGGCCCTTGTCGAGGACATCCGTAGGGCCACCATCAGGCCCACACCAACTAAACTTCCACTGCCTTAATACAGTTGCCGACCCAACCAGCTGGGCAGGCACCTGTTTGGCGGCATGCAGATCTTCGTGAAGACCCACCATTGCGCCACCTCAGCTGCCTGCCTGCCTACATGGCATCTCAGGCATCGCTGGCCAGGGCGCGTGTCGACACGAGAAGGAGCGGCGACGGACAAGACATATCTCTCCCCCGTCCCCAATAAAGCAAGGACACCTTGGCAAGGCGCATTAAATGCACCTTGTCATGTAATGTGAGGGATAACCTCGCATCACTATACCCTTTCCACCTCCTGTGTGCCACTGTGGCGACCCCTTTTTCTATAAAAGGAGGCCCGAGGCGACCAGGAGGAGGATTCGGCTTTTTGGAGCTCCTCACGCCCCATAGCTAGTTGAAGGACACATATATCAAATCCACCAAAGCAGGAGTAGGGTTTTACGCATCCTCGCGGCCCGAACCTGGATAAACGAACCGTGTTCTATATGTTTGATCCGCTCTTCTCTCAACCCCGCGCCCCGCTAACCGTAGTAGGGATTCTTGTGATCCCATAGGTGTCGTTGCCACCGACATATTTGGCGAGCCAGGTAGGGGGTTGCAGTTGTGAGAATCGGCTTTAGCAGTTAGTTCGACGCTTCTTCATCATCATGGCACCCAAGAAGAAGACGACGGTGGCGGCTGGCCAGTCGGAAGCCGGACAGCCCGTCCCGACGCGGGCAAGCAGCGGACCGGTCGCAGAAAGGACCCGGGGCGCTGCTCGCGAACACCAACACCGTCCCAGCAGCCGAAGTGTGGGAGGTGGCAATGTTTGTGTGCCTGGTAACGGGCCACACACCGCCAAATCCAAAGACGGAGCCAGGCCCTCCGCGGGTGGAGCGGGGCCTTCCAGGATCGCTGCCGCATCACCCGAAGGCAACGCAAGGGCCTCCAGGACTCCCACGCTGGCGCCAACAGCGCGCTCCTCCCAAGCAGCGTGCGATGAACGGCGTCATCACGCCGAAGATCCCGGGCGTCGCCACGGGAAGAGCCCCGAGCGCCACTCCCGAGACGTAGAAGACCTGCCCGCCCACCGAAGCGCTGGTGAAAACGGCATGCGACCACGGGATCGTGATGGAGGTCCTCCTGACATGGTCAGGGGTCGAAGCGCGTCGCGGTCCGTGCAGGTTTCGCTTCCGCTAACCCCAGCAGAAGCCCTGGCGCGCGCGCAGTTGCTCCTCGACTTTCCTCCCGTTACGGGGAAACTCAATGAATGGAGAGCCACCATCCGAAGCCTTGTCGTAGTCGCCAACAAGGATGAACCAAATCCAGCGAGGCCCCCGGGTCGACACTCCGATGGGGTCCCACGCACCAGTGGCGGGAGGACCGGCAGCACCGTGGCCATGGTGCATTCGCCTCCTCCTCGCCCGGTACCGCGTGTGTCGACTCGTTGAGACGTCACGGGTGACGCCATCTCCATAGTGTCGTCCGACCCACGGACCCACGGTGACCAGCGTCAAGTTCTTCAGGAGCGAGCTCATGAAGACGCTCAAACCACCATCGAGCGCTGGCGCGGAGCGCGCCACCAGTCAGACAGGCGAGTAGGGCCTGTTGTGGACCGCCCAGCACCGGAGAGCCCTGGAGGTCTACCTTACGAGGTAGGCTGTCCGGCTTTTACCCGTGAGCTGCGGCAGTTCCAGTGGCCCACTCACCGCACCTTCAAGCCTGACGTTGGCGAGAAGTACAACGGCAAGACCCACCCATCGGAGTTCCTCAGCATCTACACCATCGCGATGCAAGCTGCCGGAGCCCGCGATGATAAGGTGCTTGCGAATTACTTTCCATTGGCTCTTAAGCCCAACGCCATGTCGTGGTTGATGCACTTGCCGGTAGACTCTATTTCCTCCTGGTCGAATTTGTGCCATGAGTTTGTTGGCGCCTTTACTGGAGGTCACCAAGCCCATGGTCAAGCAAGTGACCTGCACGTCATTCCCCAGAAGGGAGGCGAGAGTCTGCGCAAGTATATACAACGGTTTAGCCAGATACAGTACAATATCCCTGATGTTCACCCTGCCACCATCATCAGTGCGTTCCATCAGAACGTGCGTAACCACAAGATGCGTGAAGAACTGGCAATGAACAAGGTGAAAGATGTGGCGGAACACTATGTTCTTGCTGACCGATGTGCCCGGGCTGAAGAGGGAAGGATGTACCCCAGCGAAGATGCCGGCGTGGAAACCGACTCTTCAGATGAGGATACTGCCGGCCCGCCGAAGAAAGGCCGGCACCGCAATAGGAAGCGCAAGGGTAAAGCCATGCTTGCCATCGAAGGATCTGATGACGCCGGCTCCGCCAAGAAAACCAAGGCAGATGACCCCGGCAAGGAAATTGCCGGGTGTGTCGCCTGCCGGGCCTTGGCGGCTGCTGAGAAGCCAGGAAACTTCGACAAGCAATACTGCAAGATCCATCGCACCAAAGGCCATGATCTCCATAACTGCCGACAGGTTGAGCTCCTTGCTGAGAAGCAAAGGGCTGAATATGTGAGGCGGGACAAGGAGAAGGGCCAGGACGGTGCTGGGGGGGTCCGGCAAGAAGCGTGACGGCCAAGCAGGCCGTCGCGGCAAGGATAAACATTAGGAGAAGCCCGCCCGGGGCCGTGACAGAAAGCCAGAAGACGACGATCACGAAGAAGACGACGAGTCCGGCAACCAAGAGTTTCAGAAAGCCACGGAGGCCATGTGCGTCGATGGCGGCGCCTCACTACATACTTCTCACCGCCAGCTTAAACAGTGGGTGCGTGAGATTACAGCGGCGGAGCCGTCGTCTGGTGCCCAAAGGCTGCTGAAATGGTCCAGCACGCCTATCATTTTTGACGCTGAGGATCACCCTGATCGCACTACCGCGGTCGGGTGCTTGCCATTGTTGGTTTCACCGACAATACGCAACCTCAAGGTGACAAAGAAGCTAGTCGATGGCGGGGCCGGTCTGAACTTAATCTCACCTACCGTGATCGAGAAGCTGCAGATTCCTGACGGAGACCTCGAAGAGACGGGCACGTTTCAGGGGGTCAACCCAGGAAGAAGTCAACCAAAGGGGAAGGTCACACTGCCCATGACTTTTGGAAGTGATTTGAACTACATGACAGAAAGGAACGTGTTCGATGTTGCCTAGATCCCCTTGCCTTACAATGGGATCCTCGGCCGCCCAGCGCTGGCCAAGTTCATGGCAACGTCACACTACGCCTACAACACCCTGAAGATGCCAGGGCCTATGAAGACCATGACCATCCCAACCGATAAGAAAGATGGGCTGATTTGCACTGACCAACTATACCAACAAGCAGTTGCGGCAGCTGCCGCCACTAGGGCACTTGCACTGCCACCAGAGCCCCGTGCGGGAAGAAGAAGAAGAAGACCGGTGAGACCTCGGACACCACTCCGGCAAGCGCACCTCTTCGGAGTGTTGTGCTCCCGTCGAGGACGTGCCAGAGAGCTCCGCCGGCAGATACAAGAAGTCCAGGGCCACACCGCCGGTAACCAAGAAGGTTTCTATCAAGGAGGACGGCACAGGAGGGGCTTTCACCATAAGCTCCACCCTTGACGACAAATAGGAAGACGCGCTCGTCACCTTCCTGCGGGCAAATGTCGATGTGTTTGCATGGAAAGCATCCAACATCCCCGGCGTTCCCAGGGAGGTGATTGAGCACCACCTTGCTGTCTGTCCTCATGTGCGGCCCGTCAAGCAGAAGGTCAGGAAGCAAGCTTTGGAACGACAAGAGTTCATCACAGAGGAGATCCATAAACTGTAAGCAGCGGGTGTGGTAAGCGGAGTGCTCCATCCAACGTGGTTGGCCAATGCAGTGGTAGTGCGCAAGGAAAATGGGAAGTGGAGGCTGTGTATTGATTACACAGATATCAATAAGGCTTGTCCTAAAGACCCCTTCCCGTTGCAGCGCATCGACTAGATTGTTGACTCCACGGCTCGGTGTGACCTGCTGTCATTCCTCGATGCCTACTCTGGCTACCATCAGATCTTCATGACAAGAGAAGACGAAGAGAAGTCAGCATTCATCACCCCATGTGGTACGTATTGTTTCGTACAAATGCCTTTCGGGTTGAAGAGTACTGGCTCAACGTTTGCAAGGGCAGTCCATATTGATTTTGAACCCCAGCTCCATAGAAATATGGAGGCTTATATGGATGATATAGTGGTCAAAACCAAGAACAGGGCAACCCTTATACCAGATTTACAAGAAACATTTGCAAACCTACGCAAGATCAATCTCAAGCTGAACCCTGAGAAGTGCGTCTTCGGCGTCCCGTCCGGCAAGCTTCTCGGGTTCTTTGTGTCACAGCGTGGGATAGAGGCCAATCCGGACAAGATCAAAGTTATAGAACAGATTGAAGCACCCAAATGGGTCAAGGATGTGCGTCGGCTTGCTGGCTGCATTGCCGCCATGAGCAGATTCATTTCCAAGTCTGCCGAGCGCGCCCTTCCCTTTTTCAAGATTTTGAAAAAGGCGGGCCCAATGGAGTGGACGCCAGAAGCCGAAGCAGCATTCCAAGATTTGAAGAGGTATATTTCCTCCACGCCAGTACTAGTTGCGCCTAGGCCACAAGAACCGTTGCTACTATACTTGGCGGCAACAAACCAGGTGGTCAGCGCCGCACTAGTGGCGCAGAGAGAAATTGCTGATGAGGTGATGGCAGCGACAGAGCCTGATGTCTTTGGTGCAGAGATGACACGGCCGGTTGGAGTGCAGCCAAGGAAGAAAATGATGTAGCACTCGGTCTACTTTGTTAGCTCCCTCTTGCAGGGGGCTAGGTCAAGGTACTCCGGTGTGAGTAATTGCTCTTCGGCCTTCTTATGGCCTCGAGGAAGCTGCGTCACTACTTCGAGGTGCACGAGACCACTATCGTCACTCGCCTCCCTCTGAAACGGATATTGCACAATCCAGATGCAATGGGAAGAATTGTAGAGTGGGAACTGGAGCTGTCCAACTTTGGCCTCAAGTTTCAAAGTACCTCGACGATTCAAGCCGAGTCCTGGCGGAGTTCGTTGCAGAATGGACCGCGACGCCTGATGAAGAAGTCCAGGAACCTGCTCTCCCCGGCAAAGAGGAGAGTTGCGACTGGATCATGTACTTTGATGGAGCTTTCTCCATACAGGGCGCCGGGGCTGGCGTACTACTGGTCGCGCCCACTAGAGAGCACCTCAAGTACGTGGTCCAGATGCACTTCCCCAGGGAGGTATCAACGAACAATACTGCTGAATATGAGGGGCTGCTTGCTGGTCTTAGGATTGCAGCAGACCTCGGAATCAAGAAACTCATTGTCAGGGGCGATTCACAACTTGTCGTCAAACAAGTCAACAAAGATTACCAGAGCCCGTTGATGATGGCCTACGTCGATGAAGTGAGAAAGCTGGAAGAGAGTTTTGATGGTATACAGGTGGAGCACGTTCCCCGAGCAAAGAACGACATCGCCGATTACCTGTCAAAGCGCTCTGCCCTCAAGTTACCTGTGGAACTAGGTACCTTTGTGCTTCAGCTTTCTCAGCCATCCGTTGATCCATCAACAGAGTAAAACAAGAGGAGGAAATCAGGGCCCGACAAGTACTTTCCCGCCGAGCTCCCCGAGCCACCGGCAAGGATGTTGCCGGGGACACTGAGCCCGCCACGGGACGGCTACCTCCAGCGGAGCGTCAAGCTCTTGCCGTCGAGACAGCCGCTCCTATAGCGGAGTAAATGCCTTTAGTCCTTGCCGTCGAGCCCCAGGCTCCAGCGTGGGCACAGCATACCGTCCGATTCCTCCAAACTGGGGAACTTCCTGAGGAGCAGGAAGAAGCGGAAAAAGTAGCTCGTCGATCTGCTATGTACCAGTTCGTCGATGACGTCCTGTATAGAAAGAGAACGAACGGTGTGAAATTCAAGTGTATCCCTCGACAGGAAGGAGTGGGGCTGTTGGCAGAGATACATGGAGGCATATGTGGATCCCACATAGGGTCAAGAGCCCTTGCCGGCAAGGCATTTCGGCAAGGCTTCTTCTGGCCCACTGCCCTCCAGGATGCGACGACACTGGTCACCAGGTGTGAAGCGTGTCAGTTCCATTCAAAGAAACTTCATCAACCAACTCAAGCCCTTCAAACCATTCCTCTCTCCTGGCCCTTCTTGGTCTGGGGGCTCGACATACTGGGCCCTTTCCCCCGCGCTGTCGGGGGCTTTGAGTACTTGTACGTCGCAATCGACAAGTTCACAAAGTGTCCAGAGGTGGAGGCTCTGAGGAAGGTCACAACTCAGTCAGCCGTCAAATTCTTCAAGGGACTAGTGTGCCGTTCTGGTGTACCCAACAGGGTCATCACCGACAACGGCACACAGTTCACAAGCCGCACCTTCATGCAATATACCCAAGACCTCGGCAGCAAATCTGTTTCGCTTCCGTTCCTCACCCACGAAGCAATGGTAAAGCTGAGAGGGCAAACGCTGAAGTACTGCGAGGCTTAAGGACGAAGACCTTTGACAGGCTGCACAAGAGTGGAAGGAGCTGGATTGATGAGTTGCCGACGGTTCTTTGGTCGATCAGAACGACGCCAAATCGAGCCACCGGCCAGACACCCTTTGCCCTAGTATACGGGGCAGAAGCAGTTCTCCCCACTGAACTCATATACGGGTCACCTCGAGTGCTCGCTTATGATGAGCTTGAGCAAGAGCAACTACGGCAAGATGACGCAACGCTCCTTGAGGAAGATCGTCTTCGGGCGGCTGTGAGAGCAGCACGCTACCAGCAAGCCTTGCGCCGCTACCATAGCCGCAAGGTCCGTGCCCGAAGCTTTGTGGAAGGCGACCATGTTCTTCGGCACGTTCAATCGGCCAAGAATACCAACAAGTTGACACCGAAGTGGGAAGGCCCTTATCGGGTAATACGAGTCACCAGGCCTGGCGCAGTCCGCCTGGAGACCGAAAATGCCGTTCCGGTGAGCAACTCCTGGAACATTGAGCGTCTTCGCAAGTTTTACCCATGATGCGCGGCTTGCCGGCCCCCCCGGCAAGCCACCTTTCGTAAAAGCTTTGCCGACAAGGCATGTAACCATTTGTACAAAGCCAGGAGCAGACCCTGAGCATAAATAAATGAAGCGCTGGCGCCCTAAGTTATAGCATGCATGCTAGGTCGAGTCTCGTCATTGGTTAGGGTTGATAGTGCTTATCAGCGGCTAACCCCTAGCTTAGAGGTCGAGTTTGCATCTCTTTGTCTTTCTTTTATCTCCTTTGGTTCACAGGACACACAAGTATCCTTGCCGAAACCACTTGGGGAGAAAAAAAAGGAACAAACCAGCATCAAGGCCCCGGCAAGCCAGTGTTGCCGGGGGCTACAAGAGCAAAGATTCACCCACGGCAAACCAGGGTTGCCGGGGCTGCAGCTTCAGATAAGTTCTCTATCCCTTATCATGCATTTCATTATGGACTAAGGTATGTGAAACCTCGTTTTTTTCCTTAAACTACCGTGATCCCTGGGACCAAGTTTGGGCGTAGTTGTGGCAGCGAAAGGATGAAACAAGGAGCCTGAACCCGGCTGAACCCTGCCTTCGCCAAAGGTGTGAGAAAGGTAGAGCGAAGTGGAGAGACGGCAAGGCCTGTTGCCGGGCGAGAAAATGTTTATCGTAGAGATATCAGGGATTTATTCCCTGTTGTGGGCTCTACCTGCGAACAAATGACCCGACAAACATCCCTTTTTCATTAAAAACATTCCACTCAGGTACAGTCCATAGGGAATGAAAAACATGAACAAGGGGATTACAAGTATTAACAGATGCCCGAAGGCTTACAAACTAAAAAGAGATAAGATGCCCGTAATCCCTTTCTTGTCCCTCTCTTCAGGAGGCAGGTCAAGGAGGCGAGAAGGGCAAAAGGAGCGCCTAGGCGAGCTACGGGTGGCAGAAGACACCAAGAGGACATCTTGGTGGCCGCCCAAAGGCTGGATGGTGATGGCGGCGCCGGAAGCAGATCTCGAAGACGAGGCGGCAGGACGTCAGTACGCGTCGAAGGCATCGGTGCCCGCATACTCCGACATGACGACCTTGCCGCCCGCCCTCTTTCTCTTCCGCGGCCTCCCAATGCCAGCCGCCAAGGGGACGGCCCCGAGAAGTTCAAGGAGCTGGCGACAAGGATGATGGGGTCGCCCGATGGCACCAAGAACGGCGCCCGACACCTAGTCGGACCCGTCATCGTGCCGCCTACCGCCCTCGTCGTCGCTGCCGCTGTCCTCCTCGTCACTCTCGATCGAGGAGGAATCTTTGCCATTAGAAGAGCTCTCCACGCAGCACCTTGCGCGAGTCCCAAAGTGCCCGAAGACCTTGATGGAAAGAAGGCCACCATCCATCAACTTAAAATGGAGAGTGATCCCATCCGTCAAGCTGTGGATACGAGCAAACGTCTTCCATCCCCGACGGAGATACATCACACGAGAAGTAGGGAAGTCGACGCGGACCCTCGTACCATTGATCCCGCAGCCCCTCATGTGCAGCCGCAATGACTCCGGCGGATCCAGCTCCATCTCCCGCGCAA
Source organism: Secale cereale (assembly GCA_902687465.1). NCBI lineage: Eukaryota > Viridiplantae > Streptophyta > Magnoliopsida > Poales > Poaceae > Secale > Secale cereale. The sequence goes on along the minus strand of LR738714.1, from coordinate 332,444,149 downwards.
ATGGAGTCGGGAGACGAAGGCGACGGCGCGGCGGCCGGCGCAACCTGACGAAGAACTCGCAAGGGTCATCCCCAACATGGCCCTCCATTGGAGGTGGAGCTGCTGGCGAGGGCGAGGCCGGCGGGCCACCCCATCCTCCTCTTCCCCGAGCGCCCCGGCCTCGCCCACGGCCTCTCCCCCTCCCCCTTCCCCTCGCGGCCGGCTCTGCCAACACAGGCGCAAGAGAAGGAGGGACGCGTTGTCGAGCGGCGACCCTCGCCGCCACCGTTGAAGGGCCGTTATTTCCTCTCTCCATGACGAATAGAAGAAAGGAGCAGAAGCTGAAGGAGGAAGAAGATGGAAGAATGCGGGGCACCGTCCCTCCCCTCCCGCTCTTTATAAAGGAACGGGGTTGGGGCTCGGCCGCCCCACTCGGCCAATCAAGACACGGAAGGCGTAGTGAGCCAGGGACCGACCCGCCGCCCCAACCAGCAACGGCCCGATTTCCCGCCTTCACCGTTGCCACCCCAAGCGCATGGGAGGCACGTGGCAGACGTGCAGAACCGAGGGGACGGGTGAGGCGACCTCTCCCCACCCCGTGATTGTGGGGAGTGGACGCCTTGAGGACCGCGCATCGGCCCCATTCAGTAAATGGGCCGCGCCTCCACGCCTCCCTCCGTTTATGGGGAAGGCGCGAACCGCCCCTTTGCTGTGACATGACACATGCGTGCAACCGACCCCACGTATGCCGCCCACGTCACGCACACCCCTCCACACCGCGCCACGCGCGCGGATCGTGGGAGGCGCAGCGCGCAAAAAACCTTACGGCGGTAAAAACCGTCCCGCCTGCCCGCGCACCGTTCTGGGCCGAGCCCAACAACGCATCGCGCTTATGTGTGGCCCAGGCCCGGGGGCTCCTGTCGGTGTACAAAAAGGGGGGTACACTTTTTGTACCCCTATGACTGTGCACGGGCAGTCTGAGCCACGGGCACCGCCGCTCCAAGCAAGGCCAGGGAGGTAAGCGAGGTTAAGATTGAAGCCCAAATCCAAGACCACAAAGAACAAAGGGACGAAGCGGGTTCCCCGGCAAGATGCTTGCCGGTAGCCAGTTTTAGCAGCTACGGCAAGATCCTTGCCGGGGCCAGCATTAGCAGCCCCGGCAAGACCCTTGCCGTGGCAACTCGCCCCACGCCTACGGAGCGAATCACCTTTGAGCCCACTTCCTCTATGGGGCAAGGATTCGGGAGACATCCCCATAGTGGCATGCAGATCTTTGTGAAGACATTCAAGATTAGATACACACTAAGAAGACGGCGACCCTTGGCGGGATCCTAGCCAAGGAAGACCACAAGACCTCCGGCAAGCACCTTGCTGGGGATGGCAGCAGGCGCCGTGGCAAGACCCTTGGCGGGGCCCCGGCAAGGCCCTTGTCGAGGACATCCGCAGGGCCACCACGAGGCCCACACCGACTAAACTTCCACCGCCTTATGCAGCTGCCGACCCAACCAGCTGGGCAGGCACCTGCGTGGCGGCATGCAGATCTTCGTGAAGACCCACCATTGCGCCACCTCAACTGCCTGCCTGCCTACATGGCATCTCAGGCATCGCTGGCCAGGGCGCGTGTCGACACGAGAAGGAGCGGCGACGGACAAGACAGATCTCTCCCTCGTCCCCGATAATGCAAGGACACCTAGGCAAGACACATTAAATGCGCCTTGTCATGTAATGTGAGGGATAACCTCGCATCATTGTACCCTTTCCACCTCCTGTGCGCCACGGTGGCGACCCCTTTTTCTATGAAAGGAGGCCCGAGGCGACCAGTAGGAGGATTCGGCTTTTTGGAGCTCCTCACGCCCCTTAGCTAGCTGAAGGACACAGATATCCAATCCACCAAAGCAGGAGTAGGGTTTTACGCATCCTCGTGGCCCGAAGCTGGATAAACGAACCTTGTGCTATCTGTTTGATCCGCTCTTCTCTCAACCCCGCGGCCCGCTAACCATACTAGGGATTCTTGTGATCCCATAGGTGTCATTCCCACCGACAGTGGCAGATTGGAATTTGTTAATGTCCGGTTGTAGAAAACTTGACAGAGGATCCGAAGTAAAACACGCCACTGTGTGAGTAACCGTGACTGTCTCTTTTCACTTTGAGAAGAGAACACGGTGGGGTTATGTTTGACTCGTAGGTAGTTCAGGATCTTTAGCGATCGCTACTAGTTTGCAACCGTTTGCGTAGATGCTCATCTTATTCTTGTACTCATAAGTTAGCCACCATTCTTTTGCTTAGCCGCTGCTGCAACCTCACAACTTTACCTCTTCCTACCCAGTAAGCTTTGCTAGTCTTGATACCCATGGTTATGGGATTGTTGAGTCCTCGTGGCTCACAGATACTACGACAACAGTTGTAGGTGCAGGTTTCCGATGACTTGATGCGAGAGTGATGTTCTTTTGTTGGAGTTCTTTCTTCTTCTTCTTCTTCTTCAGTCTTGGGTTAGGTTCCTAGTCGGCAGCCTGGGATAGCAGATGGATGTCGTTGTGCTTTTCATGTTTGCATCTGTAGTCGGATGCCTTGTATTGATGATGTTGTATTCATGTGACTTGTATGAATTGTTGTATCCCCCATGTATGTATGTAATGGTACGATGAAATGATATCCATCTTGCTAAGCGCCTGAGATGCGGTTGTGCCCCAATCACGTATGAGTCACGTGATCGGGATAGAATCGCATCTTGGGCCTAACAAATGGACAAGGTAACCTAATGCTTTCATGGACATCATCTTATCTGAAATTCACTCTATGTCTATGGATATCTTTGTTTGTTCCTTGTGGGACTAACCCATGTAGGTATTGAACGTGGAACTCACTCCAATGGATAGCTCCAAATGATCTACATCAACATTGAGCATCTACATCTTCAACACCTACATGAAGTCATCATCGACAAAACCCAAGGTTAGTTCATCCCTCTTAGGGGGGATATCACATCTAGGGGGAGCTTTACTCTAATCAATTGAGCTAAAGCAACTCTAATAATGTGAACACAACAATGCTTTATGTAAAAGTGGTAAGCCCACTTGTGCTTAAACGATGAGTATGACTTATGGTCAAATGTTCTCATTTGACTCCTAAGTCAATATACTCATATATAGATGACCTAGTCATCGCCAAATTGCTTGATAGATGCTAGAATGATTATGCATGATTTGCCACGTGTTTCATTTGCTATATTATTGTGTGAGCGTGTTGAATGCATATTTTTCTCATTAGAGGACATCCATTTGTTGCTTTGATTGTTTGGCTCTTTCTCTTTTGCCAAATGGATGGACACGAATGCCTAAGAACTCCCTCTAGCTATCTATGCTTTTCTCATCTCAAACTCTATTCATGCTACATCACAAAGTTTGATCAAGTCAGATTCGAACCACTTTGTGGGAGGAGCACTCGGAGTCCCCGATTCGTCATAGACTTAAACTTCCAAAACCTCTTTGTGAATTTCGGAATGACCGAGTCATCCACTTCGGTCACATCGAGTTCACTAAGTTGATCTAGGTTTTCAATCTCGGTGCAACCGGTTTGAACTTTTCGGTCACACCGAGTTGCAGTAACTGCTAGTAATTTTGCATCTCGGTGCCTCTGAGTTGTTCCACTCGGTCACACCGACAGGGTCAGGTTATATATACTGACAGGTCAAATTTTGGAAAAAAAAATCCAAAACCATCTCACCCGCGCGTGACCTGCTCTACCGTCTCGGGTCTCTGGATCGTCTCCTTGCCGCCAGTGAGCTCCTGTCGTTGGTCTCCGATGCCGTCAACGGCAATCTGCTCTGCCATTGCCGCCGTAGCGTGCTCACCGCCAAGTTAGGGTATGAGCTCGATCTATGTGCTATTCCTTAACTCTGATTCATAGCACATTACTTTGCTATGATTCTTGCCACGATTGAAATCACCATGTCCAGCAGAAACTCCGTATAGATTAGTTTTGATTCGAAAATTTAGGGTTAGGTCTCCGCAGAACTCATCTCAGACCGGCCAAGTTGTAGAAATCGGTCTCACTGATTTGGCTCAGGCCATTGCACTTGCACTTTTCGGTCTGACCAAAAATGGCAAATCAGTGCGACCGAGTACAACTCTCTATGAAACCCTAGCAATATCGGTGTCACCGAACTTTGACTCGGTCTGACCGAGTTCACTAGTTTAGGTTCCAAAATTGCTTCGGTATCACCGAGTTTAACAGATCGGTAGCTCCGAAATGCTTTCTATGGAGAACTAAAACTAAGTTTTTGAGTCATCTGTTTTGCAATAACTCTCCACTTTGTGATGCTTATATACTCTACCTCATCTACATCTATTCACAGCGTTTGCTGTCAATGTATCTGCCAAGATTTCTGACCAGAGTGACAGCCAGAACATGTCTAAGGAGCAGGTTAACATTAGTGAGGGCACTAGTCCCTCTAGCAGTTCTGATGAGGGCAGGAGGAGCACACCAAGCAACCTGGCTAAGACTGCTACCAAGACCAGGAAGAAGAAAAATTTTGACAGTGATGATGAGGTTTTGTGGCTGATGAGGCCGGTTCAAAGAAGAAGGTGCTCAGGAAAGACTATGGCACATCTACTACAACAAAGCCAGGGTTGAACAAGAAGGCCCCTGCCAAAAGAGCTCCAATGTCAAAGGCTAGAGCATCAACTCAAGAAACAATGGTGTTCACTCTTGAAACCAGAGATGATGATCCAACGGAACTAAGAAGAGAGATAGGAAAACCACAGCCAGAATGATTGGCAAGCCATCCATGAGGGATGCTGATGATGATAAAGCTGAAGAAGAAGAAGAAGAAGAAGAGGATGCTGCACCAACACCCAAAGCTCAGAATCTGATGGGGGATGCCATCAATTCTTGGGTTTCTCCTTCAAAGCCCAAGACTGCCCCAAAGCTGCTGCTCAAGCCACCAAGTCTGCACCCAAGAGAAGCACAAGGAACTTTCCAGCTTCAGAAAAGAATAAGGCTCCAGTGCCTGAGATTGATGAAGATGCTGAGGTCCAAGTGCTCAAAAAATTGAAGCCCAAGATCCCTGATCATGATAATACTCATATTTTTGCTGAGGACATGAAGTTGAGGAAGGATGCAGGTCTCAGAATATGGAGACAGTCCTATCCATATGTTGTGAGGAGAAGGACTGCTGTGGATTACAAGTTCCACACCAAAGAACATCAAGACTTCTATGAGACGGTTCTGCTTGACAAGAAGCCAATGGTATGTGACATGAGATGGGTTGACTGGGAATACATCAAGGAAAATGAAGATCATTTTCCAAGTGTGCATGAAAGTTTCAAAGCATGTGGTGTTGACAAGTTTGTGGGTCAGAAGTTGACAAAATGGAATGATGAACTCGTCATGCAATTCTACTCTACAACTCATTTTTATCCTGATGGTAGAATTTTATGGATGTCTGAAGGTACAAGGTACCAGTCAACTATTGATGAGTTGGCCAAGTTGATAAAAGCCCCTAAAGAGCATGAGGATGACTTGGATGTCTATGCCAAGAAGAAGCAAGACCACAACTCCATGGCAAACATGTACAAAGAGATCCCTGACAAAGCATTGGAAACACATTAGCTTGGATCTGTACATTACTTGTTGTCTGATCTAGCTACAATCAACACTATCTGTAGGCATACATTGTTGCCCACGTCAGGAGATCATAAGATGATCAAAGGACATTCAATCAACTTGCTACACATTTTTTATGTCCCTCAAAAATTCAAAGTCAGGAGTCTGATTGTCGAAACAATCAAGAGGACTGCTGCAGATTAGAAGAGATCATGTGCGTATGCTCCACACATTCAGGAGCTCATCAACTCCAAGATGGGCAGATGCACATACTTGTTGGACAAGGAACATCTACCCCTATATCCTGAATTTGAGGACAACACAGTTGTGATGGATGAGAATGAACCTTCATCAGTGCAAGCACAAGAGGAGAGAGCTAAAGCTAGAGCTGAGAAAGCTGCAAAGATGCCAAGTGTTGAAGAGGCATATCAAGTATCCCTCAAGTCAAAGCAAGATCAAATGGCATATCTGATTCAAGCAACTCGGAGGATTGAAAAGGGCTTGGCCACCCTGACTCAAAATTAGGAGAGCTTGGAGAGGATCATTGAAACAAAGTTCTATGGTCTTGATCTGAAGGTGACTGAGATACAGACTGCAGTTGAGCACCTCCAGGAGGAAGCAGAGGAGAGGAAAGGGCAGGCTACCACAGATGCCTTTTAGAGAGTGCCTAGAGGTCAGATATCTGCTGGAGTGCTTGTACCTAACACTAGAGCTACAACATCACCAGTAGCCACAGCTTTAGTGCCACCTCCAGCAGCCACTCCACCAGCTCCAACAACATCTACATATGCCTTCGTCCAAGGAGTCCTCTTTACACCGCCTCCCGAAGACCAATCCTGAGAGAGGCATAGCACTATGCATTTTCAAACTTTTTGGTAACTTATTGCCAAAGGGGGAGAAATATGTATAGATCATAGGCTTTGAGAGAGAGTGTTTTTGCTTCTTGGACTCTCTTGCTTTTGGTTGAACTTTATTGTGTGCTTGATTTATACTCTATGTCCTTGTGTGAGATACTTGTTTGATCATGTGATTGATCATATGCTACTTCAATGCTTGCTTGAATGATATTATCCTTTATATCTCTATATGATCATTCACTTTGCTTGGTGATGAGTGCATGCTTTTAGTTTGTATCATTTTGAGCGCTCCACCGAGATGTATGTGACATGGAAGAGTAACCCATGATCCTAATCGATTGTGCATTTGAATTCAAACACAAATTTAAATAATGCACAAATTTAGGGGGAGCTCTTGCTTATCACATACTTCTCAAAGCGACGATGTATTTAAATCTTATTATCATTTGTAGAAGCTTCGATCTATATGTTGTCATCAATTACCGAAAAGGGGGAGATTGAAAGTGCAACTATCCCTGGGTGGTTTTGGTAACTCCTAACAACATATAGCTCATTGAACTAATGCTCTTTCAAGATGATCATTTCAGAAAGTTCAATGATTGGCATGGCATGGACTATGAATGTGGAACCGTCAAAATGCTAACGACACATATTGGCTCAACCTCAAGACTCTACATTTTCTGTTTTAGTGATCCAAGATCACATTGAGTCCATAGGAAAGCCAATACTATTAAAAGGGGATGAGGTGTTGCTTAATGGGTTTCTTGCTCAAAGTGCTTAGTGATATACTCCAAAACCCTCAACCACTTTCTCACATCCACATATGTTCCAAACCAAAAGTCAAACTCGGCCCCACCGAAACTTTCTATCCGGCGCCACCGAGTTCAGTTGACAAAGCAACTGCCACACACCCTAATCAGTTCGGTCTCACCGAAAGGGATCTCGGTCTCACCGATATGGGATTGCAAACTCTTTGTTTCCCTTCATAACATTTCGGTCTAACCGAGATGAGCGATCGGTCCCACCGAGTTCGCAATGCAAACTCTCTGTTTCCCCTTCGTAACGTTTCGGTCCAACCGAAACGAGCGAATCGGTCCCACCGAGTTTGCCTGACCAACTCTCTGGTTAGCTTATTACCAAAATTGGTCCTATCGAGTTTGTGTACGGTCTCATCGAGATTACATTATGCCCTAACCCTAATGAAATTGGTCCTACCGAGCTGATCATATCGGTCCCATCGAAATGCTTAACGGTCACATTATGAACTAAACCGGTCTGACCGAGTTTGGTAAATTGTGTGTAACAGTTCAATTTTGTGTGGAGGCTATATATACCCCTCCACCCACTCTTCATTCGTGGAGAGAGCCATCAGAACAAACCTACACTTCCATTAGTCATTGTTCTGAGAGAGAACCACCTACTCATGTGTTGAGACCAAGATATTCCAATCCTACCATATGAATCTTGATCTCTAGCCTTCCCCAAGTTGCTTTCCACTCAAATCTTCTTTCCACAGTATCCAAATCTGTGAGAGAGAGTTGAGTGTTGGGGAGACTACCATTTTAAGCACAAGAGTAAGGAGTTCATCATCAACACACTGTCTATTACCTTTTGGAGAGTGGTGTCTCCTAGATTGGTTTGGTGTCACTTGGGAGCCCCCGTCAAGAGTGTGGAGTTGAACCAAGGAGTTTGTACGGGCAAGGAGATCACCTACTTCACGAAGATCTACCCTAGTGAGGCGAGTCTTCGTGGGCGATGGCCATGGTGGGATAGACAAGGTTGCTTCTTCGTGGAACCTTCGTGGGTGGAGCCCTCCGTGGACTTGCGCAACTATTACCCTTCGTGGGTTGAAGTCTCCATCAACGTGGATGTACGATAGCACCACCTATCGGAACCACGACAAAAACATCTGTGTCTACACTTGCATTTGCAATCTCCAAACCCCTCCATTTACCTTCATATGCAATTCCTTTACATTCCGCTGATATACTCTTAGAATTGCATGTCTAGGTTGATTGCTAGACTTGTGCTAAGTTGCTAAAATCTGCCAAGAATTAAAATTGGGAAAAGGCTAGATTTTTATTTGGTCAAGTAGTCTAATAACCCCCTCTAGACATACTTTCGATCCTACAACACGTCGGACATGACGTCCTGGACAAGTTCTCCACCCACGGCGGTACCCTCCTGAGGGCAACGCGCGAGATGGTGGATATGCAGACGGTTGTCTGGGTACATTCTTGATTTCTACTTTTTCTTTTTTGTCTTGCAATCCACAGTAGGGGCACACCAGCGCACCCACTGGGTGTAGCCCCCAAGTTCCAAGCCGGCTGCTGAGCAGGCGGGTTGGAACTTTAAGGCATGTTTGCTGATTGTCGGAATGCCTTTCTTGCCACAAGACTATCACAACCTGCGCGCGGCCTCCTTCAACTCCGAGAACCAGCAGCTCGTCAACTGGACTGCCGAGTTGCAAAAGAGCTGAGGCATGTAGGACGGCTATCAGCGGGGGCGCACAAGCGCACCCGTTGGGTGTAGCCCTCGAGATTCAGGCTGACTACTGAGCAGTCAGGCCGGATCTTCCAGCGACTTCTTGTCTTTGTTGATGATGCTAATCAATTCTTCTTAAGTCTTTGCAGAGGCGGCCGCCAGTCTACGGGAGCGCGTGCATGAGCTCGAGGGCTAGCTTTGGGTCAAGGAGCAGGAGTGCAGCCAGGCGGCCATGGAGCGCAACCGGCTGGAGAAGGAGCTGGTGGACCAGGAGGCCCAGCATGCAGACCAGGTCCAACAGCTGAACGATGGGGAAGCTCTCCTGAAGGACGAGTTCAAGACTAAGCGCTCGGGCTGGGCCGAGAGGGAGAAGTTCCTATCGGAAGGCTACTCGGTGATCGAGGGCATCCTCGAAGGTAACTTTCATTTCTTGCATGGGGGTGCCGGGTCCTGTTGGGAGTCGACCTCTTATTCTTTTGTCTTTTCTTTTTCGTAGAGTACTTCCCGGAACACGTCGGTGCCATCACCCAGGCGATCGAGGCGTGGTGCGAGGAGCGGAGGCAGGCGGGCGATGAGATCGTGTTGGGCCGGCCGTGGACTCTGGGCGAGCAGTTCCGGGCCGTCCACCTATGGCTTGGGCTGGTCCGGCGGCAGCTCCACGGATTTCAGCGCGCCGGATCCCAGGTCTTTGAGGTGCTTTGGCCGGGAGTGCAAGTGCCCCGGACTCCCAGTCAGACTGCCGACTGGATGGAGGTGGCGGCCGAGGGGCTCGACGCTGGGAAGAGTGTCGCCGCGTGGTCCGACGGTCGGGTGGCGCTCGAGTTCGTGAAGGCATGGTTCCCAGAGGTGCGCTTGGCGTAGCTGGCTACCATCCGCCTGGAGGTGGTGCTGGAATTTGAGGCTGAGTGTGACACGATCATCATCTACGTCGCAGTTATCGCTGACCATGCCTACATTGTCACCTTCATCTCGGAGCGGTCGGACAATGGCTCCGAGGTACCGCCATCTTGGTTCGGGTTGATCCGAACGAGGAGGACGACTCGTCAGAGGATATCGCCTCCAGCAACGAAGGCATGGAGGAGAGCGAGGGCGAGGAGGACGATGGTTTTGCACCGGATGACGAGGCGAGCAGCCAGACTCGGCTTGATACAACCTCGGCCGGCAAGCGGCAGGAGACTCCGTCAACCGCCGCCAACGACCAGGTCGGGACTCGCCAGCCGGAGGTCCCACCAGCCAGCGCAGACGACCAGGCCGAGACCCACCAGCCGGGAGCCCCACCAGCCGGCACCACCGATAGGGCCGAGACCCACAAGCTAGGAGCCCCGCCAGCCCGCACATCAAGCACTGCCAACCTGCCCGAGCAGCCTGCTGCACATTCGGCCTAGGCGGCGTTTTATCTTTTCAAGTTGTCTGTCTTTTTCTTGAAAACATTATTAGTTAAGCGCAATTCCACCAACTGGGGGTGTATTTTAAACTTTGATGAATGCTGGCCTTTGGCCTTTTGCAATGTAAACAAGTGTGTTTGGTCCACATGCTTGTGTGTTTTGTCGGGTTCTAGCTCGGTTTTGGCCTTTGCACTTTTTAGATTTTTCCTTTGCAGTGTCCTTCTGCCCACCTCCCTGCCATCCGGACAGATGTGCTGCATACTGTGGTTGGGTCAGGGACTTGGCCATCTAGGATAAGAAAATTACTTTGGCCACGTGGAGCGTAGCTAGTCGAGAAAGAAGCCGCACCGGTGAGGAGAGAGGCCGGCTTGGCCAGAATCGGCGTTTTCCCTTAGTCATTTTTCATGTGGACGGTGTTTCATACCTTTAGCTCTTGCCATCCGGACAGTTGCGCTGTGAGGTGTTGCTGGGACAAAGAGAGGGCTTTAGCATCGACACACTTCTTAGCGGGCTTCAGTTGTTGCCGGTTTAGGTCAAGGCGGCGAGCCCCCGGGCCGGTTGACGGGACCCGGATGGGGCAAGGGAATAAAAACTCATTCATAGGCAAAGCTTATCATATAGATAAAAAGGTAGCCCCGACTGCACCTCGGGGTACCTATTGTCTTTGCTGAGTACAAAAGATAGCATGGTACACACACTGCATCAGCTGTAAAACAGACGGAGGACGTTTGTGTTCGATGGGCGCTCCGCCTCTTTGCCGGACGAGTCTTTCTTGCATGCCCTGGGCTTCTGAGCATCGATCAGATAGTAAGAGTCATTGCCCAGGGCCTGGCTGATAATGAAGGGTCCTTCCCAAGGAGCCGAGAGCTTGTGCTGGCCGACTGTTTGTTGGATCAGTCGGAGCACAAGATCGCCCTCGCAGAAAACAACCGGCTTGACCTTCTTGTTGTGGTAGAGGTGCAGTTTCTGCTGGTAGATGGCGGACCGGCTGAGTGCCAGTAGACGAGCCTCTTCAAGCAAGTCGACGCCGTCTTCTCGTGCCTCCTTTACTTCTGCCTCCGTGTACAGGGTGACGCGAGGCAAGTCGAACTCGATATCCGTTGGGATGATTGCCTCGGCCCCGTACATGAGGAAGAAAGGAGTGAATCTGGTTGAGCGATTCGGCCTAGTCCGGAGACACCAAAGGACGGCCGACAGCTCCTCGATCCAGCAGCCGGCCGAGCGCTCTAGCGGCTCAATAGCCGTGGCTTGTTGTCGGACAAGATGAGGTCATTTACCCGCTCTACCAGGCCATTTGACTGTGGGTGGGAAACCAACGTGAGGTCCAGTCAGATGCCTCGTGCCGTGCAGAAACGAGCCAGGGCACCTTTCGTGAAATTCGTGCCATTGTCGGTGATGATGCTATGCGGGATGTTGTATCGAACGGTGATATCCATGATGAATGTGACGGCTGTGGGGCCGTCTAGCTTCTTGATCGGTCTTCCTTTGATCTACTTAGTGAACTTGTCCATGGCCACCAGCAAATGGTCATGCCGCCGTGTGCTATCCTGAATGGGCCCACCATGTCCAGTCCCCATACAGCAAACAGACAGGCTATGAGAATCGTCTTGAAGGCGGAGGCCGGCTGGTGCTGCTTGGAGCTGAAACTGTAACGCCCAAGATGCGACTATATCTCCTACGTGTCGAGGCACGACTTAGATGCATAATCGCATTTTGGTATGATCGCAAGAAGGTTATCTTCACACATTCCCATGTATAAGAACAAAGGGCGGAAAGTACATAGTTGGCTTACAATCGCCACTTCACACAATGCATAAATAAGTCATGCATTCATCCAAGTACAATTATGGTCCGGCTACTGACAAATCCAAATGAAAAGAAGATATTCACCCACTATGCCCGATCGGCCCTAGTAGGAACCACTACTAATTGTCGGGGAACGTTGCATACATACGTCCACGTTCCTCATCAAACTCCCACTTGAGTTCCTGGCCCTGTACTGAATCGTACTCGGTTGTACTTTCACATGTGTTTGTTGTAAACTATGAGTCACGAGGACTCAGCAATCCCATTCCTGGGTATCAAAACTATCAAAGTCTTTGGGTAAGGAGAAAGTGTATAAGTGGGCTACTGCAAGCCCTAAGCGTAGATGAGGTGGCTAGCTTATGTATCATTAGAGCGAGAAGAGAAGTGAATGCCATCGGTCGTGAACTAAATCATGATCACTAGATGATCCTGTCTACCTACGATTCATCCATAATCCAGCCGTGTTCTTTTCCCGAACTCCCTCGAAAAGAGACCATCACGACTACTCACATGGTAGCGTATTATGTTTGAGGTTTTGTGTCAAGTTATCTACAATCGGATATTAACAAATTCCAATCCGCCACATAACCGTGGGCATAACTTTCGAAAGATCATAACCCTGCAGGGGTGTCCCAACTTAGCCCATCACAAGCTCTCACGATCAACAGAGGTAAAAAACCCTAATCTTAGGGACTACCCGATCAGACTCGGAATCCTAGTGTTCAAGATATTTTGACAATGGTAAAACAAGTCCAGCAAGAGCTCCCGACGTGCTGACACCCTGATAGGAGCCGCGCGTATCTCGTCTCAAGCCACGATCGGCTGGGACGGGCTACGGGTGAATACCAAATACCTCGGGTTTCGCCAAGGCAGCCCGGCAGGCTACCCAGTTTGGACCAACACTCATGAGGAGCACTGTCCCGGGTTGTTAATTAAAAATCCACGGGGTAGCTAGTCCCTATGCAAATTCTAGTTGTTATTAGGCAAATGGTAAAACCAAGGTTGGGCCTTGCTGGAGGAGTTTTATTCAAAGCGAACTATCAAGGGGTCCCCATATACCCAACCGCGTTAGGAACGCAAAATCAAGGAGCATAACACCGGTTTATCGGTTCTTAAGGCGGCATGAGTGGAATAAAACACCGAGCAAAAGGCCAAGCCTTCTACCCATTGCCATGTATATAGGTGCATTAATGTAAATAATAGATAGTATGTCATTTCCAAAAACCCAATCTACATGGAGCAAACTTCATCTTCACCTGCAACTAGCAATGTTATAAGAGGGGGCTTGAGCAAAAGCGTAACTTAGCCACACAACGGTTTGCTAGGAAGGTAGTTAGAGGTTTCATGGCAAGGTGGGGGCTGACATGCAAAAGCATATGTATCGTGACAAAGCAAAAGAGCGAGGCATCTTGCATAGCAACAATAGAGGTGATATCAAGGAATGGTCATCTTGCATGGTAAGTCTTCGGTGTAATTTGGACCTTTCTCTTCATAATCGTACTCAGCGGCTGTCTCGACCTTGGACTCAAACTCGTCTCTCGGTGCTACCCAACATAAACAAGCATCCAAATAAAGACACTTGACCAGAAAAGAACAATGCCATGTAAGAGAGATGCATGTATGATGCTACGGAGCTACCGGTGTGAAAGGAGATGAAGCCGGGAAGGACACGTGAAGACATGATGGATGTGGGCAAGATCTTGGCCAACCAAGCATGCCACTGGATAGATTGAAATATTTTAGTCGAAATCGATATAAATATCATTGGAATGGGATGCACGGTTAGCAAATGGCAAGAGAAACAAGATGCAATGCAAAACTGAAGTTCCCAAACATGATGACAAAGGCATGGATGTGAAGCAGACATGATTCCCAACATAAATGCACTATGAGAACACCCAAAAACTTACTGGAAAACAAATAAACTAACATGGCAAGACTCAATAAGTTAACAGATTTTCAGACTTAGTGAAAATTACTAGACATGCGACCAGTAACAATTAGTTGGTGCCTTTGGAGGCACATAACAACAAGCACAATAATTATAACAAGCATGAAAAATACATGAGCATGAAGAAGACATAATATAATTCCAATTCAACCAAAGAAACGATTCATTCCATGTAAGGGTTGATTAACATGAGCTTTGCCAAAATGAATGTTTTGTTAGCAGGCTAACAGTTCATATTTCAAGCATTTTGAGAGCAAGATAACAACAAGCTACAGCAGGGCATAAATGCACAAAAAGGCATGGATTGATATACAATTACATGGACTCAAGACATGCTCACTGGTTATTCCAAAACATGCATGGAAAAGATTCTGGCATCAAGTTTACATGGCAACATGTTATAACAGATTTCAGACTTAGTAGTTTTTCACTAAGTGTAAAAACAGAAACATCGACATGGCATGTTTACAAGCTTGTTCAAGTCGCCACATGGCATAACATGAAAAACCAATTACATCACTTCAAAGATAACATGATTATGCTCCTAAAACATGTTGACATGTGTCTCAAAAGAAAATCACACAAAATGCCACGAACAAGGCAAATCATCAACTTATAACAATTTTAGCAACTTAACAGCAACAAACACTTTTGTAACAGGTATAAACAAGGCATAATGCAACCTCACATGTATGCAAAAGCATCCATCATGAAGAGCATCACAGGACAAACATTTTGACATATCATACACTCCATTTGGACCAATATGCACAAAGATACGACCTCACAAACATGCTAACATATTGTTGACAGACAACTAGAGCTGACCAGTAACATCACATAGCAGTTTGGCAACGAAGCTTAAGACTTCTAGATGGATCACAACATGCACAAAACTCATGCGAACATGTAGAGCACTTCGAGACGAACATTTTCGTATATCATACATGCAAATTGGAGCTACGAGCACGGAGATATAACATGGCAAAGGAGGCATCATAATAACACAGATTAGGGACTTCGGCGAAAATATACCCCTCGAAAGTTGGATGGAGATGTGCGGGACGGAGGGATCCGGGACGCGAGCGGAGGCGTTTGGAAGGAGGGATTGGTGGATCTGATCCACCCTCGATCCAGATCTGGATCCGGCCCGGCGGCGGCCGGAGTTGGCGACGATGGCGGCGGCGACGACGGAGGCCGTAGCGGCGGCCGGTGGCGAGGACGGCGAGGTCCGGCGGCGGCGCACATCGGGTCCGGCGGGCGGGGTCGCGGTGCGGCGGCAGCGGAACAAGGCGAGGGGTGGCGTCGCAGCGACCGGAGGCGGCAGACAGAGGAGTGGTGGCGGAACACGCCGACGGCGGCGGAGGAGACCGGCTCGCGGCGCACAGCGGCGAGGTACGCAGCGGCGGGCGGTTGGAGGTGCGGGGCGCGGCTGGCCCGGATGTAGCCCGGGGCGGGCCGGTCGTCGGTTCATCAGGCCCGGTGCGATGGAGGTGGGAGAGGCCGGCGGCGCGCTGACGTGGCAGACCGAGATTGGCGAGGGGCGGCGGTCGAACGTGTCCGGCGCAGTGTGGACACATCCGGCTACGCGAGGTGGAAGAGAGCTAGGGTTCATCCGGGATTTCGAGGAGAGGGACATATTTATAGGTAGAGGGAGCTAGGAGAGTCCAAATGAGGTGCGGTTTTCGGCCACACGATCATGATCTAATGGCGAAGAGCATGGTGGGGGTTTAGATGGGCTAATGGGATGTTGTGGATGGGTGCTGGGCTAAAAGAGAAAGGGCTTCCGGCGGTTAACGCGATTAACCGTTGGGGCATCAAATCACCTCCAAATCGAACGAAATTTTCCAAGCGGTCTACCGGTGATATACCAAGACCACTTGACAACTCTCGGCTCATTCCGAGGATGTTTTTATCCCGCTCACGGAACATGGCTTGATAGGTGCGACGGGTGCTGTGTGAGAGAGTCGGAAACCGAAATGGACAACGGAGAGGACGGAGACGATGCAACTACTCATGGATGAAAGTGAGACTATGCCAATGCAATGCACATGATGAATATGACATGGTGATGTGCAACACATGTTCAAAGCAAAAACACAAAAACCTAAAATGAAGGAGGAGCCCAAAATGGAATCGATTATGTCAATGATGAATATATTGCCATAAAGGGAATTGTTACATCTGGGGCGTTACAGAAATGTTGGCACCCATTGCACTTATCAACTAGGTCCTTGGAATCTATTAGGGCAGTTGGCCAAAAGAAACGTGGCGAAAAGGCTTGGCGTTGAGTGCCCTAGAGGCGGCAAGGTGGCCACATTCTCCTTGGTGGTTGTCCTTTAGCATGGTCATGCCCTTCTCTGGCTCGATACAACATTAGAATACACCAGTCAGACTGCGCTTGACGAGCTCTCTGTTGAGGATGGTGTAGGCAGACGCTCGGCGCTGCACCTGCCGGACCAGGTTCATGTCAACTGGTATCATGCGGCTCACAGGCAAGTCGAGGATGGGATGCTTCCAAGACGGAGCTGCTACCATCGTCATGATAGCAGCCAGTATTAGGGTGGCCGGGCTGGGAGGCGGCTGGCTGGGGTCGGCCGCCGCTTGTTGTGAGGAAGAAGTCCTCGGGCCGGCTACAGCGGTCCCCAGGCCGGGTCATGGAGCTCCGAGACCGGGTTTTGGAGTTGCAGCCCCCGGGCCGCCTGCGGAAGTCCCCAGGCCGACTGCTGCTACCCCGAGCCAGATCCGGCTGCTCCAGGGGCAGTCAACACGAAGATGGACTCTGATTCCGGCGAGGGTTGGATAGACGGCTTACGTAGGCACTCGAGGGAGACGATGGCTGGAATGGCTTGCTGGGTGGAGCCGATCTAGGCCAGGGTGTCGGCTGCTTCATTGTCGGCCCGTGGCACATGGAGGAACTCACACCCGTCGAAGTATCCGCTGATCTGCTAGATGAGGGAGTGGTTGTTGGCCATGTTGGCATCCTTGGCATCCCAGTTCCCAGAAGATTGTTGGACCACCAGGTCTGAGTTGATGTAGCACAGGATGTCGCGGACGCCGATCTCCTTGGCCAGCCGGAGCCCGTGGATGAGTGCCTCATACTCGGCCACGTTGTTGGAGGCGACAAAGTGGATCTGCAAGGTGTACTTCAGCTTGTCGCCCTTGGGAGAGGTGAGGATAATGCCGGCTCCCAAGCCGGTGCGCATCTTGGAGCCATTAAAGTGCATCTGCCAATGTCTGCAACCCAGCGCTGGCGGCAGGTACTGGGTCTTGACCCAGTCGACTAGGAAGTCGGCCAGTTCTTGGGATTTGATCATGGTGCGGGGCTGGTAGAGGATGGTGTAGGTAGCCAGCTCATTAGCCCACTTGGCCTCCCGACCTGTGGTGTCTCGGTTGCCCATGATCTCGGCAACAGGATCAGTGCAGACAACTATGACTGCATGCTCCACGAAGTACTACTTCAGCTTCTTGGCGGCACAGTACACGCCATAACACATCTTCTGGTAGTGGGGGTAGTTCTTCTTGGAGGCGTACAGTACCTCACTCAAGTAATAGACCGACCTCTGGTTTTGTTGGGCCTTGCCGGCTTCCGGGCACTCGACAACAATGACTGTGCTGACGACCCTGTTGGTAGCGGTGATGTAGAGGAGCATGGGCACTTTAGCAGTTGCCGCAGCCAGAACATGCGGCGTGGACAGCATTCGCTTGAACTAGAGGAATGCTTTGTCCGCCTGGTCAGACCACTCGAAGCCCTTGGTCTTCTTCATCAATTGATACAGGGGGAGAGCCTTCTCTCCCAACTGGCTCATAAACCGGCTGAGAGATGCCAAGCACCTGGTGAACTTCTGGATATCCCGCAGCCGGGCGGCCTCTTCTTCTACTCAATGGCCTTGACCTTCATGGGGTTGAAGTCGATCCCGCACTCAGAAACAAGGAAGCCAAGGAGCTGGCCTGCTGGTACTCCAAAGACACACTTCTCCAGGTTGAGCTTCATTCGAAAGCGGTGCAAGTTTGTGAATGTCTCCTTGAGGTCCTCCGAAAGGGTGTCGCGCTTGTCCGTCTTTACCACAATGTCATCCACATAGACGTGGGAATTCCGTCCGAGTTGTGGTAGGAGGCATTTCTGCATGCATCGCTGAAAGGTGGTGCCGGTAATCCGCAAGCCGATCATCATGACGAGGTAGCAGAATGCACCAAAAGGGGCTAAGAAGGCGGTCTTCATTTGGTATTTCTCGTTCATCTTGATCTGCTAGTAGCTGGAGTAGGCATCTAGGAAGCACAACAGCTCGCAGCTGGCTGTGGAGTCTGTTACTTGGTCGATCCGAGGCAAAGCAAACGGATCCTTAGGGCAGGCCTTGTTCAGGCTGGTGTAGTCGATACACATGCGCCACTTGTTCTTTTTCTTCAAAACAAGGACTGGATTGGCAAGCCAGTCCAGGTAGAACACTTCCATGATGAAGCTGGCTGCCAGAAGCCGGGTGATCTCTTCACTAATGATCCTTCTCTTCTCTTTTGATAGGTGGCGGAGGGGTTGCTTGACTGGCTTGGCATCCGGTCACACATCCTTCTTGTGGTCGGCGAAATCGCTCAAAACACCCGGCATGTCCATGGTGGACCACGCGAAGATATCCTGATTCTCCCGCAGGAAATCGACGAGATCGCTTTCCTATTTGTTGTCAAGGTTGGAACTTATGACAGCAAACAACTTTGGGTGGGCCGGATCCAAGACGATCTTCTTGGTTTCCTTGGCCGGCTTGAAGGAGGTCCCGTCATCCACCTCCTTGGGGTCAGTCGGCACGGCCGACTGCATGCCGGCCGTGGGCACTACCTGGTCGATGAGGCGTTTCTCTTGGGCAATGACAAGGGACTCGGCCAGCCGAGAGCTGCCAGCCACACGCTCGGACAACTTCTTGTATTCGCCGACGACGGTGATGATGCCCTTACCACTATTGGAATCAGGATCTTTGCCGTCAGCCGGCTCTTTGCCATCCGCTAGCTCATGGAAAAGAAGGTCTTTGCCACCAGGTTAAGGAAAACTGACGGCAAAGGTAATGTTTGCCCTCAACTACCTCGTTGCCGTCCGCTAGCTGAAGACATAGAATCTCTGCCGTCAGCTAGCAGACGGCAAAGAGGGAGGGTGGCGTACTAGCGAGGGCCACCTATTGGACACTTTCTTTGCTGTCTGCTACCGGACGACAAAGAAAGTGGCCAGCTAACGTCTGTTAGCTAGGCTCTTTGCCCTCCGCTAGCAGACGGCAAAGAGCTGTGACCTAAACTAAAAAGTGGCCAACCCCACATCCCTCTCTCTCCCCTCTCTCCCTCCCTCATCACACACGTGTCGCTGCCCCGTGCCTGAGCCGCCCCCGCCGCTCCACCACCCTGCCTCACCGCCCCGCCCCGCCGCGCTGCCTTGGCCCGGCCGCCCCGCCTCGCCGCGTCGCCCAGGCGCCCCACCCCGCCCCGCTCCTCCAGCGCCCCCTCCTCCATCCCACGCACCCCCTGCCGTGCCTAAAGGTGAGACATCCCTCTTTTTCTTTTTTCTTTTTTTAGATTTAGTTTAATTAGGTTTAGTTTAATTTAGGCTTGGTTTGGTTTAGGTTTTCTTTCTGTTTTTTAGGTTTAGATTTAGTTTATTTTAGGTTAAGTTTATTAGGTTTAGTTTAGGTTAAGAAGAAAGAAGAAAGATGAAAAAGAAGAAGAAGAAGAAGAGGAAGAAGAAGAAGAGGAGGAAGAAAAAGAGGAGGAGGAGGTGGAGGAAGAAGAAGATTAGGGGTGCGTCCCCGACGAAACCGGGCCGAGCGGGTTAGGGGGTTCGTCGATGTCGATGGAACTTTATATAGCAAGTATCGTCGTTGCGAGATACATGTGGCCGTTGGTGTTGAACACTACATACATGTCCCACAAGTGACGCTGGCGTCCGGCGTCCCACATCAACAGTTCTCGGCATCAATGGCTGTCGAACACCATTGCGAATTTGTCTTGCAGCCTCTGTGATGACGATTAAAAGCCAAGTGTTGAAACTTGAAATAGCCAAACTAACTCAAGTCGGGTTGGTTCTTTGAACTTTCAAAACATGGCTTTAATCCTCATCGCAAAGGCTACCAGACAAATTCGCCAAGGTGTTCGACCGTCATCGGCCACCAGAGCTATTGTTGCGGGACGCCGGGCGCCGGCTTCACTTGTGGGATGTGGATCTAGTGTTTAACGTCGAGCGCCGCATGTATCTCGCACAACGTCAAGCGCCACATATATCTCGCACCGATGATACTTGCTATATAGGGTTCCATCGACGCCGAGGAACCCCCTAACATGCTTGTCCTGTTGTAAATATTTAGTTAGGTTGACGGAAAAAACAAAATTGCTATGTTACTGCTACCTCTTGAGCTTGCGTTGTATTCCCTCGAAGAGGAAAGGGAGATGCAGCATAGTAGCGTAAGTATTTCCCTCAGTTTTTGAGAACCAAGGTATCAATCTAGTAGGAGACCACGCGCCAGTCCCTCGCACCTGTACAAACAAATAAGAACTTCGCAGCCAACGCGATAAGGGGTTGTCAATCCCTTTACGATCACTTACGATAGTGAGATCTGATAGAGATGATAAGATAATATTTTTGGTATTTTTTAGTTTAATAAAACAGCAAATAAACAACGGTAATAGAAATTGACGGGAAAGTAATATGATAAAGATAGACCCGGGGGCCATAGTTTTCTCTAGTGGCTTCTCTCATGATAGCGGTATTCTACGGCGGGTGAACAAATTACTATCGAGCAATTGATAGAAAAGCGAATAATTATGAGACTATCTAGGCATGATCATTGTATATAGGCATCACATCCGAGACAAGTAGACCGACTCCTGGCTGCATCGACTACTATTACTCCACACATCGACCGCTATCCAGCATGCATCTAGTGTATTGAGTTCATACGAACAGAGTAACGCCTTAAGAAAGATGACATGATGTAGAGGGATAAACACAAGCAATATGATGAAAACCCCATCTTTTTATCCTCGATGGCAACAATACAATACGTGCCTTGCTTCCCCTACTGTCACTTGGAAAGGACACCGCAAGATTGAACCCAAAGCCAAGCACTTTTCCATTGCAAGAACTATAGATCTAGTAGGCCAAACCAAACCAATAATTCGAAGAGACTTGGAAGGATATTATGAGCACACATAAAAAGTTCAGAGACGAAGAACCAAATATCTTTCATAGATAACCTTGATCATAAACTCACAATTCATCGGATCTCGACAGACACACCGCAAAAAGAGATTACATCGAATAGATCTCCTCGAAGACCAAGGAGAACTTTGTATTGAGATCCAGAGAGAGAGAAGAAGCCATCTAGATACTAGCTATGGACCCGAAGGTCTGTGGTAAACTACTCAAAACTCATGGTGAGGGCGATGATGATGATGCTGAAGGCCTCCGTGATGGACCCCCCTCCCAGAACAGGCTCCAAGATGGGATCTCCGCGGGAACAGCAGCTACGGCGGTGGAATTAGGGTTTTATCTCTGTGTATGGAGTTTCTGGGGTACGTAGGTATATATAGGAAGAAGAGCAGCACCGGGGGACACAGGGGCTGCCCTCGAGGTAGGGGACGCGCCCTGGGAAGGGGGGCGCGCCCCCCACCCTCGACAGTGGCCCCTATGTCCTCTGGCTTGGCCCCGAAGTCTTTCGTGCGTGATTTCCTCCAAAAATATCTCCTACGAAGGTTTCATTCCCTTTGGACTCCGTTTGATATTCCTTTTCTGCAAAACCCTGAAATAGGAAAAAACAACAATCTGAACTAGGCCTTTGGGTTAGTAGGTTCGCCCAAAAATGATATAAAAGTGAATGATAAAGCCCATTAAACATCCAAGACTTCATAAATAATAGCATGGAACAATCAAAAGTTATAGATACGTTGGAGACGTATAAGTTACTCATCTTTCGATTTAAATGTGCAGTTTTTTTGTCGCTGCGAGGGTCTAGTGTTCGACAAGCTCCACCCCTGCGTTCGTGGGTGAGCACAAATGACATCTCCTCCCCCCCCCCTTCATTTGCTCTGTTTCGGTCTTTGTGCTGATGAAACTTGCTAGCTATAGGTGTCTTCAATCATCAGTATGCGTGACCACTATGCGTCTCCCTTTCGAAAGGGTTACATATATAAATATGCATGCATTTGCATATTTATAACTGTGATACTTTCGAATGGTCCAATGTTATCCATGGACAGCCCGAGTATGTGTAGATTGGGTTCGTTTTCCCATATGCTCTTCTCCGGATCCGATGCAGAATTTCGTTAGTGCCTCCCTGTTGTCTCCGGGTACACATCCTCTCTGCTTATTGCTGAGACATGTATCAGGAGAACATCGGGGAGGTATTGCCAAATTTTTGCGTTGGATCCAGAGCAGAGCAGGGTAAAACGAACCCAATCTACACATACTCGGGTGGGATTAGGACCTATCTTTAACTATTAGCATCTGAACTTTATCAGCTGGATGCTATCTCACAAATAATGGCTCTGAAGGCTCAATTCAACTTGGGCAGAGAATGCTACGATGCAATGATGACAGTATTTGGACGGTTTCTACCCAAAGGCCATGTACTACCTGCAAACCTGTACTAGTCAGACAAAATCCTTCGTGCTCTTAAGATGCCCTATGAGAAGATACATGCCTATGAGAAAGGATGTGCCTTATTTAGGCTTCAGTATGCAGACTTGAACTATTGTCCCATTTTCAAGTCATCCAGGTATGTTGTGGTAGACAACGGTATAGGTGTGAAGACTCAGAACAAAATCCCCGTTAATGTTCTTCGATATATGCCAATCGTACCAAGACTTCAACGTCTTTTCATGGTCGAAGAGACGGCCAAACAGATGACATGGCACAAAACGGGCAAAAGAACCCAACTAGATGCAGATGGAAAGCTGATGATGGTGCACACATCGGACAGTGAAGCATGGAAGAGCTTCGATGCATTACATGATGACAAAGCGGCAGATCCAAGGCATCCTCGTGTCGGCATCAGCACAGATGGGTTCAGTGTGTTTGGTCTGACGGCAGCCCAATACAGTTGTTGGCCCATATTTTTCTTTCCACTCAATCTCCCACCGGACAGATTATGCAAAGAAAGAACATTTTCCTGACGTTGATAATTCCAGGGCCCAACTATTCGGGGAAGAATATGAATGTGTATATGCAGCCACTAAAGGACGAATTGCAAGAAGCCTGGGATAATGGGTTCAAGACATACGATGCCTTTAGAAAATGGAACTTCGTAATGCATGTCTCGTACATGTACTCGACGCATGACTTACCGGTGTATTCAATATTCGTTGGCTAGTGTGTGCATGGAAGGTTCTCGTGCCCCACATGCAAGGGAGCTCTTGAGTTTCGTTGGCTTCAGGCTGGTCGCAAGTTTTCTTGCTTCGACATGCATAGACAGTTCCTGGATCCTCGCCATAAGTTCAGGAAAGACAAGAAGAACTTCATCAAAGGAAGTGTTGTCAAAAACTCTGCAACACCTAAGTTGACAGGCCAAGAGACCCTGGATCAGTTAAACGCTCTCGAGCCAGATCCAGAGCGTCCAGGGTATTTCAAGGGGTATAATTCGAAACACTCCTGGACTCAGAAGACATGCTTGTGGGATCTGCCTTACTTCAAAGACCTCCTTTGCCTACACAACATTGATGTGATGCACACTGAGAAGAATATCGTTGAGGCACTTTTTGGTACATTGTTCGGCATAGATGGGAAGTCAAAGGATAATACTAAGGCTAGAGTCGATCTAGAGGCGCTATGTGATAGGCCGTTACAAAACATGAAAGAACCGAAAGGAAAGCAGTACTAGACGAAGCCAAAGGCATGGTTCAATCTTGGAAGGCCAGCTATGAGGGAAATTATCTTGCGGGTGCAACATCAGTTGATGTTCCCCGATGGGTATGTAGCGAATCTAAAGAGGGGAGCGTGTCTTGATAAATTGTAGATATTTGTTTCAAGAGTCATGATTGGCACATATGGATTGAGCGGGTAATGCCAGTGATGTTTGATGACCCACAAGTGTAGGGGATCTATCGTAGTCCTTTCGATAAGTAAGAGTGTCGAACCAAACGAGGAGCAGAAGGAAATGATAGGCAGTTTTCAGTAACGTATTTTCTGCAAGCACTGAAATTATAGGTAACAGATAGTTTTGTGATAAGATAATTGGCAGCAAGTGGCAAAAGGTAAAAGTAAATAAGGTGCAGAAAGGTGGCCCAATCGTTTTTGTAGCAAAGGACAAGCCTAGACAAACTCTTATATAAAGGAAAGCGCTCCCGAGGACACATGGGAATTATCGTCAAGCTAGTTTTCATCACGATCATCTGATTCGCGTTCGGTACTTTGATAATTCGGTATGTGGATGGACCGGTGCTTGGGTGCTGTCCTTACTTGGACAAGCCTCCCACTTATGATTAACCTCTAATGCAAGCATCCGCAACTACAAAATAAGTATTAAGGTAAACCTAACCATAGCCTGAAACATATGGATTCAAATCAGCCCCTTACGAAGCAACGCATAAACTAGGGTTTAAGCTTCTATCACTCTAGCAACCCATCATCTACTTATTACTTCCCAATGCCTTCCTATAGGCCCAAATAATGGTGAAGTGTCATGTAGTCGACGTTCACATGACACCACTAGAGGAGAGACAACATACATCTCGTCAAAATATCGAAAGAAGACCAAATTCACATGACTACTAATAGCAAGACTTCTCCCATGTCCTCAGGAACAAAAGTAACTACTCACAAGACATAATATTTTTCATGATCAGAGAGGTATTAATATGCATAATGGATCTGAACATATGATCTTCCACCAAATAAACCAACTAGTATCAACTACAAGGAGTAATCAACACTACTAGCAACCCACAGGTACCAATCTGAGGTATGGGTACAAAGATTGGATACAAGAGATGAACTAGGGTTTGAGAGGAGATGGTGCTGGTGAAGATGTTGATGAAGATAGCCCTCCCCAAGATGGGAGAGTTGTTGGTGATGATGGCGGTGATGATTTCCCCCTCCCGGAGGGAAGTATCCCCGACAGAACAGCTCTGTCGGAGCCCTAGAGTGGTTTCCGCCTCGGTTCCGCCTAGAGACGGCGGCGTCTGGTCCCAAAAGCCTCCTTATGATTTTTTCCAGGTCAAAACACCTCATATAGGAGAAGATGGGCATCGGGGGCCTTCCGGCTGGCCCATGAGGCAGGGGGCGCGCCTTGGGAAGGGGGGCGCGCCCCTACCCTCGTGGACAGCCGGTGGCCCCCCTCGTGGACTTCTTTCACTAGATATTTTTTATATTTTCCGAAACGAAGTTCTGTTGAGTTTCAGGGCTTTTGGAGTTGTGCAGAATAGGTTTGCAGAGTTTGCAACTTTTCCAGCCAAGAATTCCAGCTGCCGGCATTCTCCCTCTTCATGTAAACCTTGTAAAATAAGAGAGAAAAGGCATAAGTATTGTGACAAAACATGTAATAATAGCCCATAATGCAATAAATATCAACATATAAGCATCATGCAAAATGGACGTATCAACTCCCCCAAGCTTAGACCTCACTTGTCCTCAAGCGAGAGCCGATATCGAAAAATATGTCCACATGTTTAGAGATAGAGGTGTCGATAAAAACAGAATACGGACATGAGGGCATCATGATCATTCTCATAACATCATGATCATGATCCTTTATATTGCCACTTGTGATAAGGACCTTTATTATGCAGTCCGTCGCTTTTATTATTTCCATATCAAAAGATTGTATAAAGCTAATTTCTTCCACACTAATAAATCATACATATTTTAGCGAGTTTGCAACATGACAAGTTACTTGGAAGGATCTTTCTCAATCCATAGGTAGGTATGGTGGACTCTCCTGGCAAAACTGGGTTTAAGGATATATGGAAGCACAAGTAGTATCTCTACTTAGTGCGAGGAGTTTTGGCTAACATGAGGGGGAAAGGCAAGCTCAACATGTTGGATATCTATGACAATATACTTTATTTCGGATATATGAAGATATATCCCATTATGTTGTCCTCCTTGTCCAACATCAACTCTTTAGCATGTCATACTTTAATGAGTGCTCACAATCATAAAAGATGTCCAAGATAGTATATTTGTATGTGAAGCCTCTCTTCTTTTATTACTTCCTATTAATTGCAACGATGACCAAAAATATGTTTGTCAACTCCCAACAACTTTTATTTATCATACTCTTGTATGTGAAGTCATTACTTCCCATAAGATTGATATGATCTCTTTGATACTCTTTATGTTTTCTTTCTTTTTATCATGACCCAAGTGTGGAAATCAAGCCCTTGACTCAACACTAATCTTTATTATATAGCTCACGCACTCGATTACAAAGGATAAAGCTCACAAAGCGAAAGCCCACAACTAGATCATGCTAACTTTATTCTACTAGATCAAGATACTACCAAAAGAATCGAACTAAGTAAAACGGTAAGATAGGAGTGATGGTGATACAATACCGGGGTCACTCCCCCAAGCTTGGCTGTTGCCAAGGGTAGTGCCCATACCCATATGATCATGTCTCCTTCTTTGGGGGTGGTGGTGATGGAGTTGTTGATGATGTAGGCTTGTTGTCCACCTTCCAAGGCATGGGTTCACCATCGTAGAAGGATGATCGAGTCTCCGGGATAGTCAAATCTGCAGCCAAACTCATCTTCTTGAATCTATATTCATACGCATAGTTTTGGTTTTGCAGGTCATAGATCTAGGCTTGGAGGTGTTCGATCTTCTCTTGAAGATTGGAGATAGCTTCCCCAAAGATCCTTGAGTCCAGTTTGAGGTTGTTGGCGAGCTCCGAGATCATCATGTGGTTGGCGTTGAGTCTTTGTTCCAACATACATTGGCACTGGAAAACTTGCTGCTCCATTGCTTCGAGTCCTATCTCCACGTTTCCGGTCCTCCTTGGCCCCTCAACATCATGGATGTGCAGCACCCCCTCATGCAACTCCATGGTTTTAGGGTGGTGCAGCACCTCCGCAAGGTAGGGGTTGATGACCTTCTCGAAGAACTTGTCATTGGGGGTGTTGGAGGACGCCATGATGATCTAGATCTGTCAAAAACAGCAGCTCGAAACGAAAACAGAGGATTTTTGCGTGATACAGAGGTCAAAACCTTCGGGAGTATATATAATGGATTTGTACCGACCAAAAGGAGTAGCCCACAAGAAAACGGAGTTCGGGAGGCACACGAGCTGCCCACGAGGCGGGGGGGGGGGGGCTGGGAAGAGGGGCGCGCCCTCCACCCTCGTGGACGGCTCATGTCTCTTCTGGACTGTGGTTTATTTATCTATTTTTCTAAATATTCCAAAATGGAGAAAATTTGCCTTTAGAACTGTTTTGGTGTCGGTTTACTTACTGTATCGCATACCTCTTCCTTTTCGGAGGCTGAATCATTCTGCAAAGTGTCCCTTATGTATTCCTCCGGGGTTACGGTTTCAATAACATTAGTTTCAATATTTATAGGATTACCTGAGATATAATTTTTAATTCTTTGACCATTCACCACCTTCGGATTTGTGCCTTCGAAGTTCTTGATTTTTATGGCACCGGAACGATAGACCTCCTCGATAACATAAGGTCATTCCCACTTGGAGTGTAGTTTTCCTGCAAAAAATCTTAAACGAGAATTGTATGGCTATACATAGTCACCCATGTTAAACTCACCTTTTGTATCCTTTTGTCATGCCATCTTTTGACTTTTTCTTTAAACAGTTTGGCATTCTCATAGGCTTGGGTTCTCCATTCATCGAGACAGCTAATATCAAATAGACTCTTCTCACCAGAAAGTTTGAAATCATAATTGAGCTCTTTAATAGCCCAATATGCCTTATGTGGAGGTAAGTGACAAGCTTTTCCATATACCATCTTATATGGAGACATAACCATGGGATTTTTGTATGCAGTTCTACAGGCCCATAATGCATCATCAAGTTTCTTGGACCAATTCTTCCTAGACCTATTAATTGTCTTTTGCAAGATTAGTTTCAACTCCCTATTACTTAGTTCTACTTGACCACTAGTTTGTGGGTGATAAGGCGATGCAATTCTATGGTTGACATCATACTTTCGAAGCATCTTACGGAAAGCACCATGAATATGTGAACCACCATCAGTCATTAGATATCTAGGGACTCCAAACCTCGGAAAATTAACTTCTTTAAGCATCTTAATAGAGGTGTTATGATCAGCACTACTAGTTGGAATAGCTTCTACCCACTTAGTAACGTAATCAACAGCAACTAGAATATGTGTGTATCCATTAGAGGCAGGAAACGGTCCCATATAATCAAAGCCCCATACATCAAATGGTTCAATAACAAGTGAATAATTCATAGGCATTTCTTGACGTCTACTAATATTACCAATTCTTTGACATTCATCACAAGATAAGACAAACTTACGAGCATCCTTGAAGAGAGTAGGCCAATAAAAACTGGATTGCAATACCTTGTGTGCAGTTCTATCTCCCGCATGGTGTCCCCCATAAGCTTCGGAGTGGCACTTGTGTAGGATTTGTTCCTGTTCATGCTCAGGTACACAACATCTAATAATACCATCTACTCCTTCTTTATAAAGATGTGGGTCATCCCAGAAGTAATGTCTCAAATCATAGAAGAACTTTTTCTTCTGCTGGTACGTGAAGCTAGGAGGTATAAACTTAGCAACAATATAATTAGCATAATCAACATACCATGGAGCAGTACGAGAAGTATTTATGATAGCTAATTGTTCATCAGGAAAGCTATCATCAATAGGTTATGGGTCATCAAGTATATTTTCTAACCTAGACAAGTTGTCTGCTACGGGGTTCTCAGTTCCCTTTCTATCAATAATATGCAAACCAAATTCTTGCAGCAAGAGAACCCATCTAATAAGTCTAGGTTTAGCATCTTTCTTATCCATATGGTATTTGATAGCAGCATGACCAGTGTGAATAGTTACTTTAGAATCAACAATATAGGGTCTAAATTTATCACAAGCAAATACAACTGCTAAAAATTCTTTCTCAGTAGTGGCATAATTTCTTTGGGCACTATGTAGAGTTTTACTAGAAAGCTGGATAACATTCAATTTCTTATCAACTCTTTGCCCTAAAACAGCTCCAACAACATAATCACTAGCATCGCACATAATCTCAAAGGGTAAATTCCAGTCAGGAGGCTGGACAATAGGTGCAGAGATCAATGCTTTCTTAAGTATTTCAAATGCTTCTAGACAATCATCATCAAAGACAAAATGAATATCTTTTTGTAAGAGGTTAGTCATAGGCTCGGAGATTTTGGAGAAGTCCTTAACGAACCTCCTATAAAACCCGGCATGACCAAGGAAACTTCGTATACCTTTGATGTCCTTTGGGCATGGCATCTTTTCAATAGCATCAACTTTAGCTTTGTAAACTTCAATACCTCTTTCAGAAATTTTATGTCCCAAGAAAATGCCTTCATTAACCATAAAGTGGCACTATTCCCAATTCAAAACAAGATTAGTTCCTTCACATCTCTGTAAAACTCGATCAAGGTTGCTTAAGCAATCATCAAAAGAAGTTCCGTAAACGGAGAAATCATCCATGAAAACCTCAACAATCTTTTCACAAAAATCAGAAAATATAGCCACCATGCATCTTTGAAAGGTAGCAGGTGCATTCCATAAACCAAAAGGCATACGTCTATAAGCAAAGGTACCGAAAGGACAAGTAAAAGTGGTCTTTTCTTGATCCCCTTTTGACACAGGTATTTGAGAGAAACCAGAATAACCATCTAGAAAGCAGAAATGAGTATGTTTGGATAACCTTTCTAGCATTTGATCAATAAATGGCAAGGGGTAATGATCTTTCTTAGTAGCTTTATTTAACCTACGGAAATCAGTTACAATCCTATAACCTGTAACTATTATTTGCGGGATCAATTCATCTTTATCATTAGGAACGACAGTCATACCTCCTTTCTTAGGGACACAATGGACAGGACTTACCCACTTGCTATTAGCAACTGGATAGATAATACCTGCCTCTAGGAGCTTTAGTATTTCCTTCCTTACCACTTCTTTCATCTTAGGATTTAATCGTCGCTGATGATCAATAACTGGTTTAGCATTTTCTTCCAATTTTATCTTGTGTTGGCATATAGTGGGATTAATGCCCTTAAGATCATCCAAAGTATATCCAATAGCAGCTCTGTGCTTCTTTAGAGTTTTCAATAGTTTTTCTTCTTCCTGCTTTAAAGGTTAGCACTAATAATAACATGATATATCTTCTTTTCATCAAGATAAACATATTTAAGATTATCAGGTAAAGGTTTAAGTTCAAACACGGGATCACCCTTGGGTGGAGGAGGATCCCCTAGGATTTCAACGGGCAAGTTATTTTTCAATAAGGGTCCCTGTTTAAGGATTATTTCATCTATTTCCCTTCTCTCATTCATATGCATATCATTTTCGTGGTCTAGCAAGTATTGTTCTAAAGGATCATTAGGTGGCACGGCAATAGAAGCCAGGCTAATAATTTCAACCTTACTGGGTGGTGCCTTTCCAAGGGGTTCTCTACGGAATTTAGCAAAGCTAAAATCATGAGACATATCCCCTAACCAACAGTAACAATATCTTTCACGCAGTCTATCTTGGCTTTAACAATATTCAAGAAGGGTGTACCAAATATAATGGGACAGAATTCATCTTGTGGGGAACTAAGAACAAGAAAATCAGCAGGGTATTTAACCTTCCCACACAAGACTTCAATATCTCTAACAATCCCAACTAGTGAAATAGTGTCTCTATTAGCAAACTTAATAGTAACATCAATCCCTTCTAACTCAACAGGTGCAATATCATGCATAGTTTTGTTATACAAATCAAGAGGGATAATACTCGCACTAGCACCTACGTCACATAAACCATGATAGCAATGATCTCCTATCTTAACAGAGATAACATGCATGCCTACAACCGGTTTATGTCTGTTCCTAGTATTGGGTTTGGCTATTCTAGCAGACTCTTCTTGGAGGTAAATAACATGTCCATCTAAATCTTCTACCAAGAGATCTTTAACCATAGCAACACTAGGTTCAACTTTAATTTGCTCAGGGGGGGGTGTAGGTGTTCTAGTATTACTCTTACGAACTACAGTTGAAGCTTGAGCATGATCCTTTATCCTAACAGGGAAAGGTGGTTTCTCAATATAAGCGGTAGGTATAACAGGATCAACATTACAAGTGATAGTCTTTTCTTCAACTTTAATAGGTTCAACTACTTTTACTTCAATAGGGGGATGTTATTTAAACCACTTCTCCTTGGGGAGATCAACATGAGTAGCAAAAGATGCATAGAATGAAGCTACTATCTCCGAGTCAAGTCCATATTTAGTGCTAAACTCACGGAAAACATCGGTATACGTAAAAGCTTTAACACAATCAAACTTACGGGTCATACCTGACTCCTTACCTTCGTCGAGATACCAATCTTCAGAGTTGCATTTAGTTCTTTCCAACAAATCCCATTTGAATTCAATAGTCTTCATCATAAAAGAGCCAGAACAAGAAGTATCGAGCATGGAGCGAATATTAAGAGAAAGCCGAGCATAAAAAATTTGAATGATCATTTCTCTTGCGTGCTCATGATTGGGGCATGAATATAACATTGACTTAAGCCTCCCCCAAGCTTGAGTGATGCTTTCTCCTTCGCGAGGCCAGAAATTATAAATATAATTACGATCACGATGAAACTGGTGCATCGGGTAGAACTTCTGATGAAATTCCAACTTCAGACGATTATAGTTCCATGATCCCATATTATCACATAGCCTAAACCATGTCAATGCATCTCCCTTCAAACATAAAGGGAAGATCTTCTTCTTGATAACATCCTCGGGCATACCTACAAGCTTAAACAATGCACAAACTTCATCCACATAGATTAGGTGTAAGTCGGGATGAAGTGTTCCATCTCCTGTAAACGGATTTTCAAGCAGTTTCTCTATCATACCCGAAGGAATCTCAAAGCAAACATTTTCAATAGGTGCAGTAGGTTGAGGACCAACTATTTGCTCTTCTTATCGGGGTGAAGATACCCCAAACAAGCCCCTCAAAGGATTTTGAGCCATAGTAACAAGTGACAATAAATTTCAGCACACTATATAAATTTTTCCTTACCAAAGGCACTTCACTCCCCGGCAACGGCGCCAGAAAAGAGTCTTGATGACCCACAAGTGTAGGGGATCTATCGTAGTCCTTTTGATAAGTAAGAGTGTCGAACCCAACGAGGAGCAGAAGGAAATGATAGGCAGTTTTCAGTAAGGTATTTTCTGCAAGCACTGAAATTATAGGTAACAGATAGTTTTGTGATAAGATAATTGGTAGCAAGAGACAAAAGGTAAAAGTAAATAAGGTGCAGCAAGGTGTCCCAATCCTTTTTGTAGCAAAGGACAAGCCTAGAAAAACTCTTATATAAAGGAAAGCGCTCCCGAGGACATGTGGGAATTATCGTCAAGCTAGTTTTCATCACGATCATCTGATTCGCGTTCGGTACTTTGATAATTTGGTATGTGGGTGGACTGGTGCTTGGGTGCTGTCCTTACTTGGACAAGCCTCCCACTTATGATTAACCTCTAATGCAAGCATCCGCAACTACAAAAGAAGTATAAAGGTAAACCTAACCATAGCCTAAAACATATGGATCCAAATCAGCCCCTTACGAAGCAATGCATAAACTAGGGTTTAAGCTTCTGTCACACTAGCAACCCATCATTTACTTATTACTTCCCAATTCCTTCATCTAGGCCCAAATAATGGTGAAGTGTCATGTAGTCAATGTTCACATGACACCACTAGAGGAGAGACAACATACATCTCATCAAAATATCGACCGAAGACCAAATTGACATGACTACTAATAGCAAGACTTCTCCCATGTCCTCAGGAAAAAAAGTAACTACTCACAAGACATAATAATGTTAATGATCAGAGGGTTATTAATATGCATAATGGATCTCAACATATGATCTTCCACCAAATAAACCAACTAGCATCAACTACAAGGAGTAATCAACACTACTAGCAACCCACAGGTACAAATCTGAGGTTTGGGTACAAAGATTAGATCCAAGAGATGAACTAGGATTTGAGAGGAGACTATGCTGGTGAAGATGTTGATGAACATAGCCCTCCCCAAGATGGGAGAGTTGTTGGTGATGACGGCGGTGACAATTTCCCCCTCCCGGAGGGAAGTATCCCCGGCAGAACCGCTCTGCCGGAGCCCTAGATTGGTTTCCGCCTCGAGACGGCGGCGTCTGGTCCAAAAAGGCTCCTTATGATTTTTTCCAGGTCAAAACACCTCATATAAGAGAAGATGGGCATCAGGGGCCTTCCGGCTAGCCCACGAGGCAGGGGCGCGCCTAGGGAAGGGGGGCGCGCCCCCCACCCTCGTGGACAGCCGGTGGCCCCCATTGTGGACTTCTTTCACCAGATATTTTTTATATTTTCCGAAACGAAGTTCTGTTGAGTTTCGGGGTTTTCGAGTTGTGCAGAATAGGTTTCCAGAGTTTGCTCCTTTTCCAGCCCAGAATTCCAGCTGCCGGCATTCTCCCTCTTTGTGTAAACCTTGTAAAATAAGAGAGAAAAGGCATAAGTATTGTGACAAAACATGTAATAACAGCCCATAATGCAATAAATATCAACATATAAGCATGATGCAAAATGGACATATCGATGTTGCGTGGCTTCGTCCCTGAGGATGATTGGCTAGTACTCACAGAGCTGAGCTATTTCTTTCGTGTTCTTTGTGCGAAAGAACTATCACCGAGCCTGCTATAAGAAATAGAAGAGTTGGCGCCAGAGTTGATCTGCAAGTTAGAGAAGATCTTTCTGTCGGGCTTCTTTAATCCAAGGCAGCACTTGATTTTGCATCTCCCAACCGAGGCAAGATTGGGGGGGGGGGGGTCCGTGCAAAATCGTTGGTGCTACGCAACTGAGAGGATGCAGAAGACGCTACGAACAAAATATAAAAATAAACATAGAATTGAAGCATCGATGGCTGAGGCATTCATTGCTAAGGAGGCGGCAAACTTCGTGACAGCACACTACGAAACCAAAAATCGTCATTTCCATAATCCAAAGCCTCGGTAAAATGTTGACGACCCTAAAAAGGGTGGATCCAACCTCAACCTATTCAGAGGGGATCTCGCACCAGCCGGTGCTTCTAATTTCTTAATGTTGGATTTCGAAGAATGGCAAATCATTTTGTTGTATATCTTCACCAACCTAATAGAAGTGCGACCGTACATCAAGTAAGTTCTTGGTACATTGTTTCGCAACTTCTAATTCCTATGAACTACTCTTATTCTCGGATAAATTCGATACAGTCGATACGTCACCAAATTCTCGTATGGAGCGGTGATAAAAAAGGATTCCGTCGAAGAGTATGAGCTTTTGGCAAAGCAAGGAGGCGGCTATCCCGGTTTCATCTCTTGGATCAAACAAACTGTAATTTCCATTAGACCATTTCATTTATTCGTCTAATTTGTGGCTAATGCAACAATCCATTTCGTATTAAACTTGTAGGCTAATTTAGAGTTAATGGTTTTGACTTTAAGGTCTGTTCATTTGACAAATATGACATCAACGGGTATCTCTTTTGTACCTATGGAAAAGAGCTATCTATGGCCAACCGAAAGTCTACAAATTGTTGTG
This sequence comes from Secale cereale, assembly GCA_902687465.1. NCBI lineage: Eukaryota > Viridiplantae > Streptophyta > Magnoliopsida > Poales > Poaceae > Secale > Secale cereale. Next base: position 332,409,348 of record LR738714.1, on the reverse strand, counting down.
TCTCTGCTATCCGCGGAGGAGATACCGAGTATTATGGAAGAGTTGAAGCAATTTATGAACTTCAATTCTATGGTGCAAACCCACCAAACGTCGTAGTCTTCAAATGTTCTTGGTTCTAGCCGAAGAAGACTAGAAGGACTCATGAACACTTAGGGCTAGTGGAAATCAATCAAAGCACCCATTTGGATGATCCCGATGTCTATATTATGGCTCAACAGGAAACCCAAGTTTTCTATCTACCATGGGCCTGTCAAAGTGATCCAAATCTCAATCGTTGGGATGTCGTTTATGAAGTGCCACCACATGTTAGACCACCTCCCCCCAATGAAGAGGATTATGAACCTCACATTTACCCAGACACATATGAAGGAGAATTCTTCCAAGAAACACATCTTTCCAAAAAAACGTTTCAAGAACCGCTCTACTTCACCTAAGAACATTGAAGTAGACAGCGACAGTGAACCTGACTTCACCCCAGAGCCAGAACAAGAAGAGCCTGAACTAGAAGAGGTTACTATTGCGGATGACCTCTCAATGCTTGACCAATTACATAAAGTTGTCCTTCCACATGATGATGCATTTATTAATGATGATGATGAGCACATCATTATTGATAGTGATGATGATGATGCATTTATTGATCCCAGAGCATTTATTAAACCTGATGATCCAGATTGTTATTAGGTAATCAATGTTTTATGTTGTACTTGATTTATATAGATACTTTTATGATTGTATAATTTATATAGTTAATTGTATAATTTTCTTACTTTGTATGATTGTTTCTTATACATAGTGCCATGGTCTTGATTTCCATCCCCGTCGGCCCTCGCCTGCTTTATGATTCAGATGTGGTAAATTCTCTTTATAACTATTTGTTGCATTTCTTCATTTATGACAATTATGGCCATCAAGTTGACATAGAGATATTCTAATCTAGGAGGTATGTGAACTGGAATTTGAAACCGACCCTCTTGTCGAGAAGTTAAATTTAGTTGAATAAGAAAATGAGTATTTGAAAGAAAAAATTCAAACAATTGAAGAAGAGAAGATGACATTGGAGTTGTATGTTGTCGATGTCGTCGATGATCACAAGATGAAGATGAATGCAATGCGCTTGAAGATGGATGCTATGCGCCTGGAGCTTAAGAAGATTAGAAAATATGACATTGAGAATGAGGCTTGGTATCATTATGCCGTTGGATCCATTGTTACCTTTGTTGCGATGTTCATCGCATTTGTTGTGACGAGGGTAAGTTTTCTCTAGTGTTTTGCTTAACAAATGCATACTTGGCTTATTTTCCTCCTAATGGCATAATAATCTTAGTCTAACTCAAAAATGGCATAACTACCTAGGTTAGCTTAAAAATGACATATACTTAGCTTCTTAAGTTCATGTATGACATACTTAGCATACTTAGGTCAAAAAATGGCATGATAACCTTACTAAGCTCCAAAATGACCTATTTACCTAGCTTAGCTCTAAAATTACCCACACTTAGCATTTTTACCTAGCTTAGCTAAACTTTGGCGTTATTACCTACCTTAGTTAGAAGAAGATCAAGAAGATGAGAGGAGAAAAAGAAAGAGAAGAAAAACTCTTCTTCTTCTTCTTCTCTTCTTCTTCTTCTTCTTCTTCTTCTTCTTCTAGCTAGTCTTCTTCTAGTATTTTTCTTCTTCTTCTAACTTTCTTCTTTCCCAATTTGCAGATTTGCTTTAGATGAGGAAGCTTGCATTGATGGACTCTACTCTTCTCCTTGTGTGTCCTTTTTGTTTTGATTTCGTAGGATGAACAATGTTAAAACTTGCTATCTATATATGTATGCATGGATGAAACGATTGTATGCTTGTTGTTGGATATGTTGGTTAGCTATATATGTGGGATATGGACTTTTGATTTGGTATGTATATGTGTTGGATGATCATATCCATATGGCAGGGATATGATTTGGTATGTATATGTGTTGGTATGCTTGTTGAATGTATTTTCAAATGTGTATGTGTGTGTGTGTGTGTGTGTGTGTGTGTGTGTGTGTGTGTGTGTGAAATTCTATTAAATTGATTGAATTTAAGAAAAAATAGAAAAAAATAGGGGCTATACAGGCACTTTGCCATCAGCCAGCAGACGGCAAAGTTGCCACGTGATAGCTACCTGTGCAACCTCGGGTGCACTGGGCTAGCCTATATGACATGCTTTGCCGTCTACTGGCAGACGGCAAAGATCTTTGCATCTTTATCGTCTGCCATGAGACGACAAAGCATGCCACATGTCAGATGCCTGGAGGCACCTTGGATAACCACTTTGCCGTCTGCTGGCAGACGACAAAGACCTTTGCATCTTTGTCGTCAGCCAGCAGACGACAAAGCACGCTTGTAACCCCTAACGGACCTAACCTGCCGTCCATGCTCTTTGCCGTCTGCTAGCTGATGGCAAAGGTCGTTGCATCTTTGCCGTCCACCAGCAGACGGAAAAGTGCCCTTTGCCGTAGCTCATTCAGCCGGATGGTTTGCTGTCTGTCGGCTGACGGCAAAGGTCTTTGCCATCCTCCAGGCATGCCTTTGCCGTTAGCCATGGCTAACAACAAAGATCCTGATTCATGTAGTGTTGGGACCCGGCATCTTCGTCTTCAGGTACGCGTAATGCGGAACCATCATGAACTTGGCCATTGTTGGCCGGCCCAAGAGTGATTCTTGTCACTGAATAGGACGTCAATCTTGATCTTGCTGATTGGAGACTGGGAAAGCCCAGGGACGATGCCATGGGACACAGTCCGGCTGGGCAGGAGTTGCTTCTCCTTGATGCCCAGCTTTTCCATGGTGTCGCGGTACATGATGTTGATGTTGTTGCCGCCGTCTATCAGAACTCGGGAGAAGTGGCAAGTCTGCCTCTCGGTGGAGAAGGTGGGGTCCAACACCATAGCATAGCCACCCGGCGTGGGAATCACGGCCGGATGGTCCTTTAGGCTCCACGTGATGGGCTTCTGAGACAAGTGCATGAACTGCGGAACCTCCAGAACAACCATGTTCACCTCGCGGTGTTGCTGACGTTTGATGCGCCTGTCATTTGCTTTTCTCATGAAGACGATGTAGGCAGTGTGCATGCTGGGTAATTTTTCTTGGAGCATGTCGGCAGGACGCGCCGGCTGCTGAGGAGCTAGACCCGCCGAGCCGGCAGTGGGAGGCGGGAGAGCCTCTCCCTTGACAATTCGAGCGAGCCAGTTGCACCGCCAAGTCGGATGGTTGGACGGCATCGCGACGCTGTGGAACTTGCACGGAGCATCAAGGGCCTGCTCGAAAGAGAGGGCCGGCTACCAGGCACCCTTGCTGCGCTGCTAACACTTGGGGCTGGGTTGGCCCGCTGGCAGCTGGTCCTGATCCTCAATGGTTTCCACCTGCTAGCTGTTGGAAGCCAGCTCCTGGGCCTTGCGCTTGTTGTTGTTGTTGTTGTTGTTGGCTACTGACGCCGGCTGGAGTCACCAGCCGACGCTAGGGTATTCGGCGAGACCATCTTTCCGGATGCGTCCACCTGGATCTCCCACTTGATGGAGGAGTCAGCCGTAGCGTACTTATCCGCTATCGCTTGGAGCTCGTCCAGAGTGGCCGGCTCATCGCACAGGAGCTTGTGCTTGAGCAGGGTGCCCTCTCGGCACCCGACGGTGAAGTACTTGATAGCTTTCACCTCATGCACCCCCTCGCGGGAGTTGCGCAGCTCGGCCTAGCATGTCAGGTAGTCGTGAGCAGACTCGGTCGGCCCCAGAACACACATGGAGAGCTGGCGAGGCTTGGGGGGCCACTTGTAGTGATTTTCAAGTTGTGCATGAAAGCTTCATTGAAGTCCAACCAGCTATTGATGTTGTTGGGCTTGAGGTTGTTCAGCCATGTCCGGGCCGTGCCCTACAACATGAGCATAACAAACTACACAGCAACACGCTTGTTGCCGTTGGCTATGCTGATCGCTGTGGCATAGTTGATGAGCCAGTCCTCCAGCTTCATAACACCATTGTACTTGGGAGTGTTGCGAGGCAGCTAGAACCCTTTGGGGAAGGGCTCGTTGCGAATGCGGGGGCCGAAGCAGGCTGGGCCGACTACGTCTTCTTCTTCCATCGCTTGGGGCCGAGCCAGCTGCTCAATCCATTGGCAGTCGTCATAGTCGCCGACTCGCGGGCCTAGCCGGCCCCCTAGAGTCGGATGATCAACCAGCACCAGAGAACTCGGCCTCTCCCTGCGGGGAGGCAGGCGTTCATCCTGCTGGCGCCGACCCTCCGGGTTCGAGGGAGCATGATGGCTGGCCACGCCCGTGTGCTGAGAGCATCGGTGCTGACCGGGAGCCGCCTCCGGGTTCTGGTTGTGGCCACCGGCACTAGGGGACAGGGAGGTCGCGTCATGCTTGCGGTGGGCCTCCGGGTTCTCGGCCTGCTTGCCAGAAGCCAGCACACGGTTGCAGGTGTCTTGCTGCGTGTTTGCAGCATTGAGGACCTCTTAGAGGTGCTCCATCTAAGCACGCAGCTCGTCGCCCTCCAGATTTTGGAGGTCTTCCGCCGCCGCCAACGCAGCTGCGCAGGTTTGGCGCCGGGGTCTCGTAGATCGGGCGTCCGACTCCTAGCATGCTAGCGATGGCCATGCCGCGCTGCCGGATGGCACCGGCTCATCTCGGCTCAGCAGCAGCCGGTGTTCCGCCAGTGATGCGGTTGATTTCGCGCTGATTGCCTTCGGCGCAGTGCTACATGGTTGCCAGCTTGGTGGCGCTGTTGAGGATCTTGACGCGGATCACCTCCAGTGTTGTAGGATCGGTTTCGTCGTCGACGGGAGTATCCAAGTCCTGCATTGCCGCTCACAATGGGTCCTTAGTGACTCTGTCGACAGGTTGGCTATTGCCAATGAGCATCGGCTCCACGAAGACGCCGACGTCGAGCGAGCCGGCTGAAACGTCGTTGGCAACGGGAGGGAGCGGGTCATCGATGATGATCACGTCGCCGGGGTACTCATTAGTGGTGGCCTCGTTGGAGAGGTTGGGCTTCCCGAAGAGGTCGAGGAAGCAGCTCGCGGGGTAGGCGAGTCCCGGGATAGGTGATGCGGCGGGGCAAGTGCAAGCGGCCGCGTCAGGCTGGTCGATCAAGCCAGACGCGACATACTTGTTGGGAAAGAAGGCGGTTCCCCTCCAGAACTTGTCTCCATGTAACGCTATGGATGGCCCCACGATGGGCGCCAACTGTCATGCTATTTTCACATCAGATTCCAGGGGGTGTCGTATCATGGGTGGAGCCAAGAGGATGTCGTCAAGCCCTGGAAGAGGGAGTGGTCACGAGCTCGATCGTACACGGAAACGGACATGAGACTTATCCAGGTTCAGGGCTCTCGGAGGAGATTACACCCCTAGTCCTTCTCTACAGGGTCTCCGCATGATAACTATGAACACAAGTGTACAAGCTTGCTCCTTGAGCTGTATTGCTAGAGGAAGAAGGGCAGGGCTTAGCTCTCTTGCCCCTAGCTTTGATGTGTGGGAATGGATGTTGAACCCTTTTCATGGGTGAGCCCTCGGGGGTTTTATAAGCCAACCCCCCAGGGGTACAATGGTAACATGTCCGGGTGGTGGGTCCCGGGTGTTAGTGTCTTCGGTTGCCGGGTTCCCCACCGACTGCTGGAGCCCGTGTGACACCTGAAAACCGACGTCCCAGAAGATTCCAGAAGATTCCAGATATTCCGGGTTTCCCCTTGTGTTTCATTTGTGCTTGTGTTATTTATTTTTGCATTGCATCATGTCATCATGCCATCACGTCTTTAATCTTTTGCATCTCAACCTAAATAAATTGTGTGGACCTTCGGTGCATTTAAATCGAGGGAAGGTGACTTCTCTTTATAACATATCCTCCTAATATTTATGGAGCTATATTAAATATTCCATTAGTTTGGAATTAACCGCTACACACTTGCAAATATTCTCCATGCCTCTTAATTCTAGTTTCACCGTCAAACCTCCCTATATTTCTTTTTCCGTTGTATCGAGGCTCCTCCTAAAGTCTGGACTCCTTTCAAACTCCTTAAGGCAAGCTAATTATTTTAGTTTGCACTTCCCTATTTTTCTTGGGTTGGTAATATTCCATAAAGCCTTACAAAAATGTTCCATCATTTATTTTCTTCTTCTTGACCTCTTTTCTTTTGGTGTTGTTCTCTCTCTATTTTTATTTCTGTTAAAGAAATAAAATAAGAAGAGCAGCCAGGCCTCAGGCCCAACCGCCTCCCTCCTAGTCCATATGGGCCTCAGCCCAACCGGCCATCAGACTCCTGGCCCGACCGGCGGCCTAACCTAGCGACCCCGTCTCAGTCGCTCGACCCCTTCTCCCACCGAGCGCCGCCAGTCTTCCTCGGTCGCCCGCTCCCTTTTCCCTCGCTCTCTCCCATCTTCTCCCGATTCCCCTCGACCCACCGAGCCCGCGACCCGTTCCCTTGATCTCCTATCGTCGCCGCCCCGTTCCTCAGGCCCGACCGCGCCATGGCCCTGCGCATCAGCTCGCGCCTCGCCAGGCCGCGACCTCTCCTCGTCCAGGTACAGCAAGCAGTCGCCGTCTCCCTCCCGCCGGCCATCCCGCGTCGCCAAGGCGCCCCGTCCTCAAGGACGGCCCACACCTCTCCTCCGCCGCGCCCAGCCACCTCCGCCGCCAAGACCTCGCCCCGCTGCGATTTCCAGCGCCGAGCCCGCGGCTCCCCTCCTCTACAGCAGCGCCTGCGGGCCTCCTCGATGCGCTCCAGTGCCGGCCAAAAGCAGCCGCGCGCCGTGGTCTGCTGCTCCCCGAGCCCTCCTCTCCAGCGCATCTCCAGCGCGCCCAGCCTGCTCCTCCGTGGCTCTGCTCCAACTACAGGCGCCGCCTAGCCCTGCTGCTGCCCTGCCTCTGTGCTTCCCGGCGAGCTCCGCTTGACCTTGTCGTGGCTGTGTCGGGGACCGCCATGTTTATTTTGTGGCTGTTGTTTTCGCCAAGTGCACCGTAGGCAAGAACCAGACTCCGAACTTCGAGTACAACTACACGGTGATACGTCAAGTTCGACTACAACGAGAACCCGACAAGTACCTCTCCGATGCCCAAGTTCGACTACACACGGCGATACGTCAAGTACCACGACACGATATCGGAACGGCTACTTCCTCTACGAACCGTGTACCACGTCTACTTCCACTACGATCTCGAACCGCCCCGAAACGAACGCTTCGAAGGTATAACCCCGAGACGATGACCGTGGTTGAATGCATGCGTGTGTTGTATGAAATGTTTCCCTTGTGTGCTCCGTGCCCGTTGTGCTCGAATCGTCTTTTGTCATGCTCCTCGGTTGCCTCGTCGCCGACCCATGGGAACCCGGCAACGGGATCACCCCACCTTTCTTCTTTCTTGACTCGCTCACGCCATCTTTCTTTTGCACCGGACTCTCAACGAGTTACCGGAACCGAGATGTTGCGTTGCATCATTTTCGGATCGTTGCCGTGGCACCCTTTCTTTCCACCACGGTGACAATACTCCTTATCATCTTCTTGTCAACTTTAATAAACTTGCATAAACTTGATCATGTCATCCGCATCATGTTAACAACATTAAAACGTGTGAATTGTTGTTGCTTAAAATTACTAAACATGCTCATGGGGATTTTCCGGATTTGTTGTTTTTATTTTCCGGCCTCATTTAAAATGCCTAAATAGTGTAGTTTTGTTATGCTTCACCTCTTGCCATGTTAACAAACATTTATTCTTGTCTTGTAAATAAACGAGAGTCAATTAAATAATTAAATGTGGTGTTTCGTCAATATGCAACTCGTTGCATATTGAGCTCCACTTAACTTGTAGTACTTGTTTGTGCACTTTGCCATGCCATGCATATTTAAACCGGACATGCATCATACTTGAATGTGCATCATATGCCATGCTTATGCTTGTGTGTTTACCGAGTTGTTTGCTTCTTTCCGGTTGCTTCTCTTGTTAGCTTCGGTTTCGTTCCGGAGTTGTGAGGATTCGCTCGACTTGTTGCTCCGTCTACTTCATGGATCCGTTCTTCTCCCTTGCGGAATTCCAGGCAAGATGATCATACCCTTGGATACCTTTACTACCATTGCCATGCTTAGTTGTCTCGATGCTATCGTTACATGTCGCGCTACCCATCTTTTATGTCAGCCTCTCCTTGTTGCCATGAAACCTCTAACCTTTGAAACCTTCCTAGCAAAACCACTGTTTGGCTATGTTACCCGCTTGCTCAGCCCCTCTTATAGCGTTGTTATTTGCAGGTGAAGATGAAGTTCGTTCCAGGAGGGAACTTGTTGTTGTTATATCACAATATCTATAATTATTATTAACACACCTATATACTGGGCATGGGTGGAAGGCTTGGCCTTTTGCTCGGTGTTTTGTTCCACTCATGCCACCTTAGGCGCCGATAAACCGGCATTATGTTCCTTGATTTTGCGTTCCTTACACGATGGGTGGATGGGGACCCCTTGACAGTTCGACATTGAATAAAACTCCTCCAGCAAGGCCCAACATTGCTTTTAATTTGCCTCATAACAACAACTTAATTAATTAATTAAATTTGCATAGGGGGTCGCACCCTCGGGTTCTTAATTCTACATAGCAGTGGGGGCCACTGCTGATGGTGTTGGTCCCAAACGGGGGTTATGCGGGGCCACCACGGGGAAACTCGAGGTTTGGTTTTACCTGTAGGATCACCCATCCGGTCGTGGCCTGAGATGAGATACGCGCGGCTACTATCAGGGTGTCGACACACCGGGAGGTCTTGCTGGACTTGTTTTACCATTGTCGAAATGTCTTGTGCTACCGGGAAGCCGAGCCTGACCGGATTTCCCTAAGATAAGGGGTGATGATACTATATTTATCACTACAGCTAATCGTGAAAGCTTGTGATGGGCTAAGTTGGGACACCCCTGCAGGGTTATGATCTTTCGAAAGTCGTGCCCGCGATTATGTGGCAGATTGGAATTTGTTAATGTCCGGTTGTAGAAAACTTGACAAAGGATCCGAAGTAAAACACACAACTGTGTGAGTAACCGTGACTGTCTCTTTTCACTTTGAGAAGAGAACACGGTGGGGTTATGTTTGATTCGTATGTAGTTCAGGATCTTTAGCGATCACTACTTTTGCGACCGTTTGCGTAGATGCTCATCTTATTCTGGTACTCGTAAGTTAGCCACCATATTATGCTTAGCCGCTGCTGCAACCTCACCACTTTACCTCTTCCTACCCATAAAGCTTTGCTAGTCTTGTTACCCATGGTTATGGATCGCTGAGTCCTCGTGGCTCACAGATACTACAACACCAGATGCAGGTTCAGCCGAGTTTGATGCAGGAGCTGGTTCAGAGTTTCACTGGGAGCCCGATTCAGAGAGTGGCCGTTTGCTTGTGACGTTTCGACAATCAGTAGTGGTTTCTACTAGGATTCGATCTAGACCTGTGGCTTTATGTTGTTTTTGGTATCTTTCTTTTGGATCTTCGCCCGTAGTCGGGTTGTGATGTTTGAATGATGTTATGCTTATGTAATGTATTGTGTGAAGTGGCGAGTGTAAGCCAACTATCTCCTTTTGCAATTTAATCCCTCTTTTACATGAGTCGTGCAAAGATACCAAACTTGAGATCATTCTAGGATGGGCTTATACCTTTAAGTCGTGCCTCGACACGTAGGAGGTATAGTCCCATCCTGGGTATTACAAGTTGGTATTCAGAGCCTTCTCCGACCTAGAAGCCCCCACTGATTGATCGAATCGTTGACGGTTGAGTCTAGGCACACACTTGAAAATGTTTTGAGTCCTATATTTATATCGGAGAGTAGGATTTCTTTTGCTCCTCATCTCTTTTCATTCTGGTGAGGACTCCTGACGATTACTCTTATCTCTTCTACTCTCAAAAATTGCACAAATTGTTTTTAGGATCTCGCGAGTATTGTTTGGATTGTTCCGATGTCTTTGTGACGAGAACTTTGTTCTCGATGCCTCCTGTCATTAGGGGTTGTGGCAGTGTCCCGGGGAGTTGAGCTCCGAGGTGTTGTCGTCAGAAATCCATCGCGGCAGTACTAGAATACTTAAGACGACCGATATCGAAAACTCTCCTATGCGGTTAGTGGCAAGATAACCCCGACATCACCCAGTACTGGGGAGGTAGTTCGAGAGTATTGCCATAGCTTGTATAGTAGATGCGTTTCGAAGGTCCGAGGTAAACGGTTTCCGAGAAAGACTGGTTATGTGTTGAAGGATGGATACAACTGGATGTAGGATTAGAGTTGAGTGCGCGGTGCTTCCCCTGTAACCCCAACACCTGATTGCATAACTGGAAACTTTCGGAAATTAATAGGTGGGTTCATCTAGTAGTTCTTGGCATTCTTCCAACGAATGCATGATATGAAGTTTGGGGTTCTACATTGAGTGAAGTGGTTTTATGGGCTTGTTCCGATCGGGAGTTGCATCTAAAAGGGTCCTTGGCTATGCTGATCCGGGGATTGCAAAACCCTTCTGTAACACGTTCCATGAGCTTTCAGCACGAAGATGTCGAACGAAGCTCCTATCCTGTATTTGTTCTATCTGTTCCTTGTTCCTTTTTATTTTCATTTTGTTCTCCAAGTGGCTTCTCGGCAAGTTGATGTACCTACGGAATTCATTCGTTAAATTCTCTGTTCGGATGATATTGTGAAGATCATGTTGCATATCTATCCTTTGTTTTTGTCTTGATTCTGGTATTTGAGTTGCTTCGATGTCAATGTTGATTCCATACCTTCCTAATCGGTGTTCTCATATTTCTATGGGAGTGCTAATTCTTCTTGACCATCAAGTTTTCATGTTAATCCTTTTTCAACCGGTGTGCCCTCTCTTCAAGTTATTCCATACGGACGTCGTTGAGAAATCTGACGATTGTCTGTTTCATTCATCCCAAGTTGTCTTTGTTTTCCCCACCCTCCCACCCTTCTTCTTCTTGGAGCCGGAAATTCTAAAATGAAGTATCCATTTTATTCTTGTGATGTTTCTTCATTCTTTTCCTTCAATGTTCTTATCCGGTGATTTATCGTGAAGATGCTCAAGAGCTTCAAGTTCATCATTCTTTTGTTCTCATATTCTGCCGGTGGATGTCATTCAAGATTTCGGTGTTGATCTTATCCTTTTCCTCATTTCACAATGCTTTCTTATTCCAGTGCTCCAATTAATCATTCTCATCTTGCTATTCATATCCGGAGAGGTGAAGACATCTCGGAAGATTCGTGTTCCATTCTTAGTCCGTTCAAGCTATTTTGGGATTGTTATCTTACTTAAGCCATTTAATTCAACCGGTGCAATATCTCTTAAGCAACCTTTTTCAACGGTGATTTCTTTGAGTGGGCCCTAACCCACAGGTCTTTTCCCAGGATCTTACCTGACTCTTCTAATTTTCTGGAGTTATACTCAAATTCTTTTCTTTGTGTGACGTAAGAATTATCTCCATCAGTCACATGCCTTCTCCAAGCTTGTTTTCAATTATTTCCATCTTTTGCTCCACCTTCCTCTTGTCATTCGTCCAGAGTATCTTGCAATTCTTCATGGCATTTCTCGTCTTCATTCTCAACATTTGGAGACTCGGAGAAGAGTTTCTCTTAAATCTTGGCCCGTTCTCTTGAAGATTCGTGGTTCTAGCTTCATGCTATCCTCATTATTGTTCTGATTGTGAGGAATTCTTTTATACCATCCGAAGCATTTCATGAATTCTTCCATTGTGATCCTCCGAAGGCCATCATTTCAGAATATTTCTTCGTTCTCAGTTTTCAACTTCGTCCTCCAAATATTCTTCATTGATGTGTCTTCGTTCGTCTCCATATTCTTACGGTGGTTCTTTCAAGTTTACTCTTCCGTTGTTATCGTTTTAATTCATTTGCTCTTTCACAATCCTACCGGTGGTTCGTTGAAGATTTACCCAAGCTTGTGCGAGATCTCTATTAATCCTTTCCAATGAGAATAAGTAGTATGCCAAATCCTTTGGTTGTCATCAATTTAAATTGGTGAAGGAGATGCATGACATAATTGTTATTCTTATTCCTTCAAGGTGATTTAATTCTTTTGTCTGGAGCTTGTTCATCATATCATATTCTCGGTTCCAAGTTGTTCATCTTGTTTTCCGGAGCTCCATGTTATTTCAATTATATCATTTCAAGCTCCATCTAATTCATCGCTGGCCTTGAATCTTATTCTTTTCATCTTTCACTTCCCATGCTTTCATTACAGGAGTTTTCATGGTGGTTCATCAAGATTTAATTATTCCTTGAAGTTTTCGTCAAGATTCTTGTTGGAGCTCAAGCATTCTTCATCATGCTTTCCAATTGCAATTCTTTCTTCCTTATTGTTTCAGATGGTGTTATGTCATTTTGACAATTCCTTCATGTTTCATGATTCACGAGTTGTCAGGAATGAGATATTTAAAACCATCATTTCTTTCTCTTTAGGAGATCCTTTCAACCCCTCATTTTTATCTCTTGGAGTTATCTTGGGTTGTATTCACCTAAAAGCTTTCCCTAAGGATTGTTGCTATGATTGTGCTTATAAATGACCCAAGTTCTTCATTTATCATTTCGGTGAAATAAGTTTTTCATCTCCTTGTTGATCTCAATCCAAGCAATTCGTTTCTGTTAGTGGCTGGTTGTCACCTCATAATTTTGAGATGTTTTCCATAAGCCCACATGAAGCTTATTCGTTTCGTTGTTGAATTTCCAACAACTCTATTCAACCCTTCTTTGTAAGGAGGAGTTTTTTCTAATTTATTTGTGGGAGAAGTTGTCATTTTCTTCTCCGTTCAATTCTGTCATTGATTTATTTGCTATATTCTTTCATTCCAGAGGCATTGTGATGTTGCTCTCTCCAAACCATCATCTCGTTTTTATCAAGATCATAGTCTCCATTGCTTGTCTATTTAACCGGAGTGTTGTGACCTCCATTCTAATTCTCTCATCTCATCAAGTTTTGCCTATCTTTTTAACCGGAGTGCTATCTGAATCCTTCTTACCCTTGTGCCTTTCTTTCAATTGTTCCGGAGGCTGTGTGTTGTTGTTTTCTTCAAGTATCAAACCAACTTGGCAAGTTCTTGTTAATTCCTTCCATTTTCAGACGGAGTGCTGTCCAAATTCTGTCATTCTTATTCCTTGGCTATACCATTGCGGTTTCTTATTCTTTTGGTTCGTAAGCTCTTGTTTCATGTCTTTCAACCTACAAGGTTCTTATAATGCTCCTTGTTCCTCTTTTCTAACGGAGTGTTTCATCTTCGTTCATCTCCGTTGCATTCTTTCTTTAAAGATTGTTCAACCTCTCAAGGTTCCAGGTTTCACTCGTCTGTCAAAGAAGCAACTTTGTTTTACCTCTTCTTTTTCATTTCTACCGGTGCTATCTCTAGGATCTTGGGTCGAGATCCTCTGTTAGTGTGGGAGAGTTGTGACGCCCGAAGACCGACGTCCCAGAAGATTCCAGAAGATTCCAGATGTTCCGGGTTTCCCCTTGTGTTTCATTTGTGCTTGTGTTATTTATTTTTGCATTGCATCATGTCATCATGCCATCATGTCTTTAATCTTTTGCATCTCAACCTAAATAAATTGTGTGGACCTTCGGTCCATTTAAATCGAGGGAAGGTGACTTCTCTTTATAACATATCCTCCTAATATTTATGGAGCTATATTAAATATTCCATTTGTTTGGAATTAACCGCTACACACTTGCAAATATTCTCCATGCCTCTTAATTCTAGTTTCACCGTCAAACCTCCCTATATTTCTTTTTCCGTTGTATCGAGGCTCCTCTAAAGTCTGGACTCCTTTCAAACTCCATAAGGCAAGCTAATTATTTTAGTTTGCACTTCCCTATTTTTGTTGGGTTGGTAATATTCCATAAAGTCTTACAAAAATGTTCCATCATTTATTTTCTTCTTCTTGACCTCTTTTCTTTTGGTGTTGTTCTCTCTCTATTTTTATTTCTGTTAAAGAAATAAAATAAGAAGAGCAGCCAGGCCTCAGGCCCAACCGCCTCCCTCCTAGTCCATATGGGCCTCAGCCCAGCCGGCCATCAGACTGCTGGCCCGACCGGCGGCCTAACCTAGCGACCCCGTCTCAGTCGCTCGACCCCTTCTCCCACCGAGCGCCGCCAGTCTTCCTCGGTCGCCCGCTCCCTTTTCCCTCGCTCTCTCCCATCTTCTCCCGATTCCCCTTGACCCACCGAGCCCGCGACCCGTTCCCTCGATCTCCTATCGTCGCTGACCCGTTCCTCAGGCCCGACCGCGCCATGGCCCTGCGCATCAGCTCGCGCCTCGCCAGGCCGCGACCTCTCCTCGTCCAGGTGCAGCCAACAGTCGCCGTCTCCCACCCGCCGGCCATCCCGTGTCGCCAAGGCGCCCTGTACTCAAGGCCGGCCCGCACCTCTCCTCCGCCGCGCCCAGCCACCTCCGCCGCCAAGACCTCGCCCCACTGCGATTTCCAGCGCCGAGCCCGTGGCTCCCCTCCTCGACAGCAGCGCCTGCGGGCCTCCTCGATGCGCTCGAGCGCCGGCCAAATGCAGCCGCGCGCCGTGGTCTGCTGCTCCCCGAGCCCTCCTCTCCAGCGCATCTCCAGCGCGCCCAGCCTGCTCCTCCGTGGCTCTGCTCCGACTACAGGCGCCGCCTAGCCCTGCTGCTGCCCTGCCTCCGTGCTTCCCGGCGAGCTCCGCTTGACCTTGTCGTGGCTGTGTCCGGGACCGCCATGTTTATTTTGTGGCTGTTGTTTTCGCCAAGTGCACCGCTGGCAAGAACCAGACTCCGAACTTCGAGTACAACTACACGGCGATACGTCAAGTTCGACTACAACGAGAACCCGACAAGTACCTCTCCGGTGCCCAAGTTCGACTACACACGGCGATACGTCAAGTACCACGACACGATATCGGAACGGCTACTTCCTCTACGAACCGTGTACCACGTCTACTTCCACTACTTCCACTACGATCTTGAACCTCCCCGAAACGAACGCTTCGAAGGTATAACCCCGAGACGATGACCGTGGTTGAATGCATGCATGTGTTGTATGAAATGTTTCCCATGTGTGCTCCGTGCCCGTTGTGCTCGAATCGTCTTTTGTCATGCTCCTCGGTTGCCTCGTCGCCGACCCGTGGGAACCCGGCAACGGGATCACCCCACCTTTCTTCTTGCTTGACTCGCTCACGCCATCTTTCTTTTGCACCGGACTCTCAACGAGTTACCGGAACCGAGATGTTGTGTTGCATCATTTTCGGATCGTTGCCGTGGCACCCTTTCTTTCCACCACGGTGACAATACTCCTTATCATCTTCTTGTCAACTTTAATAAACTTGCATAAACTTGATCATGTCATCCGCATCATGTTAACAACATAAAAACGTGTGGATTGTTGTTGCTTAAAATTACTAAACATGCTCATGGGGATTTTCCGGTTTTGTTGTTGTTATTTTCCGGCCTCATTTAAAATGCCTAAATAGTGTAGTTTTATTATGCTTCACCTCTTGCCATGTTAACAAACATTTAATCTTGTCTTGTAAATAAACGAGAGTCAATTAAATAATTAAATGTGGTGTTTCGTCAATATGCAACTCATTGCATATTGAGCTCCACTTAACTTGTAGTACTTGTTTGTGCACTTTGCCATGCCATGCATATTTAAACCGGACATGCATCATACTTGGATGTGCATCGTATGCCATGCTTATGCTTGTGTGTTTACCGAGTTGTTTGCTTCTTTCCAGTTGCTTCTCTTGTTAGCTTTGGTTTCGTTCCGGAGTTGTGAGGATTCGCTCGACTTGTTGCTCCGTCTACTTCATGGATCCGTTCTTCTCCCATGCGGAATTCCAGGCAAGATGATCATACCCTTCGATACCTTTACTACCATTGCCATGCTTAGTTGTCTCGATGCTATCGTTACATGTCGCGCTACCCATCTTTTATGTCAGCCTCTCCTTGTTGCCATGAAACCTCTAACCTTTGAAACTTTCCTAGCAAAACCACTGTTTGGCTATGTTACCCGCTTGCTCAGCCCCTCTTATAGCGTTGTTAGTTTTAGGTGAAGATGAAGTTCGTTCCAGGAGGGAACTTGTTGTTGTTATATCACAATATCTATAATTATTATTAACACACCTATATACTGGGCATGGGTGGAAGGCTTGGCCTTTTGCTCGGTGTTTTGTTCCACTCATGCCACCTTAGGCGCCGATAAACCGGCATTATGTTCCTTGATTTTGCGTTCCTTACATGATGGGTGGATGGGGACCCCTTGACAGTTCGACTTTGAATAAAACTCCTCCAGCAAGGCCCAACATTGGTTTTAATTTGCCTCATAACAACAACTTAATTAATTAATTAAATTTGCATAGGGGGTCGCACCCTCGGGTTCTTAATTCTACATAGCAGGGGGGGCCAGTGCTGATGGTGTTGGTCCCAAACCGGGGTTATGCGAGGCCACCACGGGGAAACTCGAGGTTTGGTTTTACCTGTAGGATCACCCATCCGGTCGTGGCCTGAGACGAGATACGCGCAGTTACTATCAGGGTGTCGACACACCGGGAGGTCTTGCTGGACTTGTTTAACCATTGTCGAAATGTCTTGTGCTACCGGGAAGCCGAGCCTGATCAGATTTCCCTAAGATAAGGGGTGATGATACTATATTTATCACTTCAGCTAATCGTGAGAGCTTGTGATGGGCTAAGTTGGGACACCCCTGCAGGGTTATGATCTTTTGAAAGCCATGCCCGCGGTTATGTGGCAGATTGGAATTTGTTAATGTCCGGTTGTAGAAAACTTGACAGCGGATCCGAAGTAAAACACACAACTGTGTGAGTAACCGTGACTGTCTCTTTTCACTTTGAGAAGAGAACACGGTGGGGTTATGTTTGATTCGTATGTAGTTCAGGATCTTTAGCGATCACTACTTTTGCGACCGTTTGCGTAGATGCTCATCTTATTCTGGTACTCGTAAGTTAGCCACCATATTATGCTTAGCCGCTGCTGCAACCTCACCACTTTACCTCTTCCTACCCATAAAGCTTTGCTAGTCTTGTTACCCAGGGTTATGTTATCGCTGAGTCCTCGTGGCTCACAGATACTACAACACCAGATGCAGGTTCAGCCGAGTTTGATGCAGGAGCTGGTTCAGAGCTTCACTGGGAGCCCGATGAAGAGAGTGGCCGTTTGCTTGTGACGTTTCGACGATCAGTAGTGGTTTCTACTAGGATTCGATCTAGACCTGTGGCTTTATGTTGTTTTTGGTATCTTTCTTTTGGATCTTCGCCCGTAGTCGGGTTGTGATGTTTGAATGATGTTATGCTTATGTAATGTATTGTGTGAAGTGGCGAGTGTAAGCCAACTATCTCCTTTTGCAATTTAATCCCTCTTTTACATGAGTCGTGCAAAGATACCAAACTTGAGATCATTCTAGGATGGGCTTATACCTTTAAGTCGTGCCTCGACACGTAGGAGGTATAGTCCCATCCTGGGCATTACAGCCCGCCTCTGGTGGACCCCGCCTGTTGCCGAGAATCCGGCCGATAGGTACGGCCTGCCGCCTACGGGCCACTCCGATTGCCTTTCACTATAGCGCCGTCCTTGCTGACGATGGCGGCGTCTTGACGCGCATGGCTACAGTTCCATGCCGTGCCAGAGGGTGTCCGCCTGGTCGAGGTACACTGTAGCCATGATCCTCCGTATCCCAGGGGAGCAGGTGGCACTGTTGCCACGCTCCATCTTGATCACGGTTCGATGGTGCAGACTCCAAGGGGGGAGAGGCCGGCAGCTAGGAGCCGGCCTGCTTCTTGGGTCGCCTTCTAGGGGCACGACGCCTCCTAGAAAGCGGCCACGAGGCCGGCCGTATGCCCATTCGGCCTGAGGGGCTTTGCCAGCCCCAATGTTTTAAAACGTCTTTGGGTGCGGATGAGGCTACGCGGGGTACATAACCCCGACATATGTGGTGTAGGATTTGACACATTTTCCTTGGGATTCTCGGGACGCACAATGGCATCAATTTGTCTTTCCATGATCTAAATCCTCTTGATATTGATCAATTCATGCAAGTATAGTTATAACCGCAAATACAGTGAGGTACTCTATATTTTAATGTAGCTTGAATTCTTTTGTACACATCATCTAGGCTAAGATGAATGTTGCTGTTGTAAAATGTGTTCAAGTTTAGTATGATGAACATGCAACTTTTTAATTGTAGTCTTTGAAATTAGGAATTAGGTTTTGGTATACTTATAGTTGTACTCTTTTTCTAGTTGTTATTGATAAATTCATGCAATTATAGTTATAGTTGTGAATACAGGGAGGTACTCTTTATTACATGTAGTTTTAATTATTTTGTACATATCAATGTATCTGCTTCCAGTAAACCATAAACCAGGATATCATCAAGGCTAATATGAATGTTTGTTGTTGTAAAATGTGTGCAAGTTTAGTGTCATGAACATGCAACTTTTAATTGCAGTCCTTGAATTTATGAAGTAGGTCTTTGTTGTACTTATAGATGTACTCTTTTCTAGTTGATATTGATCAATTCATAAAAATATAGTTATAATTGTGAATTGAGTGAGGTACTCTGTAATCCATGTAGCTTGAATTCTTTGTACCTATCATTAAATCTACCTCTAGTAAGCCCTAAACCAGGATATCATCAAGGCTAATATGAATCTTGTTGTTGTATAATGTGTGCAAGTTTAGTATCATGGACATGCAACTTTTAATTGTAGTCTTTGAATTTATGAATTAGGTTTTTGATGTACTTATAGATGTACTCTTTTCCAGCTGATATTGATCAATTCATGCAAGTATTGTTATAATTGTGAATTGAGTGAGGTACTCTGTAATACATGTAGCTTGAATTCTTTTGTACATATCATTTGTATCTGCTTCCGATAAGCCCTAAACCAGGATATCATCATGGCTAATATTAATCTTGTTGTTGTAAAATGTGTGGAAGTTTAGTATCACGAGCATGAAACTTTTAATTTTAGCCTCTGAATTTATGAATTAGGTTTTTGTCGTACTTATAACTATACTCATAGCCATGCTCATGCATTTTATTACTTGCGGTGATGAGAACGGAATAATTAGTTTTACTTAGGTCTTTGCGAGTACATCTTTCTCTTTTGAAGTTGTTTTCTATATTTCTTGGTTTTTCCTTGTGTTGATTTGTTCTTGTTTTTTCTAGTATATCCCCTGCAACGTGAGAGCTTTCCTAGCTGCTTACATTGAGGAGCACAAGAATGCTGGCAAGACGTTGCAGTACAAGAGGATTGAGCTTGCTCTTCTCACTTTTGAGAGTAGAACTTATGCCGCAGTCTTTAAGCATCGAGCACATTACTCCAAGTTTTGTAGTACCGGTTGGTTTGAATTTACTCAGGACAATGCTCTTCGTGCTGGAGATCGTGTGGTCTTCACTTTGGATAACATGGCTTTTGATCTGAAAGGAGACACTTATTGGGATGGATAAAGGCTTCTTCCTTCGCCTTGTGTCGGTAAGTTTCTACGTTTTCTATGTTCTATTTCTTATTTGCTACTTTTCTTTTTATTGCATTTTTTATAGATTTTCACTATTTGGGGTTTCTCTTCTTTGTAGCATCTGAAAATCTGACTGATATAAATTACCAGCTAGTTTGCTCTACTATCATGCCTCGGGGCTTGCACTTCAACTATCATGACAACCGCTTATTTGTGCGTTCTCTTCTCCAAACATCAAGTTTCCTCCCGTACGTTCATGTCTTGATGCCACAAACACAATGAACTTTATCATGGTAAGTTTTGCTCTTACTGCTCACTTTTTATTCCTATCACATATGATGTTGTGTTTAATCATTGCCTATCAGAGTTTAGTTGTTAGAACGATTTCGGGTCATGATTTTTGATCCATACCTTGTTTTATTTATTGAATAACTGCAAGTATGGCTTGTGTGTATAATTTAGAGCTATCACTTGATTTCAATATTTGGATGCATTTTTTTGCAATGTTTCTTCTTTATTTTATAATTAAAGCATAGTGAACACTCATTTTGCAGTAATGCTCGTAAATTAATTTTTTGCATTTTTTCATGTGTGTGCAAATTTCATCTTATTCTAGCATAATAAAGTGAGTATCTACTTATTTGCCCTTAGTGAATCCCTAGGTTTAAATTAGTGTACTCTGTTTTAATGTTGCCCTTGCTGATTTTAGTGTTCTGATTCATTAGATTCATATTGTTGTTTAAACCTTGTTAGTAAATATATTAATTTTCTTTTCTCATTTGTGTTTTTATAGAAAATCCCAAAGTTTGTCGCCTCTAGATTGAAGAGCTTTGTTGATGTGCCAATGAGTGCTAATGTCACTCTGGAAGCTATCAAGGAGGGTTTGCATGTCATCATTCCATAGACATACACTCTCTTCAAGCAAGATGGGAGGATGGTCATTGATAAGAGCAGCTTCAATGAATTCCATACAACTGCTTCTCTTGCAAAATACAACGTTGTGCTCATCACTTTGAAGGCGGGTTATGATCGTGCAGTTTCGATTGTCTTCAGCAACTGATGTAGAGGGAGCGGCTACATGTCAATGGAAGAGTAACAGCTTGTAGGTGAACTTTTGGGTGCATACTCATGGATTACCTTTCGAACTTGTTCTATCTTAATATTGTGTAATTATGCCCAAAATTTTGCTTAGTTATGTCGAGAAGTGGAGCGAAGTGTTTTATGCTCGTATTGTTGAACTATGTCCTTAATGTTAAGTTTATGAGACTTGGTAAATGTAATATGTTAGTTATGCTTCTGTGTTTTACTTTCCATTTTTTGAATGTATTTAGTTGATTATTATTTTTGGCTCTATTTAGTGCTTTATATGTTCTTTATTTCTCTGGGTGCTCAATAATTATTTGTTTGATATTTTTACTATAGATCATATCAATTGTTGAATCATAGCCACCCTACAATTTTTTGATATTTTTATTATTATATATTAGTTTGTTTCATGTAATTTTTCTGGGTGCTCAAATTTTATTTGATTGATCTTTTCTTTTGGATCATATCAATTGTTGATTCATTGTCACCCTGCATTTTTTTGCCTGGTGATCCTCAATCTTATCTTGCAATATCGTTCTCTCTGTTTATGATTCATTCTTGTAAAATAAAATTAATTAAAATGTAATTTCAAAAAGTTAACACCATGGAACAATGTTTTGCACAACATTTCGTACAAATTTTGTTTAATTATTTTTACCTGACTATTTAACTGAGAGATTAATGTGTTCTCCGAAAATCGCCCTCCCCACACCCCTAATTCATTATTTTGAATATAGGTCGCTCGTTCCATGCTTTGATATTCATGTTTTATTTTCTGTTTTCGTCGTCTTCACTTTTTCTTTGCATGTCTCGTGTGTTATCTCTGTGGTAACATAACATTTTTTTCAAAATCCTCAGCCAGTTCTCTTTCTCGCCGCGTCCTCCTTTTCTCGAGAGTTCCATCCTCTTCGGTGACGAGACCGCCATTGCTGTGACATCAGTCCGGCAGATTCATGGTGTATTCTCATCGACACACGGCGCCACTCATTGTGTTACTCTCCCAGGTTACTTCTCCACCTTCAACATATTTTCGCACGTTCAATGTGTCCTCTTTTTCCCGAACCGCTAGGATTTGACCTGATCCGTGTCAAATTGCTTGCGTGATCTCACGAATTTGGCCGTTTTAGATAGTTTCGACCAGGGTGATTGGTTCGTGCAGGTGATTTGATTCCCGCACGTTCCTTCACTCCCGTTGGTTGTTTGATTCCTATACATGGGCTGTGTGCAACCATTATTTGATCTAATTTGTGGCAAATTCGTTGTGTGCTATCATAAATTCACCTATTTTTGCATAGTTACCAGCAGTTCCTTTGATGATTCTAGCTGGTGGGTTGACACCTGCAGGTGCACTGTGATCAGTGGTCATTTCCACCCCTTGCTTGTGTGCATCGGTGATTTCCGCTTGCGTGTGTGCAAATTGCAACCTATGTATGCATTTTAGGACTATATAGTGGCGTAGACCACATATTTCCAGGGTTGGTTTCGCATTGGTGACTTGTGTTTAGCCCTGTGTCGGTGTACAAAAGTAGGGGCTCCCCTTTGTATCCCTTACTTGTGCATGGGCAGTCAGAGCCACGCCTGCGGCCACACCTAACAGGGCAGAGGAGGGAAACCGAAGCACAAGACAACTAGAGCAGCGCCAAGATAGTGGTGCAAGAAGGCTAATCAATAAGATAGACTCCCCCCGACAAGACCATTGTCGGGGCACCCTGCACGGCCCCGGCAAGAACCCTTGCCGAAGCAACTCACTCAACGCCTCCATTGCAGCCACCCTTGAGCCTAGGAGCTCCGACACCATCAACAATGTTGAAACCAAGGCTCGGGAAGAGCATGCGTGAGGGCATGTAGATCTTTGTGAAGACAAAGGGTCTACGAATCCTAGATGAGAACCAGAAGACAAGACGACCGCAAGGCTCCTTGCCGTGGATGCCCGCGAGGACCCGGCAAGGCTCCTTGCCGAAGATATCCAGGAAGCCCCGACAGGACTCTTGCCGAGGGCGCTCACAAAGGCCCCAGCAAGACCCTTGCCGGGAACAGACACAAGACCACGGCAAGCCCTTGCCGCCCCATCATCGCCCCAGCTCGGCGGCCGACCCACTAGCTCAGGCAAATACCCACGTGGTAGTACGTGGTTCCTGATCCAGCTAGTCAAGCACATGCGTGGTGGCATGCAGATCTTCGTGAAGACCCTACCACCACGCCATCTTAGCTGCCTGCCAACCTACATGGCGTTGGATGCCTCGTTGGCCTAGACGCGCGTCGCAGCCAGGCGGAGCAGCGGCGGACGGAACGGGCCTCGTTGCCGTCCCCGATAATGCAAGTGGACACCTAAGTAGCACATTTAATGCGTGTTGTCCCATAATGGCGGGAGATAAGTTTGTACACTGTATACCTTTCCACCTCCTCTGTGCCACTGCGGCAACCCCTTTTTACTATAAAAGGAGGCCCGAGGCATACAGGAGGAGGATTCAGATCTTTTGGACTAGGCACGCACCGTAGCTAGTTCAAGAGCTCAAGAACTCTCAAATGCACATCAAAGCAGGACTAGGGTATTACGCATCTTCGCGACCCAAAACTGGGTAAACGGTCCTTGTGCTGACTCCTAGACCTACTCTTTGCACAACCCCGCGCTCGTCAACCGTAGAACGGATTCTAGTGATCCCATAGGTGTCGATCGGTTCGTCCCCGACAACCTTGGCGCGCCAGGTAGGGGTGCGCGGTTGTGAAAATCCGGTCTAGCGGTTAGTTTAGCCGTTCTTCATCGCCATGGCTCCCAAGAAGAAGAAGATCATGGCTACCGGTTCATCTAGAGCCGAACGGCCCGTGCCGGTGCAGGCGGGCGATGGGGTGGTCGCGAATGGAAGCCGAGGCGCGGCCCGCGAACACCCACGTCGCTCTAGCAGCCGAAGCTTGGTAAGCGGCGTCGTACGTACACAAGACAACGAGCCGCACGCCGCCAAGTCCAAAGGCGGATCTAGCCCCCCTGCAGGCGGCGCCGGGCCCTCCAAGAGTGGCGTCGTGCCACTTACGGGCGGTGCCGTGACTTCCAAGATGCCCATGCCGACGCCCACAATGCGCTCCTCCTAGGTCGTGCGCGATGAGCAGCGTCGCCACGCTGGTGACCCCTCGCACCTCCACGGAAAGAGCCACGGGCGGCGCGGTGATTTTGATGTATAAGCAGTATTGCCGCTTAGTAGGTTAGATAGCGGCCAGCTAGAGTGCGAAAACGGTCATGAACATGCATTATGCATAATAAACATTGAATACTAGCATGCGTAGGATATGGACATCATGAACATAAATATTATAGAGGCTATGTTGGTTTTGATTCAACTACATTCATGAACATGTGGCAAGTCAAGCCACTTGAAACATTCAGAGGAGGATACCATATCATCATACCACATTACGATCATTTTGAAGCATGTTGATATCCAAGATAAATCATTATACACTCCTAGCTACCTAAGCATAGCATGAGAAACTATAATCTCTAATTGGCATTGCAAACATGTTTGGTCATAATATGTTGAATCATGGATACTAGGTTAAACATATTTACAAAAACAGAACAAGTTGAGTTCACACCCGTTTCTCTCTGTCTTAGCTAGTTCATCAAATATCATCATTATTGCCTTTCAGTTGCATGACTGAATGATATGAAAATAATAATAGTGCAATAGTGTCGTGGACTAAGCTGGAATCTGCAAACACTTTATTCAAAAAGGGAAGACAAGGCAATTTGAGCTCTTTGTTAGATAAACAATAATGCATATGAGAGCCACTCAATATTTTCATCGTGATCTCCTCCTTGGTATGATTCAAAA
Organism: Secale cereale; assembly: GCA_902687465.1. NCBI lineage: Eukaryota > Viridiplantae > Streptophyta > Magnoliopsida > Poales > Poaceae > Secale > Secale cereale. The sequence continues at coordinate 332,384,961 of LR738714.1, read as the reverse complement.
ACCAAAAAAGAAATTCAGACAAACACGCTGAAATGTTTTTGGAGTTTTTACTTTTTTTCCTGAAGAAGGAAAATTAAAGAAAGAAAACAAAAATGAGAAAAAATATTTACACGGGAAAGCTCCCAGGAAACAAAGAAAGAATCGAGAAATATTTTTGGTTCTTCCTTTAATACTACAACTAATTAAACCAGAAAGAAAAACCGAACAGAAATAGTAAATATTTTTGGATTTTCTAAAAGTTTTCCAAACACAGAAGAAGAAAGCAAGAAAAATAAATCTAGCATGGATAATACAATGAAAAACTGTGAGCACCCACAACTGGAATGAAAAGTGTGAACTTGAATATAGTGTCGGTGGAAACACATACTCCCCCAAGCTTAGGCTTTTGGCCTAGCTTGGCAATCACCATCCGTAGTAGCCATCCGGTCCCATGTCATAGTGTTGTGGCAGCAACACCTGAGCGTCCCACTCCTGAGGCTCCTCCTCTGCAGCTGCCTAGGTGTTTTGGTAGGCAATGGTATCTTCTGGCCTGATCATGTATCCGCCCTCAGCTGCGATGAAGTTGGTTAGCCCAACATTTGAACGAATTGTGCGAACTCTCGATAAATCATGTCCCCCTCCATGAAGGGATTATGCGGCCATTCGCACAGCCACACTTTTGCCCTTCTCCGAGTGTGGAGGTCATTGTCCGATGATTTCCCAACAATACCCTTGGCATTCTTCTTGGAGGCAAACTTCCTAAAGAAACACATCTTATTCCTGCTGATAGAAAACTGAAAATTTTATTCCACAAAATTTTGTCAACAAAACTTCACAAGATTGATAGCAACTACTCATAAGCATGCATACAGGATATTGAGCATTCAAACTATTTAGAACTCGAAGAATTCAACATGCAACCTCATCTACAGTAGCACCAAGAGTAGCTAATTATTCAAAATACAACCCGCTAAAGCAAAAACAAATTGGAGCAATGGTGGAGTCACATACCAAGTAGCAATTCCCCAAAATAGTTTTGGAAATGGAGCTTCGAGCAAAGATATCAAAATCCATGAGTTTGTGAGCAAGAACATGAGAGAGAGAGATAGAGAGAGAGAGCAATGGTGATTTTTTATGGAGGTAGGAGATGGAATGGGCTAAAGAGATAAGTGAGGGGGCCCACGTGGGGACCACAACCCACCAGGTCACGTTTGGGGCTACTGGCGTGCCCAAGTGGATTGTGCCCACCTGGTGCACCCCCTGATGGTATTTGCCCTAAAAATTCAGAAATATTCAGGGAAAATCGTGTTAAATTTTCAGGACATTCTAAGCACCTTTATTTTTGGGTCATTTTTTGCATTGGAAAAACAGAAAATAGACAATCATGTTTTTTCATTTAACTAGGAAAAACCGAAAATAAAAGATAAAGACAGAGAATTGTGCTCACTAGATTCATCAACTCCATACCTCTCAAAAAATGATCCATTAATAACACTGATCATGTCTTATTAACAACCACTTTCAATTGGCATGAAACCGAAGAACTTCTGTAAAATACTAAGTTTCCTCAATGGGGATATGCACATCCCCAACAATAAGTATTTCATATTCTTTTTGGCCGTAGATGGATTTGAAAACTTCCAATAGTGAGTGTGAGAGAATTTCAATAACATTAATACCATTCACTTGGAATTGTTTCTTCGGAAAGTGCATCGTATGCTCATTGCCTTTGATATGAAAAGTGGCCTTGCTTTTATTGCAATCAATAACAGCCCTTGCATTATTCAAAAAGGGTCTACCAAGGATAATCGACATGTTGTCGTCCTTGGGCATCTCAAGTATAACAAAGTCAGTGAAGATAGTAACGTTTGCAACAACAACGGGCACATATTCACAAATACCGATAGGTATGGCAGTTTATTTGTCATCAATTTGTAAAGATATTTAGGTACGTGTGAGTTTATTCAAATCAAGTCTTTTATATAAAGATGAAGTCATAACACAAACACCAGCTCCTAAATCACATAAAGCAGTTTTGACATAGTTTCTTCTCATGGAGCAAGGTATAGTTGGTATTCCAAGAACTCCAAGTGTTAGGTACTCCATGCTTAAAAGAATAGTTAGCAAGCATGGTGAAGATTTTAGCTTCCGGTATCTTTCTTTTATTAGTGATGATGTCTTTCATGTACTTTACATAAGGAGCCATCTTTAAAATATCAGTCTAGCGAGTGCTCAAAAATACTGGCCTTAGCATTTCAGCAAAGCGTTCAAATTCTTCATCATCCTTTTTCTTAGTTGACTTAGGTGGAAAGGCACGGGTTTTTGTACCCACGGTTCTATTTCTTTACCATGTTTCCTAGAAACAAAGTCTTTTTATCATACCTTTTATTTTTAGTTTGTGGGTTATCAAGATCAACAACATGTTCTCTCTCAACATAATTATCTCACTGTTTATCATTGTTTGGTTGAGTGTCTTTATGAACATCAACATTACGATTTTCATTATCACTAGATAAATGTTCATTACCAGATTGAGTTTCAGCATCAGAGATAGAGACATTATTATTATCTTCCGGAAGTTTCTTTGTCTCACGTTCACTAGAGGTATGCAAAGTCCTATCATTTTCTTCTTCCTTTTCTTTCTAGAAGGACTAGGTGCGCCAGTGTTAAATCTTTGTGAATCTTGTTCAATTATTTTAGGGTGTCCGTCGGGATAAAATGGTTCCTGGGCCATTTTACCTCCTCTAGTTGCTACTCTAACAACAAAATCATTTATATTATTATTCATTTCATTTAGCAATTCTTTCTGAGATTGAGAAACTTGTTCTCACTGAGTTTGAACCATAGAGGCATGTTTTTCTACACCTCTAACATCATCGGAGATTCTAAATAACAAGTCACTCAAGCGAGCAATCATATCTGAGTTGTATTTCAATTGTTTTATGACATTGGCATCGAAGTGATCTTGTTTTCAAATGTCGTTATCAAACTCATAAAGGCATTGACTAGGGTGTTTATTGTAAGCAATATCACCTTTATCAAATTTCATTAAAGAATTTACCTCTAACACCTTTGGTGGTGGTGTGTCAAGTCCGTGGTTTTCTTCAATTGGTGGTAAATTTTTGACATCCTCTGCTTTAATACCTTTTTCCTTCATACTTTTATTTGCCTCTTGCATATCTTCGGGACTGTGAAATAAGATACCCCTCTTCTTTGGTGTGGGTTTAGGCAGTGGTTCGGGAAGAGTCCAATCATCATAATTTTTTAAAATACTATTCAATAATTACTGAGCTTGTTCAACAATTTGTTCCTTGAAAACACAACCAGCACAACTATCTAGGAAATCCCAGGAAGCATCACCAGTTAGTCCATTATAGAAGATATCAAGTATTTCATTTTTCTTAAGTGGATGATCATGCAAAGAATTAAGCAATTGGAGAACCCTCTGCAAGCTTCTGGGAGACTCTCTTCTCCAATTTGCACAAAGTTAAATATTTCCTGCAAGGCAGCTTGTTTCTTATGAGCAGGAAAATATTATTCAGAGAAGTAATAAATCATATCCTGGGGACTACGCACACAACCAGGAGGAAGAGTATTGTACCAAGATTTAGCATCACCCTGTAATGAGAACGTAAATAATTTGAGGATATAATAGTAGCGGATTTTCTCATCATGATCAAAAAAGGTGGCTATATCATTCAGTTTAGTAAGATGTGCCACTACGATTTCAGTTTCATAGCCATGGAAAGGATCAGATTCTACCAAAGTAATTAACTGGGTCTACAGAGAATTCATAATCCTTATCTGTAACATAGATAGGTGAAGTAGCAAACTTAGGATCATATTTCATTCTAGCATTCATAGATTTTTCTTTCAGTTTGCATAATAATTTCTTAAGAATATCTCTATCACTTCAAGCAAGAAAGTCTCTAGTTGTCTCCTCATCCATAACATATCCTTCAGGTACTTTAGGCAATTCATATCTAGGATGGCTAGATCTAATAGGTGTTTCGAAAATTTTGGTTTCCAGTATTTCATCAGTTTTAGCATTCTCAATATCTTTAGCTCTAGCAAGTTGTTCATCAAGAAATTCACCGAATGGCATGGTCTTACCAAGCAAGGTATTAGCATCATCATAAGCATCATTCATAGCAGAAGTAGCATCATTGATAACTTGCAAAATATCAGGATTAATAACAGATTGTGGTGTTGCAAGCTTACTTATTACTGAAGGAGAATCAAGTGCAGGGTGTGATGGCAATTCCTTACCTCCCCTCGTTGTTGAGGGAAAGATATTAGTTCTATCATCCTTCAGATTCCTTGTAGTGATAAATAGATAAGAATCCAAAGTGACTCAACAAATATAGCTATGCTCCCCGACAACGGTGCTAGAAAAAGGTCTTGATAACCCAGAAGTATAGGGGATCGCAATAGTTTTCGAGGGTAGAGTATTCAACCCAAATTTATAGACTCGACACAAGCGGAGCTAAAGAATGTTTGTAAGTATTAGCAACTGAGTTGTCAATTCAGCCACACCTGGAGATTAATTATCTACAGCAAAGAGATCCGTAACACAATAATATGATAATTTTGATAGTAGTGGTAACAGCAATAGTAACGGTAACAATGATAGCAATGATTTGTAGCAGTTGTAATAGTAACAGCAGCAGTAGTAACTTAGAGAAAGCAATATGTAGGAAATTTGTAGGCATTGGATCGGAAGATTCTTTGGGTGATATTCATCATATAATAGTCATAACCTAGGGCGATATAAAACTAGCTCCAGTTCACAAATATAATGTAGGCATGTATTCCGTAAATAGTCATACTGCTTATGGAAAGAACTTGCATGACATCTTTTGTCCTACCCTCCCGTGGTAGCAGGGTCCATAAGGAAACTAAGGGATTTTAAGGCCTCCTTTCAATAGAGAACCGGAACAAATCATTAACACATAGTGAATACATGAACTCCTCAAACTACGGTCATCACCAGAAAGTATCCCGAATATTGTCACTCCGGGGTTTACGGATCATAACACATACTAGGTGAATATGACTTGCAAGATCGGATCTAGAACATAGATATAATGGTGATTATATAAAAGGTTCAGAGATGAATCATGGTACCCGAGCCCAAAGTTTCAATCATTAAGCATGGCAAAGCCATAACAATATCAATCTCAAAACATAGTAGATACTAGGGATCAAGCCCTAACAAAACTAACTTGATTACATGATGAATCTCATCCAACTCCTTATCGTCCAGCGATCCTATGAAGGAATTACTCACTCACAGTGGAGAGCATCATGGTATCGGTGATGAATGAGGGTTGGTGATGACGAAGACCAAAAATTTCCCTCTCCGGAGCCCCAAACGGACTCCAGATCTGGCCTCCGGAGGAAGAACAGGAGGTGGTGGCTGCTCCGTATCGTGAAATTAGGTAATTCTTTCTCCCAGATTCTCCCTCCAAATTTAGGTATTTAAGGAGTCTGAGTTAAGGTCAGCGGGGCCACCACGTGGGCACAACCCACCTGGGCGTGCCTGGAGGGAGGCGCACCCTGATGGGTTGTGCTCACCTAAAGGCCCCCTCCGGTGGATATTGGCTCCAGTATTTTTCTTTTAATCTGAGATAAATCTCCAAAAAGTTTTGTTCCATTACGGGAACTTTTATTTTCGCACAAAAAACATCATGGTAGTTCTGTTGAAAACATCATTAGTCTGGGTTAGTTTTATTCAAATCATGCCAATTAGAGTCCAAAACAACAGGAGAAGTGTTAGGAAAAGTAGATATGACTGAGATGTATTAAAAATCTCCTTCACCATTAAGTGAAGATAAAATACTGCAGCAATCCAAAACCTCATAAATTTCAAAGGCCTGCCCGTGTAGATCAAGTTTGTCTTGTAAGTTTTTTCTAGAATTAAATTTGTTCATTTTATGAATTGCATTATTTTTTGCGGTATTTTTAATTTTGATCAAAGGATGTTACATATTTTTCCTTAACTTGTTCATAATTGCACGCAAGAGCGAGGAAGAAAGCTGGACTTCAGTAATGTTGAGAAACAACTTGAGTCTATTTCTGAACTTATGAAAAAACTTATTCCACCTAAAGCTACACCCATCAGTGAATCTATTGATAAGGACAAAAGCATGAGTTTCAAGCATCTAGTCAATACATATGCACAAGTTGGAACCAATTCAAAAGTGACTTCCACACAGACCACGTCGCATAAGATTATGAGTATGAATAAGAAGTCATTTTTCCCTGAGAAGTTAAGGTTGAAAACAAGCATGAACGGTATTCTTTTTTCTCTCTACTTATGTTTTATCGTTGTCAATGCATTTCATCTTTCTAAATTTTTTGACCTTCTGCATGTTTCAGTGACATGAAATCAGTTACAGGTGAATGTCTTGGGATCTCCTCTCAAAAATATTTTCATGAGCAATCTATGCCATCATGTCAACGTAAATTTCGACAGTGTGCTGAGGTGCACCATTTTTTATTCCTTCTATGTCCTTTGCTTAGTGTGTAGTCCTGCAACTTTTACATGTACTTCCTGCAAGTTATTATCCTCTATCAATTCGTTTTTTATTTTAAAATGGCAAAATATTACTACTAGCTTTGATTACAAACACCTTCAAAATTTTGCTTCTTGTGTAGTGCTACAAGTTTCATAAATGTTACATGCAAGTTTTGCTCTCTAATTTTTGTCTAATTTAGCTCTTGCAAAGTAAATTGTGCATATTTCTTATGTGCTGCCTTTATGTGATGTAACAGGGGTCACATTATCAAACTCCTATTCATATGTGAAGATTGTCTTTTACTCATGTGTCTAGTCCTTCTACAAATAATGTACTTACTTAAGTATAGTACTGTTCTACTCAAGACTTCCAGGTCTATATTTCTATCCATTTTTAATTTTTTTTACTTAGTTAATTAATGTTTGCTATCGAATGTGCATTGTAGAAATCTGATGGCACTCAAAGGTCCTGGTCACGGCCAAATTCTGGTAACCGCAATGAATATCTGGGCGAAACATCTCAACCACATGTTCATGTCACTAAGGTCAAATCTTCATTCCCATTTTGTATTTTCTTAGTAATAAATTCAAAGTTTTCGTTATTAGATTTATATTTTAGTAATTGTTTTCTTCTACTATTATTTCTGAGATTGATTTAGATTCTGGTGGACGGGATAGCCCTGGAAAGTCTCCTGATGTTTGGGTCTTATATGAAGTTAAGAAATCTGATAGATTCAACAAGTTGCTTACTAATTTTGTAAACATTGGCAATGAAAAAAAATCAACAATCATTCTGCTAGTAAATTTGGAAGAGAGGTGAACAGATATGGACCAAAAAGGATAGTAAATCCCAACAAATACAATGCTTCTCCTTATGTGAATGAGAAATCGTTAAGATATCCCGTCAGTACCAGAATGATATATTTGCATGATGTTATTGTCAGTTTGTCTCTTGATTAAAATTTTAAGTAGTAAGTTTGCCCTTCATTCAGTCTCCATTTATTGTTCTGACACAAAAATTATTTTTCTAAAGTGCTCTTACACCTTCTTCATTTGTTTTGTTATCTCTGTTTGCAGCAAATCATGTATTGGCTATGGCAAGGTTACAGTGACTTTTTTGTTTGGTACTTCTTTTTCAAATGACATCCTTGTCCACACATATACTATAAATGCTTGGTGTCATGAATAGTCTTTGGACAACAAGCCAAAGAACTCAAAAGTTCATCATATTTTCACCTCAAATTTGTGAGTACATTTTTATTTTATACATTTTTTGTGTTAGAGCTCAATTGATTATACTTAAGTTTATGTAAGTGTATTTTGTTGTAATTGTTATTACTATTTTTCTACAACGGGAACACCTACTCAACATGGACTCGTATGATACTCAGGAGTTGTATGATTAAAAGTGCGGTATGGTTGAGAGGTGTTTTTGGGTGGCAAATTGTGCAAGAGCAATCCATACATGTGATGAGGTAAATATAGTACATTGATGTTCTTATCAGTGCACATTATTCAATAATATATTGGGCATGTCATGAGTCTTATCTATTTTTGGTTTTTTGCTGGTCGACTTTCTAAATTTACATAGCAGGCATTGGTTCATTTTTTTGTTTCACCATGAAATGTTTGTCATACTAGATTCAGCATATGATGCGGAAAGTGAATTCCACAAGAATGTGTTGAACATTCTGGTAAATTTGCAAACTAAAGCTTTTTCAACTTTTTGCGCTTTTATGATGATGTTGTGCATACACAGTTTCTATATTAGTTCTATCATTTATATGTTTTGATGTAATTCTGCAGATACCAAATTTTAAAAGGGTTGGAACATGTATGGTAGCTCGAGGAACCTTAACTGGAGAAATTGGTCTGTACATTTTATTGATGTACCTAAACAATGTAATGTGTAAGCTGACTTTTCTTTCCTTGCATAATAATTTTGAGTTGTGTTTCATTTTTCGGATATGATTGCTACAAGTAAATGTACATAGTTTGATGTATGTGTGTTTGCTTTGAATTTAGTATGTAGGCTTGATTGTGGTATACATACATCGTTATATTTGAAGCATTGGAAGCCTAGGGTGAACATGCATGATTGTAACACCCCCGATTTGACTGTACACTAATCATGCACGCAAATGTGTACGATCAAGATCAGGGAATCACAGGAAGATATCACAACACAACTCTAGACACAAATAAAATAATACAAGCTTTATATTACAAGCCAGGGGTCTTGAGGGATCGAATACATAAGCTCGAATACACAAGAGTCAACGGAATCAACAATATCAGAGTACAGACATAAGTTAAACAAGTTTGCCTTAAGAAGGCTAGCACAAAAGTAGCAACGATCGAAAAGGCAAGGCCTCCTGCCTGGGAGCCTCCTAACCAGTCCTGGTCATCGGCGGTCTCCACGTACTAGTAGGATCCATTGGGGTAGTAGTAGTCGTTAACGGTGGCATCTAGCTCTTGGGCTCCACCATCTGGTTGCATCAACCGAGAAGAAAGGAAAAGGGGGAAAGAGGGAGAAAAGCAACCGTGAGTACTCACCCAAAGTACTCGCAAGCAAGGATCAACACTACATATGCATCGGTATCAATGAAAGGGGTAGTATCTGTGGACTAAACTATAGAATGCCAAAATAGAGGGCAATACCTATCCTATCGAAGACTAGCATCTTCAAGCATCTTCTGGAAACCACCATCTTGCAGCAGTAGAAGAGAGTACAAAATAACATATTATAATTGTCAAGCATGTTGTAGCATTAGCGCCTAGAGATCCTTCCTCGACTCCCTACGAGAAAGCAATCCCGGAGCCACATTTCCATTTCATACCGCATCATCCAGTTCTTGTTGTACCGATCGGGGTACAACTCCGAACGTCTGTAACCGTGGACATGGCTATTCGAATAGACCAATCTTCCTGTAAAGTGGTGCACCAACTTTCCCAACACGCTCGATCCACTCCGGGCGAACACACCATCAGGTCATTCCCGCCCTCAGCGAATCAACACGCTGCAGTCCTACCTAGGCTCATCAAAGAGGACAGCACTGTGGTCTACATCCTAAGCGCGCAGGGGTCTTGGGCCCATCGCCCTTTACACCCCTGCACATTGTGTGGGCGGCCGGTGAGAAGACCTAGCTACCTACTTAAAAAAGGCAGGTGCTTACGCAGTGCAATCCGGCGCGCGTCGCTCAGTCGCTGATGTCTAATGAACTTCCACTGATGTATACGACGTGGAGTGCCCATACTTATTCCCGCGTGGTGGTTAGTGCAAAAAGTACTCGGATCAAATATCCAAACCGTTAGTGTCTTGGGAGCGCGTGGTAACGAGCAGAGACTCATGATCATGTTGACCTTGTCGCCCTATCTAGTGGACTTACGGCAAGGGCACTGAATGCCCGGCTGTGCCATGCAATTATCTCGCGGGTACCCTCCTGGTCAACCTGACTCCACAATACTCGCGGGTACCCCTCGGGGCCAACCCGACTTCATCATGGTTCTGTGGGTAAAGTCAAAGTAACTGTGTGTCCAAAATAGCAAGGGGAAACCCGAGGAATCACCCTCGATGAATTCCCACTTTGATGTAACCGTCATGGTGGACTTGGAGGAATCACCCTCGATGGTCCACACTTGAGGGGTTGAACCTTAGAGTCGTTATCGGGAGTGGTGAAGGAGGAATCACCCTCGATGACCACGACCGATTAGCTTCACTACAGATATCTCATCAGAAGTACTATACGAGATATCACCCTCGACAATCGATAGTAACTATGCGGAGTCGTACAACTAGCGGGTGATGTGATGTGTCGGGCTCTGGACATCGATCACGTTGATCGAGTCATCTCGTAATCCAGCGGGGCAACAGGGACAAGGTGGGGGTCACTCATGGGTCAACAACCAACCTATGCTAATCATATAGGATAAGAAGGTAAGGTACCAAAGCAGGATACCAAAAGTAGGCTATGCATCAGAATAGGAGCAATCAATTACAGTAGCAAAATCTAATGCAAGCATGAGAGAGAAAGAATGGGCGATATAGGAATGATTAATGAGGGTTTGCTTGACTGGAAGCTTTGTTGAGAAGGAAGGGTTGTCGTCGACGTAGTCGAACATAGTGGCATCGACAGTGTCTCGGGGTCTACCAGAAAGGAAGTAATGGAGGGGGCACACATTAAATAATCAAAGCAATCAAAAGCATAACACAGCAATACGCAGTGCTAGGGGTAGCCTAACGCGGTGCTACACGTTACAGACGGAGCGGGAAAATATCTATGGATATTTCCCCAGCTTTGGACAGATGATCCAGAGGAGAAGGTTCCATGTTTGTTGTGATAGAGACACGTGACAAGTATGTGTATGGCGTATTCGGCTTTGTCTTATTTTTCTGACCAACTTTCATGTAGAAAACATTTTTATCCGATATACGGTTTATTTTATATTAACTTTTATGTATATCCCAAATTTAAACAGTACATACTTTGTCACCTAGTGCTATTTGTCGGCGTTCTGGGAACCAGGGTACCCAGACATGCCTGCCTGCAGCCCATGACATGGCACCTTTTCAGGCCTGGTACGGCCCATCTTCGGCAATGACACTCAAGACTATCGCGAGGGACCGAGCCTCGCGGGCGGACGACACCAAGACCTCCGGAAGGGGCAGCCTCGGCTGGCTGGCTCGTGAGGATTGGAGAACTCTATGCAACCCTCCACCTCATGAGGATTGCATGACGCAAGCCATGACGACCAAGGCGAGGCGGGCACTAGCGGGTGCAGTACAACATTTTCCTCTTTGGTGCTAAGGAAGCGGGCTCAGACGCAGAGTCCCGAGGAATCTGCCAAAGGTTTCCATTCTAGTGCAACAAGACCAAGACCGCCAGGATGGCAGGACGAAGGTCATCACCGAGCCCACCATGGCGTCGGGATTAGAGGCTTTGCAGGCGAAGACCACCTTTAGTCAGGATAAGATGTACTAATTGCCCCCCTTTAAAATTGGCCGTTGTGGGATCCCTTCCCGCCAAACATTTCGAGGAAGAGGACCAACGCCACTATATAAGTAGGAGAGCCACCACCCAACAAGGGGACTGGTCATTGAGACCCTCTCTTCGACCACCTAGCAAGAACACCTCTCCTCCGAAGGTCGTTCATCCATTGTAGTAGTTCATCCACAGCCCATCTCGAAACTAATCCACCACACTGCTGGAGTAGGGCCACTCACCGCTAGGTGGCCCGAACCAGGATAAACTGCCTCGTCTCTCTTTTACATTACAGTTCATCGTGCTAGTTGGCGAGACGGCAAGTAGATAGATATGGGAGGTTGAGATCTTCGCATGCACCCCAGAGTTCAAACCTAGTAGGGTTTTCGGAGCCCTGAATCCGACATTTGGTGCGCTAGGTAGGGGTGTGTCGAATCTCCTCTTCGTCCGTTGGATCCATCATCGTTTCACCGCCCAATGGCTGATGCCCGCCACATCTGTGCTGAGCGCCAGGCCGTTGGCCCCGCTCGCGTGGCCCGGACGGCACCCATTGGTGATGGCTTCCCTCGATGCTCTCCGTCACCGGCGGCAAACGCTGCCACCGGCCCCACTGCAAACGAGCAGCAGGATTCGTCGTTCCCACTCTCCGCATGGCGCGACGGTCGCACCACAACCCTATCACTGACTCCGGCGGCTGCTTCGTCCTCCCACGCCTGTCGCGGCTCGGCGAACTCACAGGTCGCGCTGCTCATGGCGCATGAGCTCCTGCGCTACCGCCCGGACGACAACCTCTACGAAGAATGGCTAGACCGCATTGCTGAGGTCGTCCGCGCCGTGGGAGAAGCTCCAGCATCGTGTCGTTCTCTACCTCTTCCACAACCTCAGGCAAGTGACGAGGCCCGCGGCGCACCTCCTTCACCGCCCTGGAGAAATGTCTTCCCTGAGCCAAAGCGCGAGTCCCCCCAGCGTGACCAGCCGCGCTGGATGGCCGCACGAGATGAAGAAAGTTGTCAAGTGGTGTAGCGGCCGCAAGGCAAGGCACGCGCGCTTCATGCTCCGCCTCGTCAGGGTCGCGCACCTCCCGCGCAGTGGCGCACGAACACCGAGACCAGGCTCCACCTCAGCAGCAAGCACCAGTAAGCATGGCGGGCTGCAAGGCGTTCACCCTGGAGCTCCGTCGTGTCGTCTGGCCCGGCAAGTTCTAGCCAGATCTACCCCCGCATTACAATGGAACACCTGACTCCGTAGAGTTCCTTTAGCTCTACGAGCTGAGCATCAAAGCGGCCAATGGTGATGAGAAGGTCATGGCTAACTGGTTTCCCATGGCTCTCAAAGATGGCGCTCGTTCGTGGCTCCTGAACCTCCCGAAGGAATCGATCTCCTCCTAGGGTGATCTGTGCGAACACTTCGTTTCCAACTTCGAAGGGACCCGTGACCGTGCCCCGGTGGTAGGTGACCTGCGACACATCAAGCAGCACCCTAGAGAGACCCTCCGCAAGTACATCCAACGTTTCATCAACATCCGTATCAAGATTCCCAAGATATCCAATGAAGCCATCATCTCGGCGTTTACTGATGGCGTCCGCGATGTCAGGATGAAGGAGGAACTCACCATTTAGGAGGACATGTGCTCAGCTCTGGAGATGTTCAACCTCGCGATCAAGTGCGCAAAGGCAGAAGAAGGTCACCTCTCACTCGTCGAGCTTCCTGAGGCTGACCCAGAAGAAAAGAAGGACAAGACCAAGGAGGCCAAGCACAAAGGACCGGCAGTACTCTCGGTTTAGCCTGAAATGAAACGCGGGTGCGATTACCCCGATTCCTCTAAGGGCAGCCGCCCATTCTGTGCCTTCCACAACATGCACAACCACAACGCCATTGACTGCCATGAACTCAGGGCCATCCATGACGGACACTTTGGATGCCGCCACGAGCGCGGTGAGCGAGGCTACGGTCGCGGAGGTGGCCATGGAGAAGGACGCTGGGAGAACCGTGACTCTGGCCAAGGCTGGCGTGAGCGGCCTCGCGAGGATCACTAGCAGGGCCAGCCTCGTGAGGGCCCTTGGAGAGACCAGCCTCGCGAGGATCATTGGAGGGACTAGTAGCGTGAAGATCGCCCCCAAGACAATGCAGCCCTTCCTCCGCTGCCACCACCATCGAGAAGGAACGACGCACCATCAAGATGAAGGGGCTGGGGGCTTTTAGGAGCTGCGTGTAGTGGCATGTATCCTGGGAGGCGCTCATGCCCCTGCACCTAATCGCGTCTTCAAGCAGTTTGCTCAAGAAGTGAATGCAGTCCTCCCCAAGCTCGAGATTATGCGTCCTCTCAGATGGTACAAGTGCGCTATCACCTTCAACTCTGCTGACTAGCTCAAGAGCACGGGCGCGGCCGGGGCCCTACCTCTGTGCTGCTCACCTACCATCAGCAACGTGCTCGTCACCAAGACCCTCATCGACGGCGGGGCAGGACTCAATGTCCTCTCCGTCGAGACCTTCGACACGCTCCAAGTGCCGTACGGCCAGCTCCATCCCACCAGGCATTTCTCCGGAGTGACCGACGGCTCGACAATGCCTATAGGACAGATCCGCCTCCCTGTCACCTTCGGTGACCGCAAGAAGTACCGCACGAGCTCATCGACTTCGACATCGCCCACATCCGGATCCCATACAACGCCATCCTTGGCTACCCAGCTTTAGCCAAGTTCATCGCAGCGACCCACCACGGCTACAACGTCCTCAAGATGTCGGGAAGCGGCTGGATAATCATGGTTACCTGTGATGAGAATGATGTGGTGTGCGCTCTCGAGCGCACCTACCAAGCTGCAGCGGTGGAGAACCCTAGCACCGAGGGCTTTCCCTATCCACCCGAAGCTGTCCTGTATAAGAAGCAGCAGCTGCTCGTCCTGGAGCCTCATGAGGAAGTAGCACCCGACGGCCGCGCCTTAGGATCCGCACTCGTGAACGGGGCGCCTTCCTCCCTGTCATAGGAAGGCGCCTCCGGCGCCCCTCTCCGGCTGGGCTCGGGGGCTCTCCTCTTGAGGGCCTCAGACCTAGCCAATGCCACGAGGGAGGCGCTCGAGCACCATATGGAGGCGTGCTTCAGCGCACGTTTCCGCGAGGAGGGTACAAGGCGCGAAGCGCCAAGTGCTCACGTCACGCCCAAGATGCGATTCTATTCCGATCACGTGAACACCTCGTGATTGGGGCACAACCGCATTTCGGGCGCTTAGCAAGATGGATATCATTACATCATACTATTACATAAATAGATGGGGATACATACAAGTCATACAATAGGCCCATGAATACAAGACATCATACACAAGACATATGACTACGGATGGAAACACATGAAAAGCACACGACATCCATCCTGCTATCCCAGGCTGCCGACCAGGAACCTATCCCAAGATCGACGAAGAAGAAGAAAGAACTCCAACACAAGTAAACATTGCTCTCACGTCAAGTCATCGGAAACATGCACCTGCAACTGTTGTTGTAGTAACCATGAGCCATGAGGACTCAGCAATCCCATTACCATGGGTATCAAGACTAATAAAGCTTAATGGGTATGGAGAGGTTAAGTGGTGAGGTTGCAGCAGCGGCTAAGCAATGTATGGTGGCTACCTTACGAGTACAAGAATAAGAAGAGACGGTAATGATCAAGAAGTGATCCTAAACTACCTACGAGTCAAACATAACCCCACCATGTTCTCTACTCAAAATGAAAAGAGACGGTCATGGTTACTCACGCGTTGGTGTGTTTTATTTCAGATCCTCTGTCAAGTTTTCTACAACCGGACATTAACAAATTCCTATCTACCACATAACCGCGGGCACGACTTTCGAAAGATCATGACCCTACAGGGGTGTCCCAACTTATCCCATCACAAGCTCTCACGATCAGCAGAGGTAAAAACCCCTTATCTTAGGGACAACCCGATCAGACTCGGAATCTCGGTGCACAAGACATTTCGACAATGGTAAAACAAGTCCAGCAAGACCTCCCGGCGTGCCGACACCCTGATAGTAGCCGCGCGTATCTCATCTCAGGCCACGTCCGGATGAGCACTATGTAGAGCTACCGAAGACCCCACATAACTGGGTGGCGCCGCAAGTGGCTCTAGTTTGGGACCAACATCATCAACACTGGCCCCCTGTATGTGGAAAAGAATCCTTGGGTAGTGCTAACTCCCTATGCAATTTAATTAATTAATTAAGATTTTATTATGTTGCAAATTAAAGCCAAAGTTGGGCCTTGCTGGAAGAGTTTTATTCAAAGCGAACATTCAAGGGGTCCCCATATACCCAATCGTGTTAGGAACACAAACTCAAGGAACATAACACCGGTTAATCAGTTCTCAAGGCGGCATGAGTGGAACAAAACACCGTGCAAAAGGCCAAGCCTTCCACCCATTGCCAATATAGGTGCATTAATTTAAGTAATAGATATTGTGATATTCCAAATCTGAGATCCGACATAGAGCAATCTTCATCTTCACCTGCAACTAACAACGCTATAAGAGGGGCTGAGCAAGCGGTGACATACCCAAACAACGGTTTGCTGGGATGGTGTCAAAGGTTAGAGGTTTCATGGCAACAAAGAGAGGCTGACAACAAATAGATAGGTAGCGCGACATATAGAGATAGCATCGAGACAACCAGCATAGCAATGATAGTAAAGGTATCCAAGGTGATGTTCATCTTGCCTGAGATCCCGCTAGGAAGAAGAACGAGTCCATGAAGAAGAAGCCACGAAGTCGAACCAAGCATAGTCGACTGAATCCTCACGATCGCAACGAAACGGGAACTGTCGAGAAGGAGCATAACCGGAAAGAAGCAAACAACATGGTAAACAACATCACATAAACATGGCATGATGCACAATCAAGTATGATGCATGTCCGGTTTAATGAGGCATGGCAAAGTACATAAACAATACTACAAGTTAAGTGGAGCTCAATATGCAATGGGTTGAATATTGAAAAAACACCACATTCTATTATTTAGTTTGCTCTTGTTCATGTAGACAACAATAACAAATGTTCTTTAACATGGCAAGAGGTGATGCATGAGAAAACGACACTATCTAGGCATTTTAAATTAGGCCGAAAAATCCCCATGTGCATATTTATTATTTTTTAGCAAACAATAATTTTAACCATTTTAATTGTTGTTATCATGATGCGGATGACATCTGCAAGTTTTTAGGCAATTTCATGAAAACTTTGGCATGTTAAGATATGGAGCATTTGTCGCCACGACGGAAAGAAAGGGGTGTCATGGCGGTGAAAATGGAAACGGTGTCACGGCAACGTTCCGGTTCCGGTAACTCGCTGAGATGCCAGTGCAAACGAAGGTTCAACATGAGCGTGTCATGCAAAGATGGTGGGGTGATCCCAGTTACCGGGTTCCCATGTGACGGCGACATGGAAACAGGGAACGTGCAAGTGACAACTCGGACACGGTGCAACACAAGCATTGCATACAACACAAGCATTCGTCCAAGGGCATCGTCTCGGCATTATACCTTTGAAGCGTGCGTTTTCGAGCGGTTCGTGTTCGTCGAGGGACGTAGTCGTTCACGGGTCGTCGTGGGAAGTAGTCCTTCACGTGGCGTCGGTAGTGGAAGTAGTGGGACACGGCGACGGTAGATGTACTCGCGACCTTGGCGACGATAGTCGTTCACGACGCGTTGTGGAAGTAGTGGTTCACAACGGAGAGGAACTTGGCGTTTCCGCTACCCGGGGCTTCGGCGGCGGTTTTGTTACACACATTAAAGTTGAACTTGACGAATCCGAGGGGTACTTGATGACCCAAAATTGCCTCTATTTGAAGAGGTCTCAGTCTTGGCGATCTCGTCGATGTAGTGGTACTTGACGAAATACACATTGGATGTAGTCATACATTTTGTAGATGAACTTGGCACGTCCAAAATCTTCGAGGATCATCGTGTACTCGTCGTTTCGATGCGGTAGTTCATCCGGGTCGTCTTGCGGTCTTGACTACAGCAGGACGACGACTGGTGGGCGAAGACTCACGAAGCAAGCAGGAGGAGATGGCGAGACATAGGCCATGGTGGGTGAAGAGAGCAGCAAGCATAGCGGCCACATCCATGGCAAGGAGGCAGTGAGCTGCTCGTGCATGAGGCTGGTCGGGGAGGTGCAGTAGGGGAGTAAGGGAGGTCGGTGCAGCGGGAACGATAGCGTGCGTGTAGCAGGAGGCGAAGGCGTGGGTCACCAGTAGGAAGAGGTGGTGATGGTGGTGGTGGTGCTCTCCGGCGAGGCTGGTGGGCGAGGAGCTTGCTCCGGTGAGCTGGCAGCGGCCGGCGGCGAAGCGAGGCGATGGCGCAGAGGAGGGACGACGAGGGGGTGCGACGGAGCTCGATGGAGGAGAGGGTCGTGGGTCAGGCGACGACGAGCTGCAGGACGGTGAGGGGGGCAGCAAAGGCCATGGGCAAAGCCGAGGAAGGCGAGGTAGGGCGTGGCGGCCATGGAGGTCCGCTCATGGGGAGACGCGCGCGGGCGAGGAGGCGGGAGGTGGCGCTATGAGAGAAGCGAGGGAGAAGGGCGAGACGGCGAGGCAACGGGAAGGCGGTTGGGGCGTGGGCTCTTGGCGCGATGCGTGCGAGCAGGGGCGGCACAAGGAAGAAGGGGGGATCGAGCAGGAGGATGACGAGGGGAGGGAGAGATGGGATCGAGCCGAGAGTTACCTGGTGGTGCTGGAGGAATGGGTCGAGGGAGGAGAGAGGGTCAAGGGATTGGGCTAGGGTTAGATAAGGGTTAGGTGGGCTTAGGGGAGAGATGGTTGGGCCTTGGGCCAAACGGGACTGAGCGTTGGGCTCTCTGCTCTCTCTCTCTGCTCTCCCTCTCTCTCTCATTATTCTCTTAACCATAACAGAAAAGAATTAGATAGAAGAAAAAAATAGAAAGATAGGGTTAGGGGTGGAATTTAGGCATGGGGTAATGTTCTTGGACTCACAAAAATGAGGGTGACCCAAGAAAATAAAAGTGATCATGATTGAAATATTAAATTCAATTTCCTTTGAATTTAATTCAAATGGTTTGAACAAAGACTAGGATTTCGAAGTGCCCATAAATGTTGAGGATTTCGGTGGAGCTCAGGAAAATGATGGAAGAATTTATGAGCAAAGTTTGAGGTCAAGTGAGATAACACAAGCATTGGGAATTATTTTGCAAGTGCATTTTGGTGATTCCAAATTAATGGATTAATTATTTTAGCTCCCTATAAATATTGGGAGTATATGTTATAAAGAGAAATCACCATGTGAATTCCCTTGATTTAAGTAAATCAAAAGATCTATGCAATTTATATAGTTGAGTTGAAAAAAATGACATGATGGCATGATGACATGATGCAATGCAAAAGATGTTTTGATGAATGCAACAAAGCAAACAAATCACACGGCGAAACTCAGAATACCTGCAAGGCATCTGAAGCGTCGATCTCGGGGCGTCACAACACTCCCCTACTAACAAGAGATCTCGTCCCGAGATCTTAGGAATGAGACGGGACAGAAATAGAAAGAACAAGGTTGCTTCTTGGACAAAAGAGTGTAACCAAAGAATCATGAGAGGTTGAACAACTTGAAATAAAGAACACAACAGAGACGAACGAGATTGAGAAGTTCTGTTACAAAAGAGGGACAAGGAACATTACGAGAATCTTGATGGTTGAAAGGCATGAAACAAGAGATAATGAACCAAAAGAATTTGAAACTACACCGATATGACGAGATAGCCGAGGAACAAGAATGAAGAATTTGGATAGAACTTCGGTTGAATAAAGAAGGAATAGGACATGAACTTGACAAGATGGAACAATACTTGATGAGGGAAACAAAACAATGACTCCGGAAGAATTGAAAGATTGAAATGAAAAGAACGGAGAAGAAGATGACAACTTCTACCACAATTGAGTTTGGAATAGAATCTTCAAGGGGAAGGCTTGAACGAAGTTGTTGAAGAATTAACAACAAAAGAATAAGCTTGTTGTGGACTTCTGGAAATTATCTCAACTTGAGGTGAAAATATGCCGCAACGAGAAGATGGATTAGCTAAGAATGAAGAAATGCAAAACTCCACTTCAAAAGAATACGGAGAATTAATTGCACCTTGAGACACGAGAAGAAGAATACTTGAGCTGCTTCACAAGAATTATTGATGAAAACTTAAAGAATGCATTAACTCATGATGATCCACCATGAAGAACTCGGTAGCAGAAGGATGATGAAGGATGAAAAGAATAAGAATAAGGCCTTGTGATGATTTAGATGGAGGTACCGACGAGATAGCCGAGAAAACTTTGAACTTTGGAAAAGAAAAGATGAAAATACTTGGGATTAGAATTTATTCGACGTGAACAAACTCCGGAGGAAGGAATTAATCAACTTGAAGAATAATAATTTTGTTATGCTTATCCTTCATCAATTAAATTGATGAGAAGAAATGGATTTGCATATGACTTATTCGCATTGAAATTGATTAACGAGGGATAAAGCGCAAAACTTGGGAAGATCTTCATGAGCCACCGGTATGATTGAAAGGAACGAATGGGTTGACATGATGACCAAGGAAAAAGGAATCTTGAACGAACCACCGTAAGAATTGAACCTGTCACATCCCTAGTTTGTGCTTGCATTAGGACTAGCTAGAGTGTGCATCATGTTTAACTTTTCTAGAAACTTGAAATGGGGATGATAGAAATCCCAGCACCCCTCTTCTTTCAACTAGGGTTTAATAAAATCTTTTCCTATGTACCCAAAATGCCCTTCAAAAATGTTCATCATCTTTGCCTTGGTCTTAAACCTCTGACAAAAATTGTGCACAATTTTCTAGGACATCCTAAGGTCACTGGATTAAATCATATTGTATTTGCATTTGGTCATTTAAATGCTATAAAATATTTTAAATGCCCAAATAATCATAAACTAAAATGTTCCATGTTGCTTATATTTTATACAGTGGACATGGTCGGTTTCATGATTTATAAAAATGTTCTAGCATTTTTAATAAATCAATACAGTTGCAGAAAAACAAAAACAGAAACTAAATTATAAAAGAGGAGAGAGGGAGAGATTACCTGGCCGGCCCACCTGGCGGCCTACCTGGCCGGCCCAGCCCAGCAGCCACTCCACGCAGTTGCTTCCTCTCGCCAGGCAGCCAGAGAGGAGCACGCCGGCGAGCCTGCGGACGCCACGCGGCTCCTCGCCGCTCTGCTTCACTCCCTTGCCTCCATGACGCCCTGGTTCGCCTCCACGTTGTCGCCCGAAGCCGTTGGACATCTCACTTATCCCCCTATCTCTCTCCCTCGCCCTCTCCTCGCCATGGCCGACGCGCCCGCAAGCTCACCGCCGTTGTAACCGTAGCCACCTTCGTCGTTGTCCGCTTCGTCGAGCAGGCCGAGCCCCGAGCGCTCGCTCGCACCGGAGCCACCGCCACGAGCACGCCCCCGACTGCCACCGCCGGTGATCCCCTTCACCGTCGCCACCGCACCAGCTCGTCCCCGAGCCCGCCGTCTAGCTTGCTGCAACCGCCGTGAGCTCCTGCCCCTCCCCATCCTCTCCGTTCTCACTCTCGAGCCCCGTAGCGACTGCACCTTGCTCGCCCGCACGCGCCGCCGCACATGCTCGCCGCTGACGTAGCTCCGGCCACGCAACGGCCTCGCCACCGTGTCCTTCATCTTCACTACTTCGCGTAGATGTTGTAGGACCACTCCACGAGCCTCCAAGAGCACCGCAGCCACGAGTTCGGCCTCACTCGAACTCCGGCAGCTGCTGGACTCGTCGCCGGCGTCGCTTCCGGCGACCCCGAGCTCCAAGTCATGCACCACTTGATGCAGCTCACTCCCAGCTGTCCGTAGATGTGCTCCGCCGTCGTTTTGGTCGTCGGAGGAAAAATCCCGTGCGCTGCGCCGCGTCTGGCCTCGCCGGCGACTAGCCGGCGGCGAGTTTGACTCGCTGACCAGGGGGTTTGACCTCCCCCTGTGCCACTGACATGTGGGCCCAGTCGTTGACTGTTTTAGTTTTAGGATTAATTAGTGTTAAACTAATTCTGCTAATTAGTTGACCCACTGACATGTGGGCCCGACCCTGTTAGTTAGTAGTTAGTTTAAATTAACTTGTTTAGTTAACTCTGTTAGACTGATGTGTGGACCCCACACATCAGGTTTGACTGGACCAGCCCTATTGACCTGCTGACGTTAGCATGAAGTCATGATGACGCAGTAAGTATTTTCTGTGATTTAAATAAATCAGAAATGATTTATTTATTTTCAGAAAATGCCCTAACTTCTAAAAATCATATAAATTCAACAGTAGCTCAGATGAAAAAGATTTATATATGAAAAATGATCAGAAAAATCCAATCTTTCGATTGGTACTGGTTTTATGCATGTTTAAGCAAGTTAACCATGCTGTTCACTTCAAAACATGATAATGCACTTTGAATAATAATAGCTTGGGCATGAATTTGAATCTTTGATTCAAATAAGCTCAAACCTTTCTGTTTATAGTTGCATTAGCTCAAAACACATTCATCTTGCTATGTCATGAGCATGCATCATACTGTTGCATATTGTTGTGTATTGATTGTATTACCGGTGTTCTCCGTGGTAGGTTCTGCTCCCAAGGATACATCTGTGTATCCAACTAAAGAGCAGTACACGAGAACCAATCTGTCAGGCAAGCAACCCATTGATCATTCCGATAGAAACCCATCTTCTCGCTTCTTCTCTCTTTTACTGCATTAAAGCAACAACGTGTGAACTGCTATTTGCTGCGGTAGTTGAACCCCATTCCTTTGCATGACATGTCATTGCCACAGTAAATAGTTGATACCCACTAGCATGTGTAGGAGTTGATTGAACCATGTTGATGTGTTTCCTACCATGCTATACTTGTTATGCCTGCTATGCTTAGAGTTGTGTCAGGTCTAGTTCATTTGGGTGATGGATCAGAGTGAAATGATCATGTCTGGTAATGAGAGTGAAGTGTGGAATATGTTTTGGTAAAGGTATCGATGAAAGGACATGTAGGAGTACATGGTGGGTTGTTTCATTGGAACTGTCCATAGGATCTGAGATCTGTATGTGTGAT
This sequence comes from Secale cereale, assembly GCA_902687465.1. NCBI lineage: Eukaryota > Viridiplantae > Streptophyta > Magnoliopsida > Poales > Poaceae > Secale > Secale cereale. The sequence goes on along the minus strand of LR738714.1, from coordinate 332,362,367 downwards.
TTAAGATCAGCTACTACCACACATTGGGCCCTGAAATATGACCCCAGTTGACTTACTGACTGCCCTTGTCCTCTATCCAGGAGTTGCAACTAGTTTCTGGTGTTTGTAGTTTACTGGAGGTCATGCGCAGCGCTGACCCTCGGGGTGGGCTGTGACGCGGCAGGTACGTGGCCCGTTGTACCGAGTCGCCCGTTTGGTGACTCGGGAACCCTGTACACATCGTTTTGGGCCGTGAGCGACACCCTGGTCGGATCTCCCCACGGATGGAACCCAAATAGGCGATAAACCTGGACTAGAGACTTGAGTGGTTGGTTAGGTCGTGGTCTACCCCCATGTCGGCTTTCGCTTGAACTCTGCCGAGCACATGGCGTGTGCAGACGCTAAGTGGTGGAAACATGTGTGAAGAAGTACACCCCTGCATGGTTACCAATCTTTTAGAATAGCCGTTGTTCGCGATTAAGGACCACTTGGTTGCCTATACAGTTCATAGACAAGTTAATGGTTACTCCTAAAAGTCTCAAGACAAGTGTGAGTGCCGTGGATGGCCCTTCCGTAGGATGACGGGAGAGGATCCACGGTAGTGTATTGTTGTGGTGAGTGGTGGACTCGTGTGCGTAGTCTCATCTTGCAATCTGCTGAGAGTTGTTGTATTGGTGTTAGCCAGGAGTCAAAGCTAACTTGCTACAATAAACTCCACTACCCTTGTTGATAATGATGCATGTATGATAGGTTCTGATGTAAGTCTTGTTGAGTACCTTTGTACTCATGTTTGCTTAATAACTGTTGCAGAGGAGAACCCCGCCCCCTCTGATGGGTTCTACATAGACCTTGACGTCGACGAGTAGCTTGCTACCCAGACGGAGATCTTGGACTTGTGAAGGGCCTTGTAGATAATCAGGCTACACCAAGCCTGTTTTCTTTCCAAGTTGTCTGTACTCAGACAAGTTAGCTTACGCATGTGCTTGTATGCTTGTATGACTTGAGTGTTGGGTTGTGTGACCCCTACCTATATGGATATGTTATGTATGGCTCTTCGGAGCCCCTTAAATAATGTACTTTGAGTCATAGAGTTCTGTTGTGATGCAATGTTGTATTTGCACATATTGAGCATATTGTGTGTATGTTATTGAAATGCGTGGTATATGTGGCATCCGACACCTAGTTGTTTACCCTTGGTATCCTATCTTACACGGAAATGCCTCCTAGTGCTTCCACTGAGCCTTGGTAGCTTGCTACTGCATCGACACGTAGGCTGGCCGGCATGTATCCTTCTTCATTCCTATGTCTGTCCCTTAGGGGAAATGTTACATGTTGTTCCTTTAAGTCCATGTAGCTTTCTACGACTTGGGTTCATACGTTGATGACCAACACGTTTGTTGATGGGTCATGGATGCATGTCTCTGTAATTTAGTGCCACTTTTGGTTTATAACTAGCCATGTCGGCCCGGGTTCTCTGTCATATGGATGCTAGCGACACTATCATATACGTGTGCCAAAATGCGCAAATGGTCCCGGGCCAGGTAAGGTGGCACCCGTGGGTATACCGTGCATGAGGCCGCAAAGTGATATGATGTGTTACATGCTAGATCGGTGTGACTTAGGATCGGGGTCCTGACAGCGCTGGCATCAGGCCCGGACTGCCTGTAGGTTCTTCAAGCCAAACTGGTCGATGTTGTGTCTAGAAAATTCTTAGTTATATGTAGGGGAATTGATTGTGGAAGGGAACATAAGGCTCTTTTTACTTCTTTACCTTATGCCCTTCTAATCTGAGTCAGCCTATTCTTTCTACGGGGGTTAAGGACTAGGCCTCTCATCTTTACTAGGTTCACGTGTTACTAATCCGTAGACTCTTAGAATTGTTGGTTTCAAGCCTCAGTTCAGGTTCTACCTTTTCAGTATGTTGATTAGTTCGACCCGGAACCTTGATAGGATGTTGTTGAGTGTCTATGCTATTATTTGTATGATGTCTCAATTTTTTTTGAGCATTTACAGTTGTTATGCTGCCCGATTTCTTCTAGAAATTCTAATGCCTTTGCATTATTTCGTGTTTCAGATGTCTGACCGCACCCCTCATCAGGTGGTCCGTCTGACCCGGTGCATTAATATGCCAAGTCACACGGTCATGTTGGTCCGTGTATTGACCGAGACTGGTTACTGTTGGTATCCTGAGTATACCGTGGAGGAGCAGTATCATGATTTCAACCAGAGTCAGTACTTCTGCACGGTCCGGATATATCCTTCATATGCCGGAGCTACCGACCCCATCCACTGGACATATGGACTCGGGTTTACCATCGAGATGGAAGTGCAGGATGTTGCTTACTCGATGATGACTATCATCCGGGCTAGGCATGCTTTGCTGCTGAACACCGAGTTCTGCTACATGCCAGCCTCACTTCCTAGAGAGGAAGGCTACTACACCGGTTTGTACACTGATGCCGCTCATGAGGAGCCGCTACTTCAGACTACCACGCAGATGCTGGAGGATAGGAACCATGAGGTCCGTGCCCTCCGGATGGAGCTCTATAACACTCGAGCCGACCACTGGGCCACTCTGACACGGCTTGCACCTGCCGTGCAGGCCGGATATCTAGATATGCGGGATTTGTACCTCGTGCGGACTCGTCTGCCCGACCGTATGGATTGGCATGACGTTGGAGGCATTACACCTCCACGTGGGCGTCGTTTACCACCAGCAATGGGACCAAGGCCGCATCCGTGTCCCTATGGTCCACAGTCTCCAAGTGCTTGAGAGTTTCCAGATCCACATGTTCCACTTCCAGGCTACGGGGGTAATCTTTACAAAGATTACTACGGAAATTTCTGAGCTAGACCGTGGCAGTAGTAGTATCGTAGTAGTTGTATTTCCACGGTCCTGCGTGTCTTGTGGAAAATGACTTAGTGTGTACCGAGTTCCGGAGGTGTAGATAAATAATGTATAGGAGCTTGGGATGCCTCTGATGAGATGTATAATCTTTCACCGCAGTTGTACTTTAGCCTGGGCTTGTACTAATCTATGTATGGTGTGTATGACCAATGGTGTATATATAGCAGTTTCTATATTAACAAGTCATACAGATGAACATCTCTGCATTCCATGTCATCCATTACATTTTGCACTCCTATGTCAAAGTTTTGCCATCCTTGTCTAAACCGTTGTTTGTTTCCCTAGGATGGTCAACACTCGCAGCACCCCTGCTGCTCAGGAGCAGGGTGAAGCCAGTGGGGCTAGGTATGAGAATCTGCCTCAACCACCCTCCTTGACTGAAGTCATGCTGGAGGCAGAAAGGAACAAAAGAGAGACCAACCATCTGCTGGAACACATAGAGCAGAATACTGCCTTTCGCCAGAGGAATGACGTGGTGTCTATTAATGACTTTATCAAGATGTGCCCACTAAAGTTCCATCACTCCGCTGAGCCTCTTGATGCGGATGATTGGCTTCGCAGTATCACCCACAAGCTACATTCTGCCCACGTGGCCGAAGCTGATAAGATTATCTATGCAGCCTACCATCTTGAGGGCTCTGCTAGCCTTTGGTGGGAAAACTATGAGGCTATGCGTCCTGCTGGCCAGATTACCACTTGGGCAGAGTTCACTGAGGCTTTCCGTGAACATCACATTCCGGAAGGTCTTATGGATCGCAAGTGGGAGGAATTTTGCAATTCCACCCAGGGCGGGCTACCGGTGGATGTCTATAGTCGTGAGTTTGGTAACTTGGCACGCTATGCTCCCGAAGAGGTGTCCACCGACGCCAAGAAGCAGGCGAAGTTCCGTGAGGGACTCAGCCCTGAACTTCACCGAGATATCCGTCTGCACGAGCGCGCCTACTTCCAGAAGCTAGTGAACAAAGCCATCAGTGCTGAGACAGGTCAAACTGATTATGAAGCCACACGCAAGCATCCTCGTGACTTTGGTTCCTCATCCGGCTCTGGCTCTCACAAGCGCCGTGTGTGGGTTCCAAACACAGCTCTGCCACCCAGGTTCACTCCGAGGCCATCCTATGAGGCGCCTCGCTCAACCCAGCAGTATGCACCGCCCAAGACTTATGGAGGACCTTCTTCCAATACTGCTCCACGCACTGGCACTATGACATGCTTCAAGTGCGGAGAACCAGGCCACTACATACGAGAGTGTCCTCAGAACTAGCCAGGAAGGTCCGTTGGACGTGGTAAGCCAACAGGAAAGGTGAACTATGTCAAACCAGTCACCACTGCATGTGGCCATGTCAACTACGTCTCTATTGAGGAAGCTTATGAGGATCCTAATGTCGTCCTTGGTATGCTCTTTGTTAACTGCCATCCGGCATCTGTTCTTTTCGATACTGGAGCATCTCATTCGTTCATATCTGAGAGCTATGCTTGAATGCACCACATGACATTTTGTGACATGCCCACCACCATGGAAATTCAAACTCCTGGCTCTAGATGGCAAACCTCTAGGGTAAGCCATGGGAATGAAATTCTTGTCGATAGACTTGTTTTTCTCGCATCCCTAATAGCTCTCAAGTCCTCGGACATAAACATGATCTTGGGTATGGACTGGATGACAGCTCATTTTGCCAAATTGATTACTACACTAGGACTGTTCAAATTACACACCCATCCGGCAAGACAGTCAATGTTTTGGCCCGAATGGTTGAGCGTTAGCTCTACTCTCTTAATGCCAGCCCTCTACCAGAACTCGAAGATATCTCGGTAGTACTTGACTTTTCAGATGTCTTTCCAGAAGAACTGCCAGGTGTTCCACCTGACAGAGATGTAGAGTTCGTGATAGATCTTGTTCATTGAACTGTCCCAATCTCTAGAAGACCCTATAAGATGGCAACCTTAGAACTAGCTGAGTCTAAGAAACAACTCGATGAGTCCTTGAAAAAGGGTTTCATCCGTCCTAGTTCTTCTCCTTGGGCTTGTCCCGTCCTCTTCGTCAAGAAGAAGGATGGAAGGATCGGATGGTTGTAGATTATCGACCTGTCAATCTGGTCACCATAAAGAACAAGTATCCGCTCCCCAGGATCAATGACCTGTATGATCAACTCACTAGATCCTCAGTCTTTTCCAAAATGGATTTGAGGTTGGGCTACCATCAAATCAACATCAAGAATGGGGACATTCCCAAGAAGGCTTTTGTTACTCGTTATGTCCAATATGAGTACACCGTCATGTCCTTCGGGTTAACCAATGCCCCAGCCACTTTCTCCCGGCTAATGAATTCTATATTCATGGAGTACTTGGACAAATTTGTCGTGGTATACCTCGATGATATACTCATTTACTCCAAGAACAAGGAAGATCATGCCGAGCATCTAAGGCTGGTATTGACGAAACTTTGAGAGCACTGCCTTTATGCCAAATTCTCCAAGTGTGAATTCTGGTTGCCAGAAGTGACCTATCTGGGTCATGTAATCTCTGGTAAAGGTATTGCTATCAATCCCGAGCGAGTTCAGGCCGCCCTTGATTGGACTCCACCTGAATCGGTCAAGCAAGTTAGGAGTTTCCTTGGCCTAGCGAGCTATTGCTGACGCTTCGTCGAGAATTTCTCCAATGTTGCTAAACCTCTAACTGAACTCCTCAAGAAAGATAAAATGTTCGAGTGGACCCCACAGTGCGAGTTCAGCTTTCAGGAACTGAAAAGACGCCTGGCATCTGCTCCCGTACTGGTACCACCAGACTTTTCCAAGGACTTTATTATCTATTGCGACGCCTCGTGACAAGGACTAGGTTGCATACTCATGCAAGATCGTCAAGTGATTGCCTACGCATCTCGACAGTTGCGTCCACATGAGGATAACTATCCAACACATGATCTAGAGCTTGTAGCTGTAGTCCACACACTCAAAACATGGCGACATTACCTTCTTGGTAATCACTGTGAAATCTTCACGGATCACCAAAGTCTGAAGTACATCTTCACCCAACCGGATTTGAATCTCAGGCAAAGACGTTGGGTTGAGTTGCTCACAGATTATGACTTAGGAATCACCTACACCCCGGGGAAGGCCAATGTCATGGCCGACGCACTAAGTCGGAAGTCTTATTGTAACAATCTGATGTTACAACAAGGGAAACCACTTCTCCACGAGGAATTTCGTAAGCTTAACCTTCACCTTGTTCCTCGGGGATCCCTTTCCACCTTGGTGGCGAAACCTACCCTTATGGATCAAATCATAACTGCCCAGCGGTATGATAGACGAATATCTCGGATCAAGAAGAACATTGCTAGCGGAGTTGCTAAAAGTTTCTCTATGGATGATCAAGATATTGTCTACTTCAAGAACCGCTTGGTGGTTCCCAAGAAACAACAACTACGGCAGTTGATCCTTAAGGAGGCTCATGAATCTCCTCTCACGATTCATCCCGGCAGTACCAAAATGTATCAGGACCTACGCCAGAGGTTCTGGTGGACTAGGATGAAGAGAGAAATCGCTCAGTTCATTGCTAACTACGACGTTTGCCATCGAGTTAAAGCAGAGCATCAACGGCCTGCTGGCACCGTTCAACCTTTAGCTATTCCTGAATGGAAATGGGATAAGATCGGTATGGACTTCATTACTAGATTTCCTAGGACCTGGAAAGGGAATAATGCTATCTTCGTCGTTATCGACCGCCTCTCGAAAGTAGCCCATTTTCTGCCTATTTGGGGGAGTATAACCGCTAGTCAGCTAGCAGGCTTGTATATCTCTCAGATAGTATCTCTTCATGGTGTTCAATTGGAGATTAACTCAGACCGTGGAAGTCTCTTCACCTCTCTATTTTGGGAAAGTTTCCAAAATGCTATGGGGACTCGTCTCTCTTTTAGCACCGCCTTTCATCCTCAGTCAAGTGGTCAAGTAGAACGAGTCAATCAAATTCTGGAAGATATGCTCCGAGCCTCTATCATCTCTTTCGGCATGGATTGGGAGAAGTGTCTTCCATTTGCCGAATTCGCTTATAACAATAGTTATCAAGCTAGTTTGGGCAAGGCTCCCTTTGAAGTTCTGTATGGACGAAGGTGTCGAACGCCTCTTAACTGGTCAGAAACCGGGGAAAGACAATTCTTTGGTACGGATATGATCCAGGAAGCAGAAGAGCAAGTTCGCATTGTTCGTGAGAAATTGAAATCAGCCCAATCTCGTTAGAAGAGCCAATATGATCGCCATCATAAGGTTGTGACTTATGAAGTTGGCGATAAGGCTTACCTTTGGGTTACTCCTCTTAAGGGAACCCATCGCTTCGGTATCAAAGGCAAATTGGCTCCTTGTTACATTTGTCCTTTTCGTATTCTTGCCAAACGAGGAGAAGTTGCCTACGAACTTGAACTACCCCCGCATCTTTCCAGAGTTCATGATGTCTTCCACGCCTCTCAACTCAGGTGTTGCTTCTCGGATCCCATCCGCGGAGTGGACCACGAAACGCTTGATCTCCAGGATAATCTCACATATCGAGAATACCCCGTTTGTATTCTTGATCAAACCGACCATACCACTCGACGTCATTATATCAAGTTTCTCAACGTTCAATGGTCACACCATTCCGAGAGCGAAGCTACTTGGGAAAGGGAGGATCGTCTTCGACTTGAGTACCCCCACCCTTTTTCCGGAGGAACCTGAATCTCAGGACGAGATTCTTTTGAGTGGGGGTGAGTTGTCACATCCCTAGTCTGTGCTTGCATTAGGACTAGCTAGAGTGTGCTTCATGTTTAACTTTTCCAGAAACTTGAAATGGGGATGACAGAAACCCCATCACCCCTCTTCTTTCAACTAGGGTTTAATAAAATCTTTTCCAATGTACCCAAAATGCCCTTCAAAAATGTTCATCATCTTTGCCTTGGTCTTAAATCTCTGACAAAAATGGTGCACAATTTTCTAGGACATCCTAAGGTCACTCGATTAAATCATATTGTATTTGCATTTGGGCATTTAAATGCTGCAAAATATTTAAAATTCCCAAATAATCATAAAATGTTCCGTGTTGCTTATATTTTATACAGTGGCATGATCAGTTTCATGATTTATAAAAATGTTCTAGCATTTTTAATAAATCAATACAGTTGCAGAAAAACAAAAACAGAAACTAAATTACAAAAGAGGAGAGAGAGAGAGAGCTTACCTGGCCAGCCCACATGGTGGCCCAGCCCAGCAGCCGCTCCATGCAGCTGCTTCCTCTCGCCAGGAGGTAGAAAGGAGCACGCCGGCGAGCCTGCGGACGCCACGCAGCTCCTCGCCGCTCTGCTTCACGCCCTCGCCTCCACAACGCCCTGGTTCGCCTCCACGTCGTCGCTCGAAGCCGCTGGACGTCTCACTTCTCCCCCTATCTCTCTCCCTCGCCCTCTCCTCGCCATGGCCGACGCACCCGCGAGCTCACCGCCGTCGTTACCGCAGCCACCGTCGCCCCACCGTCGCCTCGCCGTGTCAAGAAGCTTTGTCGCCGTCCGCTTCGTTGAGAAGGCCGAGCCTCGAGCGCTCGCTCGCCCCGGAACCACCGCCACGAGCACGCCCCCGACCGCCACCACCGGAGATCCCCTTCGCTGACGCCACCGCACCAGCTCGTCCCCGAGCCCGCCGTCTAGCTCGCTGAAACCGTCGTGGGCTCCTGCCCCTCCCCATCCTCTCCGTTCTCGCTCTCGAGCCCCGTAGTGACTGCACATTGCTCGCCCGCACACGCCGCCGCACATGCTCGCCGCAGACGTAGCTCCGGCCACGCAATGGCCTCGCCGTCGTGTACTTCATCTTCACTTCTTCACGTAGATGTTGTAGGACCACTCCACGCGCCTCCACGAGCACTGCAGCCACGAGTTCGGCCTCACCCAAACTCCGGCAGCCGCTGGACTCGTCGCGGACGTCGTTTCCGGCGACCCCGAGCTCCAAGTCGTGCACCACTCAATGCGGCTCACTCCCAGCTGCCCGTAGATGTGCTCCACCGTCGTTTTGGTCGTCGGAGGACAAATCCCGTGCACTCTGCCGCATCTGGCCTCGCCGGCGACTAGCCGCCGGTGAGTTTGACTCGCTGACTAGGGGGTTTGACCTCCCCCTGTGCCACTGACATGTGGGCCCAATCATTTACTGTTTTAGTTTTAGGATTAATTAGTGTTAAACTAATTCTGCTAATTAGTTGACCCACTGACGTGTGGGCCCGACCCTGTTAGTTAGTAGTTAGTTTAAACTAACATGTTAGTTAACTCTGTTAGACTGGTGTGTGGACCCCACACGTCAGGTTTGACTGGACCAGCCCTATTGACATGCTGACATCAGCATGAAGTCATGCTGACGCAGTAAGTATTTTCTGTGATTTAAATAAATTAGAAATGATTTATTTATTTTCAGAAAATGCCCTAACTTCTAAAAATCCTATAAATTCAAAAGTAGCTCAGATGAAAAAGATTTATATATGAAAAATGATCAGAAAAATCCAATATTTCCACTGGTACTGGTTTCATGCATGTTTAAGCAAGGTAACCTTGTTGTTCACTTCAAAACATGATAATGCACTTTGAATAATAATAGCTTGGGCAGGAATTTGAATCTTTGATTCAAATAAGCTCAAACCTTTATGTTTATAGTTGCATTAGCTCAAAACACATTCATCTTGCCATGTCATTAGCATGCATCATATTGTTGCATATTGTTGTGTATTGATTGTATTACCGGTGTTTTCCGTGGTAGGTTCTGCTCCTGAGGATACATCTACGTATCCAACTGAAGAGCAGTACCTGACAACCAATCTGTCAGGCAAGCAACCCATTGATCATTCCGATACAAACCCATCTTCTAGCTTCTGCTCTCTTTTACTGCATTAAGGCAACAACGTGTGAACTGTTGTTTGCTGCGGTAGTTGAACCCCATTCCTTTACATGACATGTCATTGCCACAGTAAATAGTTGAAACCCACTAGCATGTGTAGGAGTTGATTGAGCCATGTTGATGTGTTTCCTACCATGATATACTTGTTATGCCTGCTATGCTTAGAGTTGTGTCAGGTCTGGTTCATTTGGGTGATGGATCAGAGTGAAATGATCATGTCTGGTAATGAGAGTGAAGTGTGGAATATGTTTTGGTAAAGGTATCGATGAAAGGCCATGTAGGAGTGCATGGTAGGTTGTTTCATTGGAGCTGTCCATAGGATCTCAGATCTGTATGTGTGATTTAAGATCAGCTACTACCACACATTGGGCCCTGAAATATGACCCCGCTCGACTTATTGACTGCCCTTGTCCTCTGTCCAGGAGTTGCAACTAGTTTCTGGTGTTTGTAGTTTTCTGGAGGTCGTGCGCAGCGCTGACCCTCGGGGTGGGCTGTGACGCGGCAGGTACGTGGCCTGGTGTACCGAGTCGCCCGTTTGGAGGCTTGGGAACCATGTACACATCATTTGGGGCCGTGAGCGACACCCCGGTCGGATCTCCCCACAGATGGAACCCAAATAGGCAATAAACCTGGACTAGAGACTTGAGTGGTTGGTTAGGTCGTGGTCTACACCCACGTCGGCTTTCGCTTGAAGTCTGCCGAGCACATGTCATGTGCAGACGCTAAGTGGTGGAAACATGTGTGAAGAAGTACACCCCTGCATGGTTACCAATCTATTAAAATAGCCGCTGTTCGCGGTTAAGGACCACTTGGTTGCCTATATAGTTCATAGACAAGTTAATGGTCGCTCCTAAAAGTCTCAAGACAAGTGTGAGTGTCGTGGATGGCCCTTCTGTAAGATGACGGGAGAGGATCCATGGTAGTGTATTGTTGTGGTGAGTAGTGGACTCGTATGCGTAGTCTCATCTTGCCATCTGCTGAGAGTTATAGTATAGGTTAGCCAGGAGTCAAAGCTGGCTTGCTGCAATAAACTCCACTACCCTTGTCGATTATGATGCATGTATGATAGGTTCTGATGTAAGTCTTGTTGAGTACCTTTGTACTCATGTTTGCTTAATAACTGATGCAGAGGAGAACCCCGGCCCCTCTGATGGGTTCTACATAGACCTTGACGTCGACGAGTAGCTTGCTACCCAGATGGAGATCTTGGACTTTTGAAGGGCCTTGTAGATAGTCAGGCTACACCAAGCCTATTTTCTTTCCAAGTTGTCTGTACTCAGACAAGTTAGCTTCAGCATGTGCTTGTAAGCTTGTATGACTTGAGTGTTGGGTCATGTGACCCCTACCTGTATGGATATGTTATGGATGGCTCTTCGGAGCCTCTTAAATAAAGTACTTCGAGTCATGGAGTTCTGTTGTGCTGCAATGTTGTATTTGCACATATTGAGATGCTTGGTATGTGTGGGATCCGACACCTAGTTGTTTACCCTTGGTAGCCTATCTTACAGGGAAATGCCTCCTAGTGCTTCCACTGAGCCTTGGTAGCTTGCTACTGCTCCGGAACACGTAGGCTGGCCGGCATGTGTCCTTCTTCGTTCCTGTGTCTGTCCCTTAGGTTAAATGTCACACGTTGTTCCTTTAAGTCCATGTAGCTTGCTACGACTTGGGTTCGTACGTTGATGACCGACACGTTCGTTGCTAGGTCATGGATGCCTGTCTCTGTAATTTAGTGCCACTTTTCGTTTATAACTAGCCATGTCGGCCCGGGTTCTCTGTCATATGGATGCTAGCGACACTATCATATACGTGTGCCAAAATGCGCAAATGGTCTCGGGCCAGGTAAGGTGGCACCAATGGGGATACCGTGCGTGAGGCCGCAAAGTGATATGATGTGTTACATGCTAGATCGGTGTGACTTAGGATCGGGGTCCTGACAGAACCCGAGCGATGAAAAGAGAAAGAATCGCAGGAAAGAATTAGAATATGAATGAAGTTTAGATAACGAATCGCCGGGAAGAATTATAAAATGAATAAGGAATTAGAGGGAGTTTAGATACAAGAGAACGAAGAGATTCCGAACGGATCCAAGAATGCTTGAACGAAGCACCGGAAGAATATAGAGGCGAATGAAGAGACATCAATGAAGAATAGTTGGAGGATGAAGTTGAAAACTGAGAACCAACAAATCTTCTGAAATGATGGCCTTCGGAGGATCACAATGGAAAGAATTCATGAAATTCTTCAGATGGTTAACAAAAAGAATTTATGACAAGCGGAATGATTTGAGAGGATAACATGAAGCTAGAACCATGAATCTTCAAGAGAACGGTCAAAATTTAGAGGAAAACTCTTCTTCGCTCTGCAAATGTTGAGAATGACGATGAGGAACACCACCAAAATTATTGAGATACTCTAGAAGAATGCAAGAGGAAAAGGTTGAACCAATGATGTACAAATTTTGAAAGCAATCTTGGAGAAGGCATATGACTGATGGAATCCATACTTACATCACACTTGAAAAGAATTTGGGAATAGCTCCAGAAATATTAGAAGAGTCAGGTAAGATCCTAGGAAAAGACCGTGGGTTATGAGCCCACCGAAAAGGAAACACCGTTGGAAAGGACTGAAAAGGAGATGATGCACCGGAACGATTGAAAGACTCGAATGAGGTGACAACCTCAAATTAATTGGAATGCAAACACGAAACTTCTGAGATGTCTCCAGCACTTCGGAATGATTAAATGGCGAGAGGTGAACGAGCAAGGGGAAACATCTGAGCCGAGGGAAAAGAATATGATTGAACACCGAATACTTGAATTGAATCCACCGAAAAAGAAAAGAGAAGAAGAACAACAAACTAGACGAGAATTAACAAGTTGAAAACAACTGAGGAAAGAATTCAAAGGATTCACACGAGTATGATGGATACTCGATTAAAGACTCCGGCTCTAAGAAGAAAAAAGGTGGGTGGGTGGGAAAAGAAAGACCACATTGGATGTGGAAACAACGTCGGTTGGAAAAAATTGAGGACTGAACTAGCAAAGGACAAGGAGGGTCGAATCTACCTGACGAGAATACGCGCCGGATGAAAGAGCTGACATCGCAACGAAACTCATTGCGTGATCCTAAAAAAATTCGAAGGGGAAGAGAAGTAATTCAAAACACCTACGTCAAGATTCCTCACCAGAGCGACGAAGGGGCTGAGGAGTAAAAAGAATTCCTACTCTCCGATATAACTAGACTCCAAAATAATTTTCTTCTAGACTCGAGAACGGCCAAGCTAAGATCATTCAAGGGGGCTCCTATGGTCGGTCGAGGCTCTGATACCAACTTGTCACGCCCAAGATGCGATTCTATCCCGATCACGTGAACACCTCGTGATTGGGGCACAACTGCATTTCGGGTGCTTAGCAAGATGGATATCATTACATCGTACCATTACATAAATAGATGGGGATACATACAAGTCATATAATAGGCACATGAATACAACACGTCATACACAAGACATCCGACTATGAATGGGAACACATGAAAAGCACACAACATCCATCCTGCTATCCCCAGGCTGCCGACTAGGAACCTATCCCAAGATCGACGAAGAAGAAGAAAGAACTCCAACACAAGTAAACATCACTCTCACATCAAGTCATTGGAAACCTGCACCTGCAACTATTGTTGTAGTAACTGTGAGCCACGAGGACTCAGCAATTCCATAACCATGGGTATCAAGACTAAGAAAGCTTAATGGGTATGGAGAGGTTAAGTGGTGAGGTTGCAGCAGCGGCTAAGCAATGTATGGTGGCTAACTTACTAGTACAAGAATAAGAAGAGCATCTACACAAACGGTCGCAAACTAGTAATGATCAAGAAGTGATCCTACACTACCTACGAGTCAAACATAACCCCATCGTGTTCTCTTCTCAAAATGAAAAGAGACGGTCACGATTACTCACACAGTTGGTGTGTTTTATTTCGGATCCTCTGTCTAGTTTTCTACAACCGGACGTTAACAAATTCCAATCTACCACATAATCGCAGGCACGACTTTTGAAATATCATAACCCTGCAGGGGTGTCCCAACTTAGCCCATCACAAGCTCTCACGATCAGCAAAGGTAAAAAACTCTTATCTTAGGGACAACCCGATCAGACTCAGAATCCCGATGCACAAGACATTTCAACAATGGTAAAAAAGTCCAGCAAGACCTCCCGGAGTGCCGACACCCTAAGAGTAGCCGCGCGTATCTCGTCACAGGCCACGTCCGGATGAGAACTACGTACAGCTACCGAAGATCCCAGATAACTGGGTGGCGCAGCAAGTGGCTCTAGTTTGGGACCAACACCATCAGCACTGGGCCCCCTGTATGTGGAAAAGAATCATCGGTAGGCACTTCTCCATTTATTGAATCTGGCTCTCTCATGCTTGAATACTTTAGCATTTCTGACAATCCATATATTCCAGTAGGCAATGAAGACTACTTCAGTGAAGAAAGGTTTCCCAAAGCTTCTTTTAGAATTGATAACCAAATCTGCCATGGAGGCACTAGGTGACCAAGAAATTTGCAGGTAATTCCACACTCTGACACTAAAATTGCAATTGAAGAACAAGTGGTCTCTGGTTTCCCTAGTCAGCAAAGGGCAGAGAACACAATTGACCCCATCATCCAGATGCCAGTTTCTTCTGTCCACCATATCTTTTGTATTCAATCTGTCCATAATAAGCATCCAAGCAAACACCTTGATCTTCATTGTGCAAGATGATTTCCAGATCCAAGAGGTCAAGGGGTTAAAGGAATCTGAAGCAAAGCTATGAGAGTAGAACAATTTAGGTGTGAATCCTTTGGAAGTGCCTTTCCAGAACCAGACATCTTTGACTCCAGGTGTCATATTGCGGCCTTCCATTATTGATTGAAGAGCATTCAACTCATGAAAAGCTTGAGCAGATAGAGGAAGATGGAAATGTTGGTGCACATCTTGTGTGTCAAAGAAATCTTTAACAGTGACCCAAGGATCCTTAGCATAGGAGAACAGCCTGGTAAATCTGAATTGTAGTGTAGAGACTTCTTGATCAAGCTGCCAATTGTCTGACCACATGAGGGCAGTGTCTCCCTCATAGATCTGCACCCAGGAGCAATCTCTGAAGGTTTGCATGACTTTACAGATGTCTTTCCACCAGAAAGAGCCACAATTAGTAGTTCCCTGAGGCACCTTGCCATTGTAGTAGGAATCCCAGATGAGAGATACCCAGGGAATATCCTTCTTGTTAAGAAAGTTGTTTACATGTTTAAGTAGAAGAGCCACATTCTGAACACCAAGACTGAGAATGCCAAGACCACTCTTATTTTTTGGTCTACAAATAAGATCCCAGGCAGCAAGGGAGGGAGCAGGCTCAGCTCTTATTTTTCTCCAGAGACATTGCCTATGAATTCTTTCCAACTGCTTTAAAATGCCAGCTGGAACAGCAAGACTGCAAAGGAAAAAAATTAGCATAGAAGATAGAGCAGAGTTCAGAAACTGCAGTCTTTCACCTTGGTTTAAGAATGAGGAGCTAGTTATCATTCTCCTTTCCATGCAATCCACCAAAGGCATAAAATCAACCATTTTTGACCTTGTAGTTCCCACAGGAAACCCAAGGTAAGTGAAAGCCATCTTACCAATCTGACACCCAAATGCAGCAGCCAAATCCACCATCAAAGGAGAGTCCACATTAATTGGGATAATAAAAGATTTGTGATAGTTCACATCAAACCCTGTGGACAAGGAGAAGACCTTCAATATGTATTTCAGAGCAACAAGTTGATCTCTGTCAGCTGGTAAGATTATCAGTGTGTCATCAGCATACTGAATCACAGGGAAATCCTGGTCATGGCAAGGAATGGGCAGGTGGAGGATCCCTCTTCTAAACATGTCATTGATGACAGTTTGTATAAGGTTAGCAGCTAGAACAAAAACAAGGGGGGAGATAGGATCCCCCTGTCTAACACCCTTTTTGCAAATGAATTTTCTCCCAGGAACACCATTTTGTAAAACAGATGAGGTGCCAGTAGATAAAAGTTGCTTCATCCAAAGAATCCACTTCTCATTAAAGCCTTTAAATATCAGAATTTGAATTATAGCCTCATGCTCCAAAGAATCAAAAGCCTTCTCAAAATCTAGCTTAAGAATTACAATTGGCCTCTTGGATTGGTGGCACTAGTGCAAGTACTCAAATGTCCAACCAATGCAATCTTGGAATGTTCTGCTTTTAATGAAACCATACTGGTTCTTGTGAACACATTGCATAATCACATCTTGTAGCCTATTAGCTGCCATTTTGGAGAGAAATTTTAAACCCATTCCAGTTAAGGAGATGGGCCTAAAATCCCCTACTTCTTCAGAAGAAAGTTTTTTGGGGACCATTGTGATATATGAATCATTGATGTTTTCTAGTTTAGGAGTACCATCATAGAATGTCTGAGCCAGCTCATAGAAATCTATGGAAATTATGTGCCAGCATTTCTTGAAGAATAAACCGTTAAAACCATCAGGAACTGGAGCTTTATCCACTGGCATATGCTTGACAATACTATCCATTTCTTCCTTCTCAAAAGGCCTGGTTAAAACATCGAAATCCTCCACTGGAGTAATGAGAGAGGAGAGGTAGAAACCCATAACAATTCCCCTTGAAGAGCCCATTCTGTTCTTGAAACAATTCCATATAATCCCTTCCATTTGTGAGTGATCAGTCACCACAGTCCCATCAGGTAATTTCAGACTAGCAATAGAATTCCTTTTGTGCCTCTCTGTAGCCATAGCATGAAAGAATTTTGTGTTCTCCCCTCCTACTTTGATGTACCTAATGGTACATATCTTCTTCCAATAAAGGAATTGGAGGTGTAGAAGCTGGTCCACATGGATCTTTACCAATTTCCTAAAGTTGGATTCATGTATGTAAAGAGGCCTTAATTCCTCAAGCTCATCCAGGAGCAGGATAACATTATTGCATGCAAATCAGGGTTTTTAGCTTTGAAATGTTTTGTTGCCACCTCTTATGGCACATTCTCAAGGATTTGAATTTGTCAGCTATCCTGCCAGTGATATGGCCTTTCCAAGAGTGTTTTTGCCAAGATGAGTTAACACACTCCATGAAACCATCCAACTCAAGCCAATAATTCTCAAACCTAAAGAGGTTGGATTTTGGAATAGAGGTTTTAATGGAAACCATACATGGCACGTGGTCAGATGCAGTTTTGGCTAGAGGGAGCACCTCAGTCATTGGATAGTCTGACATCCAATCAGCAGATGTAAAGAACCAATCCAGTTGCTCAAGTGAAGGAATGTCCTGCATGTTTGACCAGGTATATGATCTACCTTTGATAGGTAATTCCAAGAGGCCCAAGTGCCCAATTATCTCATTAAAGATGAACATATCATTCAGATCTCCACCAGGTAAATTTCTATTGTCCAAGGATCTCATAAAGTTAATATCTCCTAGAAGCAACCAATTTTCTTCCACAGGAATATTTAAATGATATAGACAACTGACAAAACTGTCCCTGTCTTCCCCTGGCAAGGCCCATAGACAGCCACCAAAGTCCATTTCTCATTATTGTGCCTGGAAGAAAACTCAATTACCACAGCAAATTGCTGGACCTCCAGTAAAGTCCCAGCAAAAATAGAAGAGTTCCAAACAACAATAATACCACCAGATACCCCCAAGGAAGGTGAGAAGGCAAAACTATCAAACCGTTTGGGACAGAATTTCTTTATTGTTCTAGCATCAAAAGAGGTGCACTTAGTTTCTTGTAGGCAAGCAATAGCAGAGTGACTTTCATCAATTTTTTGTCTAACAGCTCTTTGCCTATTCTCGGAATTTAGACCTCTAACATTCCAGCAAAAGACATTCCAACTTCTATTTGAAGTACTCATAAAAGAAAGTTTTAAACAAGTCCACAAACCATATGACATATAATTCCATATTACAAGGGAACAGAATAAGTTTGAATCAACATTATTACATTGCATAGAAGCAGGACATAGGAACCAGACGCAGCTAGCAAATTTTGGGGGTTGCAAAACCCAACATAATGAGGGCACACTACACATTCGAAGTGAGATTCTGTGCTTCAGCGGGATCCACCATAAGTGCATCCAAAGTTAGTAGCTTGGCATCAATTTCTAGCTCCTTTCCAATTGCCTATAGGCGACTGATGTGGGTGGGTGGAGGTATGTCAGCATGTGCAGGCTCCTCAAATATCTTAGCCGAGAGAGGCTTGACCTTGGGCTTCTTTTTCTTGGGCTGGAAAGCAAGCTCTTGGAAGGTGGGCTTAAACCCATCCCGTTGGGCTGAGCTTCTGGTGCATCTTTGAACTGAGGTTTCAACAAGTGGCGTAGGCGCCAAAGTCTTATGGCGCCTCCTTACATTTGCATTAGGAGCAGCAGGAGCAAAGTCATTAAGCATATCCCTCTCAGCATCATCGACAAATAGAGCATGGGCAACAGGTCTAGCAGGCTCAAGTTCCTTCCAAGTTAGCATAGGAGGAGCATTTTGCTGGAAGGAAAAATTCTAGTTCCTCTTTGAAAGAACCACAACAGAAAGAGGCCGAAACAGCAAAGGCTTGGGCACCTCTAAAATAGCAGGTGCATTCAGAAGATTTTCGAAAGATCGCTTCCATAGCATGTCAGGGGGTAAAGGCAGCCCAAAGGGAACAACCACATGAGATAAAACCACCTCAGGAACCACAATCATAGGGGGCTGGTAAACCACAATGGCCGAATTGTTCGCATCCACCATATCTTGATACTCATCCAAGAGTTCTTGATTTTTAGGTTGCGGTTCGTCAATAATAATGACTGGTACAGGATGTACATGTTGCTGTACATGAGAGCTTTGCTGTACCGAAAGGTCAATGACCATTGATTCCTGATCCTGAACAGCAGGATTGAACTTCAGGCTGATCCCAGTTGCCCCAATTATCATGTTCCACAACATTCTGAACAGGTTCAGGCGGAGGGGGTGGAACATCATTCCAACCCAGAGCAGGGTACGGAGGCAGAAAGAACGGTGGCATCTCCGGGAAGGGCACATCAGGGGGGTGTGGATTGCCATTGATGGGCATCCAATCCTCGTCCCGAGGCATTTGCTCGGCAAAATGAGCACCGAGAATGAAAAGAGGTGCAGTCCAAGACACTCTAGCCCCACCCCAAGCAGCAAAATCCATAAAAACCACATCCCTGGGAACTAAAATATCCTCAAGAAAATAAGCAAACACAAGGGTTCTGACCAGATGTGGGTCCTCACTGATCCAATGATGAAACTTTCCAAAGGTGTTAACAGCCACCTTGATACATTCAATGTTACGAAGATCAAGCAGAATCCCCAAGAACATAAGCAGACCCTGACGAAAACCTTGAGCACCTCGAAAGGATTCACCCTCATCATACTTCATGAAATGCACAAAGCGATCATTGCCAAGGGGTTGGGGTGGCAACTGAAGAAGCGAAAATCTGACAGCTGCATCTCCAAGCTCAAAGAGGCCGACTGAACGAATCCACCGCTGCGCAGACCTTACTAAAACCCCATGGGCTTGAAGCCACTGAACAATTTCATCTCCAGCAGCACCGATTTAATCTAGAGGAGGGATTGGCATTACCTCAGCAAGCATAAACTCCTCGTGGTGGCGCACAATTGGGGTATGTGGCATCACAAAAGTCCGAGGCAGACGAGCAACACCACCATCCACGATGTGGTGGCCCGCCGGCACATACATCAGAGGATCAATGTGGAAATTTGCCATCGAAGCAGGGCACCCGGAGCTTACAACAGACGGCGATAACTCATGCGGAGGTGGGGTTTCAGGCGGCGCAGACGAAGGTGTCTTGGGGCCGGGGCTGATAGAACTCGACGAAGGAGTAAAAGTGGAAGTGCAGGGGAGGTCCAAGTTTGGTAAAAGCTGTGTCAGCGAGATATTCTCGGGAGGGGCCGAGTGATCCTCGGAAGTTGCAACTTTACCGGGTTTTGGTTGCCAAACTAGACCCAAGATCCGTGCAAATATGTTGCAATCTTTTTTAGCATGGCCCACCCTCAGGCAGGAATTGCACAAGAGCTTCGACGTGCACGGAGCCGCAAAATGACCCTTTGTCAAGCACTTTTGGCACGTAAAAATTTCCTCAACCATATTCGAACCCATATTATCAAAATCTTCTTTTGCTTGCTGAGAGGAGGGATATCCGAAGGCCCAACAGAACACACCGCATCCGCGGTAGGTGAAAGCCCAGCAGAAGTTCAAGACGTCCCAGAATCAGCATTCAAAGTAGAAAGAGGCCCGCTACTTTGACTGTCCGGGGAAAGCTCCTGCATGGGTGGGCAATCACGTAGATTCGCCTTTGGGAAATTACGTGCGAGCTAACCGTGCCAAACACAATGGGTGGCGAAGCAACTGTCCACTGGAGATCAACGGGAGGGGCATGGATGACAACACGTTCATGAGAAGGAACCATGTATCCAGCATACTCGGCAGAAATAATACAATCATCAGTGGCTTGATATCGATAACCTTTGCAAGCTGGATAATTTTCAAACGTAGCAAAAGGGATCTTCTTACGAGTAGATGATGGCTTCTTAAAGGAAGACTTGGAAGGCGGGTTATGCATGGCCAAAAGACCAAGGGAAGCACGTCGCTTGGAAGGGCCGACCAAGATCCATTCAGCGTCACATTCCTTCTTCCAAATTTTAAACTCACGAACCCAATTAGGACCCACATTCCCCCATAGATGAAAATAGTACTTGAACTGAGGGCAAGAGAAGGAATGAAGATCCACAATATGAAACCCCACATCCTTGCAAGAAACGTTAAAGCTGAATACCTTGTCACCCATGGCAGAGACTAAGAACTCGATGGCCGATCCACCCAACACCGATTCAAGGGCAATTGCAACCGAATCCTCAGTGAGCCGAAAATCATGACGGCTGAAAGAAACCACCAAGGTGAAAGATCCCCATTCCTCCATGGGGTGCACCGAGAGACCAGAGACATTGTAGATCTCATCTGCAAAAGCCTTGCCCTTGGAGAAATCCAAACCTAGAGTAGATCCGGATGTAGTACCCATTCAGAATGGGTATTAGAGAGATCCTTGAGAGACGCCGAAGAGATTGATCGAAAGATAAATCCAAACTACTGGCTAGGGTGGAAGATCACCGTGGGACTAGGGTTTAGGGGTGGGTGGGAGGGTGGGAGCGCCATTGGCCAAGGGATGTTTTTCGTTGCGTTTTTAGGTGCATTAATTTAAGTAATAGATATTGTGATATTCCAAATCCAAGATCCGACATGGAGCAATCATCATCGTCACCTGCAACTAACAATGCTATAAGAGGGGCTGAGTAAGCGGTGACATCGCCAAACAACGGTTTGCTGGGATGATGTCAAAGGTTAGAGGTTTCATGGTAACAAAGAGAGGCTGACAACAAATAGATAGGTAGGGCGACATATAGCGATAGCATCGAGACAACTAGCATAGCAATGATAGTAAAGGTATCCAAGGTGACGGTCATCTTGCCTGAGATCCCGCTAGGATGAAGAACGAGTCCATGAAGAAGTAGCCATGAAGACGAACCAAGCGTAGTCGAACGAATCCTCACGACCGCAACGAAGCGGGAACTATCGAGAAGGAGCACATCCGAAAAGAAGCAAACAACATGGTAAACGACATCACATAAACATGGCATGATGCACAATCAAGTATGATGCATGTCTGGTTTAATGAGGCATGGCAAAGTGCACAAACAATACTACAAGTTAAGTGGAGCTCAATATGCAATGGGTTGCATATTGATGAAACACCACATTCTATTATTTAGTTTGCTCTTGTTCATGTAGGCAACAATAAAAAATGCTCTTTAACATGGCAAGAGGTGAAGCATGAGCAAACTACACTATGTAGGCATTTTAAATGAGGCCGGAAATAACAAGCAACAATTCCGGAAAATCCCCATGTGCATATTTAGTATTTTTTAAGCAAACAATAAATTTAACCATTGTAATTGTTGTTATCATGATGCGGATGACATCTGCAAGTTTTTATGCAATTTTATGAAAACTTTGGCATATTAAGATATGGAGCATTTGTCGCCACGACGGAAAGAAAGGGGTGTCATGGCGGCAAAAACGGAAATGATGCCACGGCAAAGTTCCGGTTCCGGTAACTCGTTGAGATGCCGGTGCAAACGAAGGGTCGACGTGAGCGTGTCATGCAAAGATGGTGGGGTGATCCCGGTTACCGGGTTCCCACGTGTCGGCGACATGGAAACGAGGAATGTGCAAGTGACAACTCGGACACGGTGCAACACAAGAATTGCATACAACACAAGCATTTGTCCACGGGCATCATCTCAGCGTTATACCTTTGAAGTGTGCGTTTTCGAGCGGTTCGTGTTCGTCGAGGGAAGTAGTCGTTCACGGGTCGTCGTGGGAAGTAGTCCTTCACCTGGCGTCGGTAGTGGAAGTAGTGGTACATGGCGACGGTAGAGGTACTCGCGACCTTGGCGACGGTAGTCGTTCACGACGGAGAGGAACTTGGCGTTTTAGCTACCCAGGGCTTAGGCAATGGTAGTTGTACACACGTTGTAGTCGAACTTGATGAATCCAAGGGGTACTTGATGACCCAAAATTGCCCCTGTTTGAAGAGGTCTCGGTCTTGGCGATCGCGTCGATGTAGTGGTATTTGACGAAATACACATTGGATGTAGTCGTACATTTTGCAGAGGAACTTGGATGTAGTCTTCGCCCAAATTCTTCGAGGATCATCGTGTACTTGTCGTTTCGGTGCGGTAGTTCGTCCGGGTCGGCTTGTGGCCTTGACTACAACAGGATGACAGCTGGTGGGCGAAGACTCACGGAGCAAGCAGGAGGAGATGGCGAGACAGAGGCCATGGTGGGTGAAGGGGGGCAGCAAGCAGAGAGGCCACATCCATGGCAAGGAGGCGGCGAGCTGCTCATGCATGAGGCTGTTCGGGGAGGTGCAGCAGGGGAGGAAGGGAGGTCGGTGTAGCCGGAACGATGGCGCACCGGTAGCAGGAGGCGAAGGCATGGGTCGCCAGTAGGAAGAGGTGGCGACGGTGGTGGTGGCACTCTCCGGCAATGCTGGTGGGCGAGGAGCTTGCTCCGGCGAGCTGGCAGCGACTAGCAGCGAAGCGTGGCGATGGCACGGAGGAGGGACGATGAGGGGGCGCGACGGAGCTCGATGGAGGAGAGGGTCGTGGGTCGGGCGACGACGAACCGAAGGACGGTGAGGGGGGCAACAAAGGCGACGGGTGAAGCCGAGGAAGGCGAGGCTGGGCGTAGCGGCCATGGAGGTCTGCTCACGGGGAGACGCACGCGGACGAGGAGTCGCGGGAGGCGGCGCTGGGAGAGAAGCGAGGGAGAAGGGCGAGACGGCGAGGCAACAAGAAGGTGGTTGGGGCGCGGGTTCTTGGCCCGATGCGTGCGAGCAGGGGCGGCACGAGGAAGAAGGGGGGATCAAGCGGGAGGATGACGAGGGGAGGCAGAGATGGGATTGAGCCGAGGCTCTCCTGGCGGCGCTGGAGGAATGGGTCAAGGGAGGAGAGAGGGTCAATGGATTGGGCTAGGGTTAGATAAGGGTTTGGTGGGCTCAGGGGAGAGATGGTTGGGCCTTGGGCCAAACTGGACTAAGCGCTGGGCTGTCTGCTCTCTCTCTCTCTCTCTCTCTCTCTCTCTTTATTCTCTTAACCAAAATATAAAAGAATTAGATAGAAGGAAAAAAATAGAGAGAGAGGGTTAGGGGTGGAATTTAGGCATGGGGTAATTTTCTTGGACTCGCAAAAATGAGGGTGACCCAAGAAAATAAAAGTGATCATGATTGAAATATTAAATTCAAATTCCTTTGAATTTAATTCAAATGGTTTGAACAAAGACTAGGATTTCGAAGTGCCCATAAATGTTGAGAATTTCGGTGGAGCTCAGGAAAATGATGGAAAAATTTATGGGAAAAGTTTGAGGTCAAGAAGTGAGATAACACAACCATTGGGAATTATTTTGCAAGTGTGTTTTGGTGATTCCAAATTAATGGATTAATTATTTTAGCTCCCTAAAAATATTGGGAGTATATATATGTTATAAAGGGAAATTGCAATGTGAATTCCCTCGATTTAAATAGATCAAAATATCTATGCAATTTATTTAGTTGAGTTGAAAACTTAAATTAAATGACATGATGTCATGATGACATGATGCAATGCAAGAGATGTTTTGATGAATGCAACAAAGCAAACAAATCACATGACGAAACCCAGAATACCTGCAAGGAATATGAAGCGTCGGTCTCGGGGCGTCACAGCTCAAGAGTTCATCGACCAGATCATCGAAGACTTGCAGGTACCAAGAGCAATGCGCAGCGAGCATCGCCTCACACCATCAAATGCAGCTGCCGTCCCAGGCTCGGGCGGCAGGCTGCGCGTCAGCTTCAACATCCCAGGGCTCAACAAAGTTGCATCTCATGAGCTCAACTGGCTCTCTCAGGTGGGCTGGTGCGAGGGCCCTTCCCACAGCTATGTTCGCATGACCTTCGGCATGTCGAACCAAGCTGCCCTGCCCCAGCGCCACATGCTGGGCGTCCTGGCGGCTCACGAGGCCAGACATCAGGAGATCCTAGCAGAAGGGGCACCGGTCCTTCACGAGCTCCCGGAACCTCAAGAGCCTCGCGAGGTCCCACAGCCAAGCATCTCATGAGGAGCAACATCCGCTGTGAGCATCTTTAGCTACACCAACACTTCTCCACCAACGATGCCAGGTGACATTTCCCATTTTGTTCAGCTGGGAGTGCCCCTGGGGTTGCATCATCCCCAGGCCACATGGGTCCACCCCTGTGGTGTATCTTGTCTTTTCATTTGAATTTAGTTGGGGGCACCCCTCGGGCTGCATCATCCCCAGACTGTGTGGGTCCGTCCCTACGGCATGTATTGTTTTAGCTCGAACTGGAATTGGCTTTGTTTGAGATTGGGTTTCTCACCATGTTTTTGAAAGTCGCTTTTCTAGCGTTTCGTTGTTTGAAGTGTCGTGCGTCCTGACCAGCAGGCCAGGGAGGGAAAACTGGTTTCCCTTTTTTTGTGGCTTGGGACGCCTCCGCGAGAACCGTGCGCCAGGGGCTCCTCCTAGGGTTGTTACAAGAAGAAGTTTAAGTAGGACGCCTGTGCTCGGGTCCGTCCCTGCAGCGTTGACAAGTCTAACTGCCCGAGCTCTGTCTGGCGGACTCGCCTCGCTCATGTCACCTCATGAGGTCCTTGGTGCTTGATCTTCCCATGCAATGGCCTCCGGAAGTTCATTCTGGCGCAGGTTACAGCTGTCACATAGAAGCCCTTGAAGACCAAGCACAACCCGCCTTGAGGAATGTCCTCATGGGTCCCGCGCTGGCCCACCGGTGCCCATATACACCTCCTGTAGTTGGGCTGTACACGCCTGAAGTGCTCCCTCGAAGGGACCTCCACCCACGCGGCCAGTGGAAGCCCCATGCTTCGCGCATGCGGACGTCACGATCAAGGCGCGGCTATGCCCACGCCAAGTGGTAGCCCTATGCTCCGCGCTGGGGATAAACAACTGGGGGCACCTCCGGGTCGCACTAACTCCAGGATGGCCTCTCGGTCGAGCGATCATCATCTTCCTGAGATGAGCGCTCAGCGGGCTGGACATGGGGGCTGCGCCCAGGTCAGTCAAACCTGGCACAAGCCACCTCACCAGGTCCTTGTACCTGGTCCTTGCATGCCCCTCCCAGGCAAAGGTAGATGGGAAGAAGGTATGGAACTCACAAGGGCAACTCACACGTCAAGGGGGACCCCTAAGCATCGCGACTCAGGAGCCTCACTGGCCTCGTAGCCCCTCACCCCTTGGTCATGTCCTGGTGATCCGGTCGCCCCAACGGCGATTGAGGAATGCACGGGGTCGGGCCCCGCCGACGCAGAGCCCACCCTCGTGAGGCTCTGGCTCACAAAATACTAAGACTGTCCGTACGTTAAGATGGACCCCTGGTCATCGCGACCCAGGGGCCTAACTGGCCACGTAGCCCCTCGCCCCTTGGTCTCGTCCTGGTGATCCGGACGCCCCAATGGCAGTTGAGGTATGTGCGAGGTCGGGCCCTACCGCCGCAGAACACCAAAGGCAAACAAAGATAACAAAATCGAAAGCAAATTATTACATAGCATATAGTTTCTTTCCCAAAAAGTTCAAAGCAAAGTTCTTACGCCTCCACGAGGCACACCAAATGTCGCAGGAATAAAACGGAGGCAGTAGCGTCATCATCTTGTCTTTCAGCCTTGGATGCCGCCATCGTCCACCTGGGGAAGCTCATCATCAGTAACGTCGCCATCACCTTCTTCGCTCCTTCCGCAGCATTGGAAGGCTCGACTGGGCGGAACTGCTACAGCAAAGCCTCCACCTGCCCCTTCACAACTACGGCGGCAGCACCTTCAAGCTTGGGAGCCACAGGCTCAAACAGGGCGCCAAAGTGAAAGTTGGGGTTGCGAAGATAAAGGTGATGGTAGACGCGCGTCGCAACCGAGGTGGGGAGAGCATGAGCCTCCGCTTCCACCAAAGGGGCCAACCCGATGGCAATACCTTCGAGCTCTTTGGCAAGCTTGGGGAGCAGTCCGGCGGGGCCTTCCTTCGGCTTCACTAACGGTGCCTTGTATCCCGTCCCTTAGAGGGATCGCAAGGAGTCGCGGAACTTCTCTTCAAAGGAGACAAAGGCATCGCGCTTCATGACGAACGCTTTTTCAGCCAAGGCAAGGGATCTGTGGGTCGCCTCCAGTTCCTCCCCCAGCTTCTCCAGATGGCCATGTTCTGTGGTGGGCGGTCTCTTCAGCTCGGCATCGCGGTTGTCAAGCTCCGCCTGGCTGGCGGTCAACTCCCTCTCCCGCTCCACAAGACGGCGGGTGTCTTCATCATGCTTGTCGGTGAGGGCCTTGAGCTCGGCCTCTGCCTTGTGGCAGCGCTCTTCAGTGGCCTTCTTGTAGGCTCACGTCGCATTGCGCTCGACTGTGGCCAAGCCAACCACCTCCTGGCCGTCTCTGGTCATGGCTTCGGCTTCACCCTCGGCCAGCTTGAGGGACGCGTCAGCTCGAAGCCACCCTGAGATTAGCCCCAGGCATCCCGTCACCAGGCGACGGTCGGCGTCGTGAAGGTCAAGCTGGAACTGGTCCAGTGCGGCGAGGGCATCTTCCAAGATAGGAGGCGTGCTAAAGGAAGCGGCAAGAGGAGAAGGCACCTGGGTTGGCAGAGCAACTGGAGCGCGGATAGCAGGGGGCTCCGGAACCCCATGACCTCAGCAGGGACACCAGAAGTTGTAGCCTCCGGAGTCAACTTGGCCACGCTTGTGGCCGCCTCCTGAGCTGGGGCTCCAGGGCCTCAGGAGGCGGGCACATGGATGGGTCATCGCGAGTCACCCCTACTTTCGGAGTCAGGTTCGTGGCGGCAACAACAAGCACAACCTGAGGAAGCTGGTCCTCCCATCTCCCCTTCTTCGATGACGGCGGCCTGCAGGGGGAGGGAACGATGAGCACACCGCCCAGACTAAAAACAAAGGTTGGATGAGACGCTTACTGCTTGACAGCGATGTACTTCCTCTTCTTCTTGGAGAGGAGCAAGGCGGGCCCATGTTTCCCGGATGACAGACCCGCCGTGCTCTTCGAGGAGGATGGGTGCGACGCAGCAGACTCGGGGGCACCAACGGCCGACGACGCGCCAGGGGCACCGCCCTAGAGGAGCGAGGCCGCCTCGCCCTTCTTAGGAGCGCCATGAGAGCCAGCCTCTTCAAGGGAGGGGCTCCAGACCTGGTGGTCACCTCAACGAGGCGTGGCGACGCCATCACCAAGTACTCGCCAGCGTCATCGTCATCAGAGAAACCGCAGAGGAGCTCGCTCTGCCGCGGAGGGGAGGTCTCCGCCACCTCCTCAAGAGTCTGCTCCAAGTCGTCCTTCCCCTCCTTGTCGGAGTGCTCATCGGAAGGCACCAACACCACAAGAGGAGGGGCAGGGGGCTCATCGGCGGCACGAGCCCCCGCTTGTCAAAGCCACGCGCGGCGTCGACTACATCATCCTTGTCCTCTCGATGGTACAATTGGGTGTGCCCCTCAGATAGGTCCCTATGATCCTTCTCAAGCGTGACACGCAGGACCTTGCCCAGTTCCTCGATGATCAGGGCCTATGGGTGCAACCGGAGCACGTCGTCTTCGCCCTGAAGTGTCCACAAGAGGCACGAGCGCGCCTAAAGAGGGGCCAGCCACTGCTTCATGAATTCCTTGACAAGCAGGGGCCCCATTAGCATCCCCATCGTAAGCTCCTTCATCATCACCTCCAGCAGCTGCGTCGCTTGGGGGTTGGTGAGCTTCTCATGACTCCACCGCGCCGGCTCCGCTGGCAGCACACCAAGGAGCTCCAGCCAAGCACGGGTACACTTGGCGTCCACGAAGACCCACTTACGTCGGAAATCCTCCACCTTCTTCTTGTCCTTCGAGATCACATTGCCCCGGTGGACCACGACGAAGACAAGACCCCAGGCGCGTTGGTCGGTGTTAACCCGAAGGTAGAAGAAGTGGTGGAACAGTGCGACGGAGGGTAGCACCCCAACAAACGCCTCGCAGTAAAAGGCGAAAATGGAAAAAAGGAAGGTGGAGCTGGGATGGAGATGAAGGGCGCGGATCTGGTAATGTTTGAGGATGGCAAAGAACAAGCGAGAGAAAGGGGGGACAAGCCAAAAAGGGATTGTGCAGAAAGAGAGGGTAGAAGGTTTTACACAAGGATTCCAGTGGGGTAGAGCCGAGTCGGACTACCGTCTCCCCCCCCCATTATGGCTTGACGCCAGGATAGGGAGCACGATGGCGAGGTCCTTCTCCTTGGTAATGGAGACGCTGAGGGCCGAGCCGGAGACAAGAACCGGGGATAGAGAAGAAGCAGAAGGCTTAGTGGTTTCCGAAGCCATCGGCGCTAGGCTTGGGGTAAGGATTTGGCAGATCTGCAAGTGCTCGCGACAAGGAAGAAAGGGGATCTGGAGCAAGACTAAGGGAAAACAAGGAAGGACCAAAAGTGGGTGCTGGCCCCCTCTAGTCAAGGCGAATGGTTGCCAAAGCAGCGTGGGGAGTGCAGACGCCCACATACAATCCAAGCGCCATGCATCAACTGGGCCCGCGGGCGATTGGGGTCCGCGGTGCTTCGCCCTTGCCCTTTGGCTTCGCCTCAAAGCTAAGTCCGAGCGCGCCTTGGGCCCGGTGGCTACTGTCGGTGTTCTAGGAACCAGGGTACCCAGACTTGCCTTCCTGCGACCCATGACGTGGCACCTTTTCAGGCTTGGTACAACCCATCTTCGGCAATGACACTAAAGATCCTCGCGAGGGACCGAGCCTCGCGGGGCAGACGAGACCAAGACTTCCGGAAGGGGCAGCCTCGGCTGGCTGGCTCCTGAGGAGCAGAGAACTCTATGGAACCCTCCACTTCGCGAGGTTTGCATCACGCACGCCATGACGACCAAGACCAGGCGGGCGCCAGCGGGCGCAATACAATAGTTTCCTCTTTGGTGCTAAGGAAGCGGGCTCATACGCAGAGTCCCGAGGAATCTGCCAAAGGTTTCCATTCCAATGTAACAAGAGCAAGACCGCTAGGACTGCAGGACAGAGGTCATCACCGAGCCCACCATGGCATCGGGATCAGAGGCTTTGCAGGCGAAGACCACCTTTAGTCAGGATAAGATATACTAGTTGTTCCCCTTTAAAATTGGTTGTTGTGGGATCCCTTCCCGCCAAACATTGCGGGGAAGAGGACCAGGGCCACTATATAAGTAGGATAGCCACCACCCAACAAGGGGACGGATCATTGAGACCCTCTCTTCCACCACCTAGCAAGAACACCTCTCCTCCGGAGGTCAATCACCCATTGTACTAGTTCATCCACAGCCCATCTCGAGGCTAATCCACCATACTGCTGGAGTAGGGCCACTCACCGCTAGGTGGCCTAAACCAGGATAAAATGCCTTGTGTCTCTTTTACATTCCAGTTCATCATGCTAGTTGGCGAGACGGCGAGTAGATAGATAAGCAAGGTTCATATCTTCGCACTCACCCCAGAGTTCATACCTAGTAGGGTTTTGCGAAGCCTCGAATCTGACACTATTCTAGCCACAGTGTGTCACAGTGGGTCCAGTGGGGCTGGGATGACTCAGTCAAAGATTGACTGGTCAACATATTAATAGTGTAGGGGGGCACATGCCATCTTCTATTAGACTAACTTAGCACTAATATTAGTTCTAATCTAAATTAGTACTAACTAAAATAAGAACCGGCCACACACGGCTGTGGCAAAAGCCAGCCACACACACACCACACAACTCACTATGCTAGGGGTTATTCTGTTCTCTATTAACAAAAGATAGCATTTTCTTATTTTCATAGGATTTAATCAATGCATCAAATGAATTTGGTACAATGGGGTAAAATGATGTTTGTCAAGTGTACTTTCTACTCATATTTTTTTATTCTTGTTAACACTTGTTTAGCCACAGTTTAGAGGCTATCTAGAGGGTTAGTCATTGTAGATTTAGCAAAGCTAGCAAGCAGTAGCTACTGTAACTGGCAGTAGTAGGACATGCAGAGCGGTGGGTAGTGGCATGGCGCGGGTGCGGTTGGCAGCAGGCGACGTGCAGCGGCAGCCGGGGCATCGAGCGTCAGCAGCAAGCAGCGGTACCACACGGCAGACGCGGACGGTCTCGGCGATAGAGGCAGGGCGCAGGGCAAGGTGAGGTATGCGGCATAGGGGGCAGCGATCGGCACGGCTGGGAGCGTGGCAGGGCTCGGCGGATGGTGCAGGGGCAGCTACAACGTGCAGCAGCAAGGCGAGCAATGGGGCAGCGTGGCGAGCAGAGAAACAGCTTGGAAGAAGCAATAGGAGTAGCAACACTGATGCGGCCGGCAACGGTGAGGCCTCGCGAAGGCTAGCAGGCGAGCACGGGTCTGCGCGGATGCCGGAGCTGCGGAACATGGTCAGGGCGCGTCCCTGAGAAGCCACGAGCATGAGAGCACCTGGAGCGCACGACGAACGCAAACTCTCGCTATGGTGGCCAAAGTATGGGGCGCGGGAAAATTTCGCGGATTCGAGGGGGGACGGGGGAATGGGAAGAGGAGCTCACGGTGAGGCTCACGGCGGACGTTGACAACTTAGTAGCACAGTGCATCGGCCGGAGACGTAGGAGACGACGGCGACCTAAGGAAGATGGCGATGGTTATTCTGTGATGGATGTGGGGTCCCAAGGTCGATGGCATGGTCTGATGTCTACTAGACAACCTTCTTCTTGTAGACGTTGTTGGGCCTCCAAGTGCAGAGGTTTGTAGGACAGTAGCAAATTTCCCTCAAGTGGATGACCTAAGGTTTATCAATCCGTAGGAGGCGTAGGATGAAGATGGTCTCTCTCAAACAACCCTACAACCAAATAACAAAGAGTCTCTTGTGTCCCCAACACACCCAATACAATGGTAAATTGTATAGGTGCACTAGTTCGGCGAAGAGATGTGTAACATCCCAAATTTTTAATTTGGAATGTTATACATTAGATCATTATGCATATCATATTTTCTTGCTTTTGGTGATCCGAGAAAATCCTAAGTGTCGGGACCCTGATCCTAAGTCACACCGATCTAGCATGTAACACACCATATCACCTTGCGGCCTCACGCACGGTATTCCACGGGTGCCACCTTACCTGGCCCGGGACCGTTTGCGCATTTTGGCTCACGTATATGATAGTGTCGCTAGCATCCATATGACAGAGAACCCGGGCCGACATGACCAGTTATAAACCAAAAGTTCCACTAAATTACAGAGAAAGGCATTCATGACCCAGCAACGAACGTGTCGGTCATCAACGTATGAACCCAAGTCGTAGCAAGCTACAAGGACTTAAAGGAACAACGCGTGACATTTCCCCTAAGGGACAAACACAGGAACGAAGAAGGACACATGCCGGTCAGCCTAAGTGATCCGGAGGAGTAGCTGGCTACCAAGGCTCAGTGGAAGCACTAGGAGACATTTCCCTGTAAGATAGGCTACCAAGGGTAAACAACTAGGTGTCGGATCCCACACATACCAAGCATTTCAATAACATACACACAATATGCTCAATATGTGCAAATACAACATGGCATCACAACAAGACTCTAATAAACAGAGTATTTATTCATTAGGCTCCGAGGAGCCAAATATTACAAACATGGGTCTCATGACCCAACATTCAGAGCATACAAGCAACAAGCGGAAGCACAACATGTCTGAGTACAGACATCTGCAAATGAAAAAGGCCGAAGAGCCTGACTATCTACAACACTCGTCCAAGATCGTAGCTGAGGTAACAAGCTACTTGGCGAAGTCCAAGCGGAACTACTAGTGAGACATCAATCTCATCTGCAAAACATAAATTAAGCAAACACGAGTACAAAGGTACTCAGCAAGACTTACAACAGATCCTATCATACATGCACTTGTATCAAGATGGCAAAGTGGGGTTTAGTTGCAGCAAGCCAGCTTTGACTCAGTGGCTATCCTATTCTACGACTGCTGGTAACTCTTTTGAGGTGGCGCACACGAGTCCACTAAGCACCACACAATACACCACTATGGATTCATCCCCGTCTACCTACGAGAAGGCCATCCATAGCACTCACACTTGTATTGAGTATTTTAGAGTATCCACTTCAAGTTGTCTATGTACCACGTAAGCATCCAAGAAGTCTATAACCGTGGACCCGGCTATTCGAATAGATCATGTTAACCCTGCAGGGGTGTACTTCTTCACACACGCTCTCGCCACTTACTGCCATGTACATCTCGTGTATCTCGGCAACCTTCAAGCGGAAGCCTGGCGAGGGTGTCGGCCACGACCTAACTAACCACACAAGACTCTAGTCCAGGTTTATCGCCTATTCGGGTTCCATCCATAAGGAGATCCGGCCGGGGTGTCGCTCACGGCCCCAAATGATGTGCGCAGGGTTCCCAAGCCCACCTCGCCGAGTGGATCTACGCTTGGTACACCGTGCCACGGTGCCTAGTCTGTCCCAAGCCCACTGGCTGAGTGCCACTTGGTAGACTACTAACACTACCTACAAACACCAGAAACTAATTGCAACTCCTGGACAGAGACCAAGTCGGTTAATAAGTCGAGAGGGGCACTTAAGCATTCCAATTCGTGGTAGTAGCTGGTCATTGGACAACATACACAGAACTCAGTTCTTAGGGACGGTTCTAGTGAGACAACCCACCATGTACTCCTACATGGCCTCTCACCGCTACCTTTACCAAAACGCGTTCACACACTTAACTCTCAGCATCAGAACATATCGTTGCACTCCAATTCATTCCCGATGAATCAGACCTGACACACTCTAAGCAATAGTGAAAGCACATTTGCTCTCCGGGTGGTTTTGGTAATTAATGACAACATACTTTGTGGTTGGACTAATGCTTTTATCAAGTATGTTTCAGGAAACCCAATCACTTTGGTATGGCAAGATGATTGAAGAAGTGGATCCCTCAAAATGCTAAGGCAAGCATTGGCAAAAGCTCAAGACTCCATTTTTGGTTTAGTGATCAAAGATCACATTGAGTCCATAGGAAAAGCCAATACTATTAAAAGGGGATGAGGTTGTGTTGATGATCTGGTTGCTCAAGTGCTTGGTGATCTAACTCCCTCAACTATCAGCACTATTCACTACTTATCACACACCCATAAGTAATCTCGGTCAAACCAACTATGTCTCACCGAGATGAAGTTATTTCTACAAACCCTAACATCTCGGTCACACCGATTCTTTCAAATCAGTCCCACCGAGATGAACCACTTCAGCCATATTCCAAAACCCTAGAAAAATCGGTCTTACCGAGTTTGAGATCGGTCACACCGAAACTGAACTGCCAACCTTCTGTAACCACTTCACATCATTTCGGAATTTCCGAGTTTGCATTATCGGTCTCACCGAATTGGGCAAGGTTCTGCCTTGACTCAAATCGGTCGCACCGATAATTCATTTTCGGTCAAACCGATTCTGGCATGTTCCTACTCTTTCTCAAATCGGTCCAACCGAGTTTTCTTTCTCGGTCTCACCGAAATCTCCAACGTTCATATCAGATACACTTTCGGTCCCACCGAGATGGTATTTTCGGTCCCACCGAAAATCCCAACGTTCACTAGATTTGAACTTTCGGTCTAACCGAGTTTTCACTTCGGTCTGACCGAGATTGGTCAAATGTGTGTGTAACGGTTGGATTTTGTGTGGAGGCTATATATACCCCTCCACCCCCTCCTCATTCGAGAGGAGAGCTATCAGAAAGTACCACCACTTCTACCATACACTTTCTGAGAAGTGAACCACCTACCCTTGTGTTGAGGTCAAGCCATTCCATTCCTACCATATGAAACTTGATCTCTAGCCTTCCCAAGTTGCTTTTCACTCAAATCTTTCTTCCACCACAGCCATATCAGTGAGGATAGTTGAGTGTTGGGGAGTCTATCACTTGAAGCACAAGAGCAAGGAGTTCATCACCATCAACACCGTCTATTACCTTTTGGGGGGTGGTGCCTCCTAGATTGGTTAGGTGTCGCTTGGGAGCCTCCGTCGTGATGTGGAGTTGAACCAAGAAGTTTGTAAGGGCAAGGAGATCGCCTACTTCGTGAAGATCTACCCCGAGTAAGGCTAGTCCTCCGTGGGCGTAGGCCGTGATGGAATAGACAAGGTTGCTTCTTCGTGGACCCTTCGTGGGTGGAGCCCTCCGTGGACTCGCGCAGCCGTTACCCTCCGTGGGTTGAAGTCTCCATCAACGTGGATGTACGATAGCACCACCTATCGGAACCACGACAAAAATCTCCGTGTCACCAAACTGCGTTTGATCTTCTCCATCTCCATTTACTATATATGCAATTTACTTTCCGCTGCCCATACTCTAGAATTGCATGTGTAGTATGTTACTTGACTTGATCTTACTTGCAAAACTGCCAAAAATCTGTCCTTGATAAAAGACAGAAATTTTATCTTGTCAAGTAGTCTAATCACCCCCCCCCCCTCTAGACCTACTTCTTCGATCCTACAATTGGTATCAGAGCTTTGGTCTCCAGTGCTTTGGTTTACACACCATTGGAGGAAGATGGACGTGTCTACGGATGGGAGTGTTAGCCATAGAGTGCCTGTTCTTGATGGAAGGTTTTATAACTCTTGGAGGTCTGAAATGCTTAGTATCTTTAAAATGTACAATTTGTGCAAATATGTTAAGACCCCCTATGTGCCTCCTGTTGATCCCTTGCACCCTACCTTGGATGAAGAGCTTGATTTGCTTCGTAACCTTAGAACTGTGAATCTTATCATTAGAGGGTTACCTGATGACTTGCTTAATCTTGTTACAAATTTTGAGTGTGCCTATGCTATGTGGAAATTCTTGGAAGAACTTTATCCGGACTACTCTATGAGAGGTCTAGATGAAATTCTACACAAGACTATTGAATTTGATAGGTTGCACCCTAGTGATCCTAACTTTGATAAATGCTTCTTTGAGCTTCGTGATCTTATGAAAAAGAAGGGTGATCCCGGTCTTATCAATATTAGAGTTAGAAATGCTCTTGCATTGCATTCCGAAGATTATTATTCCATTGACCAAACTAATGCAAATACTTATCAAATTGACCTAGGTGTTGATGATGAACAATCTATGGGTCAATATGATGATGAGCATGAGCATGATGATGATTACTCTGATTCGGACACCGAGCTAGACAAAGTCATGAAGAGTCTCAATCTCATGGCAAATATGAGAGACTACTTGTCTGGTGGAAAAGAGTGGATTCTTGATAGTGGATGCACCGATCACATGACCGGAAACAAAGACATGTTTCGAGAGCTTGCAAAAAATGATGGCCCACGCAAGTATGTGACTTTTGGAGACAACTCCAAGGGTAAGGTACTTGGCCTTGGTAAGGTGGCCATATCTCATGATAGCCCTATTCAAAATGTCATGCTTGTAGAATCTCTTGGATACAATTTACTTTCCGTGTCTAGATTAGCTGACTTTGGATTCAATGTGCTATTTACCAAAGTAGATTGCCAAGTCTTTCGTCGTGATAATCAAAACATGGCTTTTACTGGTATTCGTAGAGGTGATCTATATATTGTTGATTTCACTAAGAAAGCCCAACCTAGAGCTTGTTTCATTGCTAAATCCTCTAAAGGTTGGTTATGGCATAGAAGGCTAGGACATGTTGGTATGCGTAATCTAGACAAGCTAATCAAAGGTGATCATATTCTTGGTGTTAAAGATGTTTTCTTTGACAAAGATAGACTTTGTAGTGCTTGTCAAGCAGGAAAACAAGTTGGTGGAAGTCATCCCGTGAAAAACATCATGACCACAAGGAGACCGCTTGAGCTTCTTCATATGGATCTCTTCGGTCCCAATGCTTACAAAAGCCTTGGTGGTAACTCCTTTGGTCTAGTTATAGTTGATGATTATTCCAGATTTACGTGGGTATTCTTCCTTGATGATAAATCGCAGGTTCAGAGGATCTTCAAGACCTTTGCCAAAAAGGCCCAAAATCAATTTGAGGTGAAGATCAAGAAAGTTCGGAGTGACAATGGAACGGAGTTCAAGAACGCCAATGTAGACTCTTTTCTCGATGAGGAAGGAATTCTACATGAGTTCTCGGCTACGTACACTCCTCAACAAAATGGAGTTGTTGAGAGGAAGAACCGAACGCTCATAGAGATGGCAAGAACGATGCTTGATGAATACAAGACACCGAAACATTTTTGGGGAGAAGCGGTCGAGACAGCTTGTCATGCTATCAACAGGCTTTATCTTCATAAGCTCCTCGGCAAGACATCATACGAGCTTCTCACCGGTAACAAACCCCAAGTGGGATACTTTCGTGTCTTTGGTTCAAAATGCTATATCCTTGATAAGCATCGTCGGTCTAAATTTGCTCCTAAATCTCATGAAGGTTTTCTTCTTGGTTATGGATCAAACTCCCACACCTACCGTGTCTACAATAATTTCACCCGAAAGGTTGAAGAGACGGTAGATGTGAAGTTTGATGAATCTAACGGCTCGCAAGTAGAGCAAATGCCTATTGATGTAGGAGACAAGGACCCATCGGAAGCAATCCAAGATTTATCTATCAGGAAGATCCGTCCCATGGAAGTGAAGGAGAGTACCTCATCTACATATGTGGAGCCACCTACCTCACGGCAAGGTGAACCTCAAGGCAACATGGAGGCC
Organism: Secale cereale; assembly: GCA_902687465.1. NCBI lineage: Eukaryota > Viridiplantae > Streptophyta > Magnoliopsida > Poales > Poaceae > Secale > Secale cereale. The sequence goes on along the minus strand of LR738714.1, from coordinate 332,325,312 downwards.
TCCACAAGTGGAACTCACCAAGATGAGGAAATGCAACAAGAAGATCCACCACAACCTCCTTCTCCACCACCTCAAGACAACACCAACAACAATGAAGAAGAAGAAGAAGAAGAAGAGGAAGATGAAGATGACGAGGAAGCTGAGCCACAACATCAACAAAAGCTATCCCGAGTTCGAGCAAGAGTCAAGAAAAATCATCCCGTGGAACAAATGATGAACGACATCAACTCCGGGAGAATTACTCGCTCTAAAACTCGCTTAGCTAACTTTTGTGAACATTACTCATTTATCTCTAGTATTGAACCTATGAAGGTAGAAGAAGCACTTGATGACCCGGATTGGGTGAACGCTATGCACGAAGAACTACACAACTTCGAGAGGAACAAGGTGTGGACTTTGGTAGAGAAGCCCAACGATGATCAAAACATCATTGGAACCAAATGGGTGTTTCGGAACAAGCAAGATGAAGATGGACAAGTCATCCGCAACAAGGCTCGTCTCGTAGCTCAAGGTTACACACAAGTCGAAGGTATGGACTATGGTGAGACCTATGCCCCCGTTGCTAGACTTGAATCCATTCGCATTCTTCTTGCTTATGCCAATCACCATGATATTACTCTCTATCAAATGGACATCAAAAGTGCTTTCCTAAATGGTGAAATTGAGGAGGAAGTATTTGTGAAATAACCTCCCGGTTTTGTGAACCCCAAAAAGCCTAATCATGTTTACAAGTTGCACAAAGCTCTTTATGGTCTTAAACAAGCCCCTAGAGCTTGGTACAAATGCTTAACTAGCTTTCTTCTTGAAACAGGCTTTGAGATTGGAAAGATAGACTCAACGCTGTTCACAAAAAGGGTTAATGGTGAACTATTTGTGTGCCAAATATATGTTGATGATATTATCTTTGGTTCAACTAACCCCCATTTTAGCAAGAAGTTTGGACAGCTCATGTCGGAGAAGTATGAAATGTCCATGATGTGTGAACTCAAATTTTTCCTTGGATTGCAAATCAAGCAATCTAAGGAGGGTACCTTTGTCTCACAAACAAAGTACACCAAGGATCTCTTCAAGAAGTTCAACATGCAAGAAAGCAAAGGTATGAGTACCCCCATGCCTACTAGTGGACACAATGACTTGACAAAAGATGGAGAACCCGTTGATCAAAAGGTTTACCGTTCTATGATTGGTTCTCTACTATATCTTTGTGCTTCTCGTCCTGACATAATGTTGAGTGTATGCATGTGTGCACGATATCAAGCAGCCCCTAAAGAATGTCATCTTAAAGCTGTTAAAAGGATAGTGAGATACTTGATACACACACCAAACTTTGGCATTTGGTATCCTAAGAGAGCTTCTTTCGATCTTGTTGGCTATTCCGACTCGGACTATGCCGGTGACAAGGTTGATAGAAAGTCAACTTCGGGTACGTGTCAATTCCTTGGTCGATCCCTTGTATCTTGGTCCTCCAAGAAACAAAATTCGGTATCTTTATCCACTACCGAAGCAGAATATATTGCTGCTGGTTCGTGTTGTGCTCAATTGCTATGGATGACACAAACGCTTAAAGATTATGGGATACATGTGAGACGTGTTCCATTGCTTTGTGACAATGAGAGTGCAATCAAGATTGGACACAATCCTGTGCAACACTCTCGAACAAAGCATATTGAAGTTCGTCACCATTTTATTCGTGATCATATTGCCAAGGGTGATATTAATCTTAAGCATGTTCGTACTGACAAACAACTTGCTGATATCTTTACAAAACCTCTTGATGAGAAAGTGTTTTGTCGCTAAAGGAGTGAATTGAACATCATTGATGCTTCAAACTTGGAGTGATAACTCCATTGATGCATTCAAGGCTTGAGCCTCTTGACTAATCCTTGATATTTCTCTTATGATGATGATCATATGTCTTGGACACATTTGCCTCCTTGTATTGCATCTAACTCTTTGCAGGTACTTGGATGATCTACATTCCACAAGATTACCACACACTCAAATCATGAGTAATCTTGTCATTGACCAAGTATCTAGCCCTTTGGGATGTTGAGTTCAAGGAACAAAATTCTACATATCCTTTTTGACATCCCATACATCTAGTATTTCACTCTTGTCATCTTGGATATTCTTCAGTATTTCCTTGCTTGCCTAACCCATGTAGGAAGATGAACTACACAAGTAGAAATTGCGCTCCAACTTCACATTCAATGAGCACCTACATCAAGCTTACCTACATGAGTAAAGCAACAACAAGCCCAAGGTATGTTCTTCACATCTTTAAGGAGCTTTACTCAAAGCCATGAGTACAAGCAGCTTCATAAGATGTGATCACATCAAATGCTTAATCGAAAAATGGCAACCCCATTTTGAGCTTAAACGATGAGTATGACCTATGATCAAATGTCTTCATTTGACTCCTAAGTCAATATACTCAAACATAGGTGACTTTGTCGCCGACCTTTATCTAGATGAAGTACATATGCTTTTAGAGTTTTTCTGTTTTCTCTTATGTTCTCTCATTGAGTTTTCTTTAAAAAAAAAAAAAACTTCATCTAGAAATCTTTTTATTTCTTTTCTTATATTTCTTTGTGAATATCCTTCTGGAAATCTTTCTATGGCTCTGATCAATTCCTTGAAAATCTTTTACAAATTCCTTGTAAATCTTTTGAAATACTCCTCGCAAAGTGATCTGAATTCTTTCTCTACTTTTAAGGGGGAGAGGACTCAAATTCAGACTCGATTTCTTTTAAAGAGGAGAGGACTCAAATTTGGACTCAAATTGTTTCTCTATGCATGTTCTTGTTTGTCCAGTTGTGATTCTTAAGGATCCCACTTCTTTCTTTCTTTCTTTCTTTCTTTCTTTCCATCCTTCCTGCCCTACCTAGTTTGCTGCCCTTTTCGGCACTTGATGTCAAAGGGGGAGAGAACTTAGGGGGAGAGGACTAGGGGGAGTAGGGGAGAAGAGAAGACTTAAGGGAAGAAGAAAAGCAATCTTATCTTAAGGGGGAGAGAATCACATCAAAGCTTTGTCGTATTTTACATTGGACATTACAATTGGCATCTTTCTTTTGATTTTGCTTTTTCCATCACACCCCTTGTTCTCACAATTGGTATCTTACTCACAATTGGTATCTTATGGAATCTTTTAGCTTAAGGGGAGAAGACTTAGAGGAATCTTCACAATTGATATCCTATGAAAAGCAAAATCTCTCAGAGTTCATTGAAAATCTTTTAGCTTCGGAGACATGTTTGCTGATTCAAGCCTGTGCTCAATATGAGACACTCTTTATACATGTCCTCCCTGGCTTGGTACTCTTGATGTTCTTGCAGTTGGTTGAAGGAATACTCTTGTGTTATCTAACCTTGTTTTCTCAAGTTTATCCCTTCAGGTACAAGTGCCAAGGAACCTCAAGGTAAGTATATGCATCTTGCAGAATGTGCATGATGGTGACTTGCTTGTAAATACTTGTTTGCAAGAAATCACCATGCACATATGCATTATCACTCACTTTCTCTTCTCTTCTGCTCTGATGCATATAGCCAAGCTGCATGTAGCACATCTTGCTTATCTCTCTTGTGTGCTTGTGGTAGTCCAAAACCATAATCTATGAAAATCTTGCACACTTGTAGGGGGAGCCTGTGTACTACATGCTTGTCAAAGCTTTCATGATAATCCTGTCTTTCTTTCAATAAGCTTTGATGTTTCGTTCAATATAATTTCAGTGTGTTGCCATCAATTACCAAAAAGGGGGAGATTGAAAGCACATTTGCTCTCCGGGTGGTTTTGGTAATTAATGACAACATAGTTTGTGGTTGGACTAATGCTTTTATCAAGTATGTTTCAGGAAACCCAATCACTTTGGTATGGCAAGATGATTGAAGAAGTGGATCCCTCAAAATGCTAAGGCAAGCATTGGCAAAAGCTCAAGACTCCATTTTTGGTTTAGTGATCAAAGATCACATTGAGTCCATAGGAAAAGCCAATACTATTAAAAGGGGATGAGGTTGTGTTGATGATCTGGTTGCTCAAGTGCTTGGTGATCTAACTCCCTCAACTATCAGCACTATTCACTACTTATCACACACCCATAAGTAATCTCGGTCAAACCAACTATGTCTCACCGAGATGAAGTTATTTCTACAAACCCTAACATCTCGGTCACACCGATTCTTTCAAATCAGTCCCACCGAGATGAACCACTTCAGCCATATTCCAAAACCCTAGAAAAATCGGTCTTACCGAGTTTGAGATCGGTCACACCGAAACTGAACTGCCAACCTTCTGTAACCACTTCACATCATTTCGGAATTTCCGAGTTTGCATTATCGGTCTCACCGAATTGGGCAAGGTTCTGCCTTGACTCAAATCGGTCGCACCGATAATTCATTTTCGGTCAAACCGATTCTGGCATGTTCCTACTCTTTCTCAAATCGGTCCAACCGAGTTTTCTTTCTCGGTCTCACCGAAATCTCCAACGTTCATATCAGATACACTTTCGGTCCCACCGAGATGGTATTTTCGGTCCCACCGAAAATCCCAACGTTCACTAGATTTGAACTTTCGGTCTAACCGAGTTTTCACTTCGGTCTGACCGAGATTGGTCAAATGTGTGTGTAACGGTTGGATTTTGTGTGGAGGCTATATATACCCCTCCACCCCCTCCTCATTCGAGAGGAGAGCTATCAGAAAGTACCACCACTTCTACCATACACTTTCTGAGAAGTGAACCACCTACCCTTGTGTTGAGGTCAAGCCATTCCATTCCTACCATATGAAACTTGATCTCTAGCCTTCCCAAGTTGCTTTTCACTCAAATCTTTCTTCCACCACAGCCATATCAGTGAGGAGAGTTGAGTGTTGGGGAGTCTATCACTTGAAGCACAAGAGCAAGGAGTTCATCACCATCAACACCGTCTATTACCTTTTGGGGGGTGGTGCCTCCTAGATTGGTTAGGTGTCGCTTGGGAGCCTCCGTCGTGATGTGGAGTTGAACCAAGAAGTTTGTAAGGGCAAGGAGATCGCCTACTTCGTGAAGATCTACCCCGAGTAAGGCTAGTCCTCCGTGGGCGTAGGCCGTGATGGAATAGACAAGGTTGCTTCTTTGTGGACCCTTCGTGGGTGGAGCCCTCCGTGGACTCGCGCAGCCGTTACCCTCCGTGGGTTGAAGTCTCCATCAACGTGGATGTACGATAGCACCACCTATCGGAACCACGACAAAAATCTCCGTGTCACCAAACTGCGTTTGATCTTCTCCATCTCCATTTACTATATATGCAATTTACTTTCCGCTGCCCATACTCTAGAATTGCATGTGTAGTATGTTACTTGACTTGATCTTACTTGCAAAACTGCCAAAAATCTGTCCTTGATAAAAGACAGAAATTTTATCTTGTCAAGTAGTCTAATCACCCCCCCCCCTCTAGACCTACTTCTTCGATCCTACAAATAGCAAGCAAGGAATGGTAAGATCACAACATGGCTTCAATCAACTCCTACACATGCTAGTGGGTTTCAACTATTTACTGTGGAATGACAGGTCATGCAGAGGAATTGGTTCAACTACCGCAGCATAAAGTAGCAGTTGAAGTCGTTGTTGTCCTAATGCAATTACAGGGAGCAGGAGCAAGAGAGGGGTTGTATCGGAATGAACAAGGGGGTTTGCTTGCCTGGTAAAACAACGTGCAGAGCACTGCTCCTCTGACAGGTACTCTGGATCGGTCTCCGAAGCTGGACCTATCGAGGAGAACGGTGCCGACAATCAAACACAAGCATATGCAACAATATGATGCATGAATATGGCATGAAGTTATGATGTTGTTTGAGCTAATGCAACTAGCATTTTATTTGGTTGAATTCCATTTGAACCAAGGGTTCAAATGCAACTCTAAGAATAAGCATTTTTAAATGCCAATTATGTGTTTTCATATAAACAGTAGGTTTAACTTCATTTGTCATGCATGAAAATGGTACAGATGGATAGGTTGAATTTTTCTGATAATTTTTCATATATAAATTATTTCATTCTGAGCTACGGTTGAATTTTTGTGATTTTTTGAAGTTTAAACAATTTTCTGGATTTTCTTAAACAAAAACAATTCCAGAAAATGTTTATTGCATCAGCACTGTGTCATGCTTGCGTCAGCAAGTCAACAGCGCTGGCTCAGGTCAAACCTGACGTGTGGGGTCAACACTTCAGTGGCTCAGCAAACTAACTGAGTTAGTTAGCCCTAATTAACTGGCCAGGGCCCACTAGTCAGTGACTGTAGGACTAACCTAATTAGTTAATTAACACTAACTGGAATAATTAGCTGGGCGGGGCCCGCAAGTCAGTGAGAGAGGGGGGTCAACTGGGCAGTGGGGGAGACAAACCACGCCGGTCAGCGGTCAAACCCACCGGCGGCTCGACGCCGGCGTCCACAGACGCGGCGGAGGGGCACGGAATCGCCGTTCCGGCGGTTATTTGGGCAGCGGAGACCACGGGTGAGGAGCTGGGGCTCGTCCGCGTCCATTCCAACAAGCAGTAGCAGCTAGGGCGGCCGGAGCTCGCCGGAAACGAGCTCGCGGAGGCGCCGGAGTTCGGGTCTCATCGGAATTGGAGCTACAGGGCACGGGGAGGCCAGGGGAAAGGTGCTACGGACTCTTGGTGAAACGGCGAGTGCGGTGGCGTGCTCGGTTTTGAGCTTGCGTGGCTGTGGCCACGGCGGCGGCATGGCCGGCGGCGGTGAGGTCGGGCATCAGCGGGGATAAGGCCTAGAGGTCGCAAACAACGACAAGGACAGGGGGAAAAGAAGGAGAAGCTCACAGTGAGGCGGCGGAGTAGCTTAGTGGGCTCGAGGATGCGTCGGAGGCGGCGAATTCGTCGTCGGCGTCCGGTGGCCGTGCGAAGAAGAAGAGCTCGGGGACGCGGTCTCAGAGCGTCCGGGGTCCTGCGGCTCGGCGTAGAGGTTCACGGCGGCGGGGCGGAGCTCTGAGGCTCGTCGGAGAGGCGAGGGAAAGGCAGTGGCTACGGTGGTTGCGATCGGCGGCGACGACGTCGCTCGGGACCGAGCGGGAGAGATAGCAGAGGAGAGGGGAGGGGTCCAGGGAGAATGCGAGAGAGTCGGGGGGGCGTGGCTCGTCCAGAAGCCACGAGGCGGCGAGGGGGATGAAGCAGGGAGGCAGGAGGTGGCGCGGCGCGGCGGAGCACGCGTCGGGCACGCGCCCCGGCCTCCTGGCGCGAGGTTGAGGGCGACTGGCGCTGCCAGTCACCTGGGCCGGCTGCTGGGCCAAGCAGTTGGGCCACCAGGGTGGCACAGGTAAGTCCTTCCCTTTTATTTTCTTTTCTATTTTTCTGACATTTGTTTTGATTTAGTTTCTAAATTAAATCAATTATTTTCTTCGACATTTTTATTTTGCAGGGACCTAGGAATTAATCCAAGCCCCTCAAAATAAAGAATCAGAATTTTGGACATATTTAAAATATACAATAAATATATATCCAAGCAAATAACTATTGCATTAATTCCAAATGCCCAAAATAAATACTTATGAGCTCCTAATAATATCGGTTTGATTTTTATCTCTAACCAATATTTTTAGAGAGCAAAATGAACATTTTCTTGGACATTTTTGGAGCAATTTTTATTTGGGTCATTTTCAAAAAGGGTTTCTGAGGGTTTCACAAGTCCTCAATTCAATTTCATTTGAAATTTAAACATGATGCAACAACAAGACTAACCTAGTGCATACCAGAACTAGGGTTGTGACAACTCGCCTCCACTCAAAAGAATCTCGTCCCGATATTCAGGAGTAGGCGGAAAGAAGGTGGGGTACTCCAGTCGGAGACGATCTTCTCGCTCCCAAGTAGCTTCTCTCTCGGAATGATGAGACCACTAAACCTTGAGAAACTTGATGTTATGACGTCGAGTGACACGCTCTGCTTGATCCAGAATGCGAACGGGATACTCTCGATATGTGAGGTTATCTTGGAGATCAAGCGTTTCGTGGTCCACTTCGCGGATGGGATCCGAGAAGCAATGCCTGAGTTGAGAGACGTGGAAGACATCATGAACTCGAGAAAGATGTGGGTGTAGTTCCAATTGGTAGGCAACTGATACGTCCAAAACGTATCTATAATTTCTGCTTGCTCCATGCCTCTTTTGTGTGATATTGCTATGATATTTATGCACTTCCATACACTTTTGATCATATTTGGACTAACCTATTAACTCAGTGCACCACAGTGCCAGTTCCTGTTTTCTGTTGTTTTTCTATTTCAGGTTTCCCCCATATTAAAAGTGCCCTAAAAATTCCGGGAAAAATACAGGAAAAATCAGCGTACCGGGAGCTTCAAGAAAAACCAAAGCAGGGCCAGAGGGGAGCCAGGGGCAGCCCAGGCGGCCCCACCCCTGGCCGCCCTAGGGGGGCGCCTGCGCCCCCCTCTCCGCTTCTGGTCACCCCCTTTGGCATATATACTCCTCGCGTCCCGAAACCCTCGAGGCCAGAACCCTTTTCTCCAGAAGCTATTCCGATCTCTGCTGCCATCGCCACCAAGTTTCGGGGGACCAGAATTCCTGTGCCGGCATCCTGCCGGAACGGGGAAGTGCCCCCGGATTCATCTCCATCGACGTTGCTTCCTCCCTCCATGATGCGGGAGTAGTTCCTCCTCGGGGCTGAGGTTTCTACCAGTAGCTATGTGGTCAATTCTCTCTCCCATGATGTGATCTTCGTTGTGATCATAGGCTATGTTAATCTATGGTGATCCCATGATATTTCCCCTTCCTCTATGTATTGGATTGATGTACTCACTTGTATTTATCTAGTATAATCCCCGAGACCAAGGTGACAGCGGTCTATTGGACATGGATTAGAAGAATATTTTCATGAGTGATTTCCTCTTTTGTGTGTTGATTGAAGATTGAGAGTCTCTTGGTGCTTGTCTTTGACTATCCTTGAGATATGTTGTGGTGATTGTGGTACTATCTTTGGATGGCCGCGGTGACATTGGGAAATCCATAGATTGAGAACTACAAACTTAGAGGTGTGCTTTTGTAGCCCTACATAATTCTCGTCCTCTCTTGACCACAAAGGAATGACCTCCGAGTGCGTCTATGGGAAATATCATGTGATTCGATTATGTTAATGTTTTTGGGAGTTGCCACTAGTGAAAGTATGAAGCCTAGGCCTTGTTTCCACCATTGCAATACCATTTGTGCTCACGTTTACCACTTGTTTGCTTGGTGCACTTTTTATTACAGATTTATATTACTTTACTTTGCCACTCCTATCATCCATATTTTACCATCTCTTCGCCGAACTAGTGCACCTATACATCTGACAAGTGTATTAGGTGTGTTGGGGACACAAGAGACTTCTTGTATCTTGATTGCAGGGTTGCTTGAAAGGGGTACGTTCAACCTCCACTTGCTTGAGTTCGATAAACCTTGGGTTACTCACTTAAGGGAAATTTGCTGCTGTCCTACAAACCTCTGCTCTTGGAGGCCCAACACTGTCTACAGGAATAGAAGCGTGTAGTAGACATCAAGCTATTTCTGGCGCCGTTGCCAGGGAAGTAAGTGCTTGAAGGTATATATTTAGATCTTGCAATTAAATCTTTTCGTTTCTTGTTTTTAGTTTCCCTAGTTATGTTTATGGAAAACCGCACTCTTAGTTCGCTGCTTGGGGAAGGCCGCTTTACCACACCCGTGGTAGAGAAGTCTCCTCCACCTACTGAATGTATCCCGTTCCAAATACCACTTAGGATAATTGAAATAATTAGGAATGATTGTTATGATGGGACAGTCAATCCTAGTATTCATTTGTTGAAACTTACAGAACTTTGTGAGTTGTTTAAGATTTCAGGTTTGACAAGAGATGGAGTCATGAGGAAATTATTTGCCTTGTCACTGAAAGGAAAAGCATTGGAATGGTATAGGCTACTAGATGACTTTCACCTGCTGGATTGGGAAGAGATCCAGTCTCTCTTTTACTCCAAGTTTTATCCTCTTCATGAAGTCCATGAGAATAGGAATTATGTTTATAATTTCTATCCTCATGACGGAGAGAGCATAGCTCAAGCTTGGGGGAGACTGAAAACGTTAATGCTAAAATGTCCTAACCATGGGCTCCCCAAAGATATGATTATTACTAATTTCTATGCGAGGCTCTCTCGACAGGATAAGATTTGCTCGATGCTTCCTCTATGGGTTCTTTCACAAACGAAAAGATTGATGCTAAATGGGAACTCCTTGAAAGAATTCAACGCAACACTGAAGATTGGGAGATCGACAAAGGTAAAGAGTCAGGTATAATTTATGAGTATGATTGCATTAAGTCCTTTGTTGAAACTACAAGTTTTAATAAGTTTCGTGCTAAGTTTGGGCTTGATTCTCAACTCCTTGTCGATTTCCTCAAATCTTTTGCTTCACATCTTAATATGCCTAAGGAGGATTGGATCAAGCATCATGAACCTTTTAAAGAGATTTGCAAAGAAAATGAAATTGTTCATGATGATTGCAACATGCATGATCCAATTCCTAAAAATGAAGTTTTATATAAGCATGTTAATTTTTGTGGCGTGGATAGACCTTGTGAAAGGCCTATGATTGAAGAAGAGAAGTATTGTAAGCAACATAAGTATGAAAGAACAATCACTTGGGTCAAAGATTTAAATGAAATTGCTAGAGAATTGTGTGACCTTTATCCTTTTACTTGTGAACTTTGCTGTATAGAGGGTCACTTTAATTTTCAATGCATGCACTTTCAAAACATAACTGTTAACCAGTTGTGTGATAACATGATCACCCCTGATATTTATGATGAGCTTATGTTATTTTTGATGTGTGAAGAGTTATCAGAAAAGATTTCTTGGCTAGATGTTAATGCCATAGGAATAAAAAACACTTTGCAAAATTGCCATCTCTATTGTGTTGTTAATTGCCATAAAAATGATTACATAAGTAAGATTAGAGAGGGAACTTTACCAAAGTATAAAAATGTCTCTTATATTTCTGCTAATAAAAAGGAGAGTTTCTCCCAAGTTTCCCCTATTGTTTCTAATGATAAACCAGGATATGTGGAGAAGCTTCATCTCCAACCACTCCCTCCTAAGGTGAAAAAGAAGAAAAAGAAGAGGAGGAGGAAGAGGAGCAAGAAGGAAGAAGAATGGGTATCAACCTGGCCTGAGCATATTCCTCCCATCAACTTTTATCCTAACGGTTGTAAGTTTAAAGAAGAAGGTGAAGTTTATTGCCTTAATTATCATCTTGATGATACGTCCGTAGGTACTATTGAAGATGATTTTGATTATGATATGCATGTTACTTATTGTGATTGGGAAAATGATGATAATGCTACTTATGATCTTGAAAATCTTTTTGGTACCAACTCTGAAAGTGATGATATGGGAAGCTCTAAGCTTGGGGATGATAGGATTGCAAATCCTTTACCCACTAGTGATGTGATAATTGATAATTCTTTTGCTAGTAAGAATAAAGACAACATGTTTACAAATATAGTTGCTAGCAATGATAATGCTCTTCTCTACTATGATGATGCTATAACTCCAATCTATAGTGATTATAAAGGTACCTATGACATAAGGAGAAATTATCCTTATGAAACTTGTCGTAATCATGGAGGTAATTACTCCCTTGTTGAACACCATCTCCCTAATACACAATTAATCTATAGTGTTCAAGTTGTTTATGATAGTCCTACTCCCACTATTACCAATGAGAAAGATTATGTTTATGTGGAGAGTAAGAGTACCTTTTTGCATGTGGATCATGGTAACAATGCTTTATGTGATGCTTATATTGTTGAGTTTATTCGTGATCCCACTAAAAATTATTATGAGAAGGGAACATATGCTTATAGATATTTCAATAATATCAAGTTCCCTCTCTTTATGTTGAAGGTTTTGAAGCTGCACTTGTTTTGTCTTCCTATGTGTCGGTGTACTAAGGTAGGGGTACCTCAGTACCCCAACTTGTGCACGGGCAGTTGCAGCTTCCCGCGGCAGGGTTTACCACGCGCTCGCCGGAGACCTTCCTGCTCCATATCAAACCATTCAAAAACAAAGTATGCAAGACAGAAGATCGAGACCCCGTCAAGTGGAGTTTGCCGGGAAGGCCGTACCAGGCTCAAGATTACCTCACCGGCACAAGGCCCTGGCAAGAGGAGCTTGCCAGGAAGACTAGAAGATTCCATCATAGAAGACATGCCTCGGCGCTATACGCGCCCCGGCGAGGGCCCGGGGAGCGGCAAGCTCCCGGGCCCGGCAAGATCAGGGCCCCGGCAAGGCGCTTGCCGGGAGAGTTGCGCTGTGTGCCCGCGCTCCAGCTCATCGGCCCACGCGTCGCCCTGGGGCCTATCCAGGGACGCGTGGCGGATGGCTGTGTAGCCTGGGGGACACGGTGGCACTCCACGGTGGTGGATCCATCGCCGTGGCAGACGGAGACGCAAGGGCGGGAGCTTTTGGGGTCGACGGCGACGGGCATTAAATGCCCTTGTCCCCCACTGTCAAAGTAGGTAGCGACCACTGTTCGCGCACTGTAGCTCCACTATTCCCGCACTGTTACAACTACCACCTCTTTTACACTTTTACCCCTTTCTCCTACGTTGACACCTGTCGGTGACCCCTTACACTATAAAAGGAGGCCCATGCACAACGTGGGGGGGGGGGTTCGGAACCTAGATCACTCATACGCTCGGTGTAGCTGCTTCTTCAAGCTCCCGAGCACTCCAACTCAATACACAACTAAGCAGGAGTAGGGTATTACGCGTCTACCGCGGCCCGAACCTGGGTAAAACTGCCCGCGTGCTCGCTACGATCTGCTCTTCGTGCTCCCTCCGCCCTCGTACCGCACAGACAAGGGGCTCCGGTCCCATAGGTGTTCGTGGCGGACAGTTTCCCCCGCCATCTTTGGCGCGCCAGGTAGGGGGCGTCGAGGTTGTGCGAACCTGATCCGGCGTTCGCGCGGGCGCATTCTACATCAACCTCTCCAGTTCCATCAACAACTTCATCAGCAACAGCATCATGGCCCCGAAGAAGAAGGCTTCGGAGGTCGGAGGCCCGTCCGCGTCTCATCCGCCGCCACCGGAGCCAACGGTGGGCGGGGGAGACGCCGTCGGAAGGGTGGTCGCCGACGAGGACACTCACGGCGCCACCAGATCCAAGAACAGGACGGACGACCGAACCTCGGTCTCCGTGGACGCACCGCGTCCATCTCAGCACACAACAACCCAGCAGCCCCATGTCACAGGAGGTGGCATCCGTTTGCTGGGCCAAGGACAAACCGGAGGCTCGCGGGACGCCCCGGACCTCCGTCCGGGCACAAGCAAAGCGAAGGCGCCGGCGCGGGACCCTGCTCCTTCTAACGTTGTTAGGAGTCCGAGCATATCCCGTTCCTCGCACCGCTCGCCCGCGTTCCCCTCCACTCCAGCAGAAGCGCTCGCGAGAGCGCAACTGCTCCTAGATTTCCCTCCAGCGGCAGACAAGGCCGAAGACTGGAGGGCAACCATCCAGAGCCTGATAGCCTTCGCCAACAACAATTCTCCACAGCAGCCGACGGCCTCGCGACCGCGGCAAGCTGAGAAGACGAAGGCCGACGGCGACAAGACCGCCGGGGGTGCGACAAGCGTGCACTCCCCGCCGCGGAAGCAGAAGACGCCGCCCCGCCGGAACAACGCCGACGACGGCTCCACGGCATCGTCGGATCCGCGGGCCCGTCGGGACCAGCGCCATGTCCTCGACGACCGGCGCCAAGAAGACGCTCGAACAAGAATCGAGCGCCGCCGAGAAGCTCGGCGACAATCAGACCAGAGGGCTGAGGACGCTGTCGACGTGCGCGCGCCCGGTGAACCAGGCGACTTGCCGTACGCGGCAGGCTGCCCTGCGTTCACCCGCGAGCTGCGGCGCGTCCAGTGGCCCAGCATGAAGAATTTTAAGCCCGACGTACCGGAGAAGTACGACGGCAAGACGCACCCATCGGAGTTTCTCAGCGTCTACACCATCGCGGTGCAGGCTGCCGGGGGGCGCGACGAGAAGATCTTGGCGAACTACTTCCCGCTCGTGCTTAAGCCGAACGTCCGTTCGTGGCTTATGCACTTGCCGGAAGGTTCCATCTCTTCTTGGGCCGACCTTTGCCACCAGTTTGTTGGCGCCTTCACCGGCGGCCACAAACCCCACGGCCAGGAGAGCGATCTCCACATTTTGGCCCAGAAGGAAGGAGAGTCCCTGCGCAAGTACATCCAACGCTTCAGCCGTGTACAGCACAACATCCCCGACGTCCACCCTGCCGCGGTTATCAGCGCGTTCCACCAGAACGTGCGTAACCGCCGCATGCGTGAGGAAATGGCGATGACCAAGATTCGGGATGTCAGCGAGCTCTATGCTCTTGCTGACAAGTGCGCACGCGCAGAAGAGGGGAGGAGACTCCCCGGGGAGGATGCTGGCGCAGGAGGAAGCGACAGCGACGACGCCGCCCCGACAAAGAAGAGACGGCGGCGGAATAACAGAAGGAAGGGCAAGAAAGAGGTGCTTGCCGTCGAGAAGTCCGGCAAGGAGGCTCCCGCCAAGCAAACACAGGCTGGCGGCTCCGGCAAGGAGCCTGCCCCTGTAGCGGCAGCCGACAAGCAGGACGGCTCCGACAAGCAATACTGTAAGATCCACCGCACCAAGGGTCACGATCTCTCCAACTGCAAGCGCGTAGAGTATCTCGTCGAGCAGCAGAAGGCTGAGTACGAGAGGCGCGACAAGGAGAAGGCCCAGGGTGGCGGGGAAGAGCCAAGCAAGAAGCGGCCGTTCAATGGCCGGGGAGGACGCCGCGGCAAGGCCAAGCAGCGGCAAGGAGATCGACCTCCCCGGGGCCGCGACAAGGACGAAGACGACGACGAAGACATGGAGGACGAGGATAACAGCGAGCAGGAGTTCCAGAAGGCCACGGAGGTCCTGTGCGTCGACGGTGGCGCCTCTCTGCACACCTCCCACCGCCAACTAAAGAAGTGGGTGCGTGAGGTGAATGCAGCAGAGCCGCCCGTGGAGTCGCGCAGGCTCCTCAAATGGTCCAGCACGCCCATCATTTTTGATCTTGAGGATCACCCTGACCGCACCACTGCGGTCGGGTGCTTGCCGATGCTGGTTTCTCCCACCATCCGCAACCTCAAGGTCACCAAAATGTTGGTTGACGGCGGGGCCGGGCTGAACTTGATCTCCTCTGCTGTGATCAAGAAACTCCAGATTCCAGATGGCGAGCTCGAAGAAACCGGTTCTTTCCAAGGAATCAACCCGGGAAGGAGCAAGCCCAAGGGAAAGATCACTCTGCCGGTGACCTTTGGCGGGGAGCTCAACTTCAGAACTGAGCGCATCACTTTTGACGTCGCCGATATTCCATTGCCCTACAATGGAATACTTGGCCGTCCTGCCCTCGCCAAGTTCATGGCAGCTTCCCATTATGCCTACAATGTACTCAAGATGCCAGGGCCGATAAGCGTCATCACTGTCCACGGCGACAAGAAGGATGCGCTTGTCTGCGCCGACAAGATCTACCGGGATGCGGCAGCTGCGGCAGAGAAAGATACACTTGCCGCTGAAGCTCCCGGGGGGAGGAAGACGAAGACCAAGTCCGGCAAGTGCTCTGGGGCCCACTCCGGCAACCGCACCTCTTCGAAGTGCTGCGCTGCCGTCGAGGACGTTCCATCGAGCTCCACCGGCAAGTGTAAGAAAGGAATGGCCGCTCCTCCGGCAACCAAGAAGGTGTCCGCCAAGGAGGACGGCACTGGTGGTACCTTCACCATCAGTGCCACACTTGACAGCAAATAGGAAAGCGCGCTCGTTGCCTTCCTGCGGGCGAATGTCGATGTGTTTGCCTAGCAACCGTCTGACATCCCCGGTGTTCCCAGGAAGGTAACTGAGCACAAGCTTGCTGTTTGTCCTCATGCGCGGCCCATCAAGCAGAAAGTGAGGAAGCAAGCCGTGGAGCGCCAAGAATTCATCAACGAAGAAATCAAGAAGCTAGAGGCAGCAGGCCTAGTTAGAGGTGTGATCCATCCGACGTGGTTGGCAAATCCAGTCGTCGTGCGCAAGGCCAATGGGAAGTGGAGACTGTGTATAGACTTCACCGATGTGAATAAAGCATGTCCCAAGGATCCATTCCCTTTGCCGCGCATTGACCAGATCGTTGACTCCACCGCCGGATGTGAGCTACTCTGTTTTCTTGATGCGTATTCAGGCTACCATCAGATCTTTATGGCCAAAGAGGATGAAGAGAAGACCGCATTTATCACTCCATGTGGCACTTATTGCTTCATACGCATTCCATTTGGACTGAAGAATGCAGGATCAACGTTTGCAAGGGTAGTGTACACTGCTTTTGAGCCACAGATCCACAGAAATGTAGAGGCTTACATGGATGACATCGTGGTGAAGAGCAAGAGCAAGGATACCCTGATCCAAGATTTGGAAGAAACATTTCAGAACCTGCGCAGAATACAGCTTAAGTTGAACCCCGAGAAGTGCGTCTTTGGAGTTCCCTCCGGCAAGCTTCTCGGATTCTTTGTGTCACAGAGGGGGATTGAAGCCAACCCCGACAAGATTAAAGCCATTGAGCAGATAGAGGCCCCAAAGCGCGTCAAGGATGTCAGAAGGCTTGCAGGCTGTGTGGCTGCCCTAAGTAGGTTCATTTCAAAGTCTGCAGAACGCGCCCTACCTTTCTTCAAAATCTTGAAGAAGGCAGGTCCCATGAAGTGGACTCCGGAAGCGGAGGCAGCGCTGCAGGATTTGAAACGGTACCTGTCCTCCACTCCAATACTTGTCGCACCTAGACCACAGGAAAAGTTGTTGCTATACCTAGCGGCAACCAACCAGGTGGTTAGTGCTGCGTTGGTAGTGGAGAGGGAGTCCGACGAGGAGTCAGCACCACCGGCAAGCGAGTCCAGCGACAAGCTGGGGGCTGCTCCGGCAAGCTCTGGCCCCGACAAGGACAGCTCTGCGCAGGAACAGGATGAGGTGCGGAAGAAAATGGTGCAGCGCCCAGTGTATTTTGTGAGTTCCCTCCTCCAGGGGGCTAGATCAAGATACTCTGGTGTGCAAAAGTTGCTTTTCGGCCTCCTCATGGCCTCGAGAAAGCTGCGCCATTACTTCCAAGCACATGAGATAACAGTGGTCACTCGCTTTCCGCTGAAGAGGATATTGCACAACCCGGAAGCAACAGGCAGGATCGTCGAGTGGGCACTGGAGCTGTCAAGCTTTGGACTCAAGTTTGAAAGTACTTCAACCATACAGAGCCGAGCTTTGGCAGAATTCATAGCTGAGTGGACCCCAACGCCCGATGAAGAAGTTCAAGAAACAAGTGCACCCGTACAAGAAGCGACAAGTGAATGGGTAATGTATTTTGATGGTGCCTTCTCGCTGCAAGGCGCCGGAGCTGGCGTGGTACTCATCGCGCCCACCGGAGAGCACCTCAAATATGTTATCCAGATGCACTTTCCCAGGGAGCAAGCGACAAACAACACTGCCGAGTATGAAGGCTTGCTTGCCGGCCTTAGTATTGCGGTCGAACTTGGGATCAGGAAGCTGATTGTGCGGGGAGATTCTCAGTTGGTGGTCCGACAAGTTAACAAGAGCTATCAGAGCCCTTTGATGGAAGCTTATGTCGATGAAGTGAGGAAGCTTGAGGAGCACTTTGAAGGTCTGCAGATGGAACACGTCCCGCGAGCTCAGAATGAAATCGCAGATGGCCTTTCAAAGTGTGCTTCGATGAAGTTACCTGTGGAACCAGGAACCTTCTTGCTCAAGCTGACTCAACCATCCGTTACACCATCAGTTGGGCAGTCCAAGAAGAGAAAGTTGGTCTCCGGCGACTACTTGCCGGCGGATCTTCCTCAAACCGCCTCCAAGGTCCCCAAGATCAACAACCAGAACGCTGAGGAACAGTTTGCTCCTGCAGATCTTCGGGTCTGTATAGTTGAAGCAAGCGTTCCCGACAAGCCTCGCCCCGGCGAGCTTGCCGGGGGACCATCAGCTCCGGCAGAACCAGAGGTCCTTGCCGTAGAAGCTGAGGTTCCCGCAGCGGCCCTCGAGCCTTTAGTCCTTGCCGTCGAGCCCCAGGCTCCGGCATGGGCGCAGCAGATCGTCCGTTTTCTTCAAACTGGAGAACTTCCCGACGACCCAGAAGAAATAGAGAAGATAACCAGGCAGTCAAGTATGTACCAGTTCGTGGATAACGAGCTGTACAGAAGAAGACTCAATGGTGTCAGATTGAAGTGCATCTCCAGGGAAGATGGACAGAAGCTGTTGGCAGAAATACACGGAGGCATATGCGGCCACCACATTGGCGCAAGGGCGCTTGCCGGGAAAGCTTTCCGGCAAGGGTTCTTTTGGCAAGAAGCCCTCCAAGATGCAACTGCACTAGTAACCAAGTGTGAAGCGTGCCAGTTCCATGCAAAGCAAATTCATCAGCCAGCTCAAGCTCTCCAAACAATCCCTTTGTCCTGGCCCTTCTCGGTCTGGGGGCTCGATATCCTCGGCCCCTTCCCCCGAGCTGTCGGGGGCTTTGAATACTTGTACGTTGCAATCGACAAGTTCACAAAGTGGCCAGAAGTGGAGCCAGTGAGAAAGGTGACAACACAGTCAGCAGTCAGGTTCTTCAGGTCAATTGTTTGCCGTTTTGGGATCCCTAACAGGATCATCACCGACAACGGTACACAATTCACTAGTCGCACCTTCATGCAGTACGTCCATGACCTTGGCGCCAAGGTCTGTTTCGCTTCTGTTGCTCACCCGAGGAGCAACGGTCAAGCGGAGAGGGCAAATGCTGAAGTGCTGCGCGGACTCAGTGTTGTTCAAGAAAGAGAAGCCTTACCGGGAAGCAAGCAATATATGAAAGCTAAGTTATTAGAATTTGACCAGTTCAAATTTTTAAAATTTTAGTTGTCTTCCTTGAACAATCACACTTTGTATGGAAAACCTGTGCGCGGAGGAACCTACCCGTAGCTTGCCGCACCCTTATCTTGTTTCCGAGTCCGCTCAACGATTTAAGTGAGCTGCGACAAGTGTCGCGCCCTTGCTTCGTTTCCGAGTACGCTCAGCAAGCAAGTGCGTTGCGACTAGCCGCGGCAAGGTTGCTTGCCGATGAGACCTTGGCCAGCAGGCTGCTCAGAGTCCAGCACTCAGCGCTCGCGGCAAAGGCCCCTCGCCGGCAAGCTCCCCGGGAGCGTAGGGTGAAAAACATACAAAGCAAAAGACTGAGACAAGGAAGATAACATTGCACTGATTGATCAAAACAAGATAAATATCTTACAAAAGATAATTTGTCGCAATGGACTAATGGGTTCATAACAACTCTATGCAGCAACAAAAAGAGATAAAGATAATGGAGGCCTAATCTACGCGGTCGCCCTCAATCCTGGAGATCTTAGCCACCTTGGCTATGATGTGGGCGACCTGCTCCTTCAGAGCCTCCATGTTCGCGTCAGCCGGCAAGCTGCGAAGAACGTTGGTGAGATTTATACCGGGATTACGGTATACGATCTTCGTCAGCACGCGCTCCAGAGTTCCCGTGCAGAGTAGGCGCGTCTCCTCGGCCAGTTGCGCGGGGATCTTCTTCCGCAGATCTGCAAGGGCCGGCGCGATTCCCCTGAAGAAGAGGCTGAGCTTGGCGCTGTGAGGGAGGTTTGGATCCGGGGAGTAGATGAGGTGCTCCAGCTTCAACGCCAGCAGCTCCTGGTCGATGTTGGACGCACAAGATACTAGGTCCTCGGTCCATACCTCAACGGTTTTGCGGAAGAGCTCAGCCGCTTGGTTGGCGCTGTCCACCAAGGTCCGCTCCTTGCGGAGCTCCTCCTTCAACTTGGTCTCCCGAGCCCGGGCAGCGTCGAGTGAATCCTTCAGTGTAGAGACCTTCAACTCCAAGTCCTCGATGGAGTCCTTGGCGGCCTTCAACTCGTCGCCCCTCTCAGAAAGACGCACCTGGAGTTCTGAATTGGTGTGGGCGTCCTTCTCGCGCTCTGTGATGAGCGCGGCGACCTTCTCCGCGCTCACCTTCAGCGACTTCTCCAGCTGCGCGACCTTGGCGGCAAGCTCCTTCTTGGCGGTCTCCGCGGCAGCCGCGGCGGCTTTCGCCTCCTTCAGTTCCCCGCCAAGGGCCTCCTCCCGAGCGGCAAGGTCCTCCTCGTGGGAGTCAAGGTTGACCTTCCGCTGGGCGAGTTCTCCTTCTCGCCGGGACAGCTCCACCCCGGCGAGCCGCTGCTGCTCTTCGGCCTCAGCCTTCTCCAGCACCCACTCCTGGTATTCGCCGGCGAGTCGCTCGCGCTCCTCCGCCACCTCGCGGAGGGCGGCCTGGTTGGCGGCGCTGAGCTCCGCCGCGCGCTTCTCCATCTCCGCGGCGGCCTTGGCGGCGAGGGCCTCCCGAGAAGCAAGCTTCGCCTGCCTGGCCCGGTAAAGGGCCAGGAGCTGGTGAAGCAGCTTCTCCTCCTCGGGCCCTTCACTCCCGCCGGGCGCTTCGACGATCTTCAAGCCCGCGGAGGCGAGGACTTCCCCATCAAATGCCTCGCCCTCCGCGGGAGCTCGCGACGAAGAACCCCACGGCACCTGGATGAAGACGCCGTTGGGGGCTTCAAGATAGTAGCCCTGCTCCTTGCCGGCGGAGGGGTCGGCGGCCGGCGCAGCACTTGATGCTCCCGCCGCCTCCGGGTCGGCGGTGCGGTCGCCGTCCCCCTCCCCGGCCGCTGCGTCCGCAGCCGGAGCGGTCTCCTGCGCGGCCGGCTCGGCGGCTCTCGCCGTGTCCTCGGCGACAGGGACGTCACCGCCGCCGCCCTGCGCGCCCTCCTCCTCCTCGATGTTGATGACTTCCGTCTCCATCGGCTCGGGGGGAGGAAGATCTAGAAGAAGAAGAAGAAAAAGAAGTTCAAGCAAAAATCCAAAAAGAGACAACGCCAAGAAGACAAAATTACAAGACCTACCTTGGCGGACGTCGTCAGCGGCGGGCTCCCTCGCCGGGGAGCTCTGCCTTGGCGGAGTCGCCGCCCTCGCCGGGCTGCTCGCCCTTGGCGGGGTACTCGCCCTTGGCGGAGTACCCGCCCTTGGCGGAGCGCTCTCCCTTGCCGGGGAGTTCGGCCTTGGCGGGGACGGCGGGGCCTGCAGCTCCTCGGGGGCAGCCTCCGGACGCCCCTGCAGCTGTGGCTCCACCTCTGCACAAGTCAAGACAAAGACATCAAGATATTGAAACAAGGCAAAATCCCCAAGCGCGTCCCGACAAGCGGAAGGATAGAACCCAGACTTACGCTGGGGGCTGCGCTGGGGGCTGCTCCTCGGAGCAGCGCTCGGGTCCGGCAGGCTTGGCTCCGGCACGTCCCCAGTTGCCGCGGTGGCCGAGCCTTCCGCGACCTTGACCACAGGCGCCTTGGCTTTCTTCGCCACGCGCTGAACCAAGGTCCTGAAATCAAAGCAACAAACAAAATCAGCATCAACAATAATCAAGACGAAACTCGAGAAGGTGTAAGATCTTGGATCCTTACTCCTGATCCTCCTCGTCGTCCTCGCTCAAGGCGGAGAAGTCATACTCCACCTGGGGCGCGTCTGCACGAGGAGCGGAAGACGAAGATTCCCTCGGGCGCTTGGCGGTCCCTGGGACTGGGGGCTGCGAAGACCCAGCCCCTGTGGTAGCCGGAGCCCGGGGAGCGGGCGGAGCCGCTGCTCCGCTCCGAGAAGACCCCTGTCGGCTCGACGCCTGCTTGCGGGGCGCCTCCGTCGTGGCCCGCGCGCGGGCCGCCTCCGCTGCGGCCGGTGCGCCGGTCGCCCCCGGCGCAGCTTGGCTCCCCCGGGGGGCTGCCCGGCGAGCTGGTTGTTGCCGGGGCGCCTGCGCTCTCTCTCCCGTCGCCGTCTTGCGGAGACGCTTCGGTGGAGACCGCCTTGGGCTTGCCGGGGGCGGGGAGGTCTCCGACGAGGAGAGGTCGTCGGCGTAGAGCTCCATAGATCCGTCGGAGTCCTCGGCCTCCTCCTCCTCCTCCTCCCCGGCTGGCTCGCTGGGCCCAGCGCCCTGCGCTGCGGCCTCTTTTCCTTTGGCGCCTCCGCTCCCCGCGGCGCCTCTGTTCCCTCCGGCAGCGCCATCCCTTGCCGCGGCCTCCGCCACGATCCCGTGGATCCCGGAGTGCCTCAGAGAGGGGACCCCGGCGAGCGCGTCGGGAGGAAGTTGCAGCAGTCTGCGGATCTCCGCCTCCTCCGCCTGGCTGGACGCATCCGCGGCCTCCGCCTCTTCAGGCGTATACCCAAAATCTCCTGCCGTTGCGGCTGCAGCGGCCTCTTCAGCCCGAGAAGCCATGTATGCAAGCTCCTGTTCGGTGGTGTCCCGCGTGTGCTCCTTGATGTCATCCTTGTTCTTCGCCACCTCCACGAGGTTGTCGAAGAAGCTGAGGACGTCTATGGGCTTGGGCGGAATCCACGTGCGGTCCACGCCGTGCGAATCACACGCGGGCATCATGGCGCAGAGACGGTCCCGGACTGTGTTGTTGCAGAGGGGCACCACTCCTCGGGGAGGTCTGAACCACTCAGGGTGGGCCGGGTCATATTTGAAGAGTTCCCGGACCATCCCCTTCAGCTCCAGCGTCGTGAAGTTGAAGTTCAGCCCGGGGCGCAGCCTCATTATATCCGCCGGGCCGCTGTACTCCCAGGCCGGCCTTTTCCTGTCTTGGAGAGGGGCGATGCGGCGGCGGAGGAAATCTGCGCCTACCTCTACAACGGACAGCCTTGCTACCCGAAGACGAAGAATCCGGACGAGGGCGACGTCGAGCTTGATGTCGTCCGAGTCTATCTCGCTCCAGTCCCTGCCGCGCACGATAGGCGTTGTGCGCGGCGCGGTGAAGGGCTGCGGCTCGTCCTCAACGATCCAGCACCAGTCTGCACGCCACTCCTCCCACTTGCCGCGGAGCTCCCCCGGCAAGTACGACTCCTTCTTGTTCAGACGAAATACCCAAGAAATTCCCCCGGAGAGGGGGGCGCCGGCCTCTGCTCTAGGAGTGAAGAAGTGCCTAAACAGCGCTACGTTTGGGTGTATCCCTATGAAGTTTTCGCACATGTGTGCGAAAACCGCCATGGTGAGGATGGCGTTGGGGGTGAAGTCAAGAAGGTGGAGGCCATAGGTGTGCATGACGTCGCAGAAGAAATCAGAGAAAGGAGGGCAAAGACCGCAGTGAAAGAAGGCTGCGAAGAAATAGTACCCGCCGGGGTAGTTGTCCTTGGCGGCGGCCGGATAAGCTTGAGTGCGGGGGTGCGCCTTGGTTTCCTTGGCCCAGAACAAGTAATACTTGTTCCAGAGCTCCCGCGCGCCGAGCTTCGGCGGGAAGACGAGGTTCCGCTTCCGGTACGCGGTAAGCTTCGCTGCTTGCTCCGACTTCTCCCTCTTGGCTTTCTCCGCCTTCGCTTTCTCGGTCTTCGGGGCCATGGCGGAGGCGGCGAAGGAAGTGGGGAACGGCGGCGGCGGAGGTCTGGAGGCGGAGCGCAAAGGGGATTTCTGAAGGAAGAAGAAGATGCAATGAAGGCGCAAGGAGGGGAACCGCTCCTGCTTCCTCTGCTTTTATGGGGAAGTGGGGGGCATTTCGCCCTTTTTCATTGATGGAACGTGGGCACGTCCCATCCCACGACGCCGCAATCGACGCGTGCCGTTACAGGGGGATGCGGCGGATACGGAAGTGGATTCGGCACGTCGTGGGCCGCGTGTGCCCGTGCACTGTTTTGGGCCTGGCCCAACAGCGCTCGGCACCGTGTGTGGCCCAGGCCCGGGGGCTCCTGTCGGTGTACTAAGGTAGGGGTACCTCAGTACCCCAACTTGTGCACGGGCAGTTGCAGCTTCCCGCGGCAGGGTTTACCACGCGCTCGCCGGAGACCTTCCTGCTCCATATCAAACCATTCAAAAACAAAGTATGCAAGACAGAAGATCGAGACCCCGGAAAGTGGAGTTTGCCGGGAAGGCCGTACCAGGCTCAAGATTACCTCACCGGCACAAGGCCCTGGCAAGAGGAGCTTGCCAGGAAGACTAGAAGATTCCATCATAGAAGACACGCCTCGGCGCTATACGCGCCCCGGCGAGGGCCCGGGGAGCGGCAAGCTCCCGGGCCCGGCAAGATCAGGGCCCCGGCAAGGCGCTTGCCGGGAGAGTTGCGCTGTGTGCCCGCGCTCCAGCTCATCGGCCCACGCGTCGCCCTGGGGCCTATCCAGGGACGCGTGGCGGATGGCTGTGCAGCCTGGGGGACACGGTGGCACTCCACGGTGGTGGATCCATCGCCGTGGCAGACGGAGACGCAAGGGCGGGAGCTTTTGGGGTCGACGGCGACGGGCATTAAATGCCCTTGTCCCCCACTGTCAAAGTAGGTAGCGACCACTGTTCGCGCACTGTAGCTCCACTATTCCCGCACTGTTACAACTACCACCTCTTTTACGCTTTTACCCCTTTCTCCTACGTTGACACCTGTCGGTGACCCCTTACACTATAAAAGGAGGCCCATGCACAACGTGGGGGGGTTCGGAACCTAGATCACTCATACGCTCGGTGTAGCTGCTTCTTCAAGCTCCCGAGCACTCCAACTCAATACACAACTAAGCAGGAGTAGGGTTTTACGCGTCTACCACGGCCCGAACCTGGGTAAAACTGCCCGCGTGCTCGCTACGATCTGCTCTTCGTGCTCCCTCCGCCCTCGTACCGCACAGACAAGGGGCTCCGGTCCCATAGGTGTTCGTGGCGGACAGTTTCCCCCGACACTATGCTTATTGCTTTGTGCTTCAATGAATTATTCTATTGCAATATTCCTATGCATAGGAAGCATGTTAGGCTTAAATGTGTTTGGTATTTGCTTCTTGATGCTCTCTTTTGTTCTTCAACTCTTATTCCTACGAGAGCATCATTAAAGGCTTAAGCCTATCTTTATGGCTATAAAGAAAGAGCTCTAGGGAGACAGCCCTTGTTATCTTTGCTTTCAGTTTGTTCTTTCAGTTTTTAGTGGTCTTGATGTTTGTTACTACAGTAGCATCATCATTGTATATTTTCTTTTCAGCTTTGTGCCAAGTTTAGCCTCTGATTGCAAGAAAGTTCAAAAGTTGTGACGTGCTGTCCAGAAAACAGATTCTGTCCTTGGACAGAAAAATTCGTATAAAATCACCAGATCATCTTTCTGATCTGAATTTTTTTGACAACGTGCTCTGTATAATTGGCTTTCGAGCATCTGTTCTGAGTTTTTTGATTTGAGTTGCAGAAGTGCCCCGAAAAAATTATTTACTACCTTCTGGTCTGTTTTTCACAGATTCTGTCCTGTTTTGCCTTTTCTTCGTTTTGCAAACCTTGAGCTTGCTTTTTCTTTGCAAAAACCTTTTGGCAATCTTGAGAAACAGTAGATCTTCAAGATTATCCTTATTTCCAGTAAGGAAAAATTATTTTATTGTGGGTACTAACCTCGCTAATCAGATTATGATGAGTTATGTATGAAGGAAGTTTTCAAGTGTGCGAGGGAAGATGATAAAAGAAGATTCAGGAGGGTCAAACGCTCAAGCTTGGGGATGCCCCCGTGCACCCCTAAGAAATATTCAAGAAGACACAAGCGTCTAAGCTTGGGGATGCCCCCATGCATCCCCTTCTCCATCAACAAGTATCAGTTCATCTTTCGTTCCACTATATTTTAATCACTTCATGCGTTATGTGCTATGCTTGGAGCGTCTTGCTCTTAGTTTCCTTTTTAGTTTTCTTTAGCTTTGCTTGCTGTTCATAACAAGTTAGAACCCAGCTTTCTTTGTGTGGGAGAGAAACACGCTCCACTTCAACCTAGAACACAACATAGGATTTTCATGCTTATCTTTGCTGTGTGTGTTCTTTGTCTTTTCATAGCTGCTGTCATGTTTAGCTCTTAGTTTTCATGCTTTTCTTTTTAAAGAGCTTTTGTTTAGTTGGTTGCTGAACTCTCTTGAGTTTTCATGTTTATCTTGTTAAGAGAGTTTGCCTGTTGCACTGAGTTGTGTGTCTTAACTTAAAGTAGGTAATTGAGGTTGCTATTTAATTTTAGTAGTAACTTGCAATAGTTTTGAGGTATTGCCATGAGTAATGTCTGAACTTTTGGTGTCAAGAGCTTTAGCCTATTAGTGATAGATGTCGTATTTTGGACAATCCGTGTTTATTTTCGAAAACCTACAAAATAGTTGAGAACTTTAGCTACTAGATGGATCACTAATCTTTAGAGGGATCGAATATTAGAGTACACTCACGTACCATGAGTCGAGGATGCGCAAGGATAACCAAACCCCCATACATTCCTCCTCGGGGTACTTGTCTCTTTGTGAACCTCCTAATTAGATTGAGAGTTACCGATAATAAGTGCATGAGTTCTTCGGACTAATGTGAGTATTCGAAAGTTGACACTTCCACCTAGCCATATTTTTCTAGCCTCTTCGGTACCGTGCATTGCCCTTTCTCACCTCGAGAGTTGGCGCATACTCCGCCGGTGCATCCAAATCCTTGGCACGATACGCTCTGTCATCATAAGCCTCATTATATCCTTCCTCAAAACAGCCACCATACCTACCTATCAAGGCATTTCCATAGCCTTTCCGAGATACATTGCGATGCAACATCCATCTTCTCATGACTTGATCTTCATGTCATACATGCTTTTTGCTTGATCGATGAGCCGCATGCTAGTTGGGCCTGCTACATGACGCGCTAGTATCATTGCATATCCTGCTACACCGGCAGAGGCATACATTTGCATACATCATGATAGTTTCATTTTCTTTATGTTGAGTACTTTTGTAAAGTGTGAAAGATCTTCTATACTTCTTGTAATATATAGAGTGTTGCCCTAAAGTGAGGAAAAGATCCCAAAGAGGACAAAATCAAAAGATCCCAAAGAGGACAAATGAGAGTTAAATAGAAAGAGCCATTGAGGCCATAAAAAATAGAAAAAAATAGAAAAAAGAGAAAAAGAAATAAAAAGAGAGAAGGGGGCACACTACTATTTCCTTTTGAGAGATCCACACTCGTACTCCATCTTATACCTTGTGCTCCATAGAGATTATCATTCATGCATATAGCTATGTGGGGACCTTCACACTATAGAACTTGGCTTGTATATTCCAATGATGAGCCTCCTCAAAAGAGCTCTAGGTCTTCTTGAGCAAGCGAGTTGGATGCACCCCCACTAGTTCCATTGGAGAGCTTACCTTAGCTCATATGTGCATCCGTTGCATGGCAATCCCTACTCCTCACATCATATCTATCATTTGGCTTTCTCTCACCGATGATTGTCCTCATTGATGTGAGCCTTTCACACCTTTTTGTTTTCCCCCTCCATCATTTTTCTCTCTTTGCCATCCTAAGTGTCAACGTTCTTGCTTACGCTCATCCATTGCATGAGTGCTCAAAATATCGAAAGGGAGTGGATCATTTTGACTTGTACCTGGTTGACGGTCTGGGGGTGAGTCAAGATAAGATTCCAAAGAAGACCAAGTGTGAAACTTTAGTAGATTAAGTTCTCAACAATATAAAAACTATGTTTTACTCTCTCGTATATCCCTATCCCCTTTCTTGCACGCAAACACCATTTGGAGACATTCGAGTCACGGACAGCGAGAGCTCTTCCACCTTTATGTTCTTATGTTACTTGTTACAATGCTAATATAGACTCTTGCTTGTTATGACTTGAATTAAATTACATGCCTTGATTACTTTACTTAAAAGTTCTTATATGGTTGATAGCATGTCACCACAGAAATTATGCTTGTTATCATTTACCTACTCGAGGACGATCAGGAATTAAGCTTGGGGATGTTGATACGTCCAAAACGTATCTATAATTTCTACTTGCTCCATGCCTCTTTTGTGTGATATTGCTATGATATTATGCACTTCCATACACTTTTGATCATATTTGGACTAACCTATTAACTCAATGCACCACAGTGCCAGTTCCTGTTTTCTGCTGTTTTTCTATTTCAGGTTTCCCCCATATTAAAAGTGCCCTAAAAATTCCGGGAAAAATACAGGAAAAATCAGCGTACCGGGAGCTTCAAGAAAAACCAAAGCAGGGCCAGAGGGGAGCCAGGGGCAGCCCAGGCGGCCCCACCCCTGGCCGCCCTAGGGGGGCGCCTGGGCCCCCCTCTCCACTTATGGTGACCCCCTTTGGCATATATACTCCTCGCGTCTCGAAACCCTCGAGGCCAGAACCCTTTTCTCCAGAAGCTATTCCGATCTCCGCCGCCATCGCCACCAAGTTTCGGGGGACCAGAATTCCTGTGCCGGCATCCTGCCGGGACGGGGAAGTGCCCCCGGATTCATCTCCATCGACGTTGCTTCCTCCCTCCATGATGCGGGAGTAGTTCCTCCTCGGGGTTGAGGTTTCTACCAGTAGCTATGTGGTCAATTCTCTCTCCCATGATGTGATCTTCGTTGTGATCATAGGCTATGTTAATCTAGGGTGATCCCATGATATTTCCCCTTCCTCTATGTATTGGATTGATGTACTCACTTGTCTTTATCTAGTATAATCCCCGAGACCAAGGTGACAGCGGTCTATTGGACATGGATTAGAAGAATATTTTCATGAGTGATTTCCTCTTTTGTGTGTTGATTGAAGATTGAGAGTCTCTTGGTGCTTGTCTTTGACTATCCTTGAGATATGTTGTGGTGATTGTGGTACTATCTTTGGATGGCCGCGGTGACATTGGGAAATCCATAGATTGAGAACTACAAACTTAGAGGTGTGCTTTTGTAGCCCTACATAATTCTCGTCCTCTCTTGACCACAAAGGAATGACCTCTAAGTGCGTCTATGGGAAATATCATGTGATTCGATTATGTTAATGTTGTTGGGAGTTGCCACTAGTGAAAGTATGAAGCCTAGGCCTTGTTTCCACCATTGCAATACCATTTGTGCTCACGTTTACCACTTGTTTGCTTGCTGCACTTTTTATTACAGATTTATATTACTTTGCTTTGCCACTCCTATCATCCATATTTTACCATCTCTTCGCCGAACTAGTGCACCTACACATCTGACAAGTGTATTAGGTGTGTTGGGGACACAAGAGACTTCTTGTATCTTGATTGCAGGGTTGCTTGAAAGGGGTATGTTCAACCTCCACTTCCCTGAGTTCGATAAACCTTGGGTTACTCACTTAAGGGAAATTTGCTGCTGTCCTACAAACCTCTCCTCTTGGAGGCCCAACACTGTCTACAGGAATAGAAGCGTGTAGTAGACATCAGCAACCTCTCCTCGTTTAGCAAGAATGCGAAAAGGACCAATGTAACGAGGAGCCAACTTGCCCTTGATACCGAAACGATGGGTACCCTTCAAAGCAGTAACCCGAAGATAAGCTTTGTCACCAACCTCATAAGCCACTTCCTTATGATGACGATCATACTGGCTCTTTTGACGAGACTGGGCTGTTTTCAAATTCTCACGAATGATTCAAACTTGCTCTTCTGCTTCCTGGATCATATCCGGTCCAAGGAATTGTCTTTCACCGGTTTCTGACCAGTTCAAAGGTGTTCAACATCTTCGTCCATAAAGAATCTCAAAAGGAGCTTGCTTGAGACTGGATTGATAGCTATTGTTATAAGCAAACTCGGCGAAAGGAAGACATTTCTCCCAATCCATACCGAATGAGATAACGCAAGCTCTAAGCATGTCTTCGAGAATTTGGTTAACCCGTTCCACCTGACCACTTGACTGAGGGTGGAAAGCGGTACTGAAGGAAAGATGGGTGCCCATGGCAGTCTGGAAACTCTCCCAGAAATGAGAAGTGAAAAGACTACCACGGTCTGAATTGATCTCTAGTGGGATACCATGAAGTGACACTATTCGAGAAATATACGAGTCAGCAAGCTGACTAGCAGTGATACTCTCTCGAACAGGTAGGAAGTGAACCACTTTGTAGAGACGATCAATGACTACGAAGATAGCATTATTCCCTCTCTTGGTCCTAGGAAAGCCGGTGATGAAGTCCATACCAACTTTATCCCGTTTCCACTCAGGAATAGTTAGAGGCTGAAGGGTGCCAGCAGGTCTTTGATGTTCTGCCTTAACGCGACGACAAACGTCACATTTAGCAATTAACTCAGCAATTTCTCTCTTCATCCTAGTCCACCAGAACCTCTGGCGTAGGTCCCGATACATCTTAGTACTACCGGGATGAATCGTGAGAGGAGATTCATGAGCCTCTTGAAGGATCAATTGTCGCAGATGTTGATTCTTGGGAACCACCAGGCGATTCTCCAAGAAAACAACACCTCGATCATCCATAGAGAAACATCCACCAACTCCCTTTTTAATGTTTCTCTTGATGCGGATAACACCCCTATCAAACTTTTGGTCAGAAATGATCTGATCCTCAAGGGTAGGTTTCGCCACCAAGGTAGAAAGGAATCCGTGAGGAGCGATGTGAAGGTTAAGCTTACATAATTCCTCATGGAGAAGTGGTTGGCCCTGCTGCAACATCAGATTTTTGCAATAGGACTTACGACTTAGCGCATCAGCCATGACATTTCCCTTGCCTGGGGTGTAGGTAATTCCCAAGTCGTAATCTGAGATCAACTCCAACCAACGTCTCGGCCTAAGGTTCAAATCTGGTTGGGTGAAGATATACTTGAGACTCTGGTGATCGGTGTAGATCTCGTAACGATTACCAAGGAGGTAATGCCGCCAAGTCTTAAGTGCATAGACTACGGCTGCAAGCTCTAGATCATGTGTAGGATAATTCTCCTCGTGTGGATGCAACTGTCGAGATGCATAGGCAATCACTTGACGATTCTACATAAGGATGCAACCTAGTCCCTGTCGTGAGGCATCACAGTAGATAACAAAGTCCTTAGTGAAATCCGGTGGCACAAGTATGGGAGCAGAAGTCAGGCGTCTTTTCAGTTCCTGAAAACTGTGCTCACACTGTGGGGACCACTCAAACTTTTTATCTTTCTTGAGAAGTTCCGTGAGAGGTTTGGCCACTTTAGAGAAGTTCTCAACAAAGCGGCAACAATAACTGGCTAGACCAAGGAAACTCCTAACTTGTTTAATTGTTTCAGGTGGAGTCCAATCAAGGACGGCCTAAACTCTCTTGGGGTTGACAGCAATGCCCTTACCAGAGATTACATGGCCGAGATAGGTCACTTCTGGCAACCAAAATTCGCACTTGGAGAACTTGGCATAAAGGCGGTGCTCTCTGAGTTTTTCTAGAACAAGTCTAAGATGTTCGGCATGCTCTTCCTTGTTCTTCGAGTAAATAAGAATATCATCGAGATAGACCACGACGAACTTATCTAAATACTCCCTGAAGATCGAGTTCATCAAGCGGGAGAAGGTGGCTGGAGCATTTGTTAGACCGAAGGACATGACGGTGTACTCGTACTGACCATAACGAGTGACGAAAGCCGTCTTGGGGATGTCCCCATTTCTAATCTTGATTTGATGGTAACCTAACCTCAAATCCATCTTGGAGAAGACTGAGGATCCAGCGAGCTGTTCATACAGGTCGTTGATCCTGGGAAGCGGATACTTGTTCTTTACCGTGACCAAATTAACGGGACGATAATCTACGACCATCCGATCTGTACCATCCTTCTTCTTAACGAAGAGGACGGGGCAAGCCCAAGGAGAAGAACTAGGACGGATGAAACCCTTTTGCAAGGACTCATCAAGTTGTTTCTTAAGCTCAGCTAGTTCTAAGGGTGCCATCTTGTAAGGTCTCCTAGAGATTGGAGCGGTTCTTGGGATAAGCTCTATAACAAACTCTACATCTCGGTCGGGTGGAACACCTCGCAGTTCCTCTGGAAAGACATCCGGAAAGTCACGGACTACCGGAACATCTTCAAGATCTGGAAGAGGGCTGGCATTAAGAGAATATAGTTGATGCTTTGAAATTCTAGTGGTGACAGTGACTATCTTACCAGATGGATGTGTAAGCTGAACAGAACTAGTGAAGCAATCAATCTTGGCATGATGAGCTGTCATCCAGTCCATACCCAAGATGATATTAATATCTGAAGACTTGAGGGCTACAAGTGATGCAAGGAACACAAGTCTGTCGACAAGGATTTCATTACCATGGCTTACACTAGAAGTTTGCCATTTGGATCCAGGAGTTTGAATGAGTAGTGGGGAGGGCATATCACAAAATGACATGTCGTGCAAGCGGGTATAACTTTCGGAAATGAAGGAATGAGACGCTCTAGTATCGAATAGAACCGATGCCGGATGACAATTAACAAGGAGTGTACCAAGAACGACATCTGGATCATCATGAGCGTTTTTGGCTGAGACGTGATGCACACGTCCATGTTCGGTGGGAGCTGACTTGACACTGATCATCTTGCGTGATGATTTATCACGTCTAACAAATTTCTCAGACTGGGATGGAGTAACACGGGTCTAAGTGCAAATACGGGCAATGTGTCCCGGCTCTCCGCACTTGTAGCAAATCCTGGAGGTAGGACGTGGACCCGCATTGGCAAACGGTCCATCAATAGACCTGGGTGGAGCATACTGCTGCACTGGAAGAGGTACCACACAAGATGGCCTCGGAGGATAAGTGGGTGGAAGAACAGAGTTCGGAACCCAAATCCGGCGCTTCTGAGAACTAGAACCGGAGGAAGATCCCAAATCAAGGATGTGCTTACAAGACACATCATAAGTGACCTGAGCTGTCTCTGCATTGATGGCCTTGTTCACAAGAGCATGGAATGTGTTGCCATGATGCAAGTGGAGATCACGACGCAGTTTGGGGTTGAGACCCTTCCGGAACCTAGCCTTCTTCTTGGCGTCCGTGGACACTTCTTCTGTAGCATAGCGAGCGAGGTTCTCAAACTCCCGACTATAAGCATCAACAGCCATCTTAGCCTGTGTAAGACTACAAAACTCTTCTCTCTTACGATCGATAAGGGCTTGAGGGATATGATGCTCACGAAAAGCCTCGGTGAAATCTCTCCAGGTAGGAATCTGGCCAGCTGGAATCATGGCCTCATAGTTCTGCCACCAAAGACTAGCAGGACCTTCCAGGTGATAAGTGGCATAGATGATCTTGTCATCTTCAGCTATGTTCACAGAACGCAGCTTGTGAGTGATACTATGGAGCCAGTCATCTGCATCGAGTGGCTCAATGGGATGATGGAAGGTGGGTGGTTTTAGACGAATGAAGTCATGGATGGTTGCTGATTCCTTGCACTGATGTGCGGTGTTCTCCTCAATACGTGCCAACAAGCGGTTAGACTCGCGCTTGTTTCTCTCCATTTCTAACATTAACTCTGCCATCGAAGGCTGGTCGGGAGGATCCTCCTCTTCCCTACCACCTCCGTGGTTCTGCCTACGAGCAGCTGAGCTTCGCTTAACTGAAGACATCCCGAGAAGCGAAACTGAAGACGAAAACATCAACAACTATAGGATGCATAAGGTAGAACAAGAAATTAGTATCTCTCGAACTACTAGGATAATTCCGGCAGCATAACGGTAGTAAAGTGCTCAGAATGAGACATCCTGCTAACAAAGGGTAGTGCAACATCTCAACATTATCACTCAAGGTACGGTGATAGTACTAAACAAACTATACTGGAAGAACTTGAAAACAGAAGTAGGACTCTGATCAACCAATCCTAAGGGACACCGAAGTAGTAACTCGTGATCCTGATAGACGGAAGGAAAAGCCTATTTCCTTAACCCCGTAGGAAAGGTAGGATGACTCAGATCAGAAGACATGAGGTATAAGGAGTAAAAAGAGCCTTACGTTCCCTTCCACAATCAATTCCCTTATATAACTAAGGAATTTCTAGACTCAACTTTGACCAGTTTGGCTTGGTAATCCTGCAGGCAGTCAGGCTCTGATACCAACGCTGTCGGGACCCCGATCCTAAGTCACACCGATCTAGCATGTAACACACCATATCACCTTGCGGCCTCACGCATGGTATTCCACGGGTGCCAGCTTACCTGGCCCGGGACCGTTTGCGCATTATGGCTCACGTATATGATAGTGTCGCTAGCATCCATATGGCAGAGAACCCGGGCCGACATGACCAGTTATAAACCAAAAGTGGCACTAAATTACAGAGACATGCATTCATGACCCAGCAACGAACGTGTCGGTCATCAACGTATGAATCCAAGTCATAGCAAGCTACAGGGACTTAAAGGAACAACGCATGACATTTCCCCTAAGGGACAGACACAGGAACCAAGAAGGACACATGCCGGTCAGCCTAAGTGTTCCGGAGCAGTAGCAGGCTACCAAGGCTCAGTGGAAGCACTAGGAGACATTTCCCTGTAAGATAGGATACCAAGGGTAAACAACTAGGTGTCGGATCCCACACATACCAAGCATTTCAATAACATACACACAATATGCTCAATATGTGCAAATACAACATGGCATCACAACAAGACTCTAATAAACAGAGTATTTATTCATTAGGCTCCGAGGAGCCAAATATTACAAACATGGGTCTCATGACCTAACATTCAGAGCATACAAGCAACAAGCGGAAGCACAACATGTCTGAGTACAGACATCTGCAAATGTAAAAGGCCGAAGAGCCTGACTATCTACAACACTCGTCCAAGATCGTAGCTGAGGTAACAAGCTACTTGGCGAAGTCCAAGCGGAACTACTAGTGAGACATCAATCTCATCTGCAAAACATAAATTAAGCAAACATGAGTACAAAGGTACTCAGCTAGACTATCAGATCCTATCATACATGCACTTGTATCAAGATGGCAAAGTGGGGTTTAGTTGCAGCAAGCCAGCTTTGACTCAGTGGCTATCCTATTCTACGACTGCTGGTAACTCTTTTGAGGTGGCGCACACGAGTCCACTAAGCACCACACAATACACCACTATGGATTCATCCCCGTCTCCCTACGAGAAGG
This sequence comes from Secale cereale, assembly GCA_902687465.1. Classification (NCBI taxonomy): domain Eukaryota; kingdom Viridiplantae; phylum Streptophyta; class Magnoliopsida; order Poales; family Poaceae; genus Secale; species Secale cereale. Next base: position 332,290,447 of record LR738714.1, on the reverse strand, counting down.
CCATCCATAGCACTCACACTTGTCTTGAGTATTTTAGAGTATCCACTTCAAGTTGTCTATGTACCACGTAAGCATCCAAGAAGTCCATAACCGTGGACCCGACTATTCGAATAGATCATGTTAACCCTGCAGGGGTGTACTTCTTCACACACGCTCTCGCCACTTACCGCCATGTACATCTCGTGTATCTCGGCAACCTTCAAGCGGAAGCCTGGCGAGGGTGTCGGCCACAACCTGACTAACCACACAAGACTCTAGTCCAGGTTTATCGCCTATTCGGGTTCCATCCGTAAGGAGATCCGGCCGGGGTGTCGCTCACGGCCCCAAATGATGTGCGCAGGGTTCCCAAGGCCACCTCGCCGAGTGGATCTACGCTTGGTACACCGTGCCATGGTGCCTAGTCCGTCCCAATCCCACTGGCCGAGTGCCACTTGGTAGACTACTAACACTACCTACAAACACCAGAAACTAATTGCAACTCCTGGACAGAGACCAAGTCGGTTAATAAGTCGAGAGGGGCACTTAAGCATTCCAATGCGTGGTAGTAGCTGGTCATTGGACAACATACACAGAACTTAGTTCTTAGGGACGGTTCCAGTGAGACAACCCACCATGTACTCCTACATGGCCTCTCACCGCTACCTTTACCAAAACGCGTTCACACACTTAACTCTCAGCATCAGAACATATCGTTGCACTCCAATTTATTCCCGATGAATCAGACCTGACACACTCTAAGCAATAGCAAGCAAGGCATGGTAAGATCACAACATGGCTTCAATCAACTCCTACACATGCTAGTGGGTTTCAACTATTTACTGTGGAATGACGGGTCATGCAGATGAATGGGTTCAACTATCGCAGCATAAAGTAGCAGTTGAAGTCGTTGTTGTCCTAATGCAATTACAGGGAGCAAGATCGAGAGTGGGGTTGTATCGGAATGAACAAGGGGGTTTGCTTGCCTGGTAAAACAACGTGCAGAGCACTGCTCCTCTGACAGGTACTCTGGATCGGTCTCCGGAGCTGGACCTATCGAGAATAACGGTGCCGACAATCAAACACAAGCATATGCAACAATATGATGCATGAATATGGCATGAAGATATGATGTTGTTTGAGCTAATGCAACTAGCATTTTATTTGGTTGAATTCCATTTGAACCAAGGGTTCAAATGCAACTCTAAGAATAAGCATTTTAAAATGCCAATTATGTGTTTTCATATAAACAGTAGGTTTAATTTCATTTGTCATGCATGAAAATGCTACAGATGGATAGATTGAATTTTTCTGATAATTTTTCATATATAAATTGTTTCATTCTGAGCTACGGTTGAATTTCTGTGATTTTTTGAAGTTTAAACAATTTTCTGGATTTTCTTAAACAAAAACAATTCCAGAAAATGTTTATTGCGTCAGCATTGCGTCATGCTTGCGTAAACAAGTCAACGGTGCTGGCTCAGGTCAAACCTGACGTGTGGGGTCCACACGTCAGTGGCTCAGCAAACTAACTGAGTTAGTTAGCCCTAATTAACTGGCCAGGGCCCACTAGTCAGTGACTGTAGGACTAACCTAATTAGTTAATTAACACTAACTGGAATAATTAGCCGGGCAGGGCCCGCAGGTTAGTGAGAGAGGGGGGGTCAACTGGGCAGTGGGGGAGTCAAACCACGCCGGTCAGCGGTCAAACCCACCGGCGGCTCGACGCCGGCGTCCACAGACACGATGGAGGGGCACGGAATCGCCGTTCCGGCAGTTATTTGGTCAGCGGAGACCACGGGCGAGGAGCTGGGGCTCGTCCGCGTCCATTCCAACAAGCAGCAGCAGCTAGGGCGGCCGGAGCTCGCCGAAAACGAGCTCGCGGCGGCGTCGGAGTTCGGGCCTCGTCGGAATTGGAGCTACAGGGCACGGGGAGGCCAGGGGAAAGGTGCTACGGACTCCTGGTGAAACGGCGAGTGCGGTGGCATGCTCGGTTTTGAGCTTGCGTGGCTGTGGCCACGGCGGCGGCATCGCCGGCGGCGGTGAGGTCGGGCATCAGCGGGGATAAGGCCTAGAGGTCGCAAACGACGGCAAGGACAGGGGGAAAAGAAGGAGAAGCTCACAGTGAGGCGGCGGAGTAGCTTAGTGGGCTCTGGGACGCGTCGGAGGCGGCGAATTCGTCGTCGGCGTCCGGTGGCCGTGCGAAGAAGAAGAGCTCGGGGACGCGGTCTCGGAGCGTCCGGGGTCCTGCGGCTCGGCGTAGAGGTTCACGGCGGCGGGGCGGAGCTCTAAGGCTCGTCGGAGAGGCGAGGGAAAGGCAGTGGCTACGGTGGTTGCGATCGGTGGCGACGACGGCGCTCGGGACCGAGCGGGAGAGAGAGCAGAGGAGAGGGGAGGGGTCCAGGGAGAGTGCGAGAGAGTCGGGGGGTGCGTGGCTCGTCCAGAAGCCACCAGGCGGCGAGGGGGATGAAGCAGGGAGGTAGGAGGTGGCGCGGCATGGCGGAGCACGCGTCGGGCACGCGCCCCGGCCTCCTGGTGCGAGGTTGAGGGTGACTGGCGCTGCCAGTCACCTGGCCCGGCTGCTGGGCCAAGCAGTTGGGCCACCAGGGTGGCACAGGTAAGTCCTTCCCTTTTATTTTCTTTTCTATTTTTCTGATATTTGTTTTCATTTAGTTTCTAAATTAAATCAATTATTTTCTTCTGACATTTTTATTTTGCAGGGACCTAGGAATTAATCCAAGCCCCTCAAAATAAAGAATCAGAATTTTGGACATATTTAAAATATACAATAAATATATATCCAAGCAAATAACTATTGCATTAATTCCAAATGCCCAAAATAAATACTTATGAGCTCCTAATAATATCGGTTTGATTTTTATCTCTAACCAATATTTTTAGAGAGCAAAATGAACATTTTCTTGGACATTTTTGGAGCAATTTTTATTTGGGTCATTTTCAAAAAGGGTTTCTGAGGGTTTCACAAGTCCTCAATTCAATTTCATTTGAAATTTAAACATGATGCAACAACAAGACTAACCTAGTGCATACTAGAACTAGGGTTGTGACAACTCGCCTCCACTCGAAAGAATCTCGTCCCGAGATTCAGGAGTAGGCGGAAAGAAGGTGGGGTACTCCAGCCGGAGACAATCTTCTCGCTCCCAAGTAGCTTCTCTCTCGGAATGATGAGACCACTGAACCTTGAGAAACTTGATGTTATGACGTCGAGTGACACGCTCTGCTTGATCCAGAATGCGAACGGGATACTCTCGATATGTGAGGTTATCTTGGAGATCAAGTGTTTCGTGGTCCACTTCGCGGATGGGATCCGAGAAGCAACGCCTGAGTTGAGAGACGTGGAAGACATCATGAACTCGAGAAAGATGTGGGGGTAGTTCCAATTGGTAGGCAACTGATACGTCCAAAACGTATCTATAATTTCTGCTTGCTCCATGCCTCTTTTGTGTGATATTGCTATGATATTTATGCACTTCCATACATTTTTGATCATATTTGGACTAACCTATTAACTCAGTGCACCACAGTGACAGTTCCTGTTTTCGGTTGTTTTTCTATTTCAGGTTTCCCCCATATTAAAAGTGCCATAACAATTCCGGGAAAAATACAGGAAAAATCAGCGTACCGGGAGCTTCAAGAAAAAACAAAGCAGGGCCAGAGGGGAGCCAGGGGCAGCCCAGGCGGCCAGCCCAGGCGGCCCCACCCCTGGCCGCCCTAGGGGGGCGCCTGGGACCCCCTCTCCGCTTCTGGTGACCCCCTTTGACATATATACTCCTCGCGTCCCGAAACCCTCGAGGGCAGAACCCTTTTCTCCAGAAGCTATTCCGATCTCCGCCGCCATCGCCACCAAGTTTCGGGGGACCAGAATTCCTGTGCCGGCATCCTGCCGGGACAGGGAAGTGCCCCCGGATTCATCTCCATCGACGTTGCTTCCTCCCTCCATGATGCGGGAGTAGTACCCCTGGAAGCAATTCAGTTGGACAGTGACCTGACCTATGAGGAGAAGCCTGTTAAGATCCTCGAATTTTCGAGCAGAGTTACCCGCAGTAAAGTTATCAAGTTTTGCAAAGTTTAGGGGAGTCACCACACAGAGGAAGAAGCCACCTGGGAACGAGAAGATGATCTACGCAAGGACCACCCTCACCTATTTTCTAGCCAACCCGAATCTCGAGGGGGAGATTCATCTTAAGGGGGGTAGGTTTGTAACATCCCAAAATTTTAATTTGGAATGTTATACATTAGATCATTATGCATATCATATTTTCTTGCTTTTGGTGATCCGAGAAAATCCTAAGCAACTCAAGGACCCTCGGAGAGAGTTGGGGATTTCTAAATTTTCATATATGAGGTTTCTCAAATTTTGAAAATGGGATCGTTTGATTTTATTTATTTTATCTTCAAGTATTTCTATCACAAATATAAGAGAGAGGGAGTAAAATGATTCTCCCAAAATAAAGAAATACGGAAGATTTAATAAAAAGATCAAACAAGTTTTTTTTGGAGTTTATTTGGATTTTATTTGAATTAGGAAAAATTGCATGTTTTCAAAAATGCATTTAGTGCCAAGAAAATGTTCAGCTTGTTCTAAATATTTTATTTAGACGGTGAAATTTTGTTTTGGCAATTTCTAGATTTTATTTTATTTTCTAGAGTTTTTTTAGCGCCGGCGTATAATTAGAAAAAAAAATAGGGGGACCCGACCCGACTGGGCCGAGGCCCAGCCTAGCAGGCCCATCGCCGCCGCGCTGCCTTCCCCGCGTCGCCACCCCGTGGCCGCTTCGGACTCTGCCACCGCCGCCGCCATGGCCTTGCCTCCTCCCCAAGCTAGCACCCCCCCCTCCGACCACCGCCGCCGCACCCTGCCCCTCGTCGCAAGTCATCGCCGCCGCGACGCCAGCCCCGCCGCCGCGAACCGCACGCTGCCGCCGCTGCCGCCCCTCGCCGCCAGCCACCGCGCCGAGCCGCCGCCGCCGCTGCCGCCCTTCGCCGCCGCCACCCCGCAGCCCGCCGCCGCCCGCCGTCGCCGGAAGCCGCCGCCGCCGGTTGTTCCGACGAGGTAGCCGCCGCCCGGTTTTCATTTAGAAAAGCATTTGTTTTTTTTGAACCCTAGTTGTTTTTTGTAGAATCGGTTTTATTAGATCGGTTTTCTATTTTTATTTTCTGGTTTAGTTAAGTAGTAAACATTAACCCGTTCGTTCGTTCTAACGAATGAATTCGTCGTTTAGTCTCAGCTGACGAACGCCCGTTCGTTAAGCTGTTTTAGTTTTCTTTTTCGCAGTTATTTTTCTGATCGCGATCTCTGATCCGATCTTCGTTTTAGTTTATCTTTTCGCTCGTTTATCGGAATCAGGTGATTCAAGCGCCTGGAGTTTCGTATCGAAATTCTCTTTCCGTTTAACCTAGTCGCTCAAGCGTTTGCCTCTGCTAAATTTGGACTTAGGTCCAGATTGGTTCGGTAGTTGTTTCTCTTTCGCCTTTTGTTTTCCGTTGCTTTTCTTTTGCCGTTCTTTTGCAAACCGGAGTTCTTAAGTTGAACTTTCTGGTTAGATCTCTTATTCGAGTTTTACCTGTGCATTAGTTAAGTACTTATTGTGGGATTGTTTGTTTGCGATAGAGTACCCGGAGTGCGCCGCTTGCTACTTTGAATCTCTAGGTTTTGCGGATCATCAGCAAGGCAAGTAACACTTTGATCATACTTTCCAATTACCCAGTTTTCATTGCATTAGTCAACCCCTCACACATTGCATGAGTAGGATCAATTAACTTGTGGGATTGGGAAGTAGATTGAGGTAGTACCTATTATGTGCATTACATTCAAACCTTTGGGAGTTACTTCTACGTTTGTTGTTAGGCCATGCTATGCTCGTAGACGTGGATTGGGTGAGTGTATCCATGACAGATGTGAGTTTGTTAACTAATGGTTCAACTTAAGGTGGCAACTTTAATACACATCTGGTTGGATTGAGGCATCTGGGTATTCCATGGATTGCCTGTTTTTCTTTTGGACCGCCACCCAGGCTCAAAGGGATCATGAGATTATTCATACTAGAAACTTCCGTGTGCAGCCACAATGCTATTATGGGCTCTAGCATAGTATGAGTAAGTCTTGCGAACTATTATAGTGGTGGACTAGCAGATGTAGGGGATGTAGGTTTGTACGGTCCACCCGGTTGTAAGGGCTAGTGCTTCTGAAAGACTGTGTCTCGGTCATCCGTTTCTCAAACATCATGCAGTGCGAGAAATCAAACGGAGGAGATCGGGTCTTCTGGGGAAAAGTGCACAAACCTCTGCAGAGTGTACAAACTGATCATGATTAGCCGTGTCCCCGGTTATGGACGTCTTGAGTATCTAGTACTTGGATATCATGTGAATCTCATCATGTTACTATAAATTAATATTGTTGGGTTTAATGATGAACTTTAATTGGGGTTGAGAGGATGTCTATCTTCTCAACGATGTTTCAACTACCATGATAGTTAAACTAAAATTTATTCCTTTGAAGTAGGGAAAAACTGGCTTGACGCAAAAACTGTAACCATAGAGCTTTCCACCAGCCACATTGCATATAGTATAACTTTATCTTCATTGCTCTCTTATGTTAATTTGCCAGCATATTCCATTTGCTGACCCGTTTTCGGGCTGCAACGTTTCATGTTGCAGACTTTTCAGACAACGAGTAAGGTGCCTTTTTGGTCTTGGTTCTATACTCAGTGATGCCGTTGGAGTTGATGGACTCACTTATCTTCCTAGCCTTCCGCTGTTATCGTGTTAGATGGCCTTAAGCCATTTTTATTGTAATAAGTTCATCGTTGGTACTATCGATGTAATAGGTGTGTGATTGCTACTCTATTATAAATCCTTCAAGTACTGTGCGTGTCAGCATTACTGGTCCAGGGATGACACTGATGCACAGAGATCAGACTGTTTGAGGTCTGATCGCTACAAGATGGTATCAGAGCACACGCTGACTGTAGTACACGACCGCTAAGCTAAAGCCCTAGAGCACTATTCACTCTTCTCTTTTCTGACTCCTCATCTTTTCCACTCTTTTAGGATGGTGGATGCAAAGAACAAGTTCATGCAACCGGATGACAATACACCATTTGGACAACACTTGAAGGAAGTCACAGATACCTAAATATTGGACTACCAAGTTTCACCGGAACCTACAATGCCACTCTACCTGAGGAGGAGCGTTGGTTGATTCAAGCTCAAGTTCCAGGAAGGACGTTCAAGCCCGTCACCGCACTCATAGCATTTTCTTTTAATGCGCCTACATGGAGCCTAGGCAGGAGCATGGCAGCCCACATCGCTATGGGAAGTATTGGAGAAGTCTACAAGCAGGAGCTAAAGGACACCATCTACCAGATTTGTGGACGCCAAGATGAGAATTGGGACATGATCAGCACCCGGGAGTTGAACCATCACATTCGTCGCCAGGAGCACCAGATGTGTGCAGGGATGATAGATTTGAAGAAAGCCCTAAATTGGAATTTGGAGCCAGAGCAAGAACTCAAGTCTACACACGACGGATACGAGGAGGAGATGCAAATACTTGTGGAAAAGAATGATGACTTGACACGGAAGTTAGGGATACTCATGGGAGAAGAAGACGAGGAAGAAGAACCCAAGGAGATTCCACCGGAAGACTACATCATCATCGACGACACGGATTCGGAACCCGATGATAGCAAAGATGAAGACTATGAAGATGAAGCTGGAGCAGATATCATGGAATCCTCTGTCGATCAAAATTTCTAGAAGACTCCCCTTGACTAGTATTTTTCCATTTAGTAGACTTAGAGCACTTTTGCAACCGATTAGATCCGTGTAAGCCCTTGTTTGAAATTGATTTTGGTGTGATGAATTGTGTGTTTGCCTCATGAGCATATGGGTAGTGATTTTCCCTTAGACCTCAATTCTGTTCTAATCTCTTCCCTCTACACCTATCAGATGCCTCCAAGACGTGAGCCCGGATTTGAGTTTCCCCCTGAGCTCACCTAGTTGATCCAGCAGCAGAACACCCTGATGCAACTACTTGTCCAGAATACTCAGAACAACCAGAACAACAACAACAACCCTCCACCACCACCACCCGTGGACAACCTGACACGTTTCTTAAGGTTGCAACCACCCGTGTTTGCTAGCAGCATCGAACCAATAGTGGCTGATGACTGGCTACGCAAGATTGGAAGGGATTTGACCACCGCCAATTGCTCGGATGCTGAGAAGGTGCGATTTGCCGCACACCAGTTGTCTGGACCAGCCGCAGCATGGTGGGAGAATTACACAACCACTTATCACATAGCCAATGTGACCTGGGATCAGTTTCAGCAAGCTTTTCATACCACCCATGTCTCAACTGGAGCTATCAGTATGAAGAAGCAGGAGTTTCGTAATTTGCGCCAAGACAACCGTACTGTGGCTCAGTACGTGGATGAGTTTAGTACCTTATCTCGTTATGCACCAGATGACGTGGCCACAGATGCGGCTAAGCAGGAGAGATTCATGGAAGGGCTGAATGATGAGATGAGTGTACAATTGATGGTGGCAACTTTCAATAACTACCAGGATCTGGTTGACCGCGCCCTAATGATTGAAAGGAAGCATCAACAGATTGAAAGTCGCAAGAGGAAGTATGGGCAAGGAAAGTATAACTTTGGAGCACAGCAGAAGCCCCGTTTTACCCCTAAAACGGTAGGACAGTTTCAACCTACCCATGGAGGAGGTAGCTCGCACAATCATAATGGCCCTAAGAATGGAGCAAATGGTAACCAGAGCCGCCCTACACCGTCCACACCCACCAAGAAGGATTTCAGCCATGTCACTTGTTTCAAGTGCGGGAAGAATGGACATTATTCCACTGACTGCCCAGAAGCTAAGAATGGGAACGACAATGGAAGCGCCGCGAAGAAGCCCAACCCCTTCAACAAAGGACAAGTGAATCACGTTAGCGTGCAGGAGGTTGAAGCTCAGCCAGATGCAGTAATAGGTAAGTTTTTAGTTAAGTCCTTTACTGCCCTCGTTCTTTTTGATACTGGTGCATCGCATTCATACATTTCAAGGGGATTTGAGGATAAGTATAAGCTTCCAACCCAAGCCCTTAGGTCGCCCATGTTAGTAACCTCACCAGGAGCGGAGTATATGGCTGAGTTATGGTGTGATCAGTTGCCATTAAGGATTGGTAACTACATTTTCCCTTCGGACCAAATAGTATTGGAATCTCAAGGATTGGATGTGATATTAGGCATGGATTGGTTATCTAAGTATGAAGGGAATATTGAATGCGCCAGTAAGTCCATTTTGCTTACTACGCGAGGAGGAAGAAGGATCAAGTATGTATCCCGGCATGAGCCGAAGAGGAACAGATTAAATTCACTATCAGGAGTTGTTCAGGAGGAAGTACCAGTGGTGAAGGATTTCCCTGACGTATTTCCAGAAGAACTGCCAGGAATGCCACCTGACAGGGATATAGAGTTTTTAATTGAGCTTTTGCCAGGCACCGGGCCAATTTCTAAGAGACCATATAGGATGCCCGCAAAGGATTTGGAGGAAATTAAGAAACAGATTAAGGAGTTACTGGATAAAGGATTCATACGCCCAAGTTCTTCAACTTGGGGTTCGCCAGTACTTCTAGTGGAGAAGAAGGATGGATCGTTAAGAATGGTTGTTGATTACCGAGGATTGAATGAACTAATGATCAAGAACAAGTACCCATTGCCGATGATCAATGATCTGTTCGATAGATTGCAAGGAGCTAAGGTATTTTCCAAGATCGATTTGCGATCAGGGTACCATCAATTGAAGATCCGAGAGCAGGATATACCAAAGACGGCCTTTACCACCAGGTACGGGTTGTACGAGTATACCGTTATGTCTTTTGGTCTGACTAACGCACCTGCATACTTTATGAACCTGATGAACAAAGTGTTTATGGAGTATTTGGATAAGTTCGTCGTAGTGTTCATAGATGATATATTGATCTTCTCAAAGGATGAAGAGGAGCATGCGGAGCATTTGCGTTTGGTATTGGAGAAGCTCCGAGAACATCAGTTATATGCCAAGTTTAGCAAATGTGAATTTTGGTTGAAGGAAGTCGGATTCCTCGGACACGTTATATCTGGAGAAGGAATAGCAGTAGATCCCGCCAAGGTGGACACTGTGACCCATTGGGAAGCACCGACAATAGTTGGAGAGATCCGGAGTTTTCTTGGACTTGCAGGATACTACCGGAGATTTATCGAGAATTTCTCAAGGATTGCAAAGCCAATGACGAAGTTGTTAAAGAAGGACACCAAGTTTAATTGGACAAAAGAATGTGAGGCCAGTTTTCAGGAATTAAAGAAACGTTTGGTCTCATCACCTGTGTTGATTCTGCCAGATCAACATAAGGATTATGAGGTGTACTGCGACGCTTCATGTCGAGGACTTGGAGCAGTTCTTATGCAGGAAGGAAGAGTTGCTTTGTATGCTTCACGACAACTGAAACCTCATGAGTTGAACTATGCCACTCATGATTTGGAGTTAGCAGCCGTAGTGCATGCATTGAAGACGTGGAGACACTTTCTCATCGGAAACCATTGTGAAGTATATACGAATCACAAGAGTTTGAAGTATATATTCACTCAGAAGGAGTTGAATCTCAGGCAAAGGAGATGGCTGGAACTCATTAAGGACTATGACATGAAATTGCATTATCATCCCGGAAAGGCTAACGTAGTAGCCGATGCGCTAAGCCGCAAGAGCCATGTCAATACCCTAATGACGGAAGAGTTTCCAAAGGAGTTAGCCAAGGACTTACGAGAACTACGTTTGGAGATAGTTCCGAGAGGCTATGCAGCAACACTAGAGATCCAGTCTACCCTGATGGATAAAATCAGAGAAGCTCAGAAAACTGACGAAGAGGTTGCCTCTATAAAGGAGAGGATGAGCGAAGGAAAAGCCAAAGGATTTCGTGAGGATGAACACGACACCTTATGGTTTGAGGTCCGCATTTATGTGCCTAATGACCCGGAGATCAGGAAGTTGATTTTACAGGAGGCCCATGATTCACCATACTCGATTCACCCAGGAAATACTAAGATGTATTTGGATTTGAAGGATATTTTCTGGTGGACCAGTATGAAGAAAGATATTGCCGAGTATGTAGCAGTTTGTGATGTATGCCAGAGAGTGAAGGTAGAACATCAGAAGCCGACATGATTGTTACAACAATTGCCAATACCCGAATGGAAGTGGGATAAGCTAGGTATGGATTTTATTACGGGATTACCCAGAACTCATTCTGGCTATGACTCAATTTGGTTCGTAGTCAATCGTTTAACAAAGGTAGCTCATTTCACCCCCATAAAGACTACCTATACCAGTGCAAAGTTGGCAAAGATATACATGACCCGAATTGTATGTCTGCATGGAGTTCCGAGGAGCATCGTATCAGATAGAGGAACCCAGTTTAACTCAAAGTTCTAGAATCAGTTACATGAAACTTTGGGTACCAGGCTAGAGTTTAGCACAGCTTTTCACCCGCGGATAGATGGACAGACTGAAAGAGTCAATCAGATTTTGGAGGACATGCTGAGAGCCTGTGCACTAGATTATGGATCTAGTTGGGACAACAATTTGCCGTATGCCGAATTTTCTTACAACAACAGTTATCAATCCAGTTTGAAGATGGCCCCTTTCGAAGCGTTATACGGAAGGAGATGTAGGACTCCGTTACCGTGGGACGAAGTTGGAGACCGACAGTTATTTGGACCAGATTTGATCAAAGAGTCTGAGGAGAAGGTGAAGTTGATTCGAGATAGACTGAAGGTAGCTCAGTCCAGGCAGAAAAGTTATGCAGACTCAAAGCACAAGGAGATAACCTATGAGATCGGAGACAGAGCATACTTGAGAGTATCGCCTCTGCGAGGAGTTAAACGTTTCGGAGTTAAAGGAAAGCTAGCCCCAAGATTTGTGGGACCTTACCGTGTTTTGGAACGCGTGGGAGAGGTTGCCTACAAGTTGGAATTGCCCGAAGGATTGTCAGGAGTGCATGATGTGTTTCACGTTTCGCAGCTTAAGAAGTGCCATGCGGAGATGGCCGATATACCACTTAGAGACACAGTACCCCTAGAAGCAATTCAGTTGGACAGTGACCTGACCTACAAGGAGAAGCCTGTTAAGATCCTCGAATTTTCGAGCAGAGTTACCCGCAGTAAAGTTATCAAGTTTTGCAAAGTTCAGGGGAGTCACCACACCGAGGAAGAAGCCACCTGGGAACGTGAAGATGATCTACGCAAGGACCACCCTCACCTATTTTCTAGCCAACCCGAATCTCGAGGGGGAGATTCATCTTAAGGGGGGTAGGTTTGTAACATCCCTAATTTTTAATTTGGAATGTTATACATTAGAACATTATGCATATCACATTTTCTTGCTTTTGGTGATCCGAGAAAATCCTAAGCAACTCAAGGACCCTCGGAGAGAGTTGGGGATTTCTAAATTTTCATATTTGAGGTTTCTCAAATTTTGAAAATGGGATCGTTTGATTTTATTTATTTTATCTTCAAGTACTTCTATCACAAATATAAGAGAGAGGGAGTAAAATGATTCTCCCAAAATAAAGAAATACGGAAGATTTAATAAAAATATCAAACAAGTTTTTTTGGAGTTTAGTAGGATTTTATTTGAATTAGGAAAAATTGCACGGTTTGAAAAATGCATTTTAGTGCCAAGAAAATGTTCAGCATGTTCTAAATATTTTATTTAGACGGTGAAAATTTGTTTTGGTAATTTCGAGATTTTATTTTATTTTCTAGAGTTTTTTTAGCACCGGCGTATAATTAGAAAAACAAAATAGGGTGACCCGACCCGACTGGGCCGAGGCCCAGCCGAGCAGGCCCATCGCCGACGCGCCGCCTTCCCCGCGTCGCCACCCCGTGGCCGCGTCGGACTCTGCCACCGCTGCCGCCATGGCCTTGCCCCCTCCCCAAGCTAGCACCCCCCTCCTATATAAAGCTAGCACCCCCCCCCCTCCAACCACCGCCGCCGCACCCTGCCCCTCGCCGCAAGCCACCGCCGCCGCGACGCCAGACCCGCCGCCGCGCACCGCACGCCGCCGCCGCTGCCGCCCCTCACCGCCAGCCACCACGCAGAGCCGCCGCCGCCGCTGCCGCCCTTCGCCGCCACCACCCCGCAGCCCGCCGCCGCCGCCGGTTGTTCCGACGAGGTAGCCGCCGCCAGGTTTTCTTTTAGAAAACCGTTGGTTTTTTTTTAACCCTAGTCGTTTTTTTTAGAATCGGTTTTATTAGATCGGTTTTCTGTTTTTATTTTCTGGTTTAGTTAAGTACTAAACGTTCACCCGTTCGTTCGCTCTAACGAACGAATCCGTCGTTTAGTCTCAGCTGACGAACGTCCATTCGTTAAGCTATTTTAGTTTTCTTTTTCGCAGTTATTTTTCTGACCGCGATCTCTGATCCGATCTTCGTTTTAGTTTATCTTTTCGCTCGTTTATCGGAATCAGGTGATTCAAGCGTCTGGAGTTTCGTATCGAAATTCTCTTTCCGTTTAACCTAGTCGCTCAAGCGTTTGCCTCTGCTAAATTTGGACTTAGGTCCAGATTGGTTCGGTAGTTGTTTCTCTTTCGCCTTTTGTTTTCCGTTGCTTTTCTTTTGCCGTTCTTTTGCAAACCGGAGTTCTTAAGTTGAACTTTTTGGTTAGATCTCTTATTCGAGTTTTACCCGTGCATTAGTTAAGTACTTATTGTGTGCTTGTTTGTTTGCAATAGAGTACCCGGAGTGCGCCGCTTGCTACTTTGAATCTCTAGGTTTTGCGGATCATCTGCAAGGCAAGTAACACTTTGATCATACTTTCCAATTACCCAGTTTTCATTGCATTAGTCAACTCCTCACACATTGCATGAGTAGGATCAATTAGCTTGTGGGATTGGGAAGTAGATTGAGGTAGTACTTATTACCTGCATTACATTCAAACCTTTGGGAGTTACTTCTACGTTTGCTGTTAGGCCATGCTATGCTCGTAGACGTGGATTGGGTGAGTGTATCCATGACAGATGTGAGTTTGTTAATTAATGGTTCAACTTAAGGTGGCAATTTTAATAAACATCTGGGTGGATTTAGGCATCTGGGTATTCCAGGGATTGCCTGTTTTTCTTTTGGACCGCCACCCAGGCTCAAAGGGATCATGAGATTATTCATACTAGAAACTTCCGTGTGCAGCCACAATGCTATTATGGGCTCTAGCATAGTATGAGTAAGTCTTGCGAACTCTTACAGTGGTGGACTAGCAGATGTAGGGGATGTAGGTTGGTACGGTCCACCCGGTCGTAAGGCCTAGTGCTTCTGAAAGACTGTGTCTCGGTCATCCGTTTCTCAAACATCATGCAGTGCGAGAAATCAAACGGAGTTGATCGGGTCTTGTGGGGAAAAGTGCACAAACATCTGCAGAGTGTACAAACTGATCATGATTAGTCGTGTCCCCGGTTATGGACGTCTTGAGTATCTAGTACTTGGATATCATGTGAATCTCATGATGTTACTATAAATTAATATTGTTGGGTTTAATGATGAACTTTAATTGGGGTTGAGAGGATGTCTATCTTCTCAACGATGTTTCAACTACCATGATAGTTAAACTAAAATTTATTCCTTTGAAGTAGGGAAAAACTGGCTTTACGCAAAAACTGTAACCATAGAGCTTTCCACCAGCCATATTGCATATAGTATAGCTTTATCTTCATTTCTCTCTTATGTTACTTTGCCAGCATATTCCATGTGCTGACCCGTTTTCGGGCTGCAACGTTTCATGTTGCTGATTTTTCAGACGACGAGTAAGGTGCCTTTTAGGTCATGGTTCTATACTCAGTGATGCTGTTAGAGTTGATGGACTCACTTATCTTCCAAGCCTTCCGCTGTTATTGTGTTAGATGGCCTTAAGCCATTTTTATTGTAATAAGTTCATCGTTGGTACTATCGATGTAATAGGTGTGTGATTGCTACTCTGTTATAAATCCTTCAAGTACTGTGCGTGTCAGCATTACTGATCCAGGGATGACACTGATGCACAGAGATCAGACTGTTTGAGGTCTGGTCGCTACAAGATGGTGATACAAGTGCAATATGGATGGTAGATATAGGTTTTTGTAATTTCAAAATATAAAAACAGCAAGGTAACTAAAGATAAATGTGAGCATAAACGGTGTTGCAATGATAGGAAACAAGGCCTAGGGTTCATACTTTCACTAGTGCAAGTTGTCTCAACAATAATAACATAACTGGATCATATAACTATCCCTCAACATGCAACAAAAAGTCACTCCAAAGTCACTAATAGAGGAGAACAAACGAAGAGATTATTGTAGGGTACGAAACCACCTCAAAGTTATTCTTTCTTATCGATCTATTCAAGAGTCCGTAGTAAATAACACGAAGCTATTCTTTCCGTTCGATCTATCATAGAGTTCGTACTAGAATAACAGCTTAAGACACAAATCAACCAAAACCCTAATGTCATCTAGATACTCCATTGTCACCTCAAGTATCCATGGGTATGGTTATACGATATGCATCACACAATCTCATATTCATCTATTCAACCAACACAAAGTACTTCAAAGAGTGCCCCAAAGTTTCTACCGGAGAGTCAAGATGAAAACGTGTGCCAACCCCTATGCATAGATTCCAAAGGTCACGGAACCTGCAAGTTGATCACCAAAACATACATCAAGTGAATCATTAGAATACCCCATTGTCACCACAGGTATCCCATGCAAGACATACATCAAGTGTTCTCAAATCCTTAAAGACTCAATCCGATAAGATAACTTCAAAGGGAAAACTCAATTCATCACAAGAGAGTAGAGGGGGAGAAAAATTATAAGATCCAACTATAATAGCAAAGCTCGCGATACATCAAGACCGTGCCATCCCAAGAACACGAGAGAGAGAGATCAAACACATAGCTACTGGTACAAACCCTCAGCCCCGAGGGTGGACTACTCCCTCCTCGTCATGGAGAGCACCAGGATGATGAAGATGGCAACCGGAGAGGGATTCCCCGCTCCGACAGGGTGCCAGAACGGGGTCTAGACTGGTTTTTGGTGGCAATAGAGACTTGCGGCGGCGGAACTACTGATCTAGGTTATTTTTCGGAGGTTTCAGTATTTATAGGAATTTTTGGCGTAGGTCTCACGTGAGGGGGGTCTCCGGGTTGTTCACGAGATTGGCGGGTGCCACCACTTGGGGTGGGCGCGCCCCCCACCCTCGTGGGCAGCCCGTGGCTCTCCTGGCCCAACTCTTTTACTTCGGGGGCTTCTTTTGGTCCAGAAAAAATCATCAAAAATTGGCTCATCAATTGGACTCCGTTTGATATTCCTTTTCTGTGAAACTCAAAAACAAGGAAAAAACATAAACTGGCACTGGGCTCTAGGTTAATAGGTTAGTCCCAAAAATCATATAAAAGTGTATATAAAAGCCCATAAAACATCCTAGAAGGATAATATAATAGCATGAAACAATAAAAAATTATAGATACGTTGGAGATGTATCAAGCATCCCCAAGCTTAATTCCTGCTCGTCCTCGAGTAGGTAAATGATAAAAACAGAATTTTTGATGTGGAATGCTAACCAACATAATTTTCAATGTAATTCTCTTTATTGTGGCATGAATGATCAGATCCGAGAGATTCAAGACAAAAGTCTATATTGTCATAAGAAATAATAATACTTCAAGCATACTAACAAAGCAATCATGTCTTCTCAAAATAACATGGCCAAAGAAAGTTATCCCTAAAAAATCATATAGTCTGGCTATGCTCCCTCTTCATCACACAAAATATTCATATCATGCACAACCCCGGTTTCAGCCAAGCAATTGTTTTCATACTCATTTTTTTAAACCTTTCAACTTTCACGCAATACATGAGCGTGAGCCACGGATATAACACTGTGGGTGGAATAGATTGGTGGTTGTGGAGAAGACAAAAAGTAGGAAGATAGTCTCACATCGACTAGGCGTATCAATGGGCTATGGAGATGCCCATCAATAGATATCAATGTGAGTGAGTAGGGATTGCCATGCAACGGATGCACTAGAGCTAAAAACGTATGAAAGCTCAACAAAAGAAACTAAGTGGGTGTGCATCCAACTTGCTTTCTCACGAAGACCTAGGGCATTTGAGGAAGCCCATCGTTGGAATATACAAGACAAGTTCTATAATAAAAATTTCCACTAGTATATGAAAGTGACTAAACATGAGACTCTCTATCATGAAGAACATGGTGCTACTTTGAAGCACAAGTGTGGAAAAAAAGATAGTAGCATTGTTCCTTTTCTTTTTTTTCCTTTTTTGGGACAATGCTCTAATAAAGATGATCATCACACTTATATTGATTTACAACTCGATATTACAACTCGATACTAGAACAAAGTATGACTCTATATGAATGCCTCCAGCGGTGTACCGAGATGTGCAATGAATCAAGAGTGACATGCATGAAAAATTATGCATGGTGGCTTTGCCACAAATACGATGTCAACTACATGATCATGCATGGCAATATGAAAAAATGAAGTGTGTCATATGAACGGAACGATGGAAAGTTTCATGGAAATATATATCGGAATGGCTATGGAAATGCCATGATAGGTAGGTATGGTGGCTATTTTGAGGAATATATATGGTGGGTGTAAGGTACCGGCGAAAGTTGCGCGGTACAAGAGAGTCTAGCAGTGGTGGAAGGGTGAGAGTGCGTATAATCCATGGACTCAACATTAGTGATAAAGAACTCATATACTTATTGCAAAAATTTACGAGTCATCAAAACAAAGCAATCAACGCATGCTCCTAGGGGGGAGGTTGGTGATACGTCCCAAACGTATCTATAATTTCTGCTTGCTCCATGCATGTTTTGGGTGATATTGCTATGCTTTTGATACACTTTCATACACTTTTGATCATATTTGGACTAACCTATTATCTCAGTGCACCCCAGTGCCAGTTTCTATTTTCTGCTGTTTTTGTATTTCAGGTTTTCCCATTACTTAAATTGCCAGAAAAATTCCGAGAAAAATATATAAAAAATCAGCGCTCCAGAAGCTTCCACGCGTCAGAAGTGGGGCCAGAGGGGAGCCAGGGGCAGCCCAGGCGGCCTGCCCAGGCGGCCCCACCCCTGGCCGTGCCGGGGGGCGCCTGGGCCCCCCTCTCCGCCTCTGGTGACCCCCTTTGGCATATATTTACCACGTGTCGCGAAAACCCTGATTCCATAACCCTTTTCTCCAGAAGCTATTCCGATCTCCGCCGCCATCGCCACCAAGTTTCGGGGGACCAGAATTCCTGTGCCGGCATCCTGCCGGGACGGGGAAGTGCCCCCGGATTCATCTCCATCGACGTTGCTTCCTCCCTCCATGATGCGGGAGTAGTTCCTCCTCGGGGCTGAGGTTTCTACCAGTAGCTATGTGGTCAATTCTCTCTCCCATGATGTGATCTTCGTTGTGATCATAGGCTATGTTAATCTAGGGTGATCCCATGATATTTCCCCTTCCTCTATGTATTTGATTGATGTACTCACTTGTCTTTATCTAGTATAATCTCCGAGACCAAGGTGACAGCGGTCTATTGGACATGGATTAGAAGAATAATTTCATGAGTGATTTCCTCTTTTGTGTGTGGATTGAAGATTGAGAGTCTCTTGGTGCTTGTCTTTGACTATCCTTGAGATATGTTGTGGTGATTGTGGTACTCTCTTTGGATGGCCGCGGTGACATTGGGAAATCCATAGATTGAGAACTATGAACTTTGAGGTGTGCTTTTGTAGCCCTACATAATTCTCGTCCTCTCTTGACCACAAAGGAATGACCTCCGAGTGCGTCCCCCTTGCATGTTTTATGGGAAATATCATGTGATTCGATTATGTTAATGTTGTTGGGAGTTGCCACTAGTGAAATTATGATCCCTAGGCCTTGTTTCCACCATTGCAATACCAATTGTGCTCACGTTTACCACTTGTTTGCTTGCTGCACTTTTTATTACAGATTTATATTACTTTGCTTTGCCACTCCTATCATCCATATTTTATCATCTCTTCGCCGAACTAGTGCACCTATACAACTCCTAGTTGTATTAGGTGTGTTGGGGACACAAGAGACTTCTTGTATCTTGATTGCAGGGTTGCTTGAAAGGGGTACGTTCAACCTCCACTTCCCTGAGTTCGATAAACCTTGGGTTACTCACTTAAGGGAAATTTGCTGCTGTCCTACAAACCTCTGCTCTTGGAGGCCCAACACTGTCTACAGGAATAGAAGCGTGTAGTAGACATCAAGCTATTTCTGGCGCCGTTGCCGGGGAAGCGAGGTAAGTGAAGGTACCTTCTCTAGATCTTGCAATTAAATCTTTTTGTTTCTTGTTTTTATTTTCACTAGTTTTGCTTAATGGAAAACAACAAAAATATGAGAGAGCTTTACAAGCTCTACCTTGCTTTGGGACATGATGTGTTCGAAGAGAAAATTAAAAAACCTATGGAACTTTATTATTTGCATAACAATCATCATGGTGGTGATGTTATTAGTATGCTTTCTTTGAATATCAATATTGCTAATGACATGGAAAGCTCTAAGCTTGGGGATGACACGTTTGATGAACATGATATTTTTAGTCCCCTAACTTTTGAGGAGAAAATTTACTTTGATGATACTATGCCTCCTATATATGATGATTATAATGATGAATATGATATTTTCAGTCCACCTACTATTGAGGATAATTTTTTTTATGATTATGATATGCCTCCTAAATACGATGATTACCATGATGGTTATGATAGTCCTACTCTCACTATTCCTAATAAGAAAGATTTTGCTTATATGAAGAGTAATGACACTTTTATGCTTTTGGA
The DNA here is from genome assembly GCA_902687465.1 of Secale cereale. Taxonomy (NCBI): domain Eukaryota; kingdom Viridiplantae; phylum Streptophyta; class Magnoliopsida; order Poales; family Poaceae; genus Secale; species Secale cereale. The sequence goes on along the minus strand of LR738714.1, from coordinate 332,270,561 downwards.
TCATGGAAATAATGCCTTATGTGATAGTTATATTGTTGAGTTCATCCATGATGCCACTGAAATTTATAATGAGAGAGGGAGACATGGTTCTAAATATCTTAATAATAAGAAGTTTCCTCTCTTTATGGTGAATATTTTGAAGTTATGCTTGTTTTGCCTTCCTATGCTAGTTGCTTTGTGCTTCAATGAATTATTCTATTGCAATATTCCTATGCATAGGAAGCATGTTAGGCTTAAATGTGTTTGGTATTTGCTTCTTGATGCTCTCCTTTGTTCTTCAACTCTTGTTCCTACGAGAGCATCATTAAGTCTTAAGCCTATCTTTATGGCTATAAAGAAAGAGCTCTAGGGAGACAACCCTTGTTATGTTTGCTTTCAGTTTGTTCTTTCAGTTTTTAGTGGTCTTGATGTTTGTTACTACTGTAGCAACATCATTGTATCTTTATTTTTCAGCTTTGTGCCAAGTTTAGCCTCTGGTTGCAAGAAAGTGCAAAAGTTGTGACGTGCTGTCCAGAAAACAGATTTTGTCCTTGGACAGAAAAATTCGTATAAAATAACCAGATCATCTTTTTGATCTGAATTGTTTTGACAGCGTGCTCTATACAATTGGCTTTCGAGCATCTGTTCTGAGTTTTTTGATTTGAGTTGCAGAAGTGCCCCGAAAAATTTATTTACTACCTGCTGGACTGTTTTTCACAGATTCTGTCCTGTTTTGCCTTTTCTTTGTTTTGCAAACCTTGAGCTTGCTTTTTCTTTGCAAAAACCTTTTGGCAATCTTGAGAAACAGTAGCTCTTCAAGATTATCCTTATTTCCAGTAGGGAAAAATTATTTTATTATGGGTACTAACCTCGCTAATCAGATTATGATGAGTTATGTATGAAGGGAGTTTTCAAGTGTGCGAGGGAAGATGATAAAAGTAGATTCAGGAGGGTCAAACGCTCAAGCTTGGGGATGCCCCCGTGCACCCCCAAGAAATATTCAAGAAGACTCAAGCGTCTAAGCTTGGGGATGCCCCCGTGCATCCACTTCTCCATCAACAATTATCAGTTCGTCTTTCGTTCCACTATATTTTAATCACTTCATGCGTTATGTGCTATGCTTGGAGCGTCTTGCTCTTAGTTTTCTTTTTAGTTTTCTTTAGCTTTGCTTGCTGTTCATAACAAGTTGGATCCTAGCCTTCATTGTTTGGGAGAGAAACACGCTCCACTCCACTGTGGAACACAACATAGGCTTGCATGTGTATCTTCTTGTGTGTGTTCTTTATCTTTTTCATAGCTGATGTCATGCTTAGCTCTTAGTTTTCATGCTTATCTTTTTAAGAGCTTTTGTTTAGGTTGTTGCTTCTGGAACTCTCTTGAGTTATCATGCTTATCTTGTTAAGAGAGTTGGCTTCTGTGGCACTGGTTGATATGTCTATGATAAAAATGCTATGTGCATAATGGTGCTTAGTAGTTCATGTTTTCTTATGGTTAGTCTCAAATAGCTGGGGGTTCTTAATGTGTTGTTGAAGTACCAGCATGATTTGTTTGCCTGTGATGTGGTATGGTTTAGTGATATCTTCCTCCAAGAATTTATTTTGATTAACTTGGCATATGCTCACGCATAATTAAGACTGTAAAGAAAGTCTATCAAGCCTTGATGATCTTTAATTTCTGATTAGTGATATAACTTCCATGCCCGATTCAATGTTGCTTTGTCACTCTGCATGATTATGGCCGTCATTGCTCTCTTAGTTGGTCGCTCCCAGTCTTTTGCTAGCCTTCACCTGTACTAAGCGGACTGACTGCTTGTGCATCCAAAATCCTTGAAACCAGTTATGCCATATGAGTCCACCATACCTTCCTATATATGGTATTTACTTGCCATTCCTAACGAAGACTTTCTTGTACCATCTCAAAATTATTCAAAAGCATTTCTCTTTTGTGCCTCTGTTTTAGCTCATGAGGAAGTAGTAGTTAATTCATGATCTTTTTAAGTTGGACAAGTTTTACCCCGGGATTGCATGTCTAATCTGCAAACCCCTAATACGAGGAGGAACTGGCATGAGTGCGCCCGGCTCATAAAAGATAATACAACAAACAAACCCTCCTTCACGCTTTGTTCATGAGAAATCAGAAAACTTTTGGCAGTGCTAAACAAAGGAGATTAAGGGGATGTGATCGTCCCCGTTCGGGAGCCGTTCCTCGAAACTTGTCCAGTTCGAGAAGTGATTGGGTTGTCTACTAACATTCGTTGACGAAATATGCACTTCCCAAAAATCATTTTTACCTCTGTTTTCAAAACCAAGAGCTCTGGTACATGTTTAGTCTTTGCTTCCAGCCACGGGTTTTCAACCTTGCCATCAAAATCCACGGTTCGAGAGTCTCCACCTTCTTTCTTCAAAGCACCAACTATTGAGAGCATGATTGTCATTCTGAGTGTAATGTGCATTGTCCCAAAGTACCATTGTCTTCTGCATGATTGTGACATCGCTTATTCTGAAATCATTGTATCTAGTCGTCACTTAAACTTCGGAGGTGCTCCTGCATTTATGTTTTGCTTCACTAAAGGGGGCAAGTGAGGTATCACTTTGTCATGTTTGCACACCATGCTCACTACAAATCTATTGGGTGTTTCAGTATCATATTGTAAACTTTCAGTTCTTTGTGATATTCTCATGAGGAAACTTAATTACTAAAGATTCATTATCTCAATAAGCATTTGTCATGTGATTGTGAAAGACTCTTTGGTAGCATGTCACCACAGAAATTATGCTTGTTATTATTTACCTACTCGAGGACGAGCAGGAATTAAGCTTGGGGATGTTGATACGTCCCAAATGTATCTATAATTTCTGCTTGCTCCATGCATGTTTTGGGTGATATTACTATGCTTTTGATACACTTTCATACACTATTGATCATATTTGGACTAACCTATTAACTCAGTGCACCCTAGTGCCAGTTTCTGTTTTCTGCTGTTTTTGTATTTCAGGTTTTCCCATTACTTAAATTGCCAGAAAAATTCCGGGAAAAATATATAAAAAATCAGCGCTCCAGAAGCTTCCACGCGCCAGAAGTGGGGCCAGAGGGGAGCCAGGGGCAGCCCAGGCGGCCTGCCCAGGCGGCCCCACCCCTGGCCGTGCCGGGGGGGCGCCTGGGCCCCCCTCTCCGCCTCTGGTGACCCCCACCCCTGGCCGTGCCGGGGGGGCGCCTGGGCCCCCCTCTCCGCCTCTGGTGACCCCCTTTGGCATATATTTACCACGCGTCGCGAAAACCCTGATTCCAGAACCCTTTTCTCCAGAAGCTATTTCGATCTCCGCCGCCATCGCCACCAAGTTTCGGGGGACCAGAATTCCTGTGCCGGCATCCTGCCGGGACGGGGAAGTGCCCCCGGATTCATCTCCATCGATGTTGCTTCCTCCCTCCATGATGCGGGAGTAGTTCCTCCTCGGGGCTGAGGTTTCTACCAGTAGCTATGTGGTCAATTCTCTCTCCCATGATGTGATCTTCGTTCTGATCATAGGCTATGTTAATCTAGGGTGATCCCATGATATTTCCCCTTCCTCTATGTATTGGATTGATGTACTCACTTGTCTTTATCTAGTATAATCTCCGAGACCAAGGTGACAGCGGTCTATTGGACATGGATTAGAAGAATATTTTCATGAGTAATTTCCTCTTTTGTGTGTGGATTGAAGATTGAGAGTCTCTTGGTGCTTGTCTTTCACTATCCTTGAGATATGTTGTGGTGATTGTGGTACTCTCTTTGGATGGCCGCGGTGACATTGGGAAATCCATAGATTGAGAACTATGAACTTTGAGGTGTGCTTTTGTAGCCCTACATAATTATCGTCCTCTCTTGACCACAAAGGAATGACCTCCGAGTGCGTCCCCCTTGCATGTTTTATGCGAAATATCATGTGATTCGATTATGTTAATGTTGTTGGGAGTTGCAACTAGTGAAAGTATGATCCCTAGGCCTTGTTTCCACCATTGCAATACCAATTGTGCTCACGTTTACAACTTGTTTGCTTGCTGCACTTTTTATGACAGATTTATATTACTTTGCTTTGCCACTCCTATCATCCATATTTTACCATCTCTTCGCCGAACTAGTGCACCTATACAACTCCTAGTTGTATTAGGTGTGTTGGGGACACAAGATACTTCTTGTATCTTGATTGCAGGGTTGCTTGAAAGGGGTACGTTCAACCTCCACTTCCCTGAGTTCGATAAACCTTGGGTTACTCACTTAAGGGAAATTTGCTGCTGTCCTACAAACCTCTGCTCTTAGAGGCCCAACACTGTCTACAGGAATAGAAGCGTGTAGTAGACATCAGTTGGTAGGAGTTAACTATCGCGCGCCCACGACCTCCACACAAAGGATGACACTCAATAAATACCTCATGATCTAACTTCGTCACATAGCGGTTCACCATACGTGCATGCTACGGGAATCACAAAGTTTAACACAAGTATTTTTCAAATTCATAATTACTCCACTAGCATGACTCTAATATCACCATCCTCATATCTCAAAACAATCATCAAGTATCAAACTTCTCATCATATTCAATGCACTTTGTATGAAAGTTTTTACTATATTCATCTTGGATGCCTATCATATTAGGACTAGTTTTATAACCCAAGCCAATTACCATGCTGTTCTAAAAGACTCTCAAAAGGATATAAGTGAAGCATGAGATATCAATAATTTTTATAAAATAAAACCACCGCCGTGCTCTAAAAGGATATAAGTGAAGAACTAGAGCAAACAACAAACTACTCCAAAAGATATAAGTGAAGATCAATGAGTAGTTGAATAATTATGTAACTATGTGAAGACTCTCTAACATTTAAGAATTTCAGATCTTGGGATATTATTCCGACGGCAAGAAAAACAAAATAAAACAAAATGATGCTCCAAGCAAAACACATATCATGTGGTGAATAAAAATATAGCCTCAAGTAAAGTTATCGATAGACGAAGACGAAAGAAGGGATGCCTTCCCGGGGCATCCCCAAGCTTAGGATCTTGGTTTTCCTTGAATTTTACCGTGGGGTGTCTTGGGCATCCCCAAGCTTAGGATCTCGCCACTCCTTATTCCATAGTCCATCGAATCTTTACCCAAAACTTGAAAACTTCACAACACAAAACTCAACAGAAAACTCGTAAGCTCCGTTAGTATAAGAAAATAAAACCACGACTTAGGTACAGTTGTGAACTCATTCTAAATTCATATTGTAATATGTACTATATTCCAACTTCTCTATGGTTCATACCCTCCGATACTACTCATAGATTCATCAAAATAAGCAAACATCACATAGAAAACAGAATCTGTCAAAAACAGAATAGTCTGTAGTAATCTGTAACTTTCGAATACTTCTGTAACCCTAAAAATTCTGAAATAAATTGGTGGACGTGAGGTATTTGTCTATTAATCATCTGCAAAAAGAATCAACTAAAAAGCACTCTCCAGTAAAAAAATGGTAGCTAATCTCGTGAGCGCTAAAGTTTCTGTTTTTTACAGCATGATCGCATAAACTTCACACAAGTCTTCCCAAAGGTTCTACTTGGCACAAACACTAATTAAAACACAAAACCACATCTAAATAGAATCTAGATGCAATATTTATTCCTAAATAGAAGCAAAAAGCAAAGAATAAAAATAAAGTCGGGCTGCCTCCCAACAAGCGCTATTGTTTAACACCCCTAGCTAGGCATGATGATTTCAATGATGCTCGCACAAAATATAAGAATTGAAACATAAAGAGAGCATCATGAAGCATATAACTAGCACATTTAAGTATAACCCACTTCCTATGCATAGGGATTTTGTAAGCAAACAACTTACGGGAACGATAATCAACCAGCATAGGAAAGCAAAACAAGCATAGCTCCAAGATTTTAAGCACATAGAGAGGAAACTTGATATTATTGCAATAGGTAGAAACATATGTTCCTCTCTCATAATAGTTTTCAGTAGCATCAAGAATGAATTCAACAATATAACCAGCACATAAAGCATTATTTTCATGATCTACTTGCATAGAAATTTTTATTACTCTCCACATAAGCAAATTTATTCTCATCAACACTAGTGGGAGCAAACTCAACAAAATAACTATCATGTGAAGCATAATCCAATTGAAACATAAAATTATGATGACAAGTTTCATGGTTATCATTATTCTTAATAGCATACAAGTCATCACAATAATCATCATAGATAGCAACTTTGTTCTCATAATCAATTGGAACCTCTTCCGAAATAGTGGATTCATCACTAAATAAAGCCCTGACCTCTCCAAATCCACTTTCATCAATATAATCATCATAAATAGGAGGCATGCTTTCATCATAATAAATTTAAACATCAAAACTTGGGGGACTAAAAATATCATCTTCATCAAACATAGCTTCCCCAAGCTTGTGGCTTTGCATATCATTAGCATCATGGGTATTCAAAGAATTCATACTAACAACATTGCAATCATGCTCATCATGCACATATTTTATGCCAAGCATTCTAAGTAATTCCTCTTCTAGTACTTGAGCACAATTCCTTCCCATCATTTTCACGAAAGATATTAAAAAGATGAAGCATATGAGGTAACCTTAATTCCATTCTTTTGTAGTTTTCTTTTATAAACTAAACTAGTGATAAGACAAGAAACTAAAAGATTCGATTACAAGATCTAAAGATATACCTTCAAGCACTAACCTCCCCGGCAACGGCGCCCGAAAAGAGCTTGATGTCTACTACACAACCTTCTTCTTGTAGACGTTGTTGGGCCTCCAAGTGCAGAGGTTTGTAGGACAGTAGCAAATTTCCCTCAAGTGGATGACCTAAGGTTTATCAATTCGTGGGAGGCGTAGGATGAAGATGGTCTCTCTCAAACAACCCTGCAACCAAATAACAAAGAGTCTCTTGTGTCCCCAACACACCCAATACAATGGTAAATTGTATAGGTGCACTAGTTCGGCGAAGAGATGGTGATACAAGTGCAATATGGCTGGTAGATATAGGTTTTTGTAATCTGAAAATAAAAAAACAGCAAGGTAACTGAAGATAAAAGTGAGCATAAACAGTGTGGCAATAATAGGAAACAATGCCTAGGGTTCATACTTTCACTAGTACAAGCTCTCTCAACAGTAATAACATAACTGGATCATATAACTATCCCTCAACATGCAAGAAAAAGTTACTCCAAAGTCACTAATAGCGAAGAACAAACGAAGAGATTATTGTAGGGTACGAAACCACCTCAAAGATATTCTTTGTGAACGATCTATTCAAGAGTCCGTAGTAAAATAACACAAAGCTAATCTTTCCGTTCGATCTATCATAGAGTCCTTACTAGAATAACACCTTAAGACACAAATCAACCAAAACCCTAATGTCACCTAGATACTCCATTGTCACCTCAAGTATCCATGGGTATGGTTATAGAATATGCATCACATAATCTCAGATTCATCTATTCAACCAACACAAAGTACTTCAAAGAGTGCCCCAATGTTTCTACGGGAGAGTCAAGACGAAAACATGTGCCAACCCCTATGCATAGATTCCCAAGGTCACGGAACCCGCAAGTTGATCACCAAAACATACATCAAGTGGATCAATAGAATACCCCATTTTCACCACATGTATCCCATGCAAGACATACATCAAGTGTTCTCAAATTCTTAAAGACTCAATCCGATAAGATAACTTCAAAGGGAAAACTCAATTCATCAAAAAGAGTAGACGTGGAGAAACATCATAAGATCCAACTATAATAGCAAAGATCGCGATACATCAAGAACGTGCCATCTCAAGAACGTGAGAGAGAGAGAGAGAGATCAAACACATAGCTACTGGTACATACCCTCAGCCCAGAGGGTGGACTACTCCCTCCTCGTCATGGAGAGCACCGGGATGATGAGGACGGCCACTGGAGAGGGATTCCCCCCTCTGGCAGGATGCCAGAACGGGGTCTAGATTAGTTTTTGGTGACAACAGAGGCTTGCGGCGGCGGAACTCCCGATCTAGGTTATTTTCCGGAGGTTTCAGTATTTATAGGAATTTTTGGCGTAGGTCTCACGTCATGGGGGTCTCCAGGCTGTCCACGAGATAGGCGGTGCCACCACTTGGGGTGGGCGCACCTCCCACCCTCGTGGGCAGCCCGTGGCTCTCCTGGCCCAACTCTTTTACTTCGGGGGCTTCTTTTGGTCCAGAAAAAATCATCAAAAATTGGCTCGTCAATTGGACTCCGTTTGATATTCCTTTTCTGTGAAACTCAAAAACAAGGAAAAAACAGAAACTGGCACTGGGCTCTAGGTTAATAGGTTAGTCCCAAAAATCATATAAAAGTGTATATAAAAGCCCATAAAACATCCTAGAAGGATAATATAATAGCATGGGACAATACAAAATTATAGATACGTTGGAGATGCATCATGGTCGCAGTCGACGTGGGCGAGGATGAGGGGGCTCCTAGACGGGGAAGGAGGATGGTGGCCGTTGGCCACAGGCACGACGAAGTGACAGCTATGCTCGGGCGTGCTCCAAATTGAGCAGAGCGAGGCGAAGGAGAGAGATGTGAGGTCCTGGGGGGTTTGGCTCGGTCTATGGTTCGCACACGACAACTTTATAGACACCGGGGAGGCGGGGATGGCTTACACGGTGGCCATGGCGGCCAGGATGGCCGCCACGCCCCATCTGAGCCTCCTGAAGCAGGAGGAAGTGGAAAACCATGTGGGCTGGGCCTCCTCTACCACTAAGGCCCAGTTAGTATTAGGTTTAGGCATTTTCGTTTCTTTGAATTTCTGCTTTATTTAATCTCGCTACTGTTTTCTATTTATTTCAGCTAACAAATGTTTTTTTCTATGAAACTTTGCACCTGAATCAAGCATAACATTATTACAAGACACAAAAAAGTTTGGGGGCAAATTGAATTCATTTAATTTTGTTTAAATAGAAAAGATTTATTTTGGGTTGTTTGGTCCAATGTAAAATAGGTTAAGGGAATTTTAATAATTCAAGTAATGATGGTTTATTCAAGACAATTAGTTAGTGAATTTTTGCAACCCAGCGAACGTTTTTGTTTTACTATTTGAAGAAATAATTTATTTGACTTTATTTTAAAGTTGAAAATGGCTTTCATTTTTATCAAGTGGCAATTGGCTTAGTTAAACTTGATCACATGGCATCATTAGTGCGAGGTCACTATAGCATGACACTGGGGTTACAAAGCTCCTCCACTACAAGAAATCTCGTCGTGAGATTTAAGAGGTCAAGTAAGGGGGAAAGTTCTGGTTACGAAATTCCAACGGATCTTCTCGTCCTTGGTGGCTCTTCTCGAAGAAGTTAATCTCGCTCCTTGATGCCTTCATTTCGCTACATCGGGGTATCATGATGAAGCCGTCATCCTTCCATCGAGATCTTCATCGTACTTACGAAAGGATAAGAGGGGAAAACTCTATAAGTACAAATTTTAACAAGATTGAGCATCGGACAATTAACTCAGGAGAAGAAGCATAAAGTATATCTCGAGTTGAATACATGAAACACATCAAGAGCATTATAAGAGGGTATGTAAGTTTGAAACGGGTAAGCCATCGTTCGATGCCTAAAGTAGAGTGTGAAGGGAGTTCAGAGCAACATAATAAGTATTGTGTCTGATACCAGAATTTGTGATCCCTCATAAGGTGGCTCATGAATTACATACGAAGTCAAGCATGAGGAATAACTTTGCAAACAGGGGGCGTACAGGAGAGTCGGGTTTCGATCATGTGGAACTGTGGGTTATGGGCCCACCATGTGGGTTAAACGTAGGAAGGGCACTGACATCTTGTGATGTCATGATGGCAAGGCATGTAAGAGAATAGTTTGTTAGTTATGTTGGTAACAATGTTGGTACCAAGGGCGAGGGACGAAGAGAACCATTTTGCTGCTCGTTAAGATGAGGTGGACCAATAGACAAAGTTCTCGTCCATCGGTGGCTATCGGAATGTCATCAACAATAGTAACATGGTCTTACTCACAGAGTTGTACATCGGTGTGTCTACATAAGCAGGGAGGTATTCTTGTTTTGTGTTGGAGGTAAGGCAATAAAGTTGTCGATGATAACACAAATTATCGAAGGGCAAGGATGGTATTCCTGTATTTGATTGATATATTGGAAGAAGTCAAAATACTGATGATGACCACGACAAAATTTTGTCGAGAGGCTCCATGAAGATGCAATCGAACAACGACGACATCAGCAAAAGGAATGATGAAGCGAAAGGTTATTGGAATCATGGTTACGACACAAACTCAGAATCAAGCTTGCTATTCGACGTGAAACGATATGACGAGGAAGATCGACTTAATATTACCTCAACATCAAAATTTGTGTTCCGAGAAGAAGGGCTAGGTAGCACAGTTAAAAGTAGCATGATAGGTATGTACCATCAGGCTATAATGACATGATGGAATATTAAACTTCCTAGCAACAAAGTACTAGAAGTATTGAACAACAGTGTGGATTCAAGTCACTTGTCAGAGTCCTTGAGTGACGGATATGAAAACATGTGGAGTGACTAAACAGTGAGAGTATTATTCCAACAAGAATACAAAGAGATAGTCCAATGGGATAATATGCTCGAGATAACATCAGAGAGTATCTTCGGAATCTTCTGGTGCAGTAGGCGATCATCTATAATAAAGGGCTCTCCGGGTGGATGTGATCATGAGATCCCAATAATAGAGTTAGCAAAACTTTTAACCCGAAGATAAGAGAGATCAGAATCCCAGAGTAAGTATGAGGAATAAAATATCCTAATACCACCCAATGGCGACGTGGGCCTATAAGCCACACATCCATGTTAGTAAAAGTTTCGCAATGACTAGACTCGACTTCCGCCAAGTAGTTGGAAGGGGGGCTACCTATACACAGTTGGCTCTGATACCAACTAGTGACGCCCCCGATTTGACCATACACTAATCATGCACGCAAATGTGTTCGACCAAGATCACAGACTCAGAGGAAGATATCTCAAGACAACTTTATACACAAATAAAATAATACAAGCTTTATATTACAAGCCAAGGGCTTCGAGGGCTCGAATACATAAGCTCGAATACACAAGAGTCAGCAGAAGCAACAATATCTGAGTACAGACATAAGTTAAACTAGTCTACCTTAAGAAGGCTAGCACTAAAGTAGCAATGATCGAAAAGGCAAGGCCTCCTACCTGGGAGCCTCCTAACTACTCCTGGTCGCCGGCGGTCTTCGCATAGTAGTAGGCTCCGTTGGGGTAGTAGTAGTCGTCAACGGTGGCATCTGGCTCCTGGGCTCCACCATCTGGTTGTATCAACCGAGAAGAAAGGAAAATGGGGAAAAGAGGGAGCAAAGCAACCGTGAGTACTCATCCAAAGTACTCGCAAGAAAGGATCTACACTACATATGCATCGGTATCAATGAAAGGGGTAGTATCTGAGGACTAAACTGCAAAATGCCAGTATAGAGGGGAAGACCTAGCCTATCGAAGACTAGCATCTTCAAGCATCTTCAAGAAACCATCATCTTGCAGGAGTAGAAGAGAGTACAGAATAACATATTATAATTATCAAGCATGTTGTAGCATTAGCACTCAGAGATCCTTCCTCGACTCCCTGCGAGAAAGCAATCCGGGAGCCACGTATCCATTTCATACCTCAGCATCCAGTTCTAGTTGTATCGATCACGATACAACTCCGAACATCTCTAACCGTGGACACGACTATTCGAATAGATCAATCTTCCCTGCAGGGGTGCACCGACTTGGGTTATGGGCCCACAACGCTTCCGTTGCAGTGACCTCGCACAAATGGTGCCATGTCATCAAGTATAACTAAGCCAAATTGCCACTTGATAAAAATGAAAGCCATTTTCAACTTTAAAATAATAAATAAATTATTTATTCAAACAGTAGAACAAAAACATTTGCTGGGTTGCTAAAATTCACTAACTAATTGTCTTGAATAAACAATCATTACTTGAATTATTAAAATGCCCTTAACCTATTTTAAATTGGACCAAAGAGCCCCAAAATAAATCTTTTCTATTTAAACAAAATTAAATGAATTCAATTTGCCCCCAAACTTTTTGTGTCCCCTAATAATGTTATGCTTGATTCAGGTGCAAAGTTTCATAGAAAAAAATCATTTGGTAGCTACAAAAATAGAAAATAGCAGCGAGATTAAATAAAGCAGAAAAGAAAAGAAAAGAAAAGGCCTAAACCTAATACTAACTGGGCCTTAGTGGCAGAGGAGGCCCAGCCCACCTGGGTTTTCCCCTTCCTCCTACTACAGGAGGCTCAGATGGGGCGTGGTGCCATCCAGGCCGCCATGGGCACTGTGTCAGCCATCCCCGCCTCCCCGACGTCTATAAAATTGTCATGTGTGAACCCTAGTCTAGCCCGACCCCCCAGGACCTCACATCTCTCTCCATCGCCTCGCTTTGCTCGATTTGGAGCATGGCCGAGCGTAGCCGTCACCTCATCGTATGCGTGGACAACGGCCACCATCCTCCTTCCGCGTCCCGGAGCCCCCTCGTCCTCGCCCACGTCGACTGTGACCACGCCATCGACCTCGGGACCCACCCCCATCCTTCACCGAATCGCCATCGTCTTCCTTAGGTCGCCGCCATCACCTTTGACTCCGGCGGACACCCTGGGCTTCTAAGCTGTCAACGGCCGCCGTGAGCTCCTCTTCCCATTGCCCCGTTCTCCCCCTCGAATACGCGAAGTTTGCACGCGCCCTACACTTTGGCCGCCATGGTTCGCGTTCGTCGTGCGCTCCACGTGCTCTCACGCTCACGGCTGCTCAGGGCCGCGTCATGACCGTGTTCTGCAGCTCCGGCGTCCATGCACACCCACGCCCGCCTGCTGGCCCTCGCGAGACCTCACCGCTGTCAGCAGCATCACGTTGCTGCTGCTACTGCTTCTGCCAAGCTGTTGCTCCGCTCGCCGCGTTGCCCCATTGCTTGCCTTGCTATGGCATGTTGCCGCTGCCCCTGCGCCGTCTGCCGAGCCCTGCCATGCTCCCAGCTGCGCCGCTCGCTGCCCCCCTGTGCCGCACGCCGGCCAAGCCGTGTCGCTGTCGTTGCTGCTTCTGCTGCGACAGCTACCTGCGGCCGCGCCTCACCTTCGCCCGCCCGCTGCCGGTGCCGCCGAGCCCGTCCGCGTCTGCCACGTGCTACCATTGCTTGCTGCTAATGCTCGCTGCCCCGGCTGCGGCTGCTCATTGCCTACTGCCAACCGCCGCGCCAGCGCCACACCACTACCCACCGCTCTGTATGTCATGCTGCTACTAGTTACAGTATCTACTGGTAGCTAGCTTTGCTAAATCTACAATGACTAGCCCTCTAGCCAACCTCTAAACTACGATTAAACAACTGTTAAGAAGACTAAAAAATATGAGTAGAAAGTAGACATGGCAAACTTCATGTTACCCCATTGGACCAAATTCATTTGATGCACGGATTAAATCTTATGAAAATCACAACATGCTATCTTCTGTTAATAGAGAACAGAATAACCCCTCGCATAGTGAGTTGTGTGGTGTGTGTGGGGCTGGCTTTTGCCACAGCCGTGTGTGGCCGGCCCTTACTTTAATTAGTACTAGTTTAGATTAGAACTAAGATTAGTGCTAAGTTAGTCTAATAGCAGATGACATGTGGCCCCTACATTATTCATATGTTGACCAGTCAATCTTTGACTGTGTCAACCCGGCCCCACTGTCATACACTGTGGCTAGAATAGCACTAGGTGACAAAGTATTTACTGTTTAAATTTAGAATATAAATAAATCCAGAAAATCATTAAAACTTTGGAAAATAATACAAAATAAACCTTATATCGGATGAAAATGTTTTCTAGATGAAAGTTGGTTAGAAAAATAAGACAAAGCCAAATGCCCCACTCGCATACTTGTCACATGTCTCTATCGCAACAGACATAGAACCTTCTCCTCCGGGTCATCTGTTCAGTAAATGTCCAAAGCTGGGGAAATATCCATAAATATTTTCCTGCTTCATCTCTAACGTGTAGCATTGCGTTAGGCCAGTCCTAGCACCGTGTATTGTTGTGTTATGCTTTGTGATGCTTTTGATTGCTTTGATTATTTATTGTGTTCCCCCTTCGTTACTTCCTTTCTGGTAGACCCCGAGACGCTGTGGATGCCAATGTGTTCGACTACGTCAACGACATCCCTTCCTTCTCAACAGAGCTTCCAGGCAAGCAAACCCCCATTGATCATTCCTATATCGCCCATTCTTTCTCTCTCTTGCTTGCATTAGATTTTGGGGATAATTGGTCTTATACCCTTAGTTGTGTCCCCCTCGTCAGGATTGCCCCTAATTTCTGAAAACACGTGTTCTTACCCAACCCACTTTGGCATCTTGTGCTTTTGCCCTTTGACTTTTTGACCGTACTTTGAAAACTTCATAACTAATTCATACTAAATTAGAAAAATGCAAATAAGATAGCAAAATGTTCGAAAAAACATCACCTGTATGTCAATGTCACTTGCATTCATGACAAAAGTGTTGGTAAGTGTCCATCTAAGTTTTAGCTCTTACGATACCATCATGAATAATAAAATGTAAAAAAAAATCAAATATTAAAGTTGGTGGCAAACAATGACAAATGTTCTAAGTGCTTGCCAAGTTTCAACAGGGAATGTCATTCATGGAAGTCGTGGCAAAACAAACAATCAACATTGAAAAATAGATTGTTTTTTGCCACGACTTCCACGAAGGTCATTCCGTGATGAAACTTGGCAAGCACTTAAAATATTTGTCATTCTTTGCCACCAACTTTTATTTGTATTTTTTAGATTTTATTATTCATGGTGATATCATAAGAGCTAAAAATCGAATGGGCACTTACCAACTCCTTTGTCATGAATGCAAGTGACATTGACATACAGATTATGTTTTTCCGAACATTTTGGTATCTTATTATTATTTTTCTGATTTAGTATGAATTAGTTATGAAGTTTTCAAAGTGACAGTCAAACGGTCAAAGGGCAAAGCACAAGACGCCAAAGTGGGTTGGGCAATACCACGTGTTTTCAGAAACTAGGGGTAATCCTGACGAGGAGGACACAACTAAGAGTATAAAATCAATTATCCCTAGATTTTGCTACTGTAATTGATTGCTCATATTCTGATGCATAACCTACTTTTGGTAACCTGCTGTTGTACCTTACCTACTTATCCTATATCCTTAGTATAGGTTGGTTGTTGGCCCACAAGAGACCCCCACCTTGTCCCTATTGCCCCCGCTAGATTACCAGATGACTCGATCAACGTGATTGACGTCCAGAGCCCGACACATCACATCACCCCCTAGTTGTACGACTCTGTAGAGTTACTATCGAGTGCCGAGGGTGATACCTCGTACAGTACTTCTGAGGAGATCTCTATAGTGAAGCTAATCGGTCGTGGTCATCGAGGGTGATTCCTCCTTCACCACTCCCGATAAAGACCCTGTCGTGCAACCCCTCAAGTGTGGACCATCGACGGTGATTCCTCCATGTCCACATTGACGGTTACATCGAGTGGGAATTCATCGAGGGTGATTCCTCGGGTTTCCCCCTTGCTGTTTTCGACACACAGTTACTTTGACTTTACCCCCAGAACCATGATGAAGTAGGGTCGGCCCCGAGGGGTACCCGTGAGTGATGTGGAGTCGGGTTGACCAAGTGGGTACCCGCGAGATAATTAGGTGGCCGGGCATTTCGTGCCCTTGCCATTAGTCCATGAGACGGGACGACGGGGTCACATGATCGTGAGTCTCTGCTCGTTACCGCGCGGTCCCAATACACTAACGGTTTGGATATTTGTCTCGAGTACTCTTCGCACTAACCACCACGCGGGAATAAGTATGGGCACTCTGCGTCGTATGCATCAGCCGAAGTTCATTAAACAACAGCGATTGAGTGGCGTCCGCCGGCGTAAGCACCTGCCTTTTTTAAGGTGGTAGCTAGGTCTATTCATCGACCGCCCATGCAACGTGCAGGAGAGCAAAGGGCGATGGCCCAAGACCCCTGCGCACTTAGGATGTAGACCGAAGTGCTGACCTCTTTGATGAGCCTACATAGGGCTGCGGCGTGTTGATCCGCCGAGGGCGGGCATGACCTGATGGTGTGTCCGTCCGGAGTGGATCGAGCGTGTTGGGTAAGTTGGTGCACCCCTGCAGGGAAGATTAATCTATTTGAATTGTCGTGTCCATGGTTACGGACATTCGAAGTTGTATCCCAATCGATACAACTAGAATTGGATGCTAAGGTATGAAATGGATATGTGGCTCGGGGATTGCTTTCTCGCAGAGTGTCGAGGAAGGATCTCTGGGCGCTAATGCTACAACATGCTTGATAATTATAATATGTTATTATGTACTCTCTTCTACTAATGCAAGATGGCGGTTTCCAGAAGATGCTTGAAGATGCTAGTCTTTGATAGTCTAGGTCTTCCCCTCTATTATGGCTTTCTGCCGTTTAGTCCACATATACTACCCCTTTCATTGATACCGATGCATATGTAGTGTAGATCCTTGCTTGCGAGTACTTTGGATGAGTACTCACGGTTGCTTTGCTCTCTCTTTTCCCCCTTTTCCTTTCTTCTCGGTTCATGCAACCAGATGGTGGAGCCCAAGAGCCAGATGCCACCGTTGACGACTACTACTTCCCTGACGGAGCCTACTACTACGTGGAGACCACCGATGACCAGGAGTAGTTAGGAGGCTCCGAGGCAGGAGGCCTTGCCTTTCCGATCGTTGTTATTTTTGTGCTAGCCTTCTCAAGGCAAACTTGTTTAACTAATGTATGTTCTTAGATGTTGCTGCTTCCGCTGACTCTTGTGTATTCGAGCCCTCGAGGCCCCTGGCTTGTAATACAAAGCTTGTATTATTTTATTTGCGTCTAGAGTTGTGTTGTGATATCTTCCCGTGAGACCCTGATCTTGGTCGTACACATTTCCGTGCATGATTAGTGTATGGTCAAATCGGGGACGTCATAATGATTTTATTAAGGATGAAGATTTTGCAAATATTCGAATCAGATTGGCGAATGAAATGATGTTCACTGAGCATAATATCTTGACTGATGAGAAGAATCTTGTTCTAGAACTAATAGTGCTCATGAGTAAGTAATCTTTTTTTAAATGAACATGCTCTTCATTTCTAGCTTAGGTTTTGCCATTTCTTGATTTTTTTTTAAATTTATACGTGACTTCCTTCTTCACTGCCTAATGCAGATTGGGAATTAATGTGTTGAAGCATTATAAAGATAACTTGTTGAGATGGAGTTGATTCAACTATGGAATGAATATACAATAGAAATTTCACTAGGGAGATTCAAGTGTCAAATGTGCATGCAATAGTTATTTAGAATGATGGGAATGAGTTGTATGCAAAGTCTTTGGTATTTTCGAATGATGCCATATATAAAATGTGATGTTGACATGTTTGAGATGTTATGACCTGTTATTTTTTAAGTTTATATGATGAGATTTTTTGACGTGGTAGAATGTAAAAGTTTTCCTTGTCATCACTTCCATATTCTTTCAGATCATCTTTTGGTATAACTTTTTTTATTTTTCTGGATCATGTTACGTTGTTTGATTTTCATATAGATCAAACAACAATAACTTTGATATGATCCTAAATATAGTTTTGATTTCTTGCTCAATTTGAACAATTGCATGATTGGAAAATGTTCATCATTTTGTTTACTTTGAAAAAGAAAACTAGTTTCGTTTTCATTATTCTTTTTTTCCTCATCTATGTATCATTTCTTTTTTGTCTCATGCTATATTCTATGTTATATTTTATTTATTTATTTCATTAGCTTTTTAATAGTTGATTTTTTGAATATTTTAGGGTGAGGCATTATTTATTTTTCGTCCTGTTGCCAGCCTGCAATTTTTGACTAAAATAATTAATTTATTAATATATAGGCATTTTTAATTATTGTTTTATAAAAACAAAAAGGTGTCGACTTATGTTTTCTCGTTGAGCTGCACGTGTACTCATTTCTTTTTACGAGCTCAAGTGTTATTGTAGGTTGTATGACACGTGTTTGATGGGAGTTATCCAACTCAACACCAAAGAGGCCCTCTAGTCCCACTACTCCCTACTAATACCAAGGAACCGAGTAGCAACTGCACCCACTGCCCCACTACTCCGCCGCCTCCTATCCTCTGTCTTTCTGCCATTTACCCTCCCCTCCCACCTATACAGTTCCCATATCTATCTCTTCTGGTGTATACGCTCCCCCCTTATTGCTTCCTTTAGTTCAGATATTGTGTTTGAAGATACAACTTCTAACTTTTTGTCTCTGCTTTGAAGTTATTCTTCTTATTCCTTTTGTTAACTTCCTGCCCTCTATTCGTTCTTGTTTCGAGAATCACTGTTGAAAGGTACAATGAGTTGAAGTGGTTTCAACTTTGAAGCACGCGGCATGTTCACAGTATTCTTGCACATAAATAGTTTATGCAAGTTTAGTTGGACGGAAATACAATTCTTTTTTTATA
Source organism: Secale cereale (assembly GCA_902687465.1). NCBI lineage: Eukaryota > Viridiplantae > Streptophyta > Magnoliopsida > Poales > Poaceae > Secale > Secale cereale. The sequence goes on along the minus strand of LR738714.1, from coordinate 332,252,024 downwards.
TCAATCCTTTTGTTTCTCAATGACATTTAGAATGACTTGCAGTTTGGGTTGCATATAAATGCCCTCCCTATTATGTTTACTAGTTTCTCTGACTTGTTGTTCCTTTTTTAGATGGACCGTGCTGGTGACGGTTCCAAGGACCTGATGGATAGTGGTTCTTCAAAAAGGAGGTATATTTTCCTCAGTCTATTATAACTTGTGTTGTGAATCTTCATGTGCAATTTTAGTTGCCTATCCAAACAACTTTCTTATGCATCAAACGAACATCGTGAACATGCAACTTTTCTAATTTTGTGCCTAGATTTTTACTCACAAATGTACATTAGTCAAAAAGTAAATTAGTACTCAGAATATGCTAGTTTTCTTTCTTGCAGTTAATGTCATTGCACAAGTTTACTCCAGTTCTTGTGCATTTTAGCTTTTCAATGATTAAGTTTCATGTAGAATCTTCCTCTTAGATAATGTGTGCAAGTTTTGTGTAATGAACATGCAACCTTCCTAAGTATCAACATTGTTTTTGTAATTATCAACTTTGTAATTATCATCGATGATTCAACATTTTGCAACCTTTGTAATTTGACTGTCCATGCAACTTTTTGTTAAGTTGTTCTTTTCTTGATTAATTAATCTGAGTTGTTCTTTTATTATTAAGATGCCTCGTGATGGGTAAAACCCAGTGGTAAGGTACAGTAACCTCACACTAATGATGTCATGTCACCATGTTTGATAAGCTTAATTGCTACTTGATAAAAATAAAAGTCAAATTCAAATTCAAAATGCCAGTCAATTTTTATTTCTTCAAGCAGTAAAATAAAGATGTTTGCATTATTCTGTAAATTACCCAGATCATTTGCCAGGTTGACACCAACCTTAATTGAGTCACCAGTTAATTCCTAACAAATTATAAAGTGGTCCAACAACAACTGACATGGCCATTTCAAAATAAATGAATGTTTATCCATTTCCAAACCACTTGATCTTGTGTGCTAACTCAAGATATAGCCTACTATTTTATGCTAAAATTCAAGTTAAACAAAATTCATCTGCTAGTTATAAAAATTGGAAAAATAGTGAGGAAATTTGAAAACAAAAAATAATAAAATAAAAGAGCTAAACCCATGTGCCTACCATCGGTGCCCCCACTACCCCCTATATGTGTGCGCCTGCTCCCCCCGGAATCATAGGTCTCCTCCTTTTGTTCCCTTGTGTCACCCTCCTCTCTTCCCGCTCGCAACTGTGCCGCCATCACCATGTCCTTGTCGATGTCGTGGCCACCATCCTCCCCGCTCCCAGAGAAGACGTCCAGGAGCTCTCTTCCATCGTATCCTTCATTTGCGCCTGCTGGATAGGACAGGGAGGGCTTCAACACATCGCCATCACCAATCCCTTTGCCTATGATCGCCATCGTCCGTCGCCAGATGTCGCTGCTTCGGGCCACACCAACGCCCTCGAGCTCACCAACACCCTGGATGTGAGCTTCTCGTCCAATGTCCCTCTTTCCCCCCTCGTATCCATCGTCGTAGCCATCGTACTGAGATCACCATGGTCGTCACTGGAGCTCCTCTCCCGCGCACACCAGCATGTTGTTGCGGCCACCAGCTGGCCATGGTCGCACCCCTACGCCCGCCCACGTGCGTATCGCAGTCGCCTTCGCATGTTGCCTCTGCTAGTACTGTTGTTGTTGCTCGCCTGCTGCAACTGCCCCAGTGTCGCTACCGTCGCTGCGTGCTACTTCTTCTATTATTATTGCCTACGCTCGCTGCTCCTGCCGCGCGCCCGCCCATGCCTGCTACTGAGGCTTGCTCTGCTTGCCTTGCGCCACTGCCGTGTGCGTTCGCCTAGTGATACGTCTCCAACGTATCTATAATTTTTGATTGTTCCATGCTGTTATTTATGATGTTTTGGATGTTTAATGGGCTTTGTCATAAACTTTTATATTATTTTTGGGACTAACCTACTAACCCAAAGGCCCAGTCCTGATTGCTGTTTTTTTCCTGTTACAGGGTTTTACAGAAAAGGATTATCAAACGGAGTCCAAACGGAATAAAACCTTCGGGAGAGATATTTTTGGAGAAAATCATGCACGGGAGACTTGAGAACCACGGAGTAGGGCACACGTGGCGCCCACGAGGGTGCGGGGCGCCCCCTTATAGGGCGCGCCCCCTGCCTCGTGCGCCCCACGTTTGGCCCCCGGTGCCCTCCTTCCTCCTATATATACCTACGCACACCGAAACCATCAGAACAATAGATAAAACTGTAGTTCCATAGTCGTAACCTTCTGTTCCCGTGAGAGCCCATCTTGGGGCCTGTTCCGGAGCTCCGCTGTAGGGGGATCTACCACGGAGTGCTTCTACATCATCATCATCGCCTCACCATGAGTTGTGAGTAGTTTACCACAGACCTTCGGGTCCATAGCTAGTATTTAGATGGCTTCTTCTCTCTCTTTGGATCTTAATACAAAGTTCTCCTCGGTCTTCGAGGAGATCTATTTGATGTAATCTCTTTTTGCGGCGTGTTTGTTGTGATCCGATGAATTGTGGGTTTATGATCAAGATTATCTATGAGAAATATTTGGTTCTTTTCTGAACTCTTTATGTATGATTATAATATCCTTGCAAGTCTCTTCGAATTATTGGTTTGGTTTGGCCTACTAGATCTATAGTTCTTGCAATGGGAGAAGTGCTTGGCTTTGGGTTCAATCTTGCGATGTCCTTTCCGAGTGACAGTAGGGGCATCAAGGCATGAATTTTATTGTTTCCATCGAGGATAAAAGGATGGGGTTTATATCACTAAGTTTGAGTTTTTCCCTCTACATCATGTCATCTTGCTTAAGGCGTTACTCTGTTCTTATGAACTCAATACACTAGATGCATACTGGATAGCGGTCGATGTGTGGAGTAATAGTAGTATATGCAGAATCGTTTCTGTCTACTTGTCTCGGACGTGATGCCTATATATAATGATCATTCCTAGATAGTCTCATAATTATTCGCTTTTCTATCAATTGCTCGACAGTAATTTGTTTACCCGCCGTAAAATATCGCTATCATGAGAGAAGCCACTAGAGAAAACTATGGCCCCGGGGTCTATTCTCAACATATCAATCTACAATCTACTTTACTTTTCTGCTTTTACTTTTTGTTCTTATAATCAAAAATACCAAAAATATCAAACTATCATCTCTATCAGATCTCACTTTCGTAAGTGACCGTAAAGGGATTGACAACCCCTTATCGCATTGGCTGTGAAGTTCTTATTTGTTTGTGTAGGTGCGAGGGACTCGCGCGTGGTCTCCTACCGGATTGATACCTTGGTTCTAAAAAACTGAGGGAAATACTTAAGCTACTGTGCTGCATCACCCTTTCCTCTTCGAGGGAATACGATGCAAGCTCGAGAGGTAGTAAGAAGATTTTCTGGCGCCGTTGCCGGGGAGGCTTACGCAAAAGTCATATACCAAGTACCTATCACAAACCCTTATCCTTCGCTTTACATTTTTTGCCTCTCGTTTTCCTCTCCCCCGCTTCACGCTTGCCATTTTATTTGTCCTTCTTCTGTCGTGTGTTTATCATTCGCTTGCCCTCATATCTGAGATGGGGGACAATTTTATCGAGAAGGGTAGTAATGTCGAGGGCAACGTCTATGTTGACCGCCCGAATGAAACTACCACTTTACATATTAAGAAGTTCCGGGTTGGTAGTGGTAATATCATTGGAAAAGGAGTTCTTCAAGACTTCTTTACTTGTGTCGGTGCTTTGACCACTATGGATGGCTCTATTCTTCACAGAACTAGTAGCCTTGCGGATGCTGTATCTATGCTTATAGTTGAAATTTAAAGGCAATTTATCCATATGCATCCCTTTATTCAGAGAATCTTTTTGGAGTTTTCCAATATTGAGCATTCTTCTGTTAAGCGTGCAGCTACTATCTTTTTGGCTCATGAATTTAGATTTATCATGAAAGAGGCCAAATAAATCTTTGCTCATTACGGGGTAGATGTCGGTCGACCTCCCATAGAGGCTATCTTATTTAATCAAGAAGACATAATGCGGTTGCGTTCTCCTGATCATGTGCTTTTAATGAAAACCTTAGAAAAAAGGTTCCTACCGATGTCTTGGTTGATAGAATTTCTGAGATGAATGATGATTTTGCTATTCAAAACAATGGGTTAGGATTCTCCCTTGAGCGAAGGCTTATGACCTTCTGCCAAAAGAACGCCTATAATGATGAATTGGTTGTTCACTACAAAGGGCCAAAAGAGGAACCTATTTCTCCTGAGATTGATGTGGGGGACTTTTGTCCCATTAAGTTTAGCCCTTTTGATTACTTCTGCTTGCCACAAAGGAAACTTGCTGCTGAACATAGGGAATATGAGATGAGTTTTCGCCATATATCGTATCATTATGGCATTCCCTAGATCTATCCATGTATCGTGCCTAGCTAGGGGCGTAAAACGATAGCACTTGTTGAGAGGCAACCCAATTTGATATTTTTTTTTGTTTTTGCTTATGTTTAGGAATAAATATTTCATCTACCTTCTGTTTAGATGTGGTTTTGTGTTTTGTTTAGTGTTTGTGCCAAGTAGAACCTTTGGGAAGACTTGTGTGAAGTTTATGTGATCTTGCTGTGAAAAATAGAATCGCTAGCGCTCGCTAGAATGGTCACCAGATTTTACTGGAGCATGCTATTTAGTTGTTTCTTTTTGCAGATGATTAATAGACAAATTCCTCATGTTTACCAGTTTAGTTTGAATTTTTGGGAGTTACAGAAGTATGCGAAACCTGCAGATTACTACAGACTGTTCTGTTTTCTACATATTCTATTTTTCGTGTGTTGTTTGCTTATTTCAACGCATCTATGAGTAGTATTGGGAGGTATGAATCATAGAGAAGTTGGAATACAGTAGGTTTAATACCAATATAACAAAGAATGAATTCATTGCAGTACCTTTGAGTGGTGGTTTCCTTTCTTATACTAACGCAGCTCACGAGATTTTTGTCTAAGTTTTGTGTTGTGAAGTATTCAAGTTTTGAGTATTTCTTTGATGGACTATGGAACAAAGAGTAGCAAGGGCCTAACCTTGGGGATGCACAAGGCACCCCAAGATAAAATTCAAGGACAACCAAAAGCGTAAGCTTGGGGATGCCCCGGGAGGGCATCACCTCTTTCGTCTTCATCCATCGGTAACTATACTCGAAGCTATATTTTTATTCACCACATGATATGTGTTTTACTTGGAGCGTCTTGTATAATTTGAGTCTTTGCTTGTTAGTTTGCCACAATTATCCTTGCTGGACACACCTATTTGAGAGAGTTAAATATGGCCTAGAAATTGACAGAACACTCTATGTGCTTCACTTATATCTTTTGAGTTGAATAGTTTTTTGCTCTAGTGCTTCACTTATATCTTTTAGAGCACGGTGGTGATTATATTTTGAAGAAATTGTTGATCTCTCATGCTTCACTTATACCCTGTTGAGAGTCTATTAAAACAGCATTGTAATGTGTTTAGGCTATAAAACTAGTCTTCACATGATAGACATTCAATATCAATGTAGTAAAACTTTCACACTTAGTGCATTGAATATGATGAGAAGTTAGATGCTTGATAATTGTTTTGAGATATGAGGATAGTGATATTAGAGTCATGCTAGTGGAGTTATCATGAAATTGAGAAATGCTTGTGTTAAGGTTAGTGATTCCCGTAGCATGCACGTATGGTGAACCGCTATGTGACAAGTTAGAGCATGAGGTATTTGTAAAGTGTCAACCTTTGTGTGGAGGTCGGGCGCGCGCGATGGTTAACTCCTACCAACCTCCCCCCTAGGAGCATGCGTTGATTGTTTTGTTTTGATGACTCGTAGATTTTTTCAATAAGTATATGAGTTCGTTATGACTAATGTTGAGTCCATGGATTATATGCACTCTCACCCTTCCACCATTGCTAGCCTCTCTTGTATCGCGCAACTTTCGCCGGTACCATACACCCACTATATATCCTTCCTCAAAACAGCCACCATATATATTCCTCAAAACATCCACCATACCTACCTATCATGGCATTTCCATAGCCATTCCGAGATATATTGCCATGCAACTTTCCACCGTTCAGTTCATATGACACGCTTCATATTGTCATATTGCCATGCATGATCATGTAGTTGACATCGTATTTGTGGAAAAGCCACCATCCATAATTTTTCATACATGTCACTCTTGATTCATTGCACATCCTGGTACGCCGCCGGAGGCATTCATATAGAGTCATACTTTGTCCTAGTATCGAGTTGTAATATCGAGTTGTAATGAAAGTGTGATGATCATCATTATTAGAGCATTGTCCCATGTGAGGAAAGGCTAAATCAATAAAGCCCCTCCAAAAAAGGCCAAAAAAGAAAAAAAAAGAAAAAAAGAAAAAAAAGAAAAGAAAAAGGGACAATTGCTACTATCTTTTTCCACACTTGTGCTTCAAAGTAGCACCATGTTCTTCATGATAGAGAGTCTCATGTTTAGTCACTTTCATATACTAGTGGGAATTTTCATTATAGAACTTGGCTTGTATATTCCAACGATGGGCTTCCTCAAATGCCCTAGGTCTTCATGAACAAGCAAGTTGGATGCACACCCACTAGTTTCTTTTCTTGAGCTTTCATACATTTTTAGCTCTAGTGCATCCGTTGCATGGAAATCCCTACTCACTCACATTGATATCTATTGATGGGCATCTCCATAGCCCGTTGATACGCCGAGTCGATGTGAGACTATCTCCCTCCTTTTTGTCTTCTCCACAACCACCTCTCTATTCCACCCATAGTGTTATGTCCATGGCTCACGCTCATGTATTGCGTGAAAGTTGAAAGGTTTGAAAGAATAGAGTATGAAAACAAGGGCTTGGCTAAAATCGGGGTTGTGCATGATATGAATATTTTGTGTGATGAAGAGGGAGCATACCCAGACTATATGATTTTGTAGGGATAATTTCTTTAGCCATAGTATTTTGAGAAGACATGATTGCTTTGTTAGTATGCTTGAAGTATTATTATTTCTTATGTCAATATAGACTTTTGTCTTGAATCTTTCGGATCTGAACATTCATCCCACAATTAGAAGTATTACATTGAAAAACTATGTTGGTTAGCATTCCACATCAAAATTTCTGTTTTTAATCATTTACCTACTCGAGGACGAGCAGGAATTAAGCTTGGGGATGCTTGATACGTCTCCAACGTATCTATAATTTTTGATTGTTCAATGCTATTATTTATGATGTTTTGGATGTTTAATGGGCTTTGTCATACACTTTTATATTATTTTTGGGACTAACCTACTTACCCAAAGGCCCAGTCCAGATTGCTGTTTTTTGCCTCTTTCAGGGTTTTACAGAAAAGGATTATCAAACGGAGTCCAAACGGAATGTAACCTTCGGGAGAGATATTTTTGGAGAAAATCAAGCACGGGAGACTTGAGAACCACGGAGTAGGGCACACGTGGCGCCCACGAGGGTGGGGGGGCGCCCCCCTGGGCACGCCTCCCTACCTCGTGGGCCCCACGTTTGGCCCCCGATGCCCTCCTTCCTCCTATGTATACCTACGTACCCCGAAACCATCAGAACAATAGAGAAAACCCTAGTTCCACCGCTGTAACCTTCTGTTCCCGTGAGATCCCATCTTGGGGCCTGTTCTGGAGCTTCGTCGGAGGGAGTATCTACCATGGAGTGCTTCTACATCATCATCATCGCCTCACCATGAGTTGTGAGTATTGTATTGTTGCCATCGAGGATAAAAAGATGGGGTTTATATCACTAAGTTTGAGTTTATCCCTCTACATCATGTCATCTTGCTTAAGGCGTTACTCTGTTCTTATGAACTCAATACACTAGATGCATGTTGGATAGCGGTCGATGTGTGGAGTAATAGTAGTAGATGCAGAATCGCTTCGGTCTACTTGTCTCGGACGTGATGCCTATATATAATGATCATGCCTAGATAGTCTCAAAATTATTCGCTTTTCTATCAATTGCTCGATAGTAATTTGTTTACTCGCCGTAAAATATCGCTATCATGAGAGAAGCCACTAGAGAAAACTATTGCCCCCGGGTCTATTCTCAACATATCAATCTACAATCTACTTTACTTTTCCGCTTTTACTTTCTGTTCTTATAATCAGAAATACCAAAAATATCAAACTATCATCTCTATCAGATCTCATTTTCATAAGTGACCGTAAAGGGATTGACAACCCCTTATCGCGTTGGCTGCGAAGTTCTTATTTGTTTGTGCAGGTGCGAGAGACTCGTGCGTGGTCTCCTACTGGATTTATACCTTGGTTCTCAAAAACTGAGGGAAATACTTACGCTACTGTGCTGCATCACCCTTTCCTCTTCGAGGGAATACAACGCAAGCTCTAGAACTAGCACCTAGCCATGCATAGCCCGCTGACTGCTGCTACTCGCCCCACATGCACGCCCCGCCGCTCGCGGCCGGGCCTGCCTCTGCTGTTGCGCCCGCCTCCGGCCGCCGTAGGTCGGCGCCAGTGCCGCACCCGCCGCTGCTGCTGGGCATGGCTAATGGCATCATGCGCTGTGTGTGTTGTGTGTGGGGGGTTGTTTAGATTAGGATTTTGATTAGTATTAGGCTAGGTTAATTCTTAACTAGTATGGTGTGTAAATGAGATTTTGGTCCCATATATTTAAATTAAATTAAATCATTTTGGAAGTTATTAAGACACTGACACGCGGGACACGCAAGCACTATTCACCATGTTGACCAATCAATGTTGACTAGATCAACTGGGCCCGCTGGCCGCACCTGTAAGCTATTGTAGCTAGGCTGTTGTTGGGTATAATTAGTAGTTTCAGCTTATTCTTGAAGTAACATTTATCCAGTAAATCCAGAAAATCATTAAAACTTTGAAAATTCATATAAGTTAATTCATAGCTCGGATGAAAATAAGTTTTATTTATGAAAAATGATCAGAAAAATAAGACGAATACAAATACGCCATCCATGCGTGCCACATGCCCACAACATAGTAAACATGGGACCTTCCCCTCTGGATCATCTGACCGATAAATGCCAAGAGCCGTGAAAATATTCCCAGATATTTTCCCACTCCGTCTATAACACTCATCACTGCATTAGTTCACCCCTAGCATAGCATATCACCATGTCATGATTTGTGTTGCATCTGTGTACTTTATATTTATTGTTTCTTCCCCCTCTTCTTCTTCGGTAGACCCCGAGATCGACGCTGACTCCATCGGGTATAACTACGTTGTAGACATTCAACCGCTTGCCGCATAGCTTCCAAGAAAGCAAAACCCCAGGTCATGGACTTGGAGTTCTTCTACGACAATGTGGGTAGCCGTGTGAAACCAGCTAGAGACCCTAACCGCATTAGAGCTTTTCTTCAGACATACAGAGGTATTGAAAATGCAAACACCCACTTTCAGCTTCAGGAGGATCTCATGAGCACCATTGGCAAAGGGTTGGACAATAACAAACTCATTTTTCTATTCATTTTTATTTAACTCATGTGTTATTTGTATTCGGAACCAGTTTTGTATTGCATTATTTAGTTTCTTTTGGTGATTTGAGTAAATATTTGTATTGCGGATGATTATTGTATTGTGTTGGTATTGATGTTTTTTCTAAATTAATATGTTGGGTCAAATTGATGTGCAAATTTAGGATTTGCGGGTCGGGGGGGAGCGGCGTCAGACCAGACCCCGCAAAGACGACCCGTAAAAGAGCATATTCTGTGAATACCCTTTTATACGGGTCCGTTAAGAAGGGTCTGCCTTTGCGGCCGTTCGCACGGGCCTGCAAAACCGTTTTTCCTCGAACTGCAAACGTGTTTTGCGGGTCGGCAGGATGTGGGGTCTGCTAGACATCCTCTAAAGTAATTATACAAAGGACCGTATACATTTCTTATTCCTCAGATGCGAACTCGCACAGATACAAGCTATTTCAGGCCATGCTATTCTTCGACCTTTTTTTACATATTTTGTCTTTCGTTTTTTTTTTACTTTCTTGTTTTTCTTATTTTACCTTTTTGAAAATTTTAAATATATTTTTAGATTCGGCGACTTTCTTTAGGTTCACGATCATTTTTAATATTCGTGAATATGTTTTCAGGAATATTGTTTAAATTTCCCTATTATTTTTTGAATTTGTGTGCAATGCGTGTACATGTCTTTCTGGTTTGAAATTTGGGAATAATTAAATTGGCAAATATTTTGTGCAATTCGTGTGCATGTCTTCCTTGTTTTGAATTTCACTTATATTTTTGGGAATAATTTTTAAAATTTGCAAAAAAAAAAACAAATTTGATAACATTTTTTAAATTTTGGAAAAACAATTTGACAACTAGATGGCACAAATAAAACACACACATAAACACGCATGCAGTCACACAGCTACAAGAACAAATACCCCTAAAAAAGCTATACAGAACAAATAAAAATATAACTTTAAAAACAAGCCGACACAACACGAAGTGACTAGTGACACATGTTATATGGATGGCTAAGATCTGGTTGTCGTCCAAAAATCATGTGACTGGTGTCGTATGTGTAGGAACACTCATACGTGACAATTCTGCACATCACAAAGGGGGGTGTTAGGTGAAGTAGTTAGCGCGCATAAGATTATCCACGCAAACCCGTGGTCGCAGGTTCGACTCCCGATCATGTCGCAAATTTTACTTTATTTATTTCTTCTGCCTGACTGACATGTGGGACCCATGTGGTAGAGAGAGCTTGACCAGTCAAAGATTGCCATGCAGACTAGTTGACCGGTCAACAGATCAAAATATGGAGCTCTATAGTAAGGCAGTGACCGTATAATTCGCACAGAACGTATATAATGACCGTAATGAGTTTATTCTAAAGTCCAGTGACTGTAGTGCAGGTTCGACTACCGACCATGTCACAAATTTTGCTTTATTTATTACTTCGGCCCGACTGGCATGTCGACCCATGTGGTAGAGAGAGCTTGGCCGGTCAAAGATTACCACACAGGCTAGTTGATCGATCAATTGATCAAAATACGGAGCTCTATAGTAAGGCAGTGACCGTATAATTAGCACAGAAAGTATATAATCATCGTAATGAATGTATTCTAAAGTCCAGTGACTGTAGTGTACTTTGGACTCAAGTTCAATGACCTCTAGTGTATTTATCTCTTGTATGAACTCCGGTGAACTATGTGGCACGGACTATCTAGTTTATCTAAATTTGCATTATGTTTATACCGGATCTGTTCTGCGCGAGCTCGCATGTTCCTGCAAATTGGTTGTAAAGGATCCAGCAAATAAAAATTAAGGCATGGAGAGATATGGGATCTGCAAGAGATGCTCTTACATCCTTAACAGATTTGCATTGATCCACTATGCTCAAAATATAAACCGACTTGCTGCAGCTTATACACTTGTAGTATAATTGGAGATATCTATTGAGCCTTCCCAAGTTGCAATCAAATGAATAACCAAATAAGCATACCATATTGATAGAATTTATTAAGAGTTTAGCGAACCATATGATACAGCCTTTCTAAATCAACTTAATGACACGAACCACTTAATGGACAAGAGACACTAGTCATCGGTGGCTGAATTCTTGATCGGGCTGGGTACCAAATATTTACATGAGACCCCACAACGTTCACCAACATTTGCATAGCCCATTGGTCTGAACCATGATCTGCAACACCGAGGACGAGTGTTTGAATCCCTGCACAAGCGAAACCCTCCACATTTTTTTGGTTACTACGCGGCGGCCGACCCCACTTGTCATCGCTCCTGGAGGTTACCATGGATGCCACCTATGCCAGTCAGCGGCTGTGGCTATAGAAGTCCTCAGTCAGATTCAGCTCCAGATCTGGATCTGCCAATTTTCACACCAGGGCCCCTCTATTTTTGGTTTCCATCTGACAAGTCCCTGTCAGAAAAACATCCGAGTTTTAAAATGGCAACAAGTTGGCCATTTCAAATCCAAATTTAACAAATTGAATATATCTTCTTATCAAGAAAGTGTGTTCTATCCATTTATAAACTTTTTACATTGTTTTGGTTAATTGAAATCGGTGCAATTAAAATATATTTTAATTACTCCTTAAAGCTTGCAAAAATCGTAAATTAATATCTATAAATTCAAATAATATCCACGGTTTTACTTGTAACTAATGCAACGTCACACTCTTCCTTGTTGCTATGTAGCCTGGGATTACGTATTTAATCATTCAGTACAATGTATGTTGCTATGTAGCCTCAGATATGTTAGATATGGCCGTAGTTAACCTACTGATAATTGGGTTATAGATATATTCAGTGAAATGTCCGATTCGACGATTAATCCCTTACTAGTAAGGTACACGTGCAGTGCACGCGTGAGATTTGGTAACCAAATTATGAATAAATACCACACTATAGTATGTAAGCTTCGAGTCATATATGCATGATGTAGATGTTCGTTTAATTCTAATAGTTCATCTCATTCAAAATCAATTAGTTTTATAAAAAAATCTATATTAAGATTCATGGAATTGTGCATTATAATGCATAAAGTAAAAACAAAAGGAGACAATTCATTTAGAAAAAAATTGGGCAATTAAGATTTTGAAGATTCTAGAGAACAAATAAGGAGAAGTGCTTGTGTTTTTAGGTTTGTGCAATAGTATGCTTAAGTTCAACCATGGAGTCTTCTAGATTGTACATGTGGCAGAATCTGATGGAATGTAGATGATATCCAACGGACAGTAGTGCTCGGATTTGCCATCTCTGTACCGTCGGATTGGCTTCATCCAACGATCGGATTGGCTTCATCCAACGACCAACTTTCAAAGTTATTCGCACACTATATATGTGTATAGATATTAGCCCCAGGCTATATGGTACCAGCTACCGATATTCTGAACAGTGAGTACATATAAGCAATGCAATGAAAATAACCTCGATGGAAAACAACATTGTTCTCAATATTGTCATGCATGAGTACAATACATATAAAGGTATGTTAAGCACAACAGGCTAAATGTCAACCAAATATATCCATGGTAGACAACATAATCTACAAATGATAGTTCAGTGTGCACGCTTAAGCACGCTAGTTAAGCAAAACAAGAAGTGGAAAGGTGTGTTGACTATATCAGACATAACATTTAAAAACAAGCAAATAGTCATTCAAACTGGTATGTGTATGTCTAAAGTACACTAGTTATTGTAAAAAAAAACAAAAAGGCATGTTAACTGCAATATCCTTAACAGCAACCAAATATCATTATTCGTAGTGGTATTGTAGAAACTGTTATTGATGAAATTGAACTGCATGGCAAATAGTTGCACATATAGAGTATCACATTGTGAAGAACTGAAATAAACAAGTCATATGACCATCTCTAGCCGATCCTTTAAAAGTTAAAGGACTAAAACCCTTAGTATATATATATATATATATATATATATATATATATATATATATATATATATATATACACACACACCATCAATTTTTGGCCTTTTCTAGTTGATCCCCTAAACTTAACGTTGTAAGCTTCAATTTGATCAAGTTCAAAGCAGTTCAACCGAAAGTAGCATGCATTCAAACATAAACATAGATAGTTTTGCATTACCGAATATAAAACATAAATTTAAACTAAGCTAAACTACTTTCGATCGAGTAGAAGTTGAGCCAATCGTTCCTCGTCATGTACGGTGTGCCGTGAGCCGGGTCCGGGCCAGTGCCGTCGTCGGGGTCGTTGGGGAAGGCACTCCTCCACTCATTGAAGTCGATCTCCTCGTCCTCGGGGCCCACCTCGATGGCCTCCGCACCATCGTTGCCGCCGCCTTCGACCTCGTCATTGAAGGAGAGCACGATAATCTCGCCGCCCTTCGTGCCGTCGTCCTCGCCGCCTTCGACCTCATCATCGGAGTAGAGCACGGTAACCTCGCCACCCTCCGCGCCGGCAAAGATCGCCCACTCCGCCTCCATGAGCTCCGGATGCTGCCGGCCGAGCTCTTGCATGTAGGCCTCGTCGGCGGCTTCGGCCTCGAGGCGCTCCCACGCCTCGCGGTCATCCCGCACCATAGCCGAGCTCACCACCCTTGGCTCCGATGGAACGAGGTCGACCGGACGTGTGCCGAAGGGGAAATTGAGCCTAGCCACCGCGTCGTGGTAGATGACCTGCCAGCGGTCAAACTCCACGACCGCGAGCATGGACGTGTGGAAGCTACCGAGCCAACGGCGGGTGTGGGTCTCCCGATCTGTAATCTCGGCGACCCATGTCCCCCACCGCCATTGCCGGACCCCGAGGTAGGACCTCATTGGTTGCTGGGTCCGAGGGAGGACGGGGAAGTCCTCGAACCGGTGTAGGGGCGCAGCGGCGGGCGGATCGGGGGACCGGCGACGGCGGATCGAGCCCGCGGAGGAAGACAGGGACACCTCGGCAGGCACCTTGCCGGCGTCGGGCGAAAAGCAGTGATAAACCTCTTTTTGGCCATTGGCTCCTCGAGCTCCCCGACACATAGGCATAGGTTAAGGATGGAGGCGCCGGCGATGGCGGCGACCTACCAGTGGTTTCGAGGGTTGTGTGTGTGGTGTGTGTGTGTGTGTGGAGGGGGGCAAGGTGGTGTTTGAGGAAATACTGAGGCAACTGAAAATTTTACTAGGCGGGAGTAACAAGGCGGGGCTACTGAAAATTTGGATCAAGGGCGAGAAAATATTTTTGATATTACGAGGGATGCAGAGGCGTGAGTAAAATGCCGGGGTTACTCAAAATTTGAATCAAGGGACTGAAGCAGAGTAGGAGTAACATACATTGCACACGCTCCACACATACTAATCGTGTGCTAGCAAACATTAAAACCTTCCACGCGGTAGATATTTTCGAGATTACGAGGCAGTAATATTTTTGAGATTGTGAGGGATGCAGAGGCAGGAGTATTTGGGGAGCGAGCTAGTGTGATTGAGACGCCGGTTGTGGACTGTAGCCGACGCACCTTCTCGCGTAAGCCGTAGGCCGACGGTGCTCAGGGTTCGTTTGGACATTTTATACATTAAATTCGTTTTCTAGCCATTTCAGGTGCACAATTCAAAATTAAACTACATGCACATGCTCCGATGCATATAAATTGGTTGAAAAATCAAATATGTGTCCTTGGGTGCATGCTTAGGTCCCATGCAAGAAATGGGAATGAAATTCAAACACGAGGGCACTATTGATTGCCGGCAAAACGTTGAGATACCTGGTTTTTAAATTCTAGTAAATCCCAAACTCGTATGAAATTCATGAAACTTGGCACGCTATCATGGAGCGGCATCAACATGTCGTGGTAAATTTTTTATCCCATTTGGGGCAGGTTTCGGTACAAGCTTATCACAAACCAGAGCTTCTCACAACAAGCGTGATGGTTTCGGTAGGGAACGTGCCACCTTTGGGGACGAAACAATATCCATTGCCTCTTATTGCTTTAAAAAAATTATAGTGTCAAAATAGAACAACAGGAGTGTTGTGTTTAATTTTGGAATTTTTCGTGGTTCATTTGGCCTTTTTATACGTTAGTTGGATTTTCTAGGCATTTTATGTGCATAATTCAAATTTTAACTACACACACATGCTCCAGGGCACCAAAGTTGGTTGAAAAATCACAAGTGTGTCCTTGGTTGAATTTCTAGGTCCCATGCAAGAAATGGGAATGAAATTCAAACACCAGGGCACTGTCTATTGCCGGCAAATTGTTGAGATGCCTGGTTTTTAAATTCTAGTAAATACAAAACTCGTCTGAAATTCATGGAACTTGGAATGCTATCATGGAGCGGCATCAACATGCCGTGGTAAATTTTCTGTCTCATTTGGGACAGGTTTGGGTATGAGCTCCTGACAAACCAAAGCTTCTCACAACAAGCGTGATGGTTTCGGTAGGGAACGTGCCACCTTTGGGGACGAAACGGTATTCATTGTCTCTTATTGCTTTCAAAAAAATTCTAGTGTCAACATAGAACAACAGGAGTGTTGTGTCAAATTTTGGAATTTTTTGGGGTTCCTTTGGACATTTTTTATACATTAAGTGGGTTTTCTAGGCATTTTGTGTGCATAATCCAAATTTGAACTACATGCACATGCTCCAGTGCATATAAACGGGTTGAAAAATCAAATATGTGTCCTTCGGTGCATGCTTAGGTCCCATGCAAGAACTGGGAATGAATTTCAAACACCCTGCCACCATCACTCGGCCAGAAACACTGAGATACTTGGTTTTAAAATTCTAGTAAATCCAAAACTCATCTAAAATTCATGAAACTTGGCATGCTATCATGGAGCAGCATCAACATGTCATGGTAAATATTTTGTCCCATTTGGGACAGGTGTGGGTATAAGCTTCTCACAAACCAGAGCTTCTCACAACAAGCGTGATGGTTTCGGTATGGAACGTGTCACCTTTGGGGACGAAATGATATTTGTTGCCTCTTATTGCTTTCAAAAAATTCATAGTGTCAACATAGAACAACATGAGTGTTGTGTCTAATATTGGAATTTTCGGGGTTCGTTTGGACATTTATGTATATTAAGTCGGTTTTCTAGGCATTTTATATGCATAATTCAAATTTGAACTACATGCACATGCTCCAATGCGTATAAACGGGTTAAAAAACAAATATGTGTCCTTCGGTGCATGGTTAGGTCCCATGCAAGAAATGGGAATGAATTTCAAACACCCCGCCACCATCACTCGGCCGGACACACTGAGATATTTAGTTTTTAAATTCTAGTAAATCCTAAACTCGTCTGAAATTCATGAAACTTGGCATGATATCATGGAGCGGCATCAACATGTCGTGGTAATTTTTTTGTCCCATTTGGTGCATGTTTGGGTATAGGCTTCCCACAAACAAGAGCTTCTCACAACAAGTGTGATGGTTTTGGTAGGAAATGTGTCACCTTTGGGGACGAAACAATATCCGTTGCCTCTTATTGCTTTAAAAAAATTCTAGTGTCAACATAGAACAACAGGAGTGTTGTGTTTAATTTTGGAATTTTTCGTGGTTCATTTGGCCTTTTTATACGTTAGTTGGGTTTTCTAGGCATTTTATGTGCATAATTCAAATTTTAACTACACGCACATGCTCCAGGGCACCAAAATTGGTTGAAAAATCACAAGTGTGTCCTTGGTTGAATTTCTAGGTCCCATGCAAGAAATGGGAATGAAATTCAAACACCAGGGCAATGTCTATTGCCGGCAAAATGTTGAGATGCCTGGTTTTTAAATTCTAGTAAATACAAAACTCGTCTGAAATTCATGGAACTTGGAATGCTATCATGGAGCGGCATCAACATGCCGTGGTAATTTTTTTGTCTCATTTGGGACAGGTTTGGGTATGAGCTTCTCACAAACCAAAGCTTCTCACAACAAGCGTGATGGTTTTGGTAGGGAACGTGCCACCTTTGGGGACGAAACGGTATTCGTTGCCTCTTATAGCTTTCAAAAAAATTCTAGTGTCAACATAGAACAACAGGAGTGTTGTGTCTAATTTTGGAATTTTTGGGGGTTCCTTTGGACATTTTTATAAATTAAGTGGGTTTTCTAGGCATTTTTTGTGCATAATTCAAATTTGAACTACATGCTCATGTTCCAGTGCATATAAACGGGTTGAAAAATCAAATATGTGTCCTTCGGTGCATGCTTAGGTCCCATGCAAGAACTGGGAATGAATTTGAAACACCCTGCCACCGTCACTCGGCCGAAACACTGAGATACCTGGTTTTAAAATTCTAGTAAATCCAAAACTCATCTAAAATTCATGAAACTTGGCATGCTATCATGGAGCAGCATCAACATGTCATGGTAAATATTTTGTCCCATTTGGGAGAGGTGTGGGTATAAGCTTCTCACAAACCAGAGCTTCTCACAACAAGCGTGATGGTTTCGGTATGGAACATGTCACCTTTGGGGACGAAAAGATATTTGTTGCCTCTTATTGCTTTCAAAAAATTCATAGTGTCAACATAGAACAACATGAGTGTTGTGTCTAATATTGGAATTTTCGGGGTTCGTTTGGACATTTCTGTATATTAAGTCGGTTTTCTAGGCATTTTATGTGCATAATTCAAATTTGAACTACATGCACATGCTCCAATGCGTATAAACGGGTTAAAAAACAAATCTGTGTCCTTCGGTGCATGGTTAGGTCCCATGCAAGAAATGGGAATGAATTTCAAACACCCCGCCACCATCACTCGGCCGGAAACACTGAGATACCTAGTTTTTAAATTCTAGTAAATCCTAAACTCGTCTGAAATTCATGAAACTTGGCATGATATCATGGAGACGCATCAACATGTCGTGGTAATTTTTTTGTCCCATTTGGTGCATGTTTGGGTATAGGCTTCCCACAAACAAGAGCTTCTCACAACAAGCGTGATAGTTTGGGTGGGAAACGTGTCACCTTTGGGGACGAAATGATATCCATTGCCTCTTATTGCTTTCAAAAAATTTCTAGTGTCAACATAGAACAACAGGAGTGTTGTGCCTAATTTTGGATTTTGTTTCAGGCTTTGTTTGGACATTTTTATACATTAAGAGGCTTTTGTAGGCATTTTATGTGCATAATTCAATTTTGAACTACATGCACATGCGCCAGTGCGTATAAACGGGTTGAAAAATCAAATATGTGTCCTTCGGTTCATGCTTAGGTCCCATGCAAGAAATGAGAATGAATTTAAAACACCCTTCCACTGTCACTCGACCGGAAACATTGAGATACCTGGTTTTTAAATTCTAGTAAATCCAAGACTCGTTTAAAATTCATGAAACTTGGCAATGCTATCATGGAGCAGCCTCAATATGTCATGGTAAATATTTTGTCCCATTTGGGGCAGGTTTGCGTATAAGCTTCTCACAAATCAGAGCTTCTCACAACAAGCGTGATGGTTTCGGTAGGGAACGTGCCACCTTTGGGGACGAAATGATATCCGTTGCCTCTTATTGCTTTAAAAAAAATTCTAGTGTCAACATAGAACAACAGGAGTGTTGTGTCTAATTTTGGATTTTTTCGGGGTTCGTTTGGACATTTTTATACATTAAGTGGGTTTTCTAGGCATTTTATGTGCAAAATTCAAATTAGAACTACATGCACATGATCCAGTGCATATAAACGGGTTGAAAAATCAAATATGTGTCCTTCGGTGCATGCTTAGATCCCATCCAAGAAATGGGAATGAATTTCAAACACCCTACCACCGTCACTCGGCCGGAAACATTGAGATACCTGGTTTTTAAATTCTAGTAAATTCAAAATTCGTCTGAAATTCATGAAACTTGGCATGATATCATGGTGCGGAATCAACTTGCTGTTGTAAATTTTTTTGTCTCATTTGGGGCAGGTTTGGGTATAAGCTTCTCACAAACAAGAGCTTCTCACAAACAAGCGTGATGGTTTCGGTAGGGAACGTGCCACCTTTGGGGATGAAACGATATCCGTTGCCTCTTATTGCTTTCAAAAATTTTGTAGCGTCAACATAGAACAATAGGGGTGTTGTGTCTAATTTTGGAATTTTTTGGGGTTCGTTTGGACATTTTTGTACATTCAGTGGGTTTTCTAGGCATTTTATGTGCATAATTCAAATTTGAACTACATGCACATGCTCAAGTGCATATAAATTGGTTGAAAAATCAAATATGTGTCCTTCGGTGCATGCTTAGGTCCTATGCAAGAAATGTGAATGAATTTCGGACACTAGGGCAAAGTTGATTGCCTGCAAAACTTTGAGATACTTTGTTTTAAAATTATAGTAAATCTGAAACTCATCTCCAATGCAGGATTTGTGCTGCTCTTGATCCCAAACGTTTTACTTAGAACACCCGTATGCAAACCCACAGCTTCTTAAGGAAGCCAAGAGAAAATGTGCCGAGCAGGATTTGTGCAGCTCTTGATCGCAAACGTTTTAGTTAGAATACGCATATGTAAACCGACAGCTTCCCCAAGAAGCCAAGAGAAAATGTGCCGAGCAGGATTTATGCATCTCTTGATCGCAAACATTTTAGGTAGAACACCCGTATGCAAAGTGAGAGCTAAGGTCTTCCCCCTTAAGTCGAGGGAAAATTCGCAGCGCATGATTTGTGGATGCCTTCAACGCAAACGGTTGTTTTGGATGACCCGTCTGCAACCACGTACAAACAATTAGGTAAGATTTACATCTGTCACATTGGTGCATTGCCATTTGTCAAACTGGAAACATTGACATTTGTTGATCTAGTAGCATTCCATTTGTCAACCTTGTAACACTGCGATTTATCAAAATATGAAGCTAAAAATCACTAGCAGTATCTAATTTTTCCATCTAAAATTCAGTAATTAAGCATAGATGGAGGGGAGGAGGCGTGTTCAGCCGGGCGTGCAGCGGGCGGTGCAGTTCCAGATATGGTTTTAATGCAGATGAGGGAGAGGGTAGCGGTCCCCAAAGGTTGAACAGCCAATGATGCATCCTCCTTCAATTAGCATCGTGAATGCATGAGGGAAGTAATGGGAGGAGGACCGGGAAAATATGCAGCGCGATGTGTATGCAACGCAGTTTGCACTCATATAAAGGCACCCTCCATTCCAATGCATCTACCACATCATACGCACCTAAGAATTTGCCTAAGCACCTACACTAAGCGCAAAAGTGCTCACTCCAAACCCATGGCGGCGATGCGCGCGAGAGGCTAGTGGTTGTGCCATGTGGTCCACGACGCCGGCCTGCGGCATGGCACCGAGGGTCGTCTCCAGCCGGTGTTGGCGACCGGCTGGTGGATGGCCACCGCCGATGCGAGCTACGACTCTCAGTTGGACCAGATGATCGTTGCCACCACCAATAAGTTCACCGTCGTCAAGAAGCTCGTGAACGACATCGTCGTACTCCTCCAGCCAGTCCGGCCAGGCTCCTCATTGGCTGGCACCCTAATCGGCCTCCATGGTCGGAACCTCTTTCAACCACTGGTGGCACTGTGACTGCCAGCTGGCTCCACGAAGAATGTCCACCTGGAGGTCGCGCTTGCCGCGAGGCTCCTTGCCCTCCAAGAATTCATTGACCTACACATCCACGTGTACGTGCAAATCGTGTACATAGGTATCTACAAGGCCAGTGAGGATGCTATGATGTTGGCCTTCTTCAACCGGTTGGAAGCCTTGGATGTCTTTGCTGAGAAGCACCTTGACCTCGCCACAAAAGCCGCCGCTCCTTAGCCGCCGATCGGTGGCCGGCGCACTGAGTTGAGGAGGAGGAGGTCGTACATTGATGGATGCATATTTCTTCTTGCCTCCTGTAACCACCACTGCGATCGCATCATCGTGGCCCTAATTCTTATTGTGCTATTGCATTCTCGTTCCAGTCAATACAGACATGTGCTATCCCTTTGCTTAATTATATGCATCACTGTAACTAGTAATCCATCCGTCAATTTATAAGTTGTGCTGCCAGTGTTTGGGGCAGGCGCACGATCACGCACGTTCGTTTGCATGCGGTTGCGCCGGGCGCGGCGCGATGATGCAGTTACCCGCTATGCCGGCCTCTGCTCGCGTCCCTCGGCAAGCTCTGCTCGCCGTTAGGTGACGCAGCATGTTGTGCCCACTGTTAGACGCCGAGGCGCGCTCTGCTCCCGTCCGTCGGTGCGCTCTGTTCGCGTCCGTCGGCGCACTCGGCTTGAGGCGACCGCGGAGCGCTCTGCTCGTGTCCCTCCGCGCGCGCTCTGCCAGCGGTTGGGCCTGGGCATGATCACGTCGGGGGGGGGCCATATGCATGCGGTTGCGCTGCACGCATTGCCACATGATGCAGTTACGTGCGGCACAATGGAGTTACGCGCTGCAAATTAGAACTGCCATCAGGGCCTGCCGCTATTCCTGGCCATCCGGCTTCCCCTTTAATTCCCGCGGCCATTATAACCTTAGTCTCTTCGACCTTTCGATCGTGCCCCACAACACAACAAGCACACCCACGATGACACATAGAGAGGGGGTGTCTAGCGGCGCTCCAATGGAGTTTGGCGAGCGAAAGTGGAGACCAACGCGAGGGAGATGAATCTCTCGGTGGTGTACACCATCGACCCGGCCGTGGTGGACGACTACGTCAACACCATTGAGTTGTTGCTTGCTGGAGACAAGTACTAGGTGGTCGGCATCGACCTCCAGTTCACCGCCAGTCGTCCCGACATAGATTAGAAGGTTGCCGTCGCCCAGTTGTGCGTGTGCCATCATGTCCTCATATACCACTACTGCATGGCCACAGAGCCTTGCAACCGTTTCAACAGGTTTGTCAACAGCACCGACGACAAGTTCACCACGGTGGAAACCACCGACGATGTAAAAGTGCTCAGGGTTACGGGCTTGGCCCGCCAGAACCTTGTCGAAATCCGTGAGCACTAAAGGGTCTAGGGCAGAATGAAGAAGGACTCCCTGGTTGAACTCGCCTCGCCCATCATCGACCCCTACTACGAAAAGATGAAGCAAGAAGCCAAGAGAACAAGTCCCGTATCCTGGCACAGGGCCTAGATGCGGCAACTGGATGAACCTCACCTCCGGTTTGTGGCCAAGAGTGTGTACACATGCAGATCGTTGACATGAGGAAGTGCCTTGTTACCCAAATCGACGAGCCCGGATCGAGCCACAAGCAGAACAAGCGTCCCAAGAAGTAGATGATGATCAGATGATCGTTTATGCTAGTTGATCATGCATGTAATATATAGTTTACTTTATTGGTGTGTGGAAATGTCATGTGTGTAGTAGCCACCTATGTAATTATGCATGTAATAGTTTACTTTGGTGTGTGCAAATGCCATGGTTGTATAGTAGCCACCTATGTAAGTGGAGGTTTAATTTGGTTATGCAACCATGTCCTTATAAATGTGTATATTTCTCTCCATCGGAACAATAGGGCCGTTATGCTTATTACTAAACTTGTTGCAGAGATGAAATAGAACCAAGGTCTATCTGTTTGATCAGAGGTTGAATCAATCATCAGAAGAAGAATTAGGCCAAAAATTAGGATACATTCTGGGAAAATGAAACTTCCATTGAAGAGAAGCAAATGAAACGCTTTCATAAAAATTCTCGTAGAATCGAGAATGAAGTTTTCATTCTGTATATATATATATATATATATATATATATATATATATATATATATATATATATATATATGTTGTTCTGTATGCAATCCGATCGCACAACACACACGTCTTATTAGCAGCAACCGTCTGTGTTATTATCGGTCTTAGCACACTTTTTTGATTACATACCTGTTTGCCACGTATCACACACATCTTCTTATATTGAACCGTTTCTATTTTCTTGTATCAACACAAATAGTTCATCCGAATGAACGGCCGGCCGTATATCGCACACACCTTGATCTGGCTGACCGTTTCTTTTGTGTTGCCTAATCAGAAAAATATCATCCGACTGAACGGTATGATGTACATCGCACAAGCCTTCATCTGGCAGCCTGATTCTTTTGTTCCTCATCATCGCAAATAGTCAATTGAACTGAGTCGTATGCCCACCATCGCACGCGCAACCAAAATCTGAACCGTGTTTGATGCATTCTCCATCGCAAACATTTTGCACCTTTTTGAAGGGTTTTTACACCCCCGTTTGAGATTATGGCATGGCACACAGTTTCAGCAAAGGGTCTCTAATCGTAGTGTCGCGTTAGCAGCATCCTGGAGTAGTGGGAATCCTTGTAGTGCCCCCTTGATCATTCCTATATCACCCATTCTTTCTCTCTCATGCTTGCATTAGATTTTTCTATTGTTGTTCGATAGCTCCCATTCTGATGCATGGCATGCTTTTGTAACCTATTGTTGCTAACTGAGGGTGATTCCTCACTCACCACCCCCGATGATAACGCTGTCGTGCAGCACCTCAAGCATGAACCCATTTAGGGTGATTCCTGCAAGTTCACCTTGACATTTTACCTCAGGTGTGAACCTACCTAGGGTGATTCCTCCAAGGTCGCCTTAACAGTTACATCGAGTAGGAATACATCGAGGGTGATTCCCCGGATCCCCCCTTGATGTTATGGAGACATTGATACCTTGACCTTCACCTCAGTCCTTTGTTGAAGTCGGGTCGACTAAATGGGTACCCGTGAGAGTTATTGAAGTCGGGTTGATCATGTGGGTACCTGCGAGATAATGACATGGGACGAGGGGGCACACAGAGACCAGCCTAGAGAGGGATGGGCCTGGCCCTTGTCGTAAGTCCGCGAGACGGCCCTACAGGATCACTGATGGTTTCTGTGAGCTTCCAATACACTAACAGGTTTTGATATGTGATCTGAGTAAGCCTCCGGCCTTTTCGCACGAACCACCACACGGGAATAAGTATGGGCACTCGCCGTTGTACGATCCTTCTGAAAGCCCACTGGTGCGAGCAGTTGAGCGATGCGCTCCTGGTTGGATGGTAACCGCATGCGCTTGTATAAGGAGGTTGGTCTACTCCAGGTCACGTTTGCAACGCGTGGGATTGCAAAGGACGATTGGCCCATGACCCCTTCGCATTTAGAATGTAGACCAGCATGCTGGCATCTCTATTGAGCCTAGGTAGGACTACGGTGTGTCGATCAACCAAGGTCGAGCATGACCTGAAGAGTGTGTCCGGCCGAAGTTAATTGAGCGTGTGGGGTAAGTTGGTGAACCCCTACAGGGACGTATATCTATTCGAATAGTTGTGTCCACGGTAACAGACGATCGGTGTTGTATCGCGATCTATTACAACTAGAACTGGATACTTGTGACACTAAATGGATATGATGGCTCTAGGATCGCTTTCCCGCAGGGAGTTGATGAAGGATCTCTGGGCATTACTAAAATTTGTACTTGTTACTATATGTTATGTTACTCTACTCTCTTATGATGATGCAAGACGCTGCAAGATGTTAGTCTTCGTTAGGCAAGGCATTCCTATCTATTATAGCATTTCTGCAGTATAGTCCAAAGATATAGCCCCATTCCTTTTATACGATGCATACTTAGCATAGATCTGATGTAAGTCTCGCGAGAAATTTGGATGAGTACTCATGGTTGCTTTGCTAACTTTTCCCTTCTACCCGATTGCTGTGATCAGATGATGGATCCTATGAGCCAGCTGATGCTGCCAATGGCTAGTACTACACCGACAGAGAGTACTACTAGGTGGGAGACCTACGACCAGGAGTAGTTAGGAGGCCCCAGGTAGGAGGCCTGCACCTATTTGATCTAGTTGTCGTTTTTTTGCTAGCCTTCTTAAGGCAAACTTGTTTATCTTATGTATGTACTCAGATGTTGTTGCTTCTGCTGACTTATGTATTCCAGCCATCGTGGCCCTAGCTTGTAATATAAAGCTTTATGTTTGAATTTGTGTCTATAATTGTGTTGTGATAACTTCCTGTGAGTCTCTGATCTTAATCGTGCGCATTTTTTGTGTATGATTAGGGCACGGTTAAGTCAGGGGCGTCACAAATAAGTATGAGAGCCGATGCATGTAGGAAGCCCCTTTCCAACTCCTTGGCCAAAGTTGAGTCTAGTCTTTGGAAAACTATTTTACTAACATTGTTGTGTGGCTTACGGACCCACAATGCAAATGCATGGGATTAGGTTCTTTTATTCCTCTCCTTAACTCTGGAAGTGTTATCTCTCTTCATTTTGGGTTAAATATATTACTAACTCTAACTCTAGGTTCTCGGAACTACTTCCTCCTGGAGAGCCCCTCATTTCAGATGATTGCTTCATTCACCGGAAGATTCCAAAGATACTCTTAGATGTTTTCCCGAGACCCGTGTGCCCATCGCCTTTGCAATTCTCTACCATTTATAAGTCCCTATGGATAACTACACACACTTTCCATTCATGCAATCATTCCCCGTTGCTCGTTTTATTACAAGATACCCCAAAACATCTTCCTACATTCCTAGAATGCATTGTGTCTGCTGCCTTGCAACTTCATTTTAGCACGAATAAATCTACGAATTATTCCTCACACTTACCGGGGTTTCGTTCATCCCCAGTTGTTCATGTGTTTTGCAAAATACTACATAATGCTATTCGAATCCGAAAATCCTTTACAACCTATTGCTCTTGAAATTTTTGCCTGCTTGCATTATGGTTAATTCCATATGCCTAGTAGTCTTTGTTGGCATCCCTTGTCATCTCCATTTTGAGCCTAATGGTTCAATGTGTGTGAATGCACGCAATCATTAGTTTACCCTTTGAAATTAAATTTCAGGCTTAGACGTCATTCCAGATATGAGTTGGTTTTCAACCAATCAAACATTGACCGATTGTGCCTCTAAGTCTATTCAACTTACTCATATTTCATCAGAGCATCTGATTCTAATACACATATCTAGAAATCTTAATTTATTTGTATTTAAGCATCGAATTATTTAGAAGTTTCTGTAATCTGATGCTTTTGCATTCTGTTTTCCTCTGATTGAGTACTGATATGCGCATCAGCTCCGTTATGGACCACCAGACCCACTATTGGGTTATTATCCTTCACGTTCAAAATTCCAGTGAGGTCTTCCCCTAATACATAATGCCTTTGGTAAATTGTATCATCTTCTTTTGTAAACCATGCTCTACTATCAAGCTTGTGTCATTTACTCTTGAAGTTTATGGTATATGTTCCTATAAAGCCTCGATGGGTTGAACCAATAACTTCCCTAATCAGTGTGAACCTAGAAAATTCTATGATTCATACTCTTCTGGTGTTCTGCCTGATAATTTTTAACATTACAACTTCTTCGAAAACAAGAAGAGAATGAAAGATTATGCATTGATGAAGTGGGACACGACCTTGAACTTTGTATTCATGCCCGTGAAAATGATGTAGACCGTCACAGAAGCTTCTTGTAAAATATTTGTCGGTGTACAAAAGTAGGGGTCCTTTTGCACCCCTATACTTGTGCACGGGCAGTTGTAGCCACACCTACGGCCATGCTTGGCGGAGCAGAAGAAGGAGAAGCACGAGACTGCCAAGGCGACACTCAAGCCATAGGCATGAAGAATGGAGGGGCAAGGTGGACTCCTCTCGCAGCAACGCCCTTGCCGGGGCGGCCTACGTGACCCCGGCAAGAGCCTTGCCAGGGTGACTTGCCCAAAACCAACAAGGCCACCACCCTTGGGTCTGAGAGCTCTGACACCATCGACAACATCAAGACCAAGATTCAGGGGCGCCTGCGTAGTGGCATGCAGATCCATGTGGGACCAAGGGCCTGCAGACCTAGACAAGGGACCAGAAGACAAAGCCCCCGGGCAAGATCCTTGCCGGGGATGACCGAAGACCCCCGGCAAGATCCTTGCTTGGGACAGCAACAAGGCCCTGGAAAGACCCCTTGCCAGGGGCATTCACGGGGCCAGAGTCAGGCCCGCACCCACCAAGGTTTCACTACCCCGCGGCCACTCCTACGCAACGACCAACTCGCCCACTGGACAAGTGCCTACGTAGCAGCTTGCAGCCTCTAAGCCAACTAGCCAAGCACCTACGTGGTGACATGCAGATCTTCGTGAAGACCCTGCCACCACGATAGCCAACAGCTAGCATGGCGCTACGTGCCTCGTCAGTCTGAATGCGTGTCGGAGCGAGGTGAGGCGGTAATGGGTGGTACAAGCTGCCTTCCCGTCCCCGATAAAGCTAGAGGACACATTGGCGGCACATTAAATGCGTTTGTCCTATGATGTGAGGAGATAACCTTGTACACTGTAGATACTTTTCACCTCTTGTGTGCTGTTCTGGCAACCCCTTTGCCATAGAAAAGGAGGCCCTAGGCGTACTGGGAGAGGATTCGGACTTTCAGCCATGCATAGTAGCCAGTTCAAGAGCTCAAGAACACGAGATATACACAGACAAGCAGGACTACGGTTTTACGCATCACTTGTCGCCCGAACCTAGGTAAAAATTCCCACGCGTTGATCAACTAGACCTGCTCTTTGCACATCTCTACACCCCGCACTATTAGGAAAAGGCCTGTTAGTGGCGCACCTGTTTTGGCCATTAATGGCGCACTACAGGTGCGCCACTACTACCACGCCATTAGTAATTAATACTAATGGCGCACCAGGTAGTGCGCCATTAGTATACCAGACAGTAGTGGCGCACCAGGAAGTGCACCATTAGTATGTGCCCAGATGCGTCATTAGTATGCCTCCTAGGGGGCCATATATACCTTGTGCTCTAGGTTACTAATGGCGCACCTCATAGGGGTGCGCCACTAGTGTGTTTGCTGTAGTGCGCCACCAAAGTGCAGAGAGGTGCGCCACTACTATGAATATTAGGATTCTTTTTTTTCTGATATTTGCACAGGTTACAAAATAAATTACAGCACAGAATATAAATAGCACAACATATGAACAACAGATTTATCGAATACAATAGAAGATTATTCTCCTAATACAATTCATCATATTAGTCACCGAATTCAAAATACCGAACAAAGTTAGAACATTACAAGTCTCGAGACCGCGAGTAGCGAGTTTTTCTTTACATTACAAGTCGATATCTAAACTACCATCATCACATAGAAGAGAGATGCGGTCACGATGAGCATCATCACGATGAAACTGGTCTTCATCCAGTTCCTCCTCCGCTCCCTCCTCTCTCCCGCTAGATAGCGCGCGTATCTAGTTTCCGCCTCCGCCCTAGTGGTGTACCCTTTGTAACTATTACCGCTGAAACGGTGAACCTGTCTCCGACACTCCTCCCAGTTGTTGTAGACTCCGGGAACCTTACCCTTGTACACGACATACAACGGCATCTCAATGCACTAGACAAAACAATACATAAGCAATATATAAGTATGCAACAAAAGGATCGGAAGAGAAAATCATCAACACATGCATTAATATATAGCACGATTCATGGTCCTACTAATAAATAGCATCGATTACATAAAAGTTGAACGACTGTCCAAACCAAAGAGACATACAAGTTCATTAAAAAGTTTAATTACAACATGAGCTAATCGATATTTCACAACTACATAGCATCACTACTACTTTCGACACGACTCAGGGACCGGAGCATGGATGAAGCCGCCGTCTTTCATGATGGTCATGAATGTGCGGTCATTGTCAGCCTGCATTTGTAGAGTTGTTTCTGGTTCACTGTTGGACGGTTGATATTTCAGATAGAACTGCCCCGAGGTACGAAGGACATCTTGATGGATGTTTTCCGAAAACTCCGACTGGATGCGAAATAATTCTTGTCTCAGGTTCGCGTCCTGGATTTCCGACAAGCGTGCGGCCCATGCTTTGAGACTATTTGGTAGCAGAAGGTGATGATGGTTCCGTACGATCGCCCGCATGTGATTGAGGGTGTAGTAGGCATCCTTCTGACCGCCAGGCGGCTGCTTGACGCAGGGGAACGTCTTTACGTGGGTGCACACGTGCCTGCCGTACCTAAAAAATGGCCTCTTGAAGGTGCCTCCAGATTTGGCGTAGTCGGGGAGAACTTCATCAAGAACTTTCTTCACATTTGAGTAGTTTTTCTTCGACTAACGGTCAGAGTCGAAATACGTGGCCATGGAATATTGCAGGCTTAAGAGGATGAGTGTGCAATGTGTGTCACTGCACAAAACACGGAATGTTAGAAAAAAAGAACGGCCAAAATCTAAGAAATCATATGTTACGGGGCGGTGAGGGGATGACTTACTCAGAAAAGTAAGGCACGAGGAAGTTATCCTTATCTGCGTTCGACAGAATGACTCCTTCGAGGTATGAACTCGCGACTTGCCGGTCTCCAGTGCTTCCCAAGATCTTGGCACGCATGTAAAAGGGGTCGACTATCATGATGTCCGGGGTCTTGTCTCTAATGATACGCATCTCCATACTCAGCGAAAATAGCCGAAGGAATGTGTAGTGCTGCGGATGAAGGTTAAACATAGCAAAGATGTCATCAAACTGCAGGACAATCATACCCCTGATGGCGCTATCCACAAAGACCTTGCGCTCTGGCACCTTGGCCATGAAAACCGGGTATTCCACATCATTCTCGGAGAGACACCGCTTCTCCAAAGAAAGAACACTGTCATGCAGACTACGCATAGCATCGGTTGCAGCATTGAGCAGATTAGTCGATAGCATCGGCCTACCCGCCACATGCACCCTCCTGGCGATATACTTAGGTGAAGGTGGCCCGTCCTGAGCATGAATCGTACTCGGTGCCGTCTGGCTCACACCCTTGTTATTCTTTCTTTTCTTTCCCTTCTGCTTCTTCTGCTGTGATGGGATCGAGTTCTGCTCAAAGACCACCTTCTTGAGTGTGTTGGGGCTGATAATATTTCGCACCTAGGCTATTTGAGGCTCGGTGAAGGTGGCAGCTAGAGACGTCTGCTGAGAACTGAACGCTAGACGATGCCTATTGCAATTGGGTTTCTCCGCCATACCAGCTAGATCGTGATCGTCTTTGGCAGGGTTGGGTTCTTGATAAGGAGGCCCCAAGAATTCGTCATCGTACGCATGTTCGTTGAAGTACTTATCGACTTTGGTAAATGTACCGTCGTCATCGTTCGGATCCTGTGCTATATGCATGCCCGGATCTGCTGACGGCGGTAGCACTGCGGCGATCTTGCCATGGCTTGGCGCTGGCACTAGCGGTGTTGTCTGTGGGGTGGTGTCCCCCGCCCCCAAACGAATCTGGCTCTTCGGCCAAAGCATGGGCCAGCCTATGCAGGCGCTGAGGGTCATTGCATCATCTTCGTCGGCCCCAGGGGGTCGATACGGAGGTAACAAGTTGTCGAAGCCACGCAGCACCCGAACTAGTTGAACCCTATACATGGTGGGTGGCATCGCATTACCGTGGAACACGCGGTTGCCCGGTTGAACGATTCTGGCCTTGGCGACATCGAACAACTTGCCGTCCACGAAGTGCAGGAGAGTGCATGGAACGTCGGCGGTGCCCTGCGAAAACATGTAGGGCGTCAGGGATGCCCAGTCAAAGGCAGGGAGATGAAGTCATCGGCCGAGAGAGGCTTAATTAGTTACCGTGATGTCGTCGAGCTCGGCTAATGTCGAGGCACCGCCAACAGTGGGCATGCAAGCGACGGAGGGGCCGCTTGATGTCGAGGGGCTGGCCAGCGTATTCTTCCCACACCCGGGTGCATTAAGCTCCAATACCGGCGCCGACGCCAAAGACACCGATGTCGCCTCCGCCGGAGACACCAATGGCACCGCCTGCGCGTTGTGCGAGTTGGTGCCCGTGAAGCTGGGAATCGGGGGCGGACCTTGTTGGCCGGCCGCAATCCACGCCTGCAACCCCTCAATCAAGGTAGGCACAATGGCGGTGATTGTCGCTCCCAGTTGGTCTCGCACTTCCTCTTTGACTATCTCCGGAATCCGCGCCACTTGTGCCTTGAGTTCTTGAACCTCGCGCTCCTGGCTTTCCGAGCTGGTCTTTTTCTACTTTCGCCCAGCGGTATAGTATTCCGACCATTTCATGGACAAGCCTTTGCCGGCCACATGACCAGGTGACGACGGCTTACTAAGCTTATCCTTGTTTTTCATTACGTTCAACGCCCTATTTAAAGTGGTGTCATAAGGGGAGCACTTAGACGACCCCGCGCTACTGCTTTCAGAAGCCTGCGGAAGGAATGTGAACCATTTAGAAATTTGGCTTCATTAATTAGAATGCAACCATATGGATCTAATTAC